>OX369253.1:19397846-20022704 GCA_947284805.1 Coleophora flavipennella | reverse complement strand
AAAGACCATGCGTATATTTTGTCCACCTCCCACTCATATAGTACTTGTAGGGGTAGTTGTGGTACTTTTAAGTGCTTCCTAGATGGCGGTTATCTATAATATATAAAAATGAATCCCTATTTCCCTTGGTCACGCGGCATCACGCGTGAACGGCTGGACCGATTTCGCTAATTCTTTTTTTGTCGAGTTCGTTATTGTCAGGAGAAGGTTCTTATGTAGGGTAGGACAGGGTAGGGTATTGTAGTTTACTGTAGTGTAGGGTAAGGTAGTGTAGTGTAGGGTAGGGTAGTGTAGTGTAGGGGCAGGGTAGTGTAGTGTAAGAGTAGGGTAGTGTAGTTTAGGGTAGTATAGTCTAGGGTAGGGTAGGGTAGGGTAGGGTAGGGTAGGGTAGGGTAGGGTAGGGTAGGGTAGGGTATGGTAGGGTAGGGTAGTGTAGTGTAGTGTAAGGTGGCACGAAGTTCGCCGGATTTACTAGTCTATTATAATAACTTACAAGACTCGTTTTCGTTAGTAAGACTTAGAAAAACATACATTCAAAACTTAAAGAATGAATGTTCAAACAATAACTCGCATCATGAGATCCTTATTAATTATTATAAACTAGTGGGTGCCCCCGGCTTCGCCCGCGCAAATCCCGTTTTTTGCCGTTCCCGTGGGAACTTCCCGAAATCCTATCTTAGCGATTACCTACGTCCCCATAGCTGTTTGTATTCCAAATTTCAGCGACATCCGTTCAGTGGTTTCGGCTGTGCGTTGATAGATGAGTCAGTCAGGTTTGCCTTTTATATATTTAAGAGAAGACGATGTGAAAATGTGTTTGTTTATTTGTCACTTTTTCACGCTTCAACGCCTTAAAAATTCATCAAAATTTAGCATGAAGGTAGCCTGTGTAACTGGGAAGAAAACTTTTATCCCGTGAAAATAGCATATGCAGCTCCTGCGGGAACTGAAAAAATAGTTTTTATTTGGTTAATTTCTTTAACATCGCAACGGAACAATGGATTTTTGTGTTTTTTTGCACCGAGACCTTAACAACCTCATATAACAATATAACTTACTGATTAACATATTCTGACATTGTTCCCGAGGGATCTGGGAAAAACTCATTTGCACACTCGCGCACATCGGCGTCGCAACGAAGCAACGGATTCAAGTGACTTTTGTATAGAATTGGTTGAGGGGGTGAGAAGTGACATAGACTGCTAATCAGAATAGCCCGATATAGTTCCTGAGGGATCTGGAGAAAACTCACGTCCAAGCTCGCTGCTCGCGCACCACTCACCCTCGAAAACAGTCATAAAAATCGGCCAAGTGCGAGTCGGACTCGCGCACGAAGGGTTCCGTACCATTAACATAGTTTCTATGACTGTCTTCGTGGGTGCGAAGTAAACGGCGGCTCGCGAGCGTCTAAAAAAGTAGCCTTTATGTTAATCCAGGTCCTAAACTGTCTACCTACCAAGTTTCATCCAGATCCGTTTACCTGTTGTGGCGTGAAAGAGTAACAATCCATACATACAAACTTTTATAATATTAGTAAAAATATGCATAATTTTTTTTTGGTGAGTGTCTGAAAATGATGTTGCATTCAATGGATTTTTTTTAGTTTTTCGAATGCTTATACTTCCTATTCGTGGAGATCCTTGGGGGAGGCCTATGTCCAGCAGTGGACTTCCTTCGGCTGATATGATGATGATACTTCCTATTATTATTAGAATATGGGAAAAACAAAACATAGAGGCATGGCCATGGTAGATATAGATTTTAATGGAAAAACAAAACTTAGGGACATGGCCATGGTAGATATAGGTTTTATGGAAAAACAAAACATAGGGGCATGGCCATGGTAGATATAGGTTTTATGGAAAAACAAAATATAGAGGCATGGCCATGGTAGATATAGGCTTTATGGAAAAACAAAACATAGGGCCATGGCCATGGTAGATATAGGTTTTATGGAAAAACAATTAGCTCTAATATCATTATCCAGGCAAGAAACAGGGGACTATGTTTGTATGGATAAATACATTGTTATTTTCTTCTTGTATTTGGAGCAATAAAATTATTATACACTAGCAGCTCTACAAGCTGATGCATGTATACTGTTACAATAGTAAAGCCATAATAATTGATAAATTGTAACAAGAATGTACTTCTGATTGCATCATTCACTCATCAAACCGTTGTACAGCAACATTAACTTTGATAAGATAAGGAAAATACAGGATGACAAACAAATTACACTCAATTGACACTGACGTGAATTTTGTGTCTATGAGTGAGAGTGCACAGTGACAGTTTTGCCACATGGACCAGTCAATGAATATATCTATTATGTATTGTAGCGAAAATAAATTAAAATGGATAAAATAATCTGATAGGGGTTCGCTACATAATATGTAAAATTTAGTGGAATTGGGCCTAAACAAAGTTTAAGAAAAGAATTGTTTATGGGGTAAAAAGGAATATATTTTAAAAATGGAAAGAGGTAAAAGGGACTATAAAAATGTGATGGTCGTGATAGATTGTCATAGACTAGGCATGCAACACATAATTTTTTTTGTTAAGTTAAGAAAGAACAAATTTAAATACAACAGTTTGTTGGGTATCGGATTAACAACACATCAAAATTTCTGCTTTATTTGTTATTTAAAATTAAGGATATTTTTAGATTCTGTTTTGTGTGCCTTGAGGCTATTTTACTACCTTATATTTTAATTTAAGTGGTGTGTAAACTACCAAGAGGTAATTCCGTAAAAGGCAATTTTTTTTAGATGTGTCTTGTACATTAATAGTTAATCATAATCTGATTCTGGGGAAAGCAATTTTAATTTATTTTCGCTACAGTATGTAAATAAAGATATTTTTGAAATCCACTTTATTTTATTTATCGTAATTAACAAAATGAGTAAGAAATGAAACTTTACTAAAAGACATACATACAGCATCAAGAAGTTGCCATAGAATTTAACTGATTTTTTAAAAACTGGGCTAGTGCTGTGGGCTGTGCCACATCTACTAGGATGTAACAACATAGTAGTACCCCACACTCACCACATTCCACCCTCTGCTCCCTATGCAATCACATGAATGCAAAAACTGTCAGGAGGATTCACTTGTAGTAGGATGAATTACTGTTCAACTTGTAGACTTTGTCAGCTAGTCCTTGGGCACACTCTCTCTCTCTCTTAACAAGTGATATTATTTGAACTAAAGATCCAAATGAGGGCACAAAAGCACCTTGTTACTGCATTTAGATATCATCATCATCATATCAGTCAAAAGTTGACCACTGCTGGACAAAGATCTCCCCAAAAGATTCCCACAACGACCAGTCCATTTAGATATAAAAAAAGGAAAAACATCAGCAAGCAGAGTGATGTAAACTATATTTAATAACAGTAAAGTAGGTACCTTACCAAGTTGTCTAGCCATGTCAGAAGCTTAAAAAGTGGCTTTTTCAAGCACTTTTCTGTTCTGACAATAGGGTTTACCACTAACCCTAAAACTTACACCCACCAAGACTTGCTCTGGTCGCAGAGTAATGTGGGGAGTGCGGTGTAACTTTCCTGAGATATGGAATAAGACCGTACCTCACTATCAGCTGTTAATGATATGATATAAATATACCTAACTTGAAAGAAAAAATAAGAATGTAGGCATTTTTATTACCTTGCTGAAGTCTTGAAGGGCAAACTTTGCTTTGCCAAGTGCATAATAGACAGTACCACGCTTGAAATATGTGAGATAATTGTTGGGGTCGCCCTCTACAAAAAAAACACATTTTAGTGATGACACGATCAAATCAGCGACGTATCAATAATCACGGCATTTGATGAATGAAAGAGAGTGACCTTGGCACTTAACTATGTCGTGTCCTAAGTGTTAAGTCAGCGAAACTTCAGCCATAGTCAAATTCCAGCGTGCGGGGTCGTAATAAGCCCTAGTTCCAAAGGAAGATGACGGACACTCACCAACGGCGGCGTGATAATGTGTGAGCGCATCCGAGAGCTGCCCCCGGGCTAGGAAGTCTCGCCCAAGCTCCAGATGCTTATTAACCTCCGCCTGGCTTGCGCACTCTGAAACTACACACCAAAATCAACTAATAGCATGCAACTCAATCCACCAAAAATAAACACAATACCATACGAATCCAACTCACATTCTAACACTATTTCTAGCACTAATAAAACAAGGCATGGCGTTATTTTGTTCCAGTTTATATTCGATAAGTAGTCCATTATTATAATACGATTTTAATTACAGCAGTCTTCAGCGATAAATTATTCTTTCTTCAATACAAACTAAATTATTTGACAGAGCCACAATCCATTTTTCCTTCATTTCTTTCGTCTGATCATCTCTTTTCGTGGTTTTCTCTGATTGGTCCAAATCATTGTAGACAGGTAATAAGTTGCCATGAGCGAAAAATACTGCACTAGAAGGAGGGTTATATGTGGCCTTATAGCATGTGTGGATTATGCTGTGTGTGGGGTTATGTCCACAGATCTGATCTCTTGGTTTATTAGATCTGTGGTTATGTCACAGTATATAATTAGTACTATTTATAGTTATGTTTTTCTCGTGTGTGTATGTATGCGCATATTTCTTTCTTTCTTTCTTAGGCACGCTTTGTAGCCTAAAAGGCTTGAATTGATGGATTTTGGAGTGCTTTGTGTCATTAGTTAGTTAGATTTCTTGATCCCGTGAGTGACATAGGATACATTTTTACCCGACTGGCAAAAAACAGGGTTAAGTTTTAATTATGGCGTGCGCATCGATTCCGTGAGTGACATAGAATACATTATTTACCCAAATGACCAAAAAGGGGTTGTGATTTTATGCAGTTGTTTTTCACAATAGGTCATCTTTGGTTTTCCCTAACATTTGAACCGTAACACATAGCATTGTCAAAGATGACCTATTATTACTTGCGTAACACAGGCTCACGATTCAATCCCAAACACAATTTGCTGGTTTAATCTGCTGAAATCACCGTTGGCCGTGCTCTACTCCCGTTTCAGCAGCGCTCACAATTTCATACCGAGATTGGACAACATAGCGTGTAGAATTATTCGACATTCATAATGGGTCCGCCGAAACTCTGATGAAAAAAAAGATGGTGGATACCTAAGTGACTTTTATTAAGCAATAAAATCTGGCATATAAGAACATTATGTGTTACTTGGAATGAAAGACTTTTTTCTTCAATTTTCATTTTATAATCAGTTATAATATAATACAGAATACTACTACTCACAGTGACGGCACGAGCGTGACTGAGCCGAGATTGAGGCATTCGCACTACTCACCATTCAACACGCACACAATCTGTTCAGACAATTTGCAGATTGCTAGCGCGAACAATACAACAAGCAGCATGCTGGGCCACGCCTCCAACACACCTATTTAATAGTCAATCTGTCGACTCTTAGCAGATTTAGTCCGCAAATTGAGGTTGAAATCGAATGGTGAATAGAGTACTTAAAGAAAGATGCGACACTCACCTCCCCCGCTAACATCAACGTTGCCTGCAGGGCAATGGTCATGTTAGTGATGTTAGTGACCATGTAACGTCGATTATTACCGTGAGCTGTGTAAAATTATCGTAAAGGTGTAAATTCAGTTTACTGTATTTTAAAATGATTAGCGAGTAAATTTTTTTTTAGAAAAAGCTAGTGGTCTACACTACAAAACACTTTACATTCATAGTTTTCATCCTACGAAGCCGAGACAAAATGATTTGATGAATTAATAGATGAAAACCAAAAAAAAGCAAAAGGTAAACAAAAGTGCTATGGAATTGACATTTGAAACTGTCAAATCCCTACTAAGTTTTGTTTACATTGTGTTATTTGTGTACTTTCAAACACAATGTAATTTGTTCTTGAAATAAATGAAATGAAAATGTTTTTTTTAGTTGATATAAGATATAGAGACTTATAAAGAACTAATCTCAGTGCAGCCGAGGATGTAAAATGCAAGCTCAAATAGTGCGTATTCACTCTCGTCTTGAAAATTCCAAATTTATACAATTCGGTGAACTCGGAAGCCGGCAGGGAATTCCACTTCTTGGCCGTTAACTGAATGATGAATGATGAAGCAAAACGCTTGGCGTCTGAATGAAAACTGTTCTATTGTTGTGGCGTTTAAAAGGTTAAATCATAGCTATGTGACTTCAAATCGAAATATCGGTATTTGTGGGACACTACGTCACTAGTTTTTTTATCCACAGTTGAGAAGACCTTGGCATCATCTCACTTGATGTTAAGTGACGATGATGCCGAAGATGGAAGCGGTCGATGAACTGGAGACAAGTACCTACAAAAGAAGATGTTAATTTATTTATTTGTACCTACCCGATATTTAATTCAAGGATTCTGCTTGTAATTTTTAACAACTTTACCTAAAATTAATTAATTAATGTCCTTTCTATAGTTCTAGTATATTTTTTTAAATTAATAATTGGTAAATTGATGGTAAGTGACGATGATGCTGAAGATGGAAGCGGGCTTACCAAGATTCCCCAACGCAATGGAGAACTGGCTATCTTATCTTCAAGCCGGAACGCATCAGTGCTGTCAAGGTCAACACTGATGTTTGGTGGCAAGACTTAGATAGCGTGATGCTGGTTGCTAGCCAGGCGGGCTTATCAAATGCCCTACCACATCCTAAACCGAGTCTTACAAGTTGATCCCGCCGGGAATCGAACCCGCGACATGCAGGTGTAAAGCGAATGGATTACGTCACGGAGGCGGTTAAAATAGAGACTTTTAGTTTAAATAGAGTATTCAAATAGAGATTTAAGAACTAAGGCCTATGAAAGCCTATTAAATAAGTTTTTAAAATGGTTCAAAAAAATGCTACATTGACTGATAGTTATGAAAAATAAAATAGCATTTCCGACAAATCGGATAAGGATCGGGTGGTGTGGATCGTGTTCTAGTCTTCAGTACGGAGTGTCATCTGTATGTAGTTGGGGGAGGTCTTCCTTTATCCAGTAGTCGAACCGTCATTCGGTTATGATGATGAATTTACTAAACAAACGCAGTATATATAGCATATCTCTGAACAAACGTAGGAGATTTTGCAGACATTCATTATCACACTCTAATAAATTTGACTAGTTGATATTTTACCGATTTGTTCTTCTGATCGCCACTAAGGTTGCATGTCATATAATGTTACTTGTAACGTGTAAAACTGATTTTTTTAAATTATTAAAATGGCTTACAGTTCATCTTTATTGACCCAGTCAGAGACATATTACTCATTGCTCATTGTTGGATTTGCTGGCAACACTGTTACGTTCTTTCATTTTTCAAGATTCCGGTTAGTGTGCATAGTTTTTAATTTTTCACAAAAATAACTAATTTACCATAAAAAATAAGTTTAAATCCATGTAGTGGGAACCTATTAATTTCCCTCTGTAACCTTTGACAAAACTGATTTGTGGTTTCCACTCGGATATCTACAGATTAGATTTGATTGATGTCAACATAACCTCTTGCAATCAGTGAAGTGATTTCTGACCGTAAGTGGTGTTTTTAGGAATGGCAGACGCGCCTTCAACTGCGCCCAAGGCGAAGGCGCCTAAAGCCAAGGCTTCCAAGGAGAAGGTGGCGAAAGCCGCGCCAGCAGCGCCTGCTGAACCAGCGAAGGTACCCCGCAAGGTCTCCTCCAAGGCCCGTCACGGACGTCTGTACGCTAAGGCGGTGTTTACAGGATACAAGCGTGGTCTGCGCAACCAGCACGAAAACACTGCTCTCCTCAAGGTACTATTATTTATCTTTGTGATATGCTTTGAAATATTTAGGTTACAATCTGCTAATATACATAGTTGCGAAACTTCATTGTTTCGCATGCAGTTGTACTGTCCCAAATTGAGATTGAATCAATATGCCAATGATCAATCAATTGTTCTGTTACAAACAATTCATAACAGTTTTCTTGGAGGCAACACTTGATGGCTTAAAAATCTAAAGCAAAAACGACAAACTCATCTACAGCTAGACAGGAAAACTGCACCAATCTGATTTGTGTCACCATTGAAAATATGTCATCTTCTTTATTTGCAGCAAGAACTGATCCTTTCTAAATGATGCTTAGACATTTGAAACCTGAACCACTGTGTGGACAAACTTTTACTGATAAATCATCAAATACCAAACTCCCGCTCAACATTTGACCTCCCTTCACTCACAATAACCATTTCAAATTCCAGATTGAGGGTGCAAAAGGCCGTGACGATGCCATGTTCTATGCAGGGAAACATTGTGTGTACGTATACCGTGCTAAGAAGCGAACCCCCATCAAAGGCGGGCCCCGTGGCAAAAAGACCAAGCTGCGAGCCATCTGGGGCAAGGTGACACGTCCACATGGCTCCTCTGGCAGCGTGCGTGCGCGTTTCAAGTCCAACCTGCCTGCGCACGCCATGGGGCATAGGATACGAGTGGTTAGTACTTCATTAAATAGTTCAGTTCAAGCCAGCATTACTAGTATAAGGGTGCGAAGGCCCGGGGGGCATACATAGGATGAGAGTGTAGGGTGTGCGGTCAGGTAGATTTTTGCCAGGTCGGGATTTCGAAAATATTTGAATAAAAAAAAAAATTGGCTCCCATACTAACTCGATCAGCTGATCAGCTAACTTAGTATGGGAAGTTCAAAAAATTTTTTGAGATTTGACTATGGGTTTCATGGGGAAAGTTGTTCAGTTTCATGGGAAGAAGCACCAGTTAAAATAGTTTCAGCTAACTTTGTTAGACCTTATATATAGAATGTAGCTTGGGCAACGAATAATTTGTGGATGGAAAAGTCGAAAGCAGAAAGTTTGACTTAGAAACTTTGTTTGGACTAGTTAGGAGATAAACATACTAAAAGTCCTGACATCTCCGAGTGGAGCCCGAGGGGGGAGGGGGGCACAAAGGTCCCGTTTTTTGGTTTTTTGCTTACATCTCGAAAACGGTGCGTTGTACGAAATTTTGTTGTACTACATAATAAAAGCTGATAAAATTCTCTATAACTTTAGCTTTCACACTTTGTATCTATCTCCAATATTTGCCTAGCTATGAGCTTCGAAAAATGGTAGATTTTCATAAACTCCCAATAATATCTATCAATATGCCTTCGGGCTCATGTTTTTATTACGTTAGTGACCTATAGAGTATTGTGACTGTGCACCCGGTAACGTAGGGAAGCAGTCACAAAATATTTTGCACATACGCACGTTTTCAAGATGACAGACAAGTGTTTTGTTTGTGATGAAGTGCTGGAAGAAGGTGGAGAAAATGTTTCGAAGGTCGGCGAAAAAGGCATAAATTCTCTGATTTCTGCCAGTAACCTCAGAAATGATCAAAAGAGCTCACAACTTAAAGATTTAAGTCGCTGTGGGTTCACACATCTTGTCGAAAAGAATACACGAGACCCGACAGCATTAAAGCTGATCTGAGGAAACGTGTTCCGTCCGCTGGGCCCTCCGCAACTCATACTTTGAGGTCATCAAAACCGAAATTTGACTTCAAAACTCGATGCCTTTTTTGTTCATGCGCATTTGAAGATGAAAATAAAAAACCTGTTGAAAAGCGACAGACAGTATACTCTGTCAGAAACGTAGCCTTCAAAGACTCATGCATTGAGGCTGGGCATGCAAGACGAGATGATTGGGGCGAAGAAGTAGTGGGTCGTTTAGCGTCAATAGTTGATCTGGTTGCAGTGGAAGCCTTATACCACGACGACGGTGGGGATGATGTAGCTGAAGTAGTAGCCTGCGTTACATCATCTGATAACGATTCAACAGATGAGGAGAAAGAAGAGGCAAACGTTGAGTAACCACAACCAGGCCCGTCACGCCCAAAGAGGCGGCGAGTGATAAAGTGATTCTTAATTATATTAATTGAAATATGTATAAATAAAAAAAGGTAAAAAAAAATGAATAAAAAAAGTTAAAAAAGTTAAGTAAGCTGCGAAAAGTTATGAATCAATGTATGACAATTGACAGAAAACGCAAGAGTGTAAAGTAGAACAGATTTTTGAAAATCGACCATTTTTCGAAGCTCATAGCTAGGCAAATATTGGAGATAGATACAAAGTGTGAAAGCCAAAGTTATAGAGAATTTTATCAGCTTTTATTATGTAGTACAACAAAATTTCGTACAACGCACCGTTTTCGAGATGTAAGCAAAAAACCAAAAAACGGGACCTTTGTGCCCCCCTCCCCCCTCGGGCTCCACTCGGAGGGGTCAGGACTTTTAGTATGTTTATCTCCTAACTAGTCCAAACAAAGTTCCTTAGTTAAACTTTCTGCTTTCCACTTTTCCATCCACATCCCCCTTGTGAGCACTCATTGACCAGTCTAATGGGAGTTCAGGTTGTGCAATTAGAATGGGGAGAGATGGGAACTAGAACCAGCCCATATCCTTGAAATCGTAGCCAGCAAGATAAATACAAGGAAGGATTACAGACTGCTCAGTTTCTTTCCATTTTATATATTTGGTGCTGTGAAGATGCATCTTGCTTTACTGGTGTCTAGGTATGCCAGCGTTGCCAGATATGTTTTTTGCCAGGTCGGGATTTCGAAAATTTTTAAGTAAAAAAGGCGGGATTCTTTCGTTAAAAGCGGGACATAATAAAAAATGTATGTAATCAGAAGTTTTTAAATATTTATCTTTTTATTTAAATTCGTACGTAATCGTGCTTTTTCGCGAATTAGAAATAAAAAAATGGGAAAAAGACAATAGAGAAGGCTGTGGAATAAGAAAAGAGTGAAAGAGAAAGAGAATATGTCACGGACCCACCCACCGATT
This sequence comes from Coleophora flavipennella, assembly GCA_947284805.1. Classification (NCBI taxonomy): domain Eukaryota; kingdom Metazoa; phylum Arthropoda; class Insecta; order Lepidoptera; family Coleophoridae; genus Coleophora; species Coleophora flavipennella. The sequence goes on along the minus strand of OX369253.1, from coordinate 20,011,905 downwards.
TGCGTGACGCACCCGCACCCCTCTCTCCCGCGCCCTTTTCATCATTACGCGCCGAGCGGGCCTTGCTGTGCCACCCGGCCGCGCATCCTCAGCACGCTGCACGCACGGTCGAGTTATCATATCACCGAAAACCACCACCACCACCACCACACCACCACATACATCTTACAGGTGAACTTGAAAAACATGGGGCATATGAATTTAATGAATGAGCATGAAATACACATGTAACTTAATAAATGAGAATTAAAGACACTTGAAACTTAATGAATGAGCTAATAGATCTTAGTAGAACGATGCGCCTTACGTTTTTCAATTTTACCTTTAAGCATGTATGTGGTAGTGGTGTGTGTTTTATGTATGTTTGTCCTATTGGATCATCGAGAGTCTCGGATGGTTATTTTATTCTTTTTAAAGTACATAATTTCAGACCACACGTCTGCCTGTCAGCGATCTGCCTTGTTGTTCTTGAGCTGTTTGAAAGCCATTTTAATCTCGTACAGGCTGACGTACGGGATATCTTCGGTATAATGTCGGCTTAGACTGGCTCTTGGGTCTTTAGCCAGATCGCTGACAGGCAGACAGGCAGTCGAAGAAATTGAGAAGTTGTACTGATAAATATTCACCAACCACAGTGAATATTTGTCAGTAGAACTTCTCAATTTCTTCGAACAACTCAGTCTTGGACGATATGATCCTGCTATCTACAGTCTTCAGCTTTGTCAGTTGGCTCTGTCCAACAGACAGATCATTATCTTGTAATATTTTTAACTTTTACATTATATGATTGCTATTTGAACCTTACCGAAACTTGTCTTCGATAAAAGTTAAAGATAACAATTTCTTTAAATTGGAAGAGCCGATTCTAATGAACCTTTATACATAGGACATATAAGCAAGACGTGAAATAGTTCAGTGTTGACTACTTTAAAAAAATATTATACTGACAAGTATTTAGGTAGTAATTTTAAGATTGTTTTTGTAACCTTATTAGCTTATCTTTTTTACACATTTATCAATTTCCTGTTCTGCTTATGTAAATTAAAATAAGCATATTGTTTTTTTCTTTTTAACCGACTTCAAAAAAAGGAGGAGGTTTCTCAATTCGACTGTAAATATATTTGTTTATGTGCGTTCGCTTAAAACTTCGTCGTTTATGAACCGATTTTGATGATTCTTTTTTTTTGTTGGAAAGGAGATATCCCAAGGGTGGTATGGTACCATGATAAAGGAACCAGGATCTGATGATGGGCATCCCAGAAAAATCGAGGGGAACCTTAGTTTCCTGTTTGAAGTCGTTTTTTTTGTTCAAAATTATTTTTATCCTCTATTGGTAAGCCCTTGACATCAACTCACCTGATGTTAAGTGACGATGTTGCCGAAGATGGAAGCAGGCTTACCAATACATACATATTAATTGGAAACTTACTAAGACTAAATCTTACAAATATTCAATTTATTAAAAATCATTGCAATAGCAACAATAACGTTACAAAAAAAAATTATAAATTATTTTCTCTTTTTTTCCAGATGCTGTACCCATCCAGGATCTAAGTCTGTATTTAATGTAAGCTTAATAAATAAAAACTCAAAAAAACCACATCCTCCTTTGATTTGTGTCTTTAACCTGTAAGTTGATATTAAGGTTTATCATAAATTGTAGATCATTTAAATACCACACTACCACATACCACAGCTACAGATAGTAGATAAATTTTTGTGTCTTTAACCTGTAAGTTGATATTAAGGTTTATCATAAATTGTAGATCATTTAAATACCACACTACCACATACCACAGCTACAGATAGTAGATAAATTTAAATACCTCGGGCATTTACTTACAGCCGGCCTCAAAGACGATGATGATATTGAAAGGGAACGGAGAGCCTTCGTGTAAGAGCGAATATGATCGCCCGCAGGTTTGCACGATGCTCAACGGAAGTAAAACAATCCCTATTCCGAGCCTACTGTACATCTTTTTATACGTGCAACCTGTGGGTGAACTACACTCAAAAATCGTATGGGGCTCTCCGGGTCCAATATAACAATGCGCTTAGGGCGATGTTGGGGCTGCCGTGGCGCTGCAGCGCCTCGGGAATGTTCGCGGAGGCGCGCATCGACTGTTTTTATGCAGTAATGCGCAAGAGATGCGCGTCTCTGGTGCGCGCCAGCTCCAACAGCGTCCTAATGATGATTGCGGACAGGGTAGACTGTCTGTATATATTGAAATGCTGTGACCGACAGGTCACACGCAATCAGAAATAATATTATTTGATTCTCCATTTTATTTTATTTTTACTAACATAGTCTATACGAGGGCAGTTTGACAACTCAATGACTTTAAGGTTGAATAATAACTTTTAATATTTCTTTTTGTCTCATATTTGGAAACACACTACGAAGCACATGCGGTTCTTTTTTCAAATTTGGCGCGAAAAGAAGCTTTTTAGAAACAAAAAAGTTAGGCGACTTCTAAGTATTCTTTGAAAATGGAGAAAAGCGAGTTTCGAGTTCTAATTAACACTATTTTTTACGTGGTAAAACAATTAAGCAGACCGAAGACTAATTGAAAAAGTATGGTGATTCTGCGCCTTCTCATGGGATGGTACATAAGTGGTTCACTGAATTTCGTTGTGGACGTACTACCACTAATGACGCAGAGCGCCCTGGAAGGCCGATTGAGGTCACTACGGAGGGCATGGTTAATAAAATACATGATATTGTTTTGGCAGACCGTCTAGTGAAGATACGCGAAATAAGTGATGCTGTGCACATCTCGACTGAACGAGTTTTTATATTTTGCATGATATTCTGGGCATGAAAAAGCTTTCTGCAAGATGGGTGCCGCGTTTACTAACAGTCGACCAGAAACGAAATCGTGTAACAGCTTCTGAGGAATGCCTAGCCATTTTTAATCGCAATCCGAGTGAGTTTATGCGTCGGTACATAACAGTTGACGAAACGTGGGTCCATAATTATACACCAGAGACTAAGCAACAGTCGAAGCAATGGACTTATACCGGGAAACGTGCCCCAAAGAAGGCAAAAACTGTTTGGTCGCCTGGTAAAGTGATGGCCACAGTCTTTTGGGACAGCCAAGGGTTTATTTACATAGATTTTTTGGATAAAGGCAAGACAATAACCGGAGCTTACTATGCTGCATTGTTAGATAGATTCAATGAAAAGTTGATCAAGAAACGACCGCATCTAGCAAAGAAAAAAAATCTCTCATCAGGATAATGCACCGGCCCACTCGTCTGCAATCGCGAAATCAAAAATTGTCGAATTAGGATACGAATTATTGCCACACCCTCCGTATTCGCCAGATTTAGCCCACTGTGACTTTTTCCTCTTCCCAAACATGAAGAAATGGCTTGGCGGGCAAAGATTTTCGTCAAACGAAGAGGTGGTAGCCGAAACTGAGGCCTATTTTTCAGGGTTTGACAAAAAATATTTTTTTGATGGATGTAAGAGGTTGGAACATCGCTGGACTAAGTGCGTAGAGTTGAAAGGAGATTATGTAGAAAAATAAAAATATATATATGTAAAAAGAGTGTTTCTTCTTTCCAAAGTCATGGACTTATCAAACCGCCCTCGTAAGTCTACTAACAAGCTATGAGTTTATGTTACTCGAACCAAATTTGAAAATAAAATAAAATAAATAAATTGCCGCCAAACTTCAATGTTAACAGCATTGATGTGTACTGTCATGAAGATAAGATAGCCGACCCGATCTGTTGCGTTGGGGAATCTTGGAAAGTCCGTTTCATCTTTGGTATCATTCTCATTTACTTACCATTAGGTGAGATAAAGCCAAGCGCGAGTCAGGCACACGCAGAGTAGGGTTCCGTAGCCTTTTCAAAATGAAAACTTTCTGTATGGAGAATCTATAAGTTTTTACAAATCCAACTGCACGTCTTAACTCCTAAACTAAGAAAGTCTACTTAGCCGTGATAGTTTTCCCTTAAAACTGATAATAGTCCTACTGTTAAAAAAAATCAGGTGTCCTGAACTGAAATAGCGGTTTAGCTGATGGGAGGGGACACTCGACTTTAACAAAAATTAGCACTAAAGCTTGAAGCTTCTCAAACGGAAAATGGTTTTAGAAAACCCGTAGACATTCGCCATAATCGCCATACCATAGCGGGCGAGGTGTTCAAATATATCTCAGCAGTGTTGAATTTCAATAAATTATGTACACTAAGATTTGCTAGATATTACTATCTGAACATCTGATTTTTCAATATGATAATTAGTTAGTTATGAGCCCGCTGGAGTTCATAAATCCCATACAAACGTACTTAGTATTTGATCCAAACAACCGATTTTGAAATAATTTTATATCGACAATCGGATGAAGTATATCTGTGGCGGTATCTCATTACTTTTTTGAAAAACGAAAAAGGAATCCATTATTTTAATATAAATTTGTTGTTATTTGTGCTGTGGAAGGTGGAGACTATGACCGCAGATATAAAATTTGTCAATATTCTCCGAGAGCTCCTCCACAATCGTCGCTTCCAGGTTCACCTTCTCAAAGACGTAAGTCGTTGGAGGGCACAAAAAAATGGTCTTCCCCAGGGCAGCGTACTGGCCCCAATATTGTTCAATATTTATACCAACGACCAACCATCTAGCCTAAATACCTCCCGCTTTCTGTACGCGGACGATCTTGCGCTTACGTCCCAATCGACCAGTTTTGACGAAGTTGAGAATAATCTTACCGCAGCTCTCAACAGTCTAGGCCAGTACTATGACGAGAACTCGCTCAAGCCTAACCCAACCAAGACTGAGTCGTGCGTTTTCCATCTACGCAATGCACAAGCGGGACGAAAGCTCAAGATCTCCTGGCGTGGAGTGACCATCACTCATAACCCTTCCCCCAAATACCTCGGCGTTCTACTGGACAGGTCCCTCACTTTCAAGAAGAATTGTGAGGGCCTAAAACGAAAGGTGCACTGCCGCAACAACCTAATGCAGCGTCTGGTAAGTACTGAGTGGGGTGCTACGCCGCAAGTGCTGCGAACTTCAGGACTGGCGCTAGCATTTTCTGCCGGCGAATTCGCATGCCCCGTATGGGGCCGCTCTACTCACGCCAAGCTTGTGGATACAGCCTTAAACGAAACCTGCCGGATAATTACTGGATGTTTGAAGCCGACCCCGGTGATGTTGCTGTATCCACTGGCGGGCATAGCGCCGCCAGTTGTTCGCAGAACCATTGCAAGCTCGCGAGAGAGGGCTACGTTGGATGAGGACAAGCGGCATCCCCTACATGGGCACGAGCTACCGCCGCAAAGGCTAAAAAGTCGGAAAAGCTTTTTAAAACATGTCGACCCCCTCACAACTCAGCCCTCTCAAGCGAGATGCAACATGTGGCGTGCTCGAACACCGCTTCCTGATCCCTTTGTCCCGCTTTCTGAGAGTCTACCGGCTGGACATGTATTACCATGGCCGATCTGGAAGTCTTTAAATCGACTTCGGACTCAGGTCGGCCGGAGCAAGGAGAACATGTTCAGGTGGGGACTCTCGGAAAACCCAAATTTGGACTGTGTGTGTGGAGCGGTGCAGTCCATGGCTCATTTAGTTTCCTGTCCTGCCTGCCCTGTCACCTGTTCGCAGCAGGACTTAATGGACGCCACAAATAGTGCAGTCGAAGTGGCTAAGTTCTGGGCCGGAATGATTTGATTTGTCATCGACACGCAAAGAAGAAGAAGATATAAATTTGTTTTCAAGGTAAAAAAATGACCTTTTTCGTTTTTCAAAAAAGTAATGAGATACCGCCACAGATATACTTCATCCGATTGTCGATATAAAATTATTTCAAAATCGGTTGTTTGGTTAACAAATGAATCAAATACTACGTTTCTATGGGATTTATGAACTCCAGCGGGCTTTAATTCTCGATAGAGAATGTTCAATTACCAATTGCAAAAGTTTTTTTAAATATACATTTATTTTTTGAAAAGGCTACGGAACCCTACTCTGCGTGTGCCTGATTTGCACTTGGCCTTATCTCACCTAATGGTCGGTAAATGAGGATGATGCCAAAGATGAAGCGGACTTATCAATGGTGATTTTCCTAGCCCACCTTATATTTAATAGTTATTTAAGATCATAAAATAAGTAGTTTTAAATATTATTTATCTACACTCATGTCGTAAATCCTTCATTTACTTATCAGAAACGCTAAGCAAATGATATACCTTTCGATGGAGCCGTGACTAAGGATCCATACAAATTTCATTTCGTTATCGCAAAGTTGTAACAAAATGAAGTTTTTTTTTTTAAATTTTTACGCAGATGCTTGCTATTTGAGCACACTAGCGTGTTTCGGAACGCAACCTTGGCGGCGCGCATGTGCGGTGCGATATTACTGCAAATTTATTTTCGCGCCATTAACGTTTGTATTTTTCCTTATGCAGTTTGTATAATATGTAATTCGTTATTCGTTGTAATAAGTAAGTCGTTATTACAAGTTTTTTTACTAAAAACCCAGTAAAATGTCTGAAACTGATAGTGATATAGACGAAAATTTGACACCCCCGGATATTCTTGAAACAGCAACTAAAATAACCTTTAATAATTGTACCATACAAAATGTCAATAATTATTACAATAAACAATGATTACTTTATTTTGTCTTTAATTTAAATTTGTTGTATGAGTGTAGATAAACTATTGTATGCAACTGTACATAATTAGTATTTAACACTCGTGTATACTTTTATGAAACTCGCTGCGCTCGTTTCATAAACCACACTCGTGTTAAATACCCCTCATTATGCAACAGTTGCATAAATAGCAATTTTTTTGCTTGTGTGGGCTCTGAATAAATGCATAACTAATCAAACACAATGGCGTGTGGTCCTCGTTCCTAAAATGCTATACATATTGAAAAATCTGCTGCTGAGATATTCATGACAAATTACATGTTCAGATATTAATAGCAACTTCTAGTGTACATGCGAGGGCTCATCTGTTTGATAAGTCCTTTTAAAAAGTAAAAAAATATATATTTTATACTACCCTTTCAAGCAAAAAAATAATTTTCCAAATCGGTCCAGGCGTCTTCACTGCCTCCGTGGCGTAACGGTTAAGGCCATTAGCTTTACATCAGGAGGTCGCGGGTTCGATTCCCGTCGGAGTCTAACTCTGTAAGACCCGGTTTGGTTGGTGGTAGCAGAGATTTGTTACCATAGATGGGTTATGCACAAACAAACCACATTTGAAAATCGAATCCATTTACACACACATTATAATAGGTACCTACCGAATGCTACTATGAAAAGAGATGCCAATTGGCATCTTTTTTTTTGCTTCACTTTTAGGATGCATGTAACCTATCTACCTCCCCTTATATAGCATATCTCTGGGTGGTAGGGCATTTTCTAAGCCCGCCTGGCTAGCTACCACCATCTTATCTAAGTCTTGTCGCCAAGCATCAGTGTTAACAGCATTGATGTGTTCCAGCTTGAACATGAGATAGCCAAATCCCCATTGCGTTGGGGAATCTTGGTAAGCCCGCTTCCATGTTCGGCATCATCGTCACTTACCATCAGGTGAGATGATGCCAAGGGCTACCAATTGTGAATAAAAAAAGTAGTTTCCTCGTGATGTTTTCCTTCACCGGTGACAAACCTGCACACGAGACTCCAAGGTTGTGTGTGAAGTCGACCAACCCGCACTGGGCCCGCGTGGTCGACTAAGGCCCGATCGCCCTAATTCAGGGTAGGCTCTGTGCTAAGGGCTTACCAATTATTATTGTGGACAAAAGAATATTCTATTTCCTTCTAAAGTTGTCAGTGGTGTCGATTCGGTGTAACACGACTTAACTTATTTGACAGGATTAAACTAAATTTACGCATTCTGTTTTTTACTGTCTGTATCGAAAAGACAAGGATAGAATGCTTAAATTTAGTTTAGTCCTGTCAAATAAGTTAAATCGTGTCACACCGAATCGACACCACTGTCACATCTACAGTAGTTTCTCGTGCGTAGACATATATATACAGGGTGTAAAAAAATTGGTGTAGGACCCGAGTAACTATCACCCTACCACCATCTTATCTAAGTCTTGCCGCCAAACATCAGTGTTAACAACATTGATGTGTTCCGGCTTGAAGATAAGATAGCCAGTTCTCCATTGCATTGGGAAATCTTGGCATGCCCGCTTCCATCTTCGGCATCATCGTCACTTATTATCATCAGGTGAGATGATGCCAAGGGCTTACCAATTGTGAAAAAAAAGGAAATATACTTTATTGCACGCAATACAGGACTTATAATTTGTAATATACATAGAGTTAACTGAGGCTTCTACTCATCATACTGAACAACTTTCCCCAAGGAGCCTATAGTCAAATCGCAAAAAAAAAATCGACGCGCCATACAAATATGCACAAAATTGATTCAAACAGCTGATCGTTTTGTATGAAGAGTTTAAAAAAAATTACGATTCCAGCAAGCTTGTAGAACAAAAGTTGTTCAGTATGACGAGTAGAAGCCCCAGTTAACGGGACCTACACCAATTTTGTTACACCCTGTATATCGATGAGTTTCTCGAAGTAGATAGGTACCTACTAGTAGGAGTGTGGTTAACAAACTAGAGATAAGTAAGGTTATACTTACTGGAGTCACAGTCTAAGTATCCATACAGTCGTCCAACGGAGGACGTCAAGACGGGCAATCGTGCGGGGGCTGCGAGGCGGATAGGGCCCACTAGACCATTGTCATCGTTTGTATAGTGCGGTGGGCCCATTCAATAAAGGTCGTCACGTCGCATTTTTATTATTAATCATTCATGCATGGCTCATTTTCATCTTTTGATTTAGTTTGGTTTATAATTTTTATAAATTAATGAAAATCATTTAATATAATTTAAATAAATATTCACAGTGTTTTAATAATTTAATTAATATATTGAATATTCTATTGTATGTAGCAATATCGATACTTATTTTAAATTGAAAATTTGTGGGCGTAGACGACATCTCACCTGATGGTAAGTGACGATGTACTCGAGGATGGTACTCGTAAACTCAAATAATGCGTATTCACTCTCGCTTTGAAGATTCTGATGTGGATCATTTTATAGGTATTCATGGGGTGTACTTTTAACGAATATGACATATATTCTATAATCCGTTGTTAGGATTGAAAAAAGTGGCCGCCATTTTGAACTTTTAAATTTTTGGACCGATTGCTTCCAAAATCGATATCTGAGGGTCACTGAGGTCTCTTATCATGAATCCGTTGCCCGAATTGAAAAAAGTGGCCGCCATTTTGAACTTTTTAATTACTGGACCGATTGCTTTCAAAACCGATATCTGAGGGTCCTTGTGGTCCCTTATATAAGGTGTAACAAAATTAGCTGAAACTATTTTAACTGGTGCTTCTACCCATGAAACTGAACAACTTTCCCAATAGAAACCATAGTCAAATCGCAAAAACAAATTTGGGTCTCCCATACTAACTCGATCAGCTGATCAGTCAACTTAGTATGGGAAGTTCAATTTTTTTTTGAGATTTGACTATGGGTTTCATGGGGAAAGTTGTTCAGTTTCATGGGTAGAAGCACCAGTTAAAATAGTTTCAGCTAATTTTGTTAGACCTTATATATCGATTTTGAAAAAGTTCAAAATTTCGGGCACTTTAAAATTCTGGTAACGGGTTCTTGATAAGCGACTTCAGGAACCCTCAGATATCGATTTTGGAAGGAATCGGTCGATTAACTAAAAAGTACAATATGGAGGCCACTTTTTTAATTCTGACAACGGATTCTTGAAAAGGGATCTTTTGATTTAGTTTGGTTTATAATTTTTATAAATTAATAAAAATTATTTTATATAATGTAAATAAATATTAAAACATTTTGTTACAGTTATTTCTTTAATAAATTTAAAATTATTTATTTTGCTACAATAATTTTTTTATGAATTTAAAAATCTATTAAAAAAATAATCGTAACAAAGTGTTTTAATAATTTAATGAATATAATTGAATATTATATAGTACTAGCTGTCCCGGCGAACTTCGTACCGCCTAACATTACATTACACTGCCCTACCCTACACTACACTACCCTACCCTACTACATACACTACACTACACTACCCTACACTACACTACCCTACACTACACTACCCTACCCTACACTACACTACCCTACACTACCCTACACTACACTACCCTACCCTACACTACACTACCCTACCCTACCCTACATAAGAACCTTCTCCTGACAATAACGAACTCGACAAAAAAAGAATTAGCGAAATCGGTCCAGCCGTTTAGGAGGAGTTCAATGACTAACACACGGACAGAAGATTTATATGGAATACAATCTTTTTGTACCTATCTCTATATATACAAACAGCTGTGTCTTAAATAAAAATGTTTTTGCATTTTATAAATAAAAAATAATCAAATCTTTTTTGTCATCTGGAGGTATATACAGTTTATGAAAAGAGTTTTATTATTCTCCGAAAATGATCAAATCTTCTTATATGTTTGTTTTGACAGCCGATATTGTTGCCATGGCAACCGAGCGTGAAGTTTTTTTCTTCGTTACGGAATTTCTTGATTCTTAATTAAAATTGCTACTATAATTTGAGATTTAAACTATCCTATCTATCAAGTTGGATCGAACTGCACATGGTGTGCGAATTTTATTATAATCGGTTAAGTGGTTTAGGAGTCCATTGGGGACAAACATTGTGACACGAGATTTATATATATAAGAAGATGTAGCAATATCGATACTTATTTTAAATTAAAAATTTGTGTGCGTTAGACGACATCTCACCTGATGGTAAGTGACGATGTACTCGAGGATGGTACTCGTAAACTCAAATAATGCCTATTCACTCTCGCTTTGAAGATTCTGATGTGGATCATTTTATAGGTATTCATGGGGTGTACTTTTTACGAATATGACATATATTCTATAATCCGTTGTTAGGATTGACAAAAGTGGCCGCCATGTTGAACGGGGGTGATAAGAGACCTCAGGGTCTCTCAGATATTGATTTTGGAAGCATTTGTTCCAGTAACTAAAAAGTTTAAAATGGCGGCCACTTTTTTCAATTCGGGCAACAGATTCGTGATAAGGGACCTCAGGGACCCCCAGATATCGATTTTGGAAGCAATCGGTCCTGTAACTAAAAAGTTCAAAATGGCGGGCACTTTTTTCAATTCTGACAACGGATTCGTGATAAGGGACCTCAGGGTCTCTCAGATATTGATTTTGGAAGCATTTAATTTTGTTCCAGTAACTAAAAAGTTTAAAATGGCGGCCACTTTTTTCAATTCGGGCAACAGATTCGTGATAAGGGACCTCAGGGTCTCTCAGATATCCATTTTGGAAGCAATAGGTCCAGTAACTAAAAAGTTCAAAATGGCCGCCATTTTTTGATTCTGACAACGGATTCTTATTCAGATATGTAAGGTACCTTCAAATAACGATTTTACACTATTGAAGTCATTTTTTTACGTGATGGCGTTTTCTTTCATTTAATTGTCAGGTATTGTGCCTATATTATTCCGATTTCTGTGGTGACATCCCTTGGTATACTGTGATCAGTGACTCGTGATGTCGGCGATGACGCGATTATCAAAGGCGTTGGACGACTCTATAGATTCTTAGACTGTGCTGGAATACTTTCTTGAAATATGTTCATATTCGTGAGTAGGCTGCAGCACAGTATTACAATATAGCGGCTTACAGTAGCACAACGAATGTACTTACGCAGAGCAACGGAAGGGTAGTTGCGGGGCAGCGGGCGGCGGGGCACAGCCTGCCAAACTCCGCGAGTTTAATACCACAGTATTACGATATGGCTTACAGTAGCGCAACGCCTTTGATGTCGCACGATGCGCCACCTGCGTAGGTACTAGAATACTAGCCTGTAGTCAGCCTGGCAAACTCGCTGTGGCGCGCCGCCCGCTGCCCCGCAAGTATACCCTTCCGTTACTCTGCGTAAAGTACATTCGTTGCGCTACTGTAAGCCGCTATATTGTAATACTGTGGTAGCAATATGTTTGTTATTGCTTCACGTTAAAACTACTTCACCGATTTAGCTGAAATATGGCTTGCCTAAGAAATATTATTTTTATCCTGTTAAAAGCCGTAGTTCCCGAGGGATCTCGAAAGGCTTATTTCAACTGCCGCGGACCGCTTGCAGCTCGAGCATCACTTATACGATTCATAAAAACTATACGTAGCTAGCTATAGCCGCGCATTTTTAACTCGACGCAAAAAGAGTGTTTTAAGATAAACGTGTATATCTGTGGCATAGTAGCTCCCAAACGGATGAACTGATTTTGATTTTTTTTTCGTTTGAATGATGACTCGATCGAGTGTTCTTAGCTATGATTCAAGAAACTTTGTTAGGCTTCGCGTAGATAGTTGAATGACAGCAGACACGATAAGAGAAAGAGGGGTGGTACGAGCGCCAAAGATTGTTTTCTTATCTGTGGTGGTACACACCCTAGACGTCGGTGGCGTAATGGCAAGAGCCGCTACCTCCTGTCCGGGAAGTCGTGGTTTGAATCCTGCCACGTACCAATGTGTTTCCGAATTTCAATGTCATATATCCGACGCTCTTACTGTGAAGGAAAACATCGTGAGGAAACCTGCACACGCCTGCGAAGAAATTCGAAGATTGTGTGTGAAGACGATTAAGGCCCGATCGCCCTAATTCAGGGTAGGCTTGAGCCCCTCGGTGAGGACGTATATGAGCTGATATGATGACACACCCTAGGTAGATTTTAGGTGTAATAAAAATAAAAATAGCGGAAAATTACCACCGAAAGCTGCTTCAATTTAGCAAAATTTTAGTGTAGTTTGAAGTTCTCAATGAACTGTTCAGATTAATATCACGAAGAAACGCTCGGTTTCCGATGAATCTTGAAGAAAACTGATTAGTTTCTCTCATAATATCACACGGAATCCTAATTTAGGGCTGAATCCCTCGAAGGTGCTTTCTGCTCTGGCCTGGGGTGGTGAGGAAGATGTATCCCAGCGACTAGTTTGGTTAAAGACTAGCCAGCCAGCCGAGGGCTAGGAGAACAATGAAATGCTTCGTTGATGCTTATTACAAAAGGTACAATTCGCGGCGTTTAAGTTGTAAACAAATGGCATCGTTCGCGCATGTAGGGAGCGCGCAGTGTTGCCAATTTAGCGACTTAGTAGGTAGATCTAACGTATTTTCGGAGCACTGCAGTCTAGCGAAAAAAAAATCGACGCTTCATACATTTTAGCGACTTCTCAAGCACAGTAACACCGTACATCTAGCGACAAATTGTCATTTTTATATTGTTCTAGTGACTTTTTAAACATTATTTAGCTACATTTAACAAAAGTCACGTGGCAACACTGGGAGCGCGCGGGTGTAGCGGAAGTAACTATTTAGTAACATGAAAATTCAATTCAATTGAATTATATTTATTCAAAATAGGCGGAAATTACACTCTTTCTAAAAGTCATAAAATAATAATAACAATGTGATTTGTGAAAAATCAAGAAATAAACAATAACTAGTTATTAACCAGAGATTTGTTACCATAGATGGGTTATGCTCTAACAAACAACATTTGAAAATCGAACCCATTCACACACACAATATTAGTTCGCTTCCGTTGCACCGAATGCTACTATAAGAAAAGAGATACCAATTGGCAACATTTTATTTGCTTCACTTTTAGGACGCATGTATCCTATCTACCTCCCCTTAAAGCATATCTCTGTTAATAACGTCAACATTAAAACCTTGATATAAACCAGATTATGTCATTAGAACATGCAAACAATATGACACGAAAAGTCATACATAAAAATCATTGAATGCATTTAACAAGAGTAGGCAAGTTCACACGGACAGCACGCGGTCACGAGTATAACGCGAGAGTCAGCCATCGCTCCCATCAACCATATTAGAGGGAAACTTAGATGCCGCGATCTATATAGGTACCTAAGTACCTAATACGTAACCTAGATATACCAGGGTTTTATATTTCTAGGCAGCCTGGCCAGTCTCTCGCCCTGACACCGATACCCAGTTATTTATCGATTACCTATACAACTGCTCGAGACAAGCGATATCAACCCCGTTGCATAGCAGAGTATATTGGCAGGTAGGTAAGACGGCGGGCGGAGAGAATAATAAATTAAATGAGAAGCTACTTGGTGGTTAGTGCCCTTGACTACTGATCCGAGGATTGTGGGTTCGATCCCCACCCAGGGCAAGCATTTGTGTGATGAGCAGATTTGTTTGCTCTGTGTCTGGGTGTTAAATATATCTATATATGTATGTATTTAAACGTATATATGTATGTATATCAGTCTCTGGTAACCCATAACACAGGGAATCCTACTTTGGGGCCAGGTGACCATGTGTGATTTGTCCCAGAATATTTATATATTTATATTTACTTCACAGGTTGAAGTATTTCTAGAGTTATTGTGGAGCTCTTTCACAAAATCCTTTCCCATACAAACTTAAAATAACTACTTCTTAAAAATGGATGGGTCGATTCTAATAAAACTTTATACCTACACATAGCTAAGTCACGAAATTTCTAGTTTGTTTGTGGATATGTCGCAGGATAATAGCAAAATCCGTCGTTTCGCGAAAATCCTAGGAATATTGCACGCTATGGAGTAGAAAACTCCGAATAATTAAATAAATATTTTTTTACGGTAGAAAAAGACATGCTAACCAAAATGGTTTTATTTTTAGTTTTCTACCCCAATAAGTGTGCAATATTCTTAGGATTTTCGCTAAACGACGGATTTTCCTATTATCCTGCGACAGATAAATTACTTACATTAAAAATAGTCTAAATAATAGTGATGTAAGGTTTTCTTAATAGTCTTCAAAATTCGTTAATCTTTTTAGAATTACTTACCCAAAGGGTAAAAACGGGACCCTATTACTAAGACTTCGATGTTCGTCCGTCTGTCTGGCTGTTCGTCTGTCACCAGGCTGTATTTCATGAATCGTGATAGAATAGCTAGAGTCTAGCTGCTAGACAGTTGAAATTTTCCCAGCTGAAGTATTTCTGTTGCCGTTTTAACAACAAATACTAAAAATTATAATAAGAGAAAAAATAATAATCTATACAAAAAAAGTGTTTTTTTTTTAAACATGAAGATTTTTTATATTTTTTTATTCACTATTGTTAAGCCCTTGGCATCATCTCACCTAATGTTAAGTGACGATGATGCCGATGATGGAAGCGTGCTTACCAAGATTCCCCAATGCAATGGAGAACTGGCTATCTTATCTTTAAGCCGGAACACATTGATGTTTGGCGGCAAGACTTAGATAAGATGGTGGTAGCTAGCCAGGCGGGCTTAGAAAATGCCCTACCACCAACCAAATTGAGTCTTACAAGTTGACCCCACCGGGAATCGAACCTGCGACCTCCTGGTGTGAAGCGAATGGACTAACCATTAAAGCTGTCACACACGGGCGCTATAGGTACTATAATATTTTATCTGAGAGTATCTTCAGATAAAAACTATTAAAAACATAGCATAACAAGGTATCACACACAGTCTCTGCAACTATATAGTATGAAAACCCCACATTCTATTACGATTCTTTGAATGAGCTAAACCTAAAACGTTTTATACAGGCTGAGTTTTTTTTAAGGGTCAGTATGGGAAAATTCTAAACTATAAGAGATAGAGTAAAACGCTCTTAGGAACCGTGATCTCAATTTTAGATAAAACAAAAATTGCGTTTTGAAAAATAAAAAAATCTTAATCTTGGTTCGGAGATATTGCATTTAAAAAATATTTTTATTTTTGTTATTTCGATTGCATATCATTATACAAACCATAAATTGTAAGAGACCATAGGTCTAAAGTTGTATATCGATGTTATATCACGAATATGTGGAACTAGGTATAAATAAATACATTCACATGGCTACTTACCAAAGGTGTTGTGTTGTCTGTTTCGTTGGCTGAGCCTGTCTGTAGCCTAAAATACTCGAAGAGTGTTTCGTCAAAGTATATATATTAGTATTAACATACAGAATGGACACTCTCTGCCGCTGTCTATAGATTGCGACCTCACCCCCTCGTCACACAGATTGATACAGATTGGTTACAGTTTGGTAGTTGAACGTAAATAGTGATGAGCAAAGCAAGACCAAGACCAAGACTTGGACAGTCTTGGTCTTGGTCTTGGTCTTGCTTATTCAGTCTTGGTCTTGGTCTTGCTCAAATTCGTCTAGTCTTGGTCTCGGTCTTGGTCTTGCTCACTCGGTCTTGATCTTGGTCTTGCTGAAATACGTTTAGTCTTGGTTTTGGTCTTGGTCTTGCAATAAGGTCTTAACAAACATTTTTCAACATTCCGTTTTTTATCGACAAACATTTCTAAATATAAAATATAAATTCACTATCTATAAATTAAAAAAAATATAGTTAAAACGTTACTGCTTATTGTTATCTAATCATAAATTATAAATAAATAGTTACAATAACACTGTTAGTAAGAATTTTCGATTGAGTCTTGCGTATTTGGTCTTGGTCTTGCATAATCGGTCTTGGTATTGGTCTTGTTCTTGTTTATTCTGTCTTGGTCTTGGTCTTGCTAGACTAAGGATAGTATTGGTCTTGGTCTTGGTCTTGCTTTTTTGCAAGACCAAGACCAAGACTGCAAGACCAAGACCAATTTTACTCATCACTAAACGTAAAGGATTTCACCGCCATTTTGTTTGTTCCGTCATTAGTTTTTTGAAATGTCATTTCTGGCCCGTTGCATGAAGTGTAACGTCCAGGGTGGTTTCGTGCACTTCGAGTGTCACTTTTGGCACCTACCTTAGTCCGGGCTGTTACCGCTCCTCATATTGTTTCACTTTCGCAATCGCGATACGCAACGCTGGCTTCTCTCTGCATTCATATACCTAGCTAGACAAAGACATTTATTCTACCTATACTCGTATATCGATGTAGCTAGATATGTAGGAAAAGCGAACAGCGGACAAAATTATTGTGTCTTAATTTTTAAGGGCGTAAAATCCTTACTAATATTATAAACGCGAACACTCAAGTTGGAAATGGCGGAAAATAATTCCTAAAAAAAAGCATTAAAAAAAGTGTGTGTTTCAGCTCCGACGCACGAATGGAGTTTACTCCTTACTAGCGATTTATAAATGTGCTGGGGGATGGCGGCCAATTTTTAAATTCTGATAACGGATTCGTGATTAGGGACTTCAGGGATTTTGGAAGCAATCGGTCCAGTAACTAAAAAGTCAAAATGGCGGCCACTTTTTTCAATTCTGGCAACGAATTCGTGATTAGGGACTTCAGGGCCCCTCAGATATCGTCTTTGGAAGCAAACGGTCCAGTAACTAAAGTTCAAAATGGCGGCCACTTTTTTCAATTCTGGCAACGAATTCGTGATTAGGGACTTCAGGCTAATATATATACTGTGCTTCAGGGCCCCTCAGATATCGTCTTTGGAAGCAAACGGTCCAGTAACTAAAGTTCAAAATGGCGGCCAATTTTTTTGTTAAGACAAATCTAACGACACCTCACACTCCAAAATCCATCAAGCCGTTTAGGTTATAGGACGTGCCAAATAAATATACATACATACATACACTCAAATAAGTTGCGCACAATAGTTATTTATGATACAAGGGTGGTAAAAAGATCAATAACAAACGAGTGACATTTGTGAGCCCGAGCCGCAGGCGAGAGCTTACCATCGTCACGAGTTTGTTATTATTCTTTTACACACAACGGTTTTCAATACAGTTGTGAGAAAACCGGTAAAATAAAAAACGACCGTGACAGAAAAACAAAATACATGGGTAGGTACACATACCTATTACGTTTTCGGCAACCAAAGTTCATTTTACGCGACTTGGAGCCATTTAAAATATCCGATGAAAAATCTTATTTGTTTTTCTTGTACATAAACATAAGTATATATTTTATATGATATTTATTAACTATGTATTCATAATTTTATTCGTTTTCACAACTAAAACATCTCAATTCAGTTTTGCGCCATATTTTAGCTAGCACACGCACGCATGCGTATTTTTTTTTAATATTATCTTAAATAGACTACAATAAGGCTTGGGATAATATTATGTATTATTATAAGCATTAAAACCTCCTTGGAAAAGATGACCTATTCCTTGGTCTAACCTATGCGCTTCATTCATATTTATTCTCTTTTCTTCACAAAGATATAACCCAAAGATAATCTAATCAGCTAGCGTTATGTACTAACCTCACGGAGGAACAACCTATCTATTTTAAAATTCTCCTATCAAAAGTCTTAAAGAAGATTCTGTACCTTTGGTTATTATGTTTTTTTTTTGGTTCTGTATTTTTTTATTGCTAGAAATGTCTTGTTCCTCGGAGCTAGAAATTAAAAAAAGTAGTAAAGTAAAAGCACGTGTGCACTAAAATCAATTTTGCACACACTTGACTGGCATATAAAGAACTACTTTTCGAGCAACTGTATTGAATAAATAATAACTATACCTGTGACTATACTATACAACTAACGCATAACGCAAAATGCATAACGTCTGATTTTACTCCCCATAATTTTTTATATGAAAGTCGATTCTTAAGGAGCAAACTCCAATAATGGTGTCCCCCCCCATTTAAATCGTTTGCGCGTTGTCCCATTTCGCTTTCTTCAAGCGTTTCCGAGATAGGAATTCCAGGCAACTTTGGGGCTCCGGCAGGGGGGTGGGATCCTGATCCAGAACTCTCGGTATTCCTACTACTAACGGGCGTTGGTAACTATTTAGTAATCTGTGGCGTTGCTCCGTAACGAAACCGAATATTTGGTCAGTTTTTGAAAAATTGTCGAAGTACAACTAGTACTTTCATTTTATATCTTACTCAGCCATTTCCCTTATCGTTTTTTTTTTGGTCACGTTAACCAGTTTCTCGGGCGCTTTAAGTACATAACGCAACCACTTTGCGCAGGCAGACCGACATATTTAACATCAGAGGGTTACCATTTATCCTCTCAACCTATGTTTATCCATTTCCGTTATCGTTACCATATTTTTCACATGACCTCCTAGTCTATATGTTCACGCGAGCGAAGCCGCTGGAAAAAGCTAGTAATATTGTAAAAACGAAAGTAAGTTTGTTTGTTCCACTTTCACGCTTAAAAGAATGAACGGATTAGGATGAAGTTTGTTAGGTAGATAGATCTAACACAGGGTAATATTTATACCGGAAAAATAAATGGTTCCTATAGGATAGCTATTATTAGGTATTATTAATATCTGTAGATTACAAGTCGGCACAGAGCTTAAAGTGAAAAGCAGAGAACAACAAAGGATAGTTTTTTTGTTCCCCTTTTCGGAGGGTGGGAGGATTTAAAAATGCATGACGCATACCAGACCACCGGTCCTAGGTCTGGTTGTGTGGGACTAACCTAGTGCATACCACTAAAAAAACCTCCCTGGATTCAAGTCCTCTAAGACTTATGTACCCTTCATCTGAGCGACTCCCCCCCTAGGGAGGGGGGAATTGCAAAACAAGCGCTCAGTGACTGCGCGAGGAGCTCCTAATGTGCTAGTGACACTATCGGTTTTTAATGAACTTTATGCGATCGCGAGCCGCTACCCCCTCGATTAGTCACAATAAAAAGAGGCCAAGCGCATGTCGGACCACTCGGATAATGCGCACAGTAAGGTTCCATAGTCTTTTCATGTATAATTTAAAAAACAGCATTTTTTTTAGATTTAACTAGGAGCTGGAAGACCTAGTGTCCGAACCGAACATCATCGGGGATGTAAAAGCAGCCAGACTTCGCTGGCTAGGACATGTAGAGTGAATGGGAGAGGATCGAGCAGCCAAAAGAGCATATGTTGGAAAACCCTCCGGGCGCCGCCCAGTAGGTCGACCAAGGTATCGCTGGAAAGATGAAGTCGCCAAAGACCTCAAAGAGTTAAGAGTGCCCGAATGGTCAAACTTGGCACAAAATAGGAGCCAGCGATGTAGTAGTACATCTACTACTCAGTAGTAGTATTTTTGCAGTTGGTATAAATAAACTAATTACTCTTACATACCTACTGACATGAAATCAATATCTAATTATTATTAGAGTACTACATAAAGAACTAAACTATTATGAACCTAATTATTATTAAAAAATAAAGTCACAGATACAATTGCACTTGTCATAGTCAATATTTATTGTCAAAATATCTATCTAGGAATTCATTTACGGAATAAAATATTTTTTTCTTTAAGAAATGTCACAAGTTTCCGTTTTAATGATATATTTATCATTTTTCTTTAAGAAATGTCACAAGTTTGCGTTTAAATGATATATTTATCATTTTTATTTAAGAAATGTCACAAGTTTGCATTTAAATGATATATTTATCATTTTTCTTTAAGAAATGTCACAAGTTTGCGTTTAAATGATATATTTATCATTTTTCTTTAAGAAATGTCACAAGTTTGCGTTTAAATGATATATTTATCATTTTTCTTTAAGAAATGTCACAAGTTTGCGTTTAAATGATATATTTATCATTTTTATTTAAGAAATGTCACAAGTTTGCGTTTAAATGATATATTTATCATTTTTCTTTAAGAAATGTCACAAGTTTGCGTTTAAATGATATATTTATCATTTTTCTTTAAGAAATGTCACAATTTTGCGTTTAAATGATATATTTATCATTTTTCTTTAAGAAATGTCACAAGTTTGCGTTTAAATGATATATTTATCATTTTTATTTAAGAAATGTCACAAGTTTGCGTTTAAATGATATATTTATCATTTTTCTTTAAGAAATGTCACAAGTTTGCGTTTAAATGATATATTTATCATTTTTCTTTAAGAAATGTCACAAGTTTGCGTTTAAATGATATATCTATCATTTTTCTTTAAGAAATGTCACAAGTTTGCGTTTAAATGATATATCTATCATTTTTCTTTAAGAAATATCACAAGTTTGCGTTTAAATGATATATTTATCATTTTTCTTTAAGAAATGTCACAAGTTTGCGTTTAAATGATATATTTATCATTTTTCTTTAAGAAATGTCACAATTTTGCGTTTAAATGATATATTTATCATTTTTCTTTAAGAAATGTCACAAGTTTGCGTTTAAATGATATATTTATCATTTTTATTTAAGAAATGTCACAAGTTTGCGTTTAAATGATATATTTATCATTTTTCTTTAAGAAATGTCACAAGTTTGCGTTTAAATGATATATTTATCATTTTTCTTTAAGAAATGTCACAAGTTTGCGTTTAAATGATATATCTATCATTTTTCTTTAAGAAATGTCACAAGTTTGCGTTTAAATGATATATCTATCATTTTTCTTTAAGAAATATCACAAGTTTGCGTTTAAATGATATATTTATCATTTTTCTTTAAGAAATGTCACAAGTTTGCGTTTAAATGATATATTTATCATTTTTCTTTAAGAAATGTCACAAGTTTGCGTTTAAATGATATATTTATCATTTTTCTTTAAGAAATGTCACAATGTTGCGTTTAAATGATATATCTATCATTTTTATTTAAGAAATGTCACAATGTTGCGTTTAAATGATATATTTATCATTTTTCTTTAAGAAATGTCACAATTTTGCGTTTAAATGATATATTTATCATTTTTCTTTAAGAAATGTCACAAGTTTGCGTTTAAATGATATATTTATCATTTTTATTTAAGAAATGTCACAAGTTTGCGTTTAAATGATATATTTATCATTTTTCTTTAAGAAATGTCACAAGTTTGCGTTTAAATGATATATTTATCATTTTTCTTTAAGAAATGTCACAAGTTTGCGTTTAAATGATATATCTATCATTTTTCTTTAAGAAATGTCACAAGTTTGCGTTTAAATGATATATTTATCATTTTTATTTAAGAAATGTCACAAGTTTGCATTTAAATGATATATTTATCATTTTTCTTTAAGAAATGTCACAAGTTTGCGTTTAAATGATATATTTATCATTTTTCTTTAAGAAATGTCACAAGTTTGCGTTTAAATGATATATTTATCATTTTTCTTTAAGAAATGTCACAAGTTTGCGTTTAAATGATATATTTATCATTTTTATTTAAGAAATGTCACAAGTTTGCGTTTAAATGATATATTTATCATTTTTCTTTAAGAAATGTCACAAGTTTGCGTTTAAATGATATATTTATCATTTTTCTTTAAGAAATGTCACAAGTTTGCGTTTAAATGATATATCTATCATTTTTCTTTAAGAAATGTCACAAGTTTGCGTTTAAATGATATATCTATCATTTTTCTTTAAGAAATATCACAAGTTTGCGTTTAAATGATATATTTATCATTTTTATTTAAGAAATGTCACAAGTTTGCGTTTAAATGATATATTTATCATTTTTCTTTAAGAAATGTCACAAGTTTGCGTTTAAATGATATATCTATCATTTTTCTTTAAGAAATATCACAAGTTTGCGTTTAAATGATATATTTATCATTTTTATTTAAGAAATGTCACAAGTTTGCGTTTAAATGATATATTTATCATTTTTCTTTAAGAAATATCACAAGTTTGCGTTTAAATGATATATCTATCATTTTTCTTTAAGAAATGTCACAAGTTTGCGTTTAAATGATATATCTATCATTTTTCTTTAAGAAATGTCACAAGTTTGCGTTTAAATGATATATTTATCATTTTTCTTTAAGAAATATCACAAGTTTGCGTTTAAATGATATATTTATCATTTTTCTTTAAGAAATATCACAAGTTTGCGTTTAAATGATATATCTATCATTTTTCTTTAAGAAATGTCACAAGTTTGCGTTTAAATGTATAAGTATTAGCTGTGAATTTTAAAATTAATAATTATAATAAGATTGATATTGGCAAGCCAAATCTGGTGAAATATGAGGACTACCTACCTAAATAATGTACACAACTTTAAAACCACGTTTTATGGAAATAAATTTTAATTTTAATTTTTTTTTTCAAAACATTTTGTACGAAAAATCCATGATTATTTTACAAATCCAACTTCACAATCATAAGTTGGTCGACTATTAATCCTAAATCAAGAAAACTTGCCTGTGACAATTTTCCTTTTAAATTTATTGTATACATGTCCTTCTATTTTCAATATTTTCAGATTTCCTGAAATAGTGGTTTAGGAGGAGAGTTGCGAAAGGAAGTCACATTCAAACAATAATAACTGTAATACGGAAAATGATGACGGGGGTCATTCCTGATTTCATATTACCCTCAACATCAGGGGTCAGTGATATCTCACCCTCGTCGCCACTGTTCTATTTGCAAATAAAAGGGTAATTAGTAATTAGATTAGGTAGGTAAGCAAACGCCTGGTACGATTGAGTGTGTTTAATAGTCTGAATACGCGACTGTATTCATACAGCGATATACATAAACGAGTACAATAATAAAAAGTAAAATAGAGTTTATTAGTTTACCCTATTGCATGAGCGTTTCCATGTTCCAGTAGCACAGATCTACTACAAATAGATTTCTATATCGCGTGGCCACTACTTTAACCGCTTTAAGCGTTTGTGTTGCCACCTTAATATTATTAACCTACAAGCATATTATATTATTTTTATTAGGTAAAATTTAAACTTATTTGGCAACATTGAAAGAAGCATTGTTTGGCTAAGATACTGTCAGATTTTGACAATTAGCCAGCAAAAAAGTGGTCATGCCGATAAGGACAAAAAAATATGTCTGCCTCTCGTTCTTTCTTGCGAATTAATTAATAAACTTTTCTTGTCTAGCAGGCCGTGACGTCATATATACTACTTCTAGTCGTAGTAGTTCTGTGTCCAGTAGGTAACATTAAAAGTGGCTTTACGCAACGTCCTGTGTGTCGTTAGGACATCATTGTTGTAACAACCAAGTAGGTAAGCAGGTCCTAACTTACTTATAACTACATAATATTGCAATGCAAAGTGTCATCATCATCATCATTTCGGCTACGATGACATTTTTAAAAGTACCTAAGTAAATTCTTTTCGATATGTGTAAGGTAAAAATAGGTTCGTTTAGGTGACCCAACGTAACCAACATTATAGCTCTCAGAGTCACCAAACTCGGGGCACATAGCTCGTAGAAGAGATGACTGTTGTGTATGTATATGTCACCGTAAAATTGTAAAAACCGTTGGAAATCTAAGATCTATCTCGCAAAATTGTGAACTGTCGAAAGATTGTGAACCGTAACATACTGCTTACAGTTTCACTAGTGTCATTGTAATCTCAATTCAATTCAATTCAATATATTTATTTGAAACAGGTGCAAATGACACTCTTTCTGATAGTCATAAAATAATAATTACAATGTCATTTGTGAAAATCAAGAATTAAACAATAATTAGTTACTTAATAACGTCAAAATTCAATCCTTGATATACCTACACCAGATTATGTCATTAGATCATGAAAACAATATGACACGAAAAATCATACATAAAAATCATTGAATGTCATTAATGCATTTAACAAGAGTAGGCCAGTTCACACGGACAGCACCCGGTCACGAGTATAACGCGAGAGTCAGCCATCGTTCCCATCAACCATATTAGAGGGAAAGGAACGACCCGGCTCCAGATGCGCCCCCATCTCACTAGTTTGATTGATTAAACAGTCAAAAAGCATCACGAAGCGAAGCTCGCCCTCTGGGCAGCAGAATGCTTCGCAGAAGAAGAAATCATCGGTTTTATCCGGATGGCCCGTGAAATTGTAAGCCGATTGACAATTTACCGTCATATTATAATCTGACTGAATTTAGTGTAGTGAGATTGTAATATCGCGGTTTTGACATTATCCCAGCGACATATATAAAGTTCTCGAGCGGCGACCGCGCACCGGAAGACGAAGCGTAGGCCTCCCATTCGGTGGAAGTTCGCGGGAAGCCGCTGGATGCTGGCAGCGCAGGATCGGTCGTTGTGATTTTTTTTTATTTAAAAAAAATTGTGCGTTTGATTGCTACTCACCTGATTGTAAGTGATGATGCAGTCGAGGATGGTACACGCAAACTCAAATAATGCCTATTCACTCTTGCCTTGAAGATCTCCAAATTATAGGAATCGGGAAACACTGACGCACAGGCAAGGAGTTCCACTCCTTAGCTGTAGGCATAATAAACGAGGAAGCGTAAGGAGGTCTAGGTTTGTCTAGCACTGGACGTCTTTTGGCTGATATTGCAAGGATAAAAATAGGTCGTACATGACAGACAACAGACGAAAAACTATAAATAGGAGTCACAATATATGTAACTATTTTTAATTGATTTCCAAAAACGAGGAAGTTCTTAATTTGACTGTATTATTTTTTGTTTGTTTTTTATATTACGATATCTTCGCAGATTGTCAATCGATTTAATATTATTTTTTTTCTAACGAGAGTACCTATGCCGCCAGATTATAAAAATCGGTGTAATACTTTTTTCCAAAATTAACAAAAATCAAAGACAGTAATGCAAAATTATACTAAATTGCGATGATAGTCGGTTTTTTAACTTTTCGAATTATACGCAACGATGTTCAAACCTTTCATAAATTGGTTCGTTTCATGTCCCACTTTATAAATAGGTACTTATTTATCCTTGGGGAAAGTTCTTCAGTACGATTAGGCGAACCTCCAGTTAACGGGTCCTACTCCATTTTTTTTACAACTGTATAGGCATGATGGAGACTGTACTAAATTCTCAAAATATTTTTTTAAATTGATCTTTAACTTTGAATTGTTTTTTTTAGCCAATATGGTATATGAGTTTCTTGGAGAAAGTCGTTCAGTTTTATATGTAGAGCCTTTAAACACCATGGTAGATAGTTTTATTTTCCTACATCATTGTGTATCATTATTCATTACTGAACGGCGCTGATCTTGAAGAGCTGAGGATAGATCACGCCTAGGTCACACGGCAATGCCATGAATATAACATAACAATAGATGCAAACACTTTAATGACCATATCTTGCGCCGACTTGTAAATATAACTACACAACATTACATTAGGTGTTCTTTATGTCGCAGTCAATACCTGATGTGTAAATAGCGTCACTAAGCTAAAATCCTAGGAAATCCTAAAAAAGGAGTTAGCTCTATTTTTAAGTGACTTCGAAAAAGAGGTTATTAAATGCGACCCATAGGTATGTATAATGTTGTTGTAATCGCACGGCATTCGCGGGCTTCCTAAAAGGTTATAAGAGGTATGTACACAGGCCAGCACATCAAGCTAGAAACTTTGGACTTTGTACCGTTCTTATGGCGTTTGCGTATGGATCAAAATCGCACTACGAGTGTCTAGCTTGATGTGCTGGCCTCTATACATACTCGTATGTCTCTTTGTATTATTATATCAGCTCATATACGTCCCCACCGAGGGGCTCGAGCCTACCCTGAATCAGGGCGATTAGGCCTTAGTCGACCACGCGGGCCCAGTGCGGGTTGGTCGACTTCACACACAACCTTCGAGTTTCTTCGCAGGCGTGTGCAGGTTTCCTCACGATGTTTTTCCTTCACCGTTAAAGCAATCGGTAATGATGTACGTAAGTTTTTGAAAACTCATTGGTACATTGGCCGTCCAGATTTGAACCCGGTACCTCTGGTTAGATGGACCGAGTCGTTACCGGTTGAGCCACCGACGCGATGTCTCTTTGTATGCATCTATTTAATTAGTTAAAATGTTAAAATAAATTTGAAAAACCAAAACAGTAAATTAGTATGTTTGTCCACATATTTCTCAGGAAATTGACATGCAATTATTCTTTTTTAATGGAATGTCTGGACGACTTCAACACAGCGTCACGGTATATTATATATTAGTACTAACATACAATACGGACACTCCCTGCCGCTCTCTAGATTGCGACCTCACCCCTTCGTCACCCAGATTGATACAGATTGGTTACCGTTTGGTTGTCGAACGTATGGGATTTCGCTGCCATTTTGTTTGTTCCGTCATTCCTTTTTTGAAATGTCATTTCTGGCCCATTGTATGAAGTGTCCAGGGTGTGCCATAAGATTGGCCGCACATCTGGCCGTCAAAGTGTAGGACCATTGGCTCGATCGAAGAAAAAGATTGGATTAAGTATCTTTCAACGCAGGGAAGAGCTATATAGTACGTATTATCAAAAAATGTTAAGTATAGTCCGTTCGCTAAATTAGAATTAGAATTAGCTTTGATAATTGATCTGTCTAAAGGGCCGTCCTGAGTTCAATCGCGCCGCCCGCCGCGTCCCCGAAGACGCGAGCCGTCAACGGTGCAGCTAATTCAGCAAACGAACTTTAAGTTGTACCAAAGTATACAGGGTGTAACAAAATTGGTGTAGGACCCGTTAACTGGGGCTTCTACTCATCATACTGAACAACTTTTGTTCTACGACTTTGCTGAAATCGTAAAAAAATTGTTTTACTCTTCATACAAATCGATCAACTGATCGACCGATTTTGTGCATTTTAGTATGGGGGGTCCAATTTTTTTTTTGAGAATTGACCTTGGGTTTCTTGGAAAAAGTTGTTCAGTATGACGAGTAGAACGCCCAGTTAACGGGACCTACACCAATTTTGTTACATCCTGTATACAGGGTGTAAAAAGACCACTTCCAGAAACTTAAACTGGGGCATCTACTCATCATACTGAACAACTTTCTCCAAGAAACCCATACTAAATTCTCAAAAAAAAATAATTCGACTTTTCATACATATCAGCAAGCTAATCGATTAATTTTGTATGAGAAGTTCAGAAAATTTGTCGGTAATACAGTATGGGTTCCTTTGAGAAAGTTGTTCAGTACGATGAGTAGAAACCCCAGTTTAAGTTTCCGGGAGTGGTCTTTTTACACCTGTATATTAGTACTGTTGTGCCATGCACTGGAATAGAAAAACACGCCGCGTCTTACAATGTACAGAGGCCCGCACATCAAGCTATACACTCGTAGTGCCATTCTGATCCATACACATTCGGCATAAAAACGGTACAAAGTCCAAAGTGTGTAGCTTGATATGCTGGCCTGTGTACAATGTCGTCGTACAACCCGTCGCTTATGATTGAAGACAGTTGTTTTCGAGGTTTTTTAGTCTTAAAATTGCATATTGCACTTGAGCATGACTTTGAATTGTTTGTTTATACAGGTTGTAAAAAAAAATGGTGTTGGACCCGTTAGCTGGGGCTTCTACTTATCATACTGAACAACTCACCTCAAGGAACATAGTCAATTCACAAAATAAAAATATTCAATGCTCCATACAAAAGCTGATCGTTTTGTATAAATAGTCCAATTTTGTTTTTGCAATTTCAGCCAACTTTTAGAACAAAAGTTGTTCAGTATGATGAGTAGAAGCACCAGTTAACGGGACCTACACCAATTTTGTTACACCCTGTGTAATTAGTTTAATATTATTTTTCCAAATGTAATTTATTAGTTTTTGCTCTTTGCATCGCCCGCGTGGATGTTATTTTAGGACGAGGGTGAACAGTGCGAAAGCTGCTTGAGAATGTTTTTCCCAGAATTGACGAGAACGCATTTTTCCAGGATGAAAAAATGTCCTTTGTCTCCGCTCTTTACTTTAACTCAACTAACTTAAATGTTGTAGTAGTTTTAGCGTAAAATAATAATAAACAGACAGACAGGCACACTTTCGGATTTATTATACGATTAACTGGAGAAAAGTACCTACCTACAAGAGAAGGAGTTAATTTATTTATTTGAGCCTACTACCTTCCCGATATTTAATTCAAAGATTCTGCTTGTGATATTTAACAACTTTACCTAAAATTTATTTAATAGATCTAGTTTATTCCTAGGTTGGCCGATCAGCTGATCGATTTATTCGAGAAGCCCCATTTTTTTGTAATATTTTTAGTTGCTCATCAAACAACTAATAATAACCTACCGATTTATTTTCATCATTTATTTTAAAATACCGATTGCACATCAAATTATCTATCCTTCTCAACTAGACTAGAGTTGAGCGAGCGAAGCGAGTCCGGTTAGGATTGATTGATTATACCGTCGAGGAACTTCGCGAGGCGAAGCTTCCTGGGTGGCGGATCTGACTTACGAAATAATAAAACAGCTTTGCTTAAACCAGATAAACGCTATACTTGTAGGTAAATAGTGGTGCGCCACGGACCTAAATTGTTGCTTAATTAATTATATTTCGAGGTGAGTATTTTGTTGTGCAATCAGTAACTGATGGAAATTGGGATTCTTTTATTATGCCTATAAAAAGTAGTTCTTTTGATTTGCGTTTAAATACTACCTTATTTGCGATTGGACGTTATTTTCCTCAGGGATAATTGTTTAAAAACAAAAGCAGAGCGCTGGCAAACAAGGAAACTGACTAGTGATACGCGAAACCAAAACATCCGGTCAGTACTTACCCACTTACTGATAATAATATGATATTTGGAAAATAAAATTCTTATGATTTAGTATTTCAATCGGTATCGTAAAATTACAGGTGTTTTTTTTTTACATTATGGCGGGTTCGATTCCCGGTTTATTATTAAAGGCGAAGTATTGATTGGAACACTTCGATGGGTGCCTGGAACAAAGCCGCAATCGTAAAAATGCAACTTTACAGGAGGAAGAATTTAGTGAAATGTTGAATAACACCTGAACTACGCGGAGGAGAAAAATAATTTGTATGTCAAATGAAGCGTTATTTTTTTTCGAATGTATCATAAATGTCAAAAAGTGTATAGCAAATAAGGAAGACGGTAAAAACCTGAAAAAACGATATTGCCACTTCATGCATTAAAAGTCGTTATCTTCAAAGCCTATTGCGGCTTTATTCCAGAAAAAAATGCAAAATCAGGCGATCAGCAATAGTTACTTACAACTTTTTAAACTGTTATAAAAGATATACGGTAATATTGTAATAGCCTATTGCTTTTATATTACCTTAACTTAGTGACTGCCATAGAAAACGTATTTGTTAATACTGTGTATTTTTATAGTATTCAAATGATTGCAGTTTTAATAAAAAAAACAGTATTACGTATAAATGTTAAGTAAATGCTTAATCTATGCTGAGCTGGGAAAGAAAAAGACTAATGCTCTTTATCCAGGTATATGACACAAAATTTAAAATAATTAAAACGATTTTTTTACAATCAACATTTTTTTTTATTCATAAACAATGTGCATCACATTTTTTTATACTTTAATTGAATTATTAATGTTAACTGATGACCGAGAACTATCAAAAATAAATATCGCACCTCCGGTGCAACAGTGACTGAACTGCAAAAAATTAGATATTGGGATTAAGTCGCCAAACGACTTTTTAATTCAAATACGCATCTCTTCGAAGCAACAAAGACACAATTATGTTAATTTTGTCATGTAATGTTAATTTTTTGTTAGTTAAGTCAGTGTTGCACCGGAGGTACGATATATAAACTAAGTAAGTAAATAAAACTTGACACCATAAAGAAATTATCAGAAAACATTGAACAGAAACTTATAATTAACTCAAATGTCTTTGGTACTGAAATAAAAAATCTGCATTAGCCTTCTAAATTAACAAACAATAAAGGTAATTATCAAAAATAAAACATATCACATAAATCATCAGGACATGGAGGGTTATCGTCAAAATTTGATGAGTTTTTTACTGCCGCTACATTGTCATTAGTTTCGCATATTAAGGACTCATAAAAGCCATGATAGTGACGTGGAATGTCTTGTCTTTTACAAAGACTTAATAAGTCTGAGTGCAAGGCTTTAGGCACAGGATGTGGTTGAATGTAAGCTCTTTGCAACTCGGAAACGACTGAATTTTCCGAAGTAAGATTAGCAGTCGGACGAAGTGTATGACGCCCTCGTACTCGGATACCTCGTCGTGAGTGTCCACCTCGTACCCGGACACCCCTTGACGAGTTAGCGGATCTGGTGTGTAGGTCACGTGTATTTAAGTACAGGTACTCGTCGTCAAAATTATATTTAAATTTTAATATCCCCTCATGAGTGTGGCTTGCTTCTACTTCCATAATATTGGACCACACTACTTTATTTCCGTTTGAGTCATGCACCCAGTTCTGACTTTCAATGAGCAGTTTTATATTGAAAAAATCAGTCTGATCCATCTCTATAACATTATATTTCTCTCCACTAACTTTGGCATTCATCGCAATTGAGTAAACTAGTTCTGGCGTGTAAAGAACTTTATTTTTCATTAGCTCACGCTCAATGCACGCATGCATCGAGTCGCCCTCATTTTGGCTGTGTCCAGTTTCAAAAAATCTATGGGTGATCGTTAACCTATACTTTATACTTGCATACAAACGCAGGGCAAATATAAATCGGTTCTTGTTTTGCCCTACACAACCGTCTGAATACAATGATATGTTACTTATTGAGCGTTCATGTTCGTTTTTAAAAAACTTTAGTAAATAACTTCCGACTTCAATAGCTCCTCTCTTCGCTATTGTCAAATGCCACATAAAATAGTAGCCTACCTTACACCCTGCATCGAACACAGTGAAATTGTAAACGGGATACTTGCGCTTGTAGTAAAAAGTTCCTACTTCTGACTTAGGGACATAAAGCACTTTTTGAAAGTCGAATATGGCTATCGTCTGAAACGTTTCAATGTTTTCTTTTTCCGTATCTTATAATTCGCGCACCATCTCTTTGCTTCTTATGTGTTTTTCATAACGGCTTTGCAGATTATTCTTAATTTCTTCGTCTGGTTTTTCAGTTTATATTTTTTCAGAGCTAAAAAAGACAACATCTGCAGAGGGATTAGGAACTTGCAGCATTGTAGCATTTTGTTCCAAATTAGACGAGACAGCATTTTCCGGTCCAACTTGTGTAGGTTGAATGGGTAGCGATTCAAGTGTACAATTGTTTTCATCTGAAATGCAACACAATGTTTGATTAGAATCCGAGGTTGTTACATCATCTGGCTTTAAAGTTGTATCGAATTCTGAAATCTTCAAATCTTTTGCGCTCTCGGGATGTTGGGGTTCAGAGGAATTCAAAAGTGTATCAACCGCATGAATCATTGGTTCTATTGTTATAGTAACAACACAAGCTCCTGGTTAACTATCTGAACTAGAATTTTGGCTTATCAGGGTCATAATGAGTCTGGTAGTAGTGAAGTTCTGGAGGAGGTTTCAATGTTATATCTACATTGCCATCTATGAGTGTTTCTGACGGGGAACACTCCATTTGATTGAGGATTGTTGAAATATTTGAAATTATGGAGGGACTACGCGACAATTTTGCTTCAAGAGCTTCTAAACATTCTGAATCACCTCCAAGGCTAGTTTACGGGGTATACTCTTGGTTTTTTCTTGGTTTAGACATAAGAATAACACATAGGTTACTTTTTATCCCAATGCTGGGCATAACCTGTAGTCCATGCGGGGGAAGCCGCAGGCGAAAGGCTTCTTTTTATCTAACCTGATATGTCTCACTGCTGGGCAAAGGCCTCCCTCTTTGGGTGAAAGGCCAGTTTAAAATAAGTATCTACTAACCTCGAAGATTGTACTCGCTTCTTGATGTCATTTCGTCGTGATATGTTTATTTTTCCGTGCTGTTTGATTTAACATCATACGAATCTGAAATAGCAGAAAACCGGAATAATATGAGGTAAGTATTCTATATAGGTAGTATAATTTACATTAACACACCTAGGTAGGAACCTAACTTATATTATATTACCTATTTTTAATCAAATAGGTAACTAAGTGCACCAGTTTATGAAGATATTACAGTATAGTTTAATAACATTGTATACACAACCCAAATCAAGTCACCGAAAACTGTCTTACTTAGTAGGCAACTATTCATGCAAATGCTCAGCGCGCGAGTTTTGTTAATTCTGGTTTTGGGTAAGTAGGTAATTGAACTGTGCCCTAAAGTACTTTATTTGTAGTATGACAAGTACATACTTACTTATTTTAGGCAAAAAATATCGAGAACTCAACCAATCATGCCTACTTACTTACTCAGTTAAATATCATTGAACCTACCTACCTATGCACCTGTAATAACTACCTACCTTCAAACATTTCTATTACTACCTAGTTGAATAAACTTGTAGTGTGATCAAATCTAAATTATGTACTTATACCTAATTAACAAAATGATCGGCATTTTGTTTAAATAGATTACTGTCAGTTAGGTAGGTATGTAGTTAAAAATATGAGAAAACTTACCTTCACCGAAGTAGTTAGACAGTTTTCTTCTTACATGGGGATTGTTTAAAACGCGTTTCTTCATTATGGATAGCACTAATCAATTATTCACGCAAGCACTTATTTGTTTACCGGCTTCCGAAGACGCACTGATTAGTAAAATGATTTGTCAACAAGAGCACGTGCTGCATAATCGTTCCACGTGAAAAGGATAGCTATTAGCTATTACGGCTACGGAATGAGTGCGATAATGACAGCAACACGTGAAGGCGGGAGAGAAATAATATCCATTGCGTGTGCGACATTATCAAAACTTTTCCTGGAATAAAACCGCAATAACCAAAGTCGTTCTAGCATTAATTTGGAAGATGCAGCATTGAATACTACTTTATTTTATTTTTGAAGTAATTAACAGTAATACACAATGTTACAGGTAATGTTTACAGTATATCATCGCAATGAATATTACCTTTGAATTTAATTTCAAACTAGTAAAGTGAAATACAGTGCGGTAATTTGCGTCACTATTTTGGTAAATTACCTACAGCGGTGTGGCTGTAGTCTGTACTTAGGTTTAAGATAGTAGTAAAATAAGATGGAGTAATTATGATTTTAACACTCGTTGATATACAATACTTAGTTGGGTTAATACAAAAGTAAAAGTCTGAAACAAGTAAAGTTTTATTACTAATTTTATTAAATTTTTAAATTATTTCATCAAACTGCATTGATAACTTTGTTATTCCTGTAAATATTCTCTTATTAAACAACAACTCAGTTTTAAAATTTTATATACAATAATTAAATACAAAATCAATACCAATTATTTTATAACACATTGTCATGAAAAGAAACACTATAACTGTTACTTTTAAAACTTTAAAACATTTTTACAGCAACGCTTATTGTTGATCAGCGTATTTATTTTATTTCGTGGAATAAAGTTGTAATAGCATGTACGGTAATAAGGTTAAAAATACTTTTAATCATTCGCCATAGTCCTAATATTCCAGTACACAAAATTGTGACTTTGAGCCAAGAATAACGAGATATAATCCATAGTGATTTTGCTAAATCGGGGAGTTTTCATAATAGAAATGTAAAAAAAATTCACAAGGTGTATTCAGGTCCATAGATTACGAAAATGGCTTAATCGAAAGACTGCCGTTTTGGCTATTGCGGCTTTGTTCCAGGCACCCATCGACTTGTCTCTGTCTTTTTCTTTACGTGTAAAGAGTAAAGAACATAACCACATTTTTTCACTTTTTTAATGGTTTTTGGTTTCAATCAAAAACTAAAATAAAAGTATGAAAAATAATAACATTACTCACATTGTATTATCATAACAAATATGTATGTATAAGTACCTTATTTTTTTTATTGGTTTTAAGGATAAACCGACGTCCCACATTCGACCTACAGGGTGTTGTTACTGTTACGGGCGACAACGCCCTTTCCAGTAAGGCTTCTACAGGGTGTTGTTACGGGCGACAACGCCCTTTCCAGTAAGGCTTCTACAGGGTGTTGTTACGGGCGACAACGCCCTTTCCAGTAAGGCTTCTACTGATGAAACTGAACAACTTTCCCCAAGCAACACATATTACAGAATCCCCTGGCAGAATATCAGCGTTATAGGCATTCACCTATAACATATGCTGAGCCAGGACCTTTTCACTGGCCTGCCACTTACTGCAATTATTTTAATGTATTTTATTTATTAGTAAGTAGCTATAAGTTAGTCTTAGTGGTGTAACCTTCATTTTTTTATTATTACCAACCTTTTATTTATTGTTTTTTTTTGTGCCTGGTTGGTGAATAAACGGTTTATCTATCTATCATATTTAATTCTAAAAATAAATTTGGCCTCCACACAAATTTGGTCAACCAGCTGATCAATTTGTGTGAAAAGTCCGATTTGAGATTTCAGCAAAAATGTAGAACTAAAGTTGTTCAGTTTCATGGGTAGAAGCCCTACTGGAAAGGTATTGTCGACCAAAACAGAAACTCTGTATAATAATAGGGTTCTACAGTAGGTATGTCATAAGTTCAAAAATTTCAAAAATCACATTTAACCAAACTGAAGCCCAGATTAAGCATTTCACTACAATATTATTAGTAACTTACGTTTATTTTACTTTTATTAGGAAAACATGTCATACAGAAATCACATTTTTGTTGTTGCTGAAATTTAAAACTTAAAAATAAATAAATCTGAATACATACTCTAAAAGTTAACCAGAGAATTGTGTAGTTATATTACTATACTAACTTGTCCTTAAGTACTATATAACTACCTAAACACCTTTTTAATTCACAATTGGTAAGCCCTTGGCATCATTTCACCTGATGGCAAGTGACGATGATGCCGAAGATGAAAGCGGACTTACCAAGATTCCCCAACGCAATGGAAAACTGGCTATTTTATCTTCAAGCCGGAAAGCATCATTGTTTGTCGGCAAGACTTAGATAAGATGGTGGTACATAGCTAGCCAGACGGGCTTAGAAAATGCCCTAGCACCAACCAAAGCGAGTCTTACAAGTTGACCCCGCCGGAAATCCAACCCGCACCCCCTGGTGTGAAGCGACTGGATTAACAAAAACGCCACGGAGGCGGTTAAGTTCGAAAATTTCCAAAAACCCAAACGATTAACATTAATAATAGGGATGACGACAGCATCACACATAAAT
The DNA here is from genome assembly GCA_947284805.1 of Coleophora flavipennella. Taxonomy (NCBI): domain Eukaryota; kingdom Metazoa; phylum Arthropoda; class Insecta; order Lepidoptera; family Coleophoridae; genus Coleophora; species Coleophora flavipennella. The sequence goes on along the minus strand of OX369253.1, from coordinate 19,976,059 downwards.
TATGAACTCTTGATCACTAAATTGCCCTCCTACTGAAACTTCGGAAAACCTTACTCGTTTTGTTTTCCATCAAGTCTACGATTTTTAATTCGGTAAAAAATGTACAAAATGAGTACATACATTCTATAATGCTCGCTAATACACACACACACACACGCACACACACACATACGTACACACAAACACACAGTACAAACACACAGACACACACATACGCACATAGTACACACACACACTCTCTCTTTCTCTCTTTCACACACACACACACAATAAAGAAAAGGCACACACTTCTGAGATTCTACATTAATTGTATTTTTACGTAGCTTAGTAAATTTTTGTACTTTATCATTTTACTTCATAACTGTAAGATCTATTTTTAAAGTCTCTTGATGTCTTATATTTCATACGTTAAAGAACGTCACATTATTGTTTCTTCCGGAGGTGGGCGTTAGTAACTGCGACACAGTCCTCGACTAATGCAGTTGCTATCGTACACATTAAATTTGTACCCGTAGTTTGAGTTCCAAATAAATAAATTTTAATTTAATTTAACAAACGATGCTGCAAAACTATGACGTCACGCCTAGGTATTCAAACATTTTTATGAGAACAAAATGTAGTTTTTGACAGATGATAAAAAGTTAAATCAGATGACTATCGTTCGTCATCCCTATTTTTCAATGCAGGCATTTCACTACTTAATATTATCCTTACTTTATATTATAAATGTGAAAATGTGTTTGTTTGTTTGTTACCTTTTCACGCTTCAACACCTTAACCAACCTTGATGAAATTTGACATGCAAGTAGCCTGTGTCACTTGGAAGGACATAGGCTACTTTTATCCCGTGAAAATAGCATAGTCCGATGCAGCTCCTGAGGGAACTGAAAATGTACTCTTTTTTGGTTAGTTTCTTTAACATTGCAACGGAACAATGGATTGCTGTGATTTTTTGCACAGAGATGGCTGAGGGGGTGGGAAATGACATAATTTTCTAATTAGCATATCCTGACATGGTTCCCGAAGGATCTGGGAAAAACTCATATCCGCGCTCGCGCACGTCAGCGTCGCAACGGAGCTACGGACTGAAGTGGTTTTTTGTATAGAATTAGTTGAGGAGGTGGGAAGTGACATAGACTTCTCACCAGAATAGTCCGATATCGTTCCTGAGGGATCTGAGGAAAACTCGTGTCCGCGCTCGCGAGCCGTTTGCACTCACCCTGAAAGACAGTCATAAAAACGATGTCCACGCGGGCGAAGCCGCGGGCAAAAGCAAGTTATAACTAACTAGTTTTTTCCCGCGGCTCCGCCCGCGTGGACATCGTTTTTATGACTGTCTTTAAGGGTGATTAGTAAATTATGTCGTTTCCCACCTACTCAATCATCTCTTCCCTCAGGAACTGCATCAGATTATGCTATTTTCCCGGGATAAAAAGTAGCCTATGTCCTTCCCCGTGACACAGGCTACCTGCATGCCAGATTTCATAAAGATTGGTCAAGGCGTTGAAGCGTGAAAAGGTAAAAAACAAACACATTTTCACATTGATAATATTAGTAAGGATTTGCTAGCTCGTACTTTGTAACTACCTACCTACCTATGTTTATATCTACAACTGCACAGCACATCACATGCATCGTCACGTGCTTGCTCAGTTCACAACGTCACTAAGTAAGTATATACTTGTACCTACAGGTTAAGAGTCTTAACCTTTTCATTGTAGATAACTCATAAATTATTTGAGGTGTTTTTATTTGGGTTTCGTGGCCGCGCGACTTGGCGATGGAAATATATTGTAAGGGTAAAGAAGCGTGTTTATTGGGAGAACGGAAAAACCGGCAAAGTGCGAGTCAGAACCGCACACGTTGGGTTCCGTACTATCATACTAGATGGCGCTAGTTTCTTCACGTTTCAAAACAAATACACGTTTTTTGTATGGAGACTTTCACTTTTTCTAATTTTTAGTATTTGTTGTTATAGCTGCAACAGAAATACATTATCTGTGAAAATTTCAATTGTCTAGCTATCACGGTTCATGAAATACAGCCTGGTGACAGACGGACAGCGAAGTCTTAGTAATAGGGTCCTGTTTTTACCCTTTGGGTACGGAACCCTAAAACGATGAGGGGGGGGGGAAGTTACCGACAAACGAAGCAATCTACTTAGACCTCGACGGTTGGTGAAGCGTTGATGTCTCTTCTGGCACACTTAATACCATATTGCTGGCCTCTGGTATTAAAAGATTCCTGGCGGGATCTAAATAAACCCTTACTAATATTATAAATTAGCTGTCCGCCCGCAGCTACTGTTGTATTCGCGTTGTTTTCGATTTTGCCGTGGGAATAATACGTTTTCCCGGGGTAAAAAGTCTATATTTTATTCCAGGACCTAATAACCTATATGTTTGCTAAGTTTCATTCCGATCTGTCCAGTGGTTGAAGCGTGAAAGAGTAATAAACATTCATACATACAAACTTTCACATTTATATTATTACTAGCTTTTGTCCGCGGCTTCGGCCGCGTGGACATCGTTTTTATGACTGTCTTTTAGGGTGAGTGGTGCGTGAGCCGCAAGCGGCTCTCGAGCGAGGGCATAAGTTTTCCTCGGATCCCTTAGGACCGATATCTGGTTATTCTGATTAGAAGTCTATGTCACTTCCCACCTCCTCAACCAATTCTATACAAAAAACCACTTCATGCAACGCTAACGTGCGCGAGCGCGGAAATGAGTTTTCCCCAGATCCCTTGGGAACCATGTCTGCATATGCTAATTAGAAAATTATGTCATTTCCCACCCTCTCAGCCATCTCTGTGCAAAAAATCACAGCAATCCATTGTTCCGTTGCAATGTTAAAGAAACTAATCAAAATAAGAGTATATTTTCAGTTCCCTCAGGAACTGCATCGGACTATGCTATTTTCGGGGGATGAAAAGAAGCCTCTATGTCCTTCCCAGTGACACAGGCTACCTGCATGCTAAATTTCTTCAAGATTGGTTAAGGTGTTGAAGCGTGAAAAGGTAACAAACAAACAAATAAATAAAGAAACACATTTTCACATTTATAATCTTAGGAATTATAAGGATAGTAGGATATGAAAATGTGTGTGTTTGTTACCTTTTCACGCTTCAACATCTTGACCAATCTTGATGAAATTTGGCATGCAGGTAGGCTGTGTCACTGGGAAGGACATGGCTACTTTTCATCCCGTAAAAATAGCATAGTCCGATGCATTCCTGAGGGAACTGAAAAAATACTCTTTATTTCGCAAAGGAACTATGGATTGTTGTGATGTTTAGCACAGAGATGGTTGAGGTGGTAGGAAATGACATAATTTACTAATTAGCATATCTCGACATAGTTCCTGAGGAGTGTGGAGAAAACTAATTTCCACGATTGCGCACATCCAAGTCACAACGGAGCAACGGATTAAAGTGATTATTTGTATAGAATCGTTTGAAGGGGTGTACAGTGATATAGACTGCATCATAATAGCCTGATATAGTTTCTGAGGGATCTGCAGAAAACTCATTTCCAGGCTCTCGAACCGCTTGCGGCCCGCGCACCCACCACTCACCCTCAAAGACAGTCATAAAAACGTCCACGCGGGTGGAGCCGCGGGCTAAAGCTATTGAATAAATAAATGAATAATAAATAATAAATTTATATCATTACCAAACACAGTTATACCAAAGTATCTTAAATATATACTCGATCAGCTGATTAGCCAACTTAGTATGGAAAGATAATTTTTTTTTTTGAGATTTGACTGGGTTTCATGGGGAAAGTAGTTCAGTTTCATGGGTAGTAACACCAGTTAAAATAGTTTCAGCTAATTTTAACTAATTTTACCCTACATAAAAACCTTCTCCTGACATTAACAAACTCGACAAAAAAAGAATTAGCGAAATCGGTCCAGCCGTTCTCGAGTTATGCGCTTACCAACACATTTTGCGATTCATTTTTTTATATTAGACTAGCTGTCCCGGCGAACTACGTACCGCCTTACATTACATTACACTGCCCTACACTACCCTACCCTACACTACACTACACTACCCTACACTACACTACCCTACCCTACATTACCCTACCCTACACTACCCTACACTACCCTACCCTACACTACCCTACACTACCCTACCCTACCCTACCCTACAATACACTCCACTACACTACACTACCCTACCCTACACTACCCTACCCTACACTACCCTACCCTACCCTACCCTACACTACCCTACACTACTCTACACTACCCTACCCTACCCTACACTACACTCCATTACACTACCCTACCCTACACTACCCTACCCTACACTACCCTACCCTACACTACCCTACCCTACCCTACATACACTACAGTACACTACCCTACCCTACACTACCCTACACTACACTATCTACACTACCCTACACTACACTACCCTACCCTACACTACCCTACCCTACCCTACATACACTACACTACACTATCCTACACTACCCTACACTACCCTACACTACACTACACTACCTTACCCTACACTACCCTAAACTACACTACACTACTCTACACTACCCTACACTACACTACCCTACCCTACCCTACACTACCCTACCCTACCCTACACTACCCTACCCTACCCTACATACACTACACTACACTATCCTACACTACCCTACACTACCCTACACTACCCTACACTACACTACACTACCTTACCCTACACTACCCTAAACTACACTACACTACTCTACACTACCCTACACTACACTACCCTACCCTACCCTACACTACCCTACCCTACACTACCCTACCCTACCCTACATACACTACACTACACTACCCTACACTACACTACCCTACCCTACCCTAACTACCCTACCCTACCCTACACTACCTTACCCTACACTACCCTACCCTACCCTACATACACTACACTACACTACCCTACACTACCCTAAACTACACTACCCTACACTAAACTACCCTACCCTACCCTACACTACCTTACCCTACCCTACACTACCCTACCCTACACTACCCTACCCTACACACCACTACCCCACACACCACTACCCTACCCTACCCTACCGTACCCTACATAAAAACCTTCTCCTGACAATAACGAACTGGACAAAAAAAGAATTAGCGAAATCGGTCCAGCCGTTCTCGACACCAACACATTTTGCGATTCATTTTTATATATTAGATTAGTAGTAGGCACTCCTACCGCTGTCTAGATTGCGACCTCACCCCCTCCCTCGTCACCCACATTGAAACAGATTGTTTATAGTTTGGTTCTCGAACGTATGGATTTCGCCGTGATTTCGTTTGTTCCGTCATTTGTTTTTAGAAATGTCATTTCTCGCTTGTTGTACGAAGTGTCCGGGGGGGTGTGGTTATACGATAATACAGTAGGTAGTGGTTCCCTGTGGGGGGGGGGGGTCGAAACAAAAACTTTACCAGGCTACAAAAATTACATACAAAGAGAGTACTAAGAGAGAGAGAGAGATACTTACGTAATTTTATTAGTTAGACTTAAGCGAAGAAATTTATAAAAGGACAAAATATAATAGCAATATGTATATGTGTGTAACTTTGTAAGACTACTGGTTTAGTTGTTGGTGGAAAATGCCCTTTTCTAAGCCTGCCTGGCTAGCTACCACCATCTTATCTAACTCTTGCCGCTAAACATCAATGTTGAGAGCATTGATGTGTTCCAGCATGAAGATGAAATAGCCAAGTCCCCGTAGATTGGTTTTGGAGAATCTTGTAAGCTGCTTCCGCTCAAACACCAATCTTTATACGAAACAGGCTTCGGTGGCGTAACGGCTGGGGCCGCCGCCTCCTGTCCGGGAGGTCGTGGTTCGAATCCTGCCACGTACCAATGTGATATGATGATAATGAAAATTGCGATATCCAGCAATTTGAATTACAATTCTTTACGAACGGCAGTTAAATATGTTTGATTGAAAACAACTTACATCCGGAAAATCCTCACTCCGACAGGATCTGATCAATTCGTCTCGTTTGTAACAGTTTGACTGAATCGGTTCTATCATTCAATCAACATCGTAGGCAATTTAGACACAATTCAGATGACGTCAAAAGGCGGTAAGATGAAGCAGGAGGTTCCTTGCTAACCAAAGTGAGATGGTAGACTTATATCATCATCATATCAGCCGAAGGAGACGTCCACTGCTGGACATAGGCTTCCCCCAAGGATTTCCACGACGACCGGTTCTGCGCTGCCCGCGTCCAGCGGCTTCCCGCGACCTTCACCAGGTCATCGGTCCACCGAGTGGGAGGCCTGCCTACACTACGTTTTCCGGTGCGTGGTCGCCACTCGAGAACTTTACTGCCCCAACGGCCATCTGTTCTACGAGCAATGTGCCCCGCCCACTGCCACTTAAGTTTAGCAATTCTGAGAGCTATGTCGGTTACTTTGGTTCTCCTACGAATCTCCTCGTTTCTGCAAAAAAATCCTCACCTATGTAGCTAATATTAAAATTTGAAAGTTTGGATGGATGTTTGTTATTCAATCACGCCAGAACCGCTGAACAGACCTGCATTAAATTTGGTAAGAAGAAAGATTAGGACCTGGATTAACATATAGGCTACATATTATCCCGATTTCTTAAATGGTTCCTATGGTATAGCTAGATAGACAGATTGATAAGCGTTTATTTAGGATTTCACCCAGTGCACACGATACGTTTTAACTTTAAATATAGTTACAGTACAAATTAATAATTTGGCATACAATTTAGTTACAAATAAAAAAAATAAAAGATATGAAACGGATTTAAGGTAGAAAAAAAAACAAGTTTCTCTTTTCAGGGTTCCGTTCACCGAACGAGTGACCAACGGTACTCTATTGCTAAACCTCCGCTGTCTGTACTGTACTGTACTCCATGAACCGTAATAGGTAGACAGTTGAAATTTTCATAGAATGTGTATTTCTGCTGCCGCTATAACAACAAATATTAAAATTAGAAAAATTGAAAAAATAAGGGACGTCTTACAAAAGTGAATACAAAAAAAGTGTTTTTTATAGGTCTTTAGAAGGATTTTTTATTTAGTTCTATCGTAAAAACGGTAATACGTAAAGGCGTGAAACTTGGTGTGATTATAGTACTTACAATGAAATAAAACAACAAATAATAAAAATTGGTCAAGTGAGAGTCGTACTCGTGCCAAAGAGTCCGAACTGAATGACAAAAAAAGTATATTTTTGTCGCTCGCGTTGATGTCTTTTGTTTAAAATGTGAATAGGTATTATTGTCATAGTTGTGTGGAGAAGTGTAGTTGTACGGTACCCTGAGAGCGCGAGTCCGACTAGCACTTGACTGATTTTAAATACGAAAAAAATGGAAAAAGTTTTTCAGAACATATTGTGTGAGGTTGAGGGATCTGGAGATAAACTCACATCGACGCTTCCGAGCCGCTTGCGGCTCGCGCACTACTCTCCCTCAAAGCTGGAAAACGATGTCCACGCGGACGAAGCCGCGGGCAAAATCTAGTAAAACTGTAAAATCAACATTGTCATCGCCAACTCATCCATTGAGGAGTAAGTAGGAAATGTGTAGTTACTACAAATGATGCAGTTGTGTAGTTTGCTACTGTCTTGGAACAAAATTTGCGGTTAATCTTGTAGTATTTACAAAGCGAGGTCATTCTGTAGTTGCACGTATGAGCAGCTTTCGGCTACTTTTAACCCCCCCCCCCATTCCTGGTGATATTTGGTGAGGTTCTGTAACATTACGTCTCTATGGGTGAAGGTCCAAAAGAGATCGTAAGCACAATATATTTTTAGGAAATGGAGAGCAAAGGAGTATTTAATGAAGTGATAGAATGTACTTATAGAGAGGTAATATTGAACTTACCTGGATGTATCTTCTTTTCTATTTTTGCTTGTATCTTGTAAATGTGTTTAGTTATATTCCTTATATTCTCGCAAGGGCTTTGTTAATTGTTCTTGTTCTGTAAATAATTCATGACACTGTCTTGTCATGTCAAACTTTATTAGGAATATCTCGATGTGACTTAATGTTTGAATTTCATCTTTTTTATTATTGCAAAGATTATTAAATTTTATTTCTCAATGTGAAACGTGTTTATCTAATAAACACTCTAATCATTCCCCTTATGGTCCAATGGGCAAACCGAAAATCTGCTCTAGACCATTTCAGTCTATATCCTTGGACTTGGTTGGTCCACTCTCAATGTCAAGACGTCTTATTCAATTTGTTTTAGTGATAAATTGTACATTTACTAAATATTCCTTGATTTTCCCAGTAGAAAAAGTTACGGCCTCGAATATAATTTCTAATCTTGAGAATTTTGTCTTTCTTGTTCACGATATCCCTCAAACTATTATCATGGTAGTCAATTTCAATCTAAGGAATTTCATGTTTTAATTAATAAATACAAGATACCTTTTGCTTTCTTTACGCCGCGCTGTTGCCCTCAAGTAAACCCAACTGAGAGGTACAATAAAACTATTATTACGGCGTTAGCTTCCCTCGTAGGCGAAGATCATAGATCGTGGGATATTCACCTACCCAAAGTACAGTAAGCAATGAACAGTTCTGTCAATGTTGTGACTGGTTTTTCACCCTCATTTCTTGTTTTCGGTCGCGAAATATTAACTGATGGTTCTCTATATTCTAGAACCAATAATTTGGATGAAATTACTTTTTTACCTCGTGATTTGTACGCAAGGAATATTGGTTTACTTTCTTCGGTGTATGATAAGGTTCAAGTAGCTATTTATACTTCTCATGCTAAGAATGCTGCTAAATATGACTTAAGACGTTCTTTCCGTGAATTTAACGTTGGTGAGATAGTTTGGCGAAAGAACTATGTACAATTTAACGCTGGTGCTTACTTTGCATCGAAACTAGCTCCGAAATTTGTTAAATGTCGGGTAATTGAAAAAATTACTCCTTTGGTTTACCTATTGGAAGATCCTAAAGGTAAAAGAGGTAAATGGCATGTAAAAGATTTCAAGATATAATTTTATTCAATTATTTCATTTTATTTTATAATTGAAACCATTTCTTTAATATCTACGGGTAAGTTCTTATCATTACATGACTTCGATGTTTCGGTTATTTTCGAAGTTTTCTAGAACGAAAAGCTCCTAAGCTTGTTGTATATAATATTTGGTTTTGTTAAGATGTATTTATATTAACTCTTTGGTTATTTTCTCCAAGATAACTAAATTTTTGCTCTCCTTGTTTGAGCGAACTTTATTCTCTGCTCTGCCAGCTTAGGATATCTTGTAACTTGTAAATATATCTGTAAATAAGATAGGATATTAGAACCTTCTCTAATTTTAGCTTTGAACGTGGACTACTCTTTAAATATGTCTTAATGTTCTCTATTGTCTAAATTCCTATCAGTTTTAAGAATGAGCGGTTTACGACTCTAAGCCTTAGTTATGTCCAGGAGTTTCCTTGGAGTGTGGGTCATTGTTTGTGAACCACACTTCTTCTTTTGAGAGAGATGAATGACATGAGATGAGGCTCTTTTTAGTAAATACCTATCTATAGTACATTCTATCACTTCAATAAATACTCCTTTGCTTTCCATTTTCTAAAGATATTTTGCTTACGATCTCTTTTGGACCTTCACCCATAGAGACGTAATGTTTCAGTTCTTGGCCCCTCCCCCTAAAAACCTCATTTTTAATTCATTATAATTTTAAGATTAATAGTAGGTATTGTATATAGCAGGCGGGGTCAAACGCGGTCAAGGTCACGCGCACCAAAATTTCGTAAAATAGTCTCGCTATTTTGAAGTATTTACCAAGTGAAGATTCATTTTTAATGAAACCGAGAAAAAGTATTTACTCGTGTGATAGATTTTTTCTTTATTCGTTTACTTTAGAAAAATACACGTGAGGTCTCTCTTAACCCGCCCTCCCCCAACGTGATCTGTCGTGATTTTTTCGTGACCCCGCCTCCCCCCTAAAGAACCTCACGTGTTTTGTGCACAAGCCCTAAGTAAAACCGAAGAAATTTAAAAGTAGGTATATCAGTCTAGTCAATAGAAACAAGGAGCCTCCCTTTTCTTATCCTAAGTACAAAAAAGAAAAAGTTAGAAAAATACAAAGAAAAAGTAATCCCAAAGAGGCTATTCTTATGTGGTTAAGGCCTTAAGATGGGTCAAATGACAATCATCATATCAGCCACAAATCGTCCACTGCTGGACAAAGGCCTCCCCCAAGGATTTCCACGACGACCGGTCCTGCGCTGCCAATATTATAATGTATATATATATTATATTATATGACAATATTCAATTTAAATTTTTGAAATATATAATATACTTAAAATAATAGAATATCGATTTAAATTAATATAATTTTAAAAATATTACCTTTTTTGATGTAAAAAAAAATATACCGTAGACCCTGTTTTTGGCATTAATTGCAAAATTCCTCGAAAACAAATAGTTAATGTTCAATGAAACCAACGCACAAAAATCGGTGACTTTAAGACCTTTCATTTTAATTAAACTTATTTTTTTAAACTTATTTGAAAATTAAGAAAAGTAATAAAAACATATAAAAATCGAGAATTGGGCGTTCGGTTTTAACGTAACAGCCGCGTGAAAGCCCACATTGATTTGAACTTAAAATGAATAGACTTACGTTCGATACTATTTTAACACGTATCAACCTGCTCAGATTGAGTCATCTTAAAGCCTTAATATATCCTATCCTATTAGGTACTACATATTTGGTTTGGGTTTTAATATGTAGGTAGGCATCTTAAAAGTACTTATTGTATTGATCAAGGACGAAACCTTATAAGGAAAATTGCTCGAAGATTCTTAGGTAAGTACTTACTAAGGTCCCGAGATGTCTCGAGTCCCGAGACTTTCGGGTGGAGATTCGAGACACGGTTGTGTTGAAATTGTATTGTAGTAATTTTATTTTCATTAGGTTTCAAAAGGCATCATCTTTTAGCATATATTTAGCATATATTAGCTTTTGTGTTTTCATATTACATGTAGCGAAAAAATGTGTTGACATATTATATTATTATTTAAAAATAACAACAATAACATATTATTGTGCTCAAATGTCACTATCTTATGTACTTAATTAAGGAACCTCCAGGTCTACCTAAATGAAATTTTTAAGCTGCATTCTTTAAATGCGACTGTATGTGTTCTTATATACAAATAAAAAAATAAAATAAAAACCGAATAATTTCTTGATACTACTATTACTACATAAATATTACTACGTACTACAGCGTCCATCTGATGTAGGTTTAACATACACTAGTAGTATTTTTTTTACTTCATTAACTCATGTTAAACGTTTACATGAGATATGTTATTTTATTAAAAAAAAAATACGATAGTGATATTAATTGAACACAGATAACATAAATATGGAGTATTATTAATATTGTTACAGACAGATAGTCATAAACATTAAATAGATCATATAAAATAGAACGTACAGCAAACGAGTGGAAACATTAAAAAAATAAATTGTACGGCAACCCACACTAAACTTTTTCGTCAATTTTTTCATTTTTGTTCATACTAAAGTTGATTTTGTAAAAATTTAAATAATTTAGATGTTTCTATATTGTATGACCAAATATGTCCTGATTCGATACATCATCATCATCATCACAATTTAAAAGCCGTGCTCTTGTCGGTGTAGCTCTTTCCAGGTCTCTCTCTCCCACACTATCTCCTTCATTTCTCTATACGTTTCCACCTTAACTTTCTTCTTCACTTGGTCTATATAAGCAATTCTAGGTCTTCCTCTTCCGCGCTTTCTTTCGATCTTTCCTTCTATTATGTTCTTGATAAAATTATCGTGTCTAATTAAGTGTTCTATCGTCTTCCCTCTTCTGTTCCCAATTGTCTCAATTATGTTCCTCTTTTCGTTTACTCGTTTCGATACTTCCTTGTTCGTTACTCTTTCAGACCAGCTTATTTTCTCCATCCTTTTGATACATTTGTTAATAAATCGCAAGTTTCAATTTCATTTGTAGGAGAACCACACAAACACGAATTTCTCAAGACCAATGGGTTTTACTATATAATAGAGAAAACTCCGACATGTAAAGTTTCATCAAAATCGTTAGAGCCGTTTGTGAGAAAAAAAATATTCAGTTTTTGTTATATATGACAGCTACTCTTTGTTTTGAGGGTACTAAGAAATTTTTAATAATCCGTCGGTGAAATAATTTAGAACTTTTAAGTTCCAAATTTCCTCCCAATCAGACTAAATATATATTCTCCAGAGCCAAGCGTGACGGACGGACGCACGCACGCACGCAAGGACGGAATTGAGATATTAGGTTTTCGGTATATCTACTGTATTCATGATATAGAACATTTTTTTTACGAAAATTGGAATAATTTTTTTTTCGCGATAACATTACTTACGTACGTACTTACCGTACTACGGGGCTGAGAGATTAAAAACAAACTAATCAATCGCACAATGCTCGTTATATATCCTTCGTAGCCATCTGGTTAAATCTGACATTTGATTGAAAGGCTAGCCCATTGATTGAATGGCGACATTCAATTGAATAACTAGGCCGAACGTTGATGAAACAAGCGTCACTCAACGTTCAACTAGTTGGTTAATTGTAAGCTAGCCGGATTGAAATTTGGCTGAAGTAAAGTATGTGTGAAGTATGTACGCACTGTGTGAGGCGCTGCTTTGTGTAAGATCTACGTGGCGTAGTATAATGTAGCGTGTAGCGTATAGCATGTAGCGTGCAGCGTGTAGCGCGTAGTTGTCAATTGTGTATTAAAAAAAATCTACTGAGTAAAAAACTGTAAATGAGCGAGCGAAGCGAGCGGTATTAGGTTCGGTCAGGTTTGATTGATCATACCCCCTCATCATATCCCCCAAATGGGTAGCAGAAAGCTTCGCAGAAGAAGAAATTATCGGTTTTATTCGGAGTTTCGTTGTTTCGAACGCCGCCATTTTGAAAAGTAGCGCGCTGTTTTGCAAACCGGCGGATTCTACATAACGACTGCGACATATATACCATTCAGCGACTTGGCTTAGTAACGTTTAGAAAAGTCGTTGAACGTTGCATTCAATGACTTGGCCAGTGGTCCTTTAGTCATTCAATTAAATGTCGCCATTCAATCAACGGGCTAGCCTTAAAATCAAATGGCAGATTTAACCAAATGGCTGCGACATATCCAAAACAAATTTTATGCCAGGGGTCGAATACTACTGGCCACAGACATTGGATTTTGAGCGATTTTTTTTAACAGTGTGCCTCTGTGAATCTGTTTTTCACGAGACAGGCATCTCGAAGGAGTCCACAATATATTTAAAATCAGCCGGAAGAATCAAAATCGGTTACACAGCCTTTTGCAAACTGGAATTGAAAAAACTGAATAGCAGTCTAAAATAACAGGACATGTTGCAAGAAAGTTTAAATTTGAAATAATTTCCCGCTTGGCGGCAGAGGATGGACTTACAATAAGGGCAATCGCAAAGAGTAAAAGAATTCGTGAGAGTAATATCCAGCGAGGTTACAAAATGTCCAAGAACGAAACTGATATCATGAAAATTATAAGGATTTTTTATTAATTTTTAATTCGTCAAAATTAACTCGATTCCAATTTTATTCTGAGAAGTCTCAAAATCCCGGGACGTCCTGGGACTTTGACCGTGGGTTGTATCGTGTCCCGAGAGTTTGAGACGTCTAACAGTCTAGTCTAGTTCCCAAACCCTAGTACCTCCTTCAACGTCGTAGTAAAAATAACTATTCCCTTTATATCTTTAGTAGCATTGATCGTACTAGTGACACAATATAGTATCTCTAGTTCTATTAATGGTACTGGCAACACTTATTTGTGTCGGTAGAACAATATAATTTTGAACAAAAAAAAAACCGACTTCAAACAGGAGACTATATAAGGCTTCCCTCGATTTCTCTGGGATGCCATAATCAGATCCTGGTTTCCTTATCATGTTACTACCCTTGGGATATCTCCTTTCCAATAAAAAAATAATCATCAAAATCGTTTCTTCAACGACGAAGTTATCCGTGAACACACATACAATATATATTATATTATACGGTCGAATTGAGAAACCTCCTCCTTTTTTTTAAAGTCGGTTAAAAAAAAACATCATAAAGCAAATCTCAAATATAATCAAGTAGCTAACTATTTTCCCCCGCGCGATGCACGAGGAAGCCTCGCCCGCTCGGAATAATGGAGCTTAATTGGTGCAAAACTCTCTCGATGCGCAAATTAGCGTAAATTAATTCGTTAAGAGGAAACTAAGGAGAATCAACTTTGCTTATTTTTAAGTGGATATCTTTTTTATGACTTTTGAAAAACCTGGCCGTTTTCCTCGTCTACCTACATCCTAAAAGCAGGCTGAGTGCAAAATTTCAGCTTGCTAGGTACCTACAGGGGTTCGGGCTGGGCGTTGATGAGTCAGTGAGTGAATGAGCCCTAACTTTTCTTTTTTTACTCGATTGTATAACATAGGTATGTATTTAAGTATGAATGTATGTATGTATGTTTGTCTGTATCTTCGGCTGAGCCTATAATCTAAACGGCTTGATAAGTTTTAGAGTGAGAGCTGTCGTTAGATCCCTGAGTGACATAAGATTATTATTTGAATATATAAAACTTAAGCTACTCTGCTCACTTCGCACGAGGCGAAGTGGCAGGAGCACCTCCAGCAGAAGCACAGTCGGCTGGAGTCCAGTGCGACGGGGAGAGAAAGCGTCGAACTATCCGGGCATTGTCGAGGAGGACTGCTTTAATCGCAAGAGCTCTTGGTGCAGCCTCACTCGGTAGCCCGTTCGACGAGTTTCTCCCCCCGTAGTACGCACGCGTGATGTTTGTATTCTGAGACCTAGTCCATCTCATGCGGCGTACTCCACCAGCGGCGGGTGCCGATTGCTGATAGATTATTATTATTACCACACCATCATCATCGTCATCATCATCATAATCGTCATCATTATTATGTCATTCAGCCGAAAGACGTCCACTACTGTACAACCTCCCTCAAGGATTCCCACAACGAACTGTACTGCGCTGCCCTTATCCAGCGGCTTCCCGCAGCATTCATCAGGTTGGTCGTCGGTCCACCGAGTGGGACGCCTGCCTACGCCTCGTCTTCCGGTGCACAGCTGCCGTTCTACAAGATGTACCACAAAAACAAAACAATATATCTTCTTCTGTGACCACATAGCACGGCACATGTGTTCGAGGTATGTATGCAGCTTACAAATGGCTGACTCAAATAATTGATAATGCTAAACACGTTAAAAACCGACTTCCATCGCAACATTTTTGCATTATTATTTTTGGTTTTTGTTAATTTTCTAATGAAGTACTACACCGATTTTTATAAAATTTATATGAGACAACACAGGAAGCACAAGCTTCTAAATGTAAAAAGAATCATAAAAATCGGTTCACCCAGTCAAAAGTTATGAGGTAACACACATAAAAAAAAACATATAGACGAATTGAGAACCTCCTCCTTTTTGGAAGTCGCTTGAAAAGGATGGGAAGCTTCGATTTTATGTCGGTAAGTGGCCAAAGTCTGGTGCTACGTATTATTGGATTTGGACAATGTTCTACAAAGCTAAAGACAAGCAACGCAGGTTTCCGAGCTCTCCTTCTCCACCAGCCATAACTTCTCAACGAGGGGGACAATTAACTTCGAATGAAGAGTCGGGAGATGGGGACATCGACCCCGCCGTTTGTCAGTGTTTTGTTTTAGCACACTAGCGCCGCCAATAGAAGCTAATTTTCAGCTAATTTTGTTAGAACTTATATATACTATTGTTTAATTGTTATTTGATAACTGTAAATATTAGCAACAATTCAATTTTTGAAAAACTGTTAAAATTGGCCAATTTAAACATAAGAATAGTCCTCAAGAATGAGTAAATTATTTAGTTCTATTGGCGGCGGGCGCTAGTGTTTTAATCGAATCACTTTAATCTATAAATATATATAACTCAAAGGTGACTGACTGACTGACATAGTGATCTATCAACGCACAGCCCAAACCACTGAACGGATCGGGCTGAAATTTGGCATGCAGGTAGATGTTATGACGTAGGCATCCGCTAAGAAAGGATTTTGGGAAATTCCCATGGGAACCGCAAAAATCGGGATCTGCGCGGGCGAAGCTGCAGGCATCCACTAGTATAATATAAAGAGCTGTTGCCCTGCAGCTTTGCCCGCGTGGATATCAAGGGTGCGCGGTACGCGATCCGCGTGTTGATCCACGAGGTCTATTCTAAATATTGGAAACATAATTTTTAAAATAGGATGCTACTCATCCTTCGGAGATTAACCTCTTACATCAAAACAAACCTTATTTATCTACGACGGGTGAAACGGAACGGAGCGGAGGCGTTAACTTAACCACGACGGGCGGAGCGGAGGCGATAATTTACCCACGACGGGCGGAACGGAACGGAGCGGAGGCGGTAATTTGCCCACGACGAGCGGAACGGTAAGAGGCGGAGGCTGTAATTTTACCACGACGGGCGGAACGAAACAAAGCGGTGGCTGTAATATACCCACGACGGGCAGAACGAAACGGAGCGGAGGCGGTAATTTACCCACGACGGGCGGAATGGAACGGAGAGGAGGCGGTAATTTTACCCACGACGGGCAGAACGGAACGGAGCGGAGGCGGTAATTTACCCAAGACGGGCGGAACGGAACGGAGCAGAGGCGGTAATTTACCCACGACGGGCAGAATGGAACGGAGCGGAGGCGGTAATTTACCCACGACGGGCGGAACGGAACGGAGCAGAGGCGGTAATTTAAACACGACGGGCGGAACGGAACGGAGCGGAGGCGGCAATTTACACACGACGGGCGGAACGGAACGGAGCGGAGGCGTATATGCGTTTAGGGTTAAAGGATGTTTGTGTTTATTGAAGCGCAAAGTATCGCTTCAAAGCCGATCTTCTTTCTTGCTGTTTCATATTAAATTCTTTTTGGTTTCCGCTGTTGGTCGTGGTATTGATTTTTTTGATTAATGAGGAATGATTAACAAGTTGGAGAAAAAAAGAATGACGGTCGAATTTTTGTTGGAATTTTGGGTTATAAATAATAAAATTTTTAGTTATCGGATATATTATTATTTATAGTCATTTTGAGTTTTTCTGAGGGCCTTTACACTCCGGCCGCATTTTTGGAATCCCGAAGATATTCCGCTTCGGAAGAACCTGAGACGTAATACAATACCAGAGCAAGATACAATATACTACAACTTTTTGCCAGCTCTCCTTTTTGCTGCGCCGCATGGTGCAGTACTCGCTTGAACAGTGGTTGGATCCCGGGAAGGAGCTGTGCATTCTGCCGGCCATCTTTATTTGCTGTGCGGCACGACCGACTTCTAGCTCCAAGGGAAGTGTTTTCCTTTTCATTATCTTAACCATACGCTGCCTTCGAGGCCGTGCGATGTAAAGTATTGTGGCTGCCCTGCGGGTTTCTGTTGTTCTACATCAAGTGTTACTTTCAAGCTTCAAATTCCTTCACCTCTTTCTATTTTAACGGACTATAAATTTTAAGTAACTTAAGAGTAATGTGTTCCCTTCTGGTGATACTTACAACCTTGGGGTAATTTTCACCCCAAGTAAAAAAAAATATTTTTTATATCTCATTATTAGATATTTTATCGTTTTAATACACAGGGAAGGGGACGATCGTTGCCTAACCGGCCTAGAATTAAAATTAAATTTTGTAAATATTGGTACACCGATGCTTTGAGCTAATTTGTATAAAACATTCCTACATCGTCATCCCGTAATCCTTTTTGTATATTTTACCCTTTTTTACTTCAAATTGTTTACTATGTTAAAGGTTTTCTGATTCACTCTAAAATTATTTTCCTTTAAAAATCCGTCTAGGCCTTGATTCAAATTTCACGTATTATATGTTATAAAACTCCATAAGGGTTTTTAACCCCAATTTATTTTATTTTTGTCACAGTATGTATTTCTGTTACCATTTTCCTCGAAACTACTGGACCGATTTCGTTGCGGTTTTTTTGCATTTAAAAGGTATCATTACAGAACATGAACACGTCTTTCGACCAACCCGCACTGGTCCCGCGTGATCGACTAAGGCCCGATCGCCCTAATTCAGGGTAGGCTCGAGCCCCTTTGAGCTGATAAGAAGAAGAAGATTTGTAATTTAATTCAATGAAATAACTGCACTCTATATTTTAGAGCTACCTCACTGTAGCCGCCGCATACCGAGGAATACTCGTTTTAACAACCCGTTCGTGTCCATCACTCATCCATCATCAGCGTCAACATTCCAGATTTACGGTCGCCGAAAGCTCAATAAATTTCTGATTTGACGGGAATTCGCGTCATCAGTGTGAGCTTGCTTATATTGGCATCGTTCACTCGCCCGAAATAGAATAGCAAAAGTT
This sequence comes from Coleophora flavipennella, assembly GCA_947284805.1. Classification (NCBI taxonomy): domain Eukaryota; kingdom Metazoa; phylum Arthropoda; class Insecta; order Lepidoptera; family Coleophoridae; genus Coleophora; species Coleophora flavipennella. The sequence continues at coordinate 19,957,632 of OX369253.1, read as the reverse complement.
TTCTGAAGTTTCGGAGACAAAATGGCACAAAACGGAACTGTGGATTTAATAGGAGAGGGCAGTCAAAAAGAACTTGTAGTTGTATGAGACAGGGGATTTTTAATAGTTTTTGTTTTTTTATATAGTAAATTAAAGCAGCAAGTAGCTGTTGCACCCGTGGATATCGAGAGTGAGCGGGGTTTTTAGCCTATGTCTATCCTGAAATTTTATGCTAACTATTGGTGAAAGATTTTTCTAAAACGGTTTCGCTCCTACATTCAATAATACAAACTGTACCTGTTTATAATATTAGTATACATATAGATCTGTTTGATAGATTAGTACCCGAATTAATTGAGCTATCCAAAATTCCAAGAAATCATTTTTAGAGGTTTACAAAAATTCAAAAACTTATCTGAATCAGTTCAGCCGTTCAAGCTAAAAAGCTGACAAGGGAGTCACATACTTATATGTATATAAGGTCTAACAAAATTAGCTGAAACTATTTTAACTGGTGCTCCTACCCTTGAAACTGAACAACTTTCATCATGAAACCCATAGTCAATTCTCAAAAAAAAAAAGTGAACTTCCCATACTATAAGTTGGCTGATCAGCTGATCGAGTTAGTATGGGAGATAGAATTTTTTTATGCTATTTGATTATTGGTTCCATGAAGAAAGTTGTTCAGTTTCATGTGTAGAAGCACCAGTTAAAATAGTTTCAGCTAATTTTGTTACATCTTATATATAAATAAATTAATATATTTATAGGTATACATTCCGATGCAAATAGAGGGATGTTATAAGTTTATCATATACAGGTGTAAAAAAAAGTGTAGGAGTCGTTAACTGAGGGTTCGACTCATTAGTCGTTACCGGCTCCATTAACCATTTTTTTACATAATGTATGTATAATGATACTGAACTACTTTCCCAAAGGAACCCATAGTTAGTTCGCAAAAAAAATTGAACCCTCCATACAAAAAACCACAAAAATTGGTCAATCAGGTGATCGATTTGTATGAAGACTAAAGAAATTTTTTTTTCGTTTTCAGTAAAGACAGATTCAAGATTCAAGATATAGGTGCAAATTACACTCTTTCTGATAGTCATAAAATAGTGATTACATAATTTCATTTCCGTTCCGTTCCGGTGGCGCACTGACCAGAAGTTCTTCTGCAAGACAATTGATATCAGCGTATAAAGGAGAACAGTAGAGGCTAAAGCACCCGTCGTTGTAAGCGTGTCCCTGGCTTGCGACGGTACTCCTGAGTAAATGCGGTCTGCTACCTCAGATTCCCGCTGTCGCCTACCAGCCACATCCGACGGTGGCTACGTTAACAACGTCTGTGGTGTATCAGCAATCGCTGTCTGCCATTATGCGTTGGAAGTTGGGGCATGCGGCTGATATATAAACTATTTTCATCCTGCAGAAAAGAGCTATCCGCGCAATCTATCAGATGCGATCACGTGAGTCGTTACAGAATAAGTTTAAAGAAATCAATATTTTAACTGTTGCTAGTCAATTTATATATGAAAACATCATGTACGTTCGTAAGAATTTGCATTTATTTCCTAAAAACAGTGACAGGCATAATTTGAATTTAAGAAATGTAAATAAAATAGATATAGCCTTTTCGAGACTGAGTAAGGTTAAGAAGTCATTTGTGGGGCAGTGTATAAGATTCTACAATAAAATTCCAGAAAATGTAGGTAACTAGTTTGTCAGAGAATAAATTCAAGACTCATGTCAAAAAAGTTTTGTGCTCTAGAGGATATTATAAAATAATAGATAATGTAAATGACAAAGATATATATGTTGATTCTATATCAAATACCATTACCTGAGACTGTAATCTGAATCATGACATTATTTGTAATATACAGTATTTTTTTTTGTTTTGACTATTTAAAAGTGTGTGTAAACACCTATTTGAAATAAATTGTTTTGATTTTGATTTTTGACCCGAGACACCAGTAGCCACGTAGATGCGATCAGGAGTGTAGGGTGGTCGCAGTTCGGATGGGAGTGACGGAAAGTTGAACCGACAAGTATACTAGCAACAGGTCAGCATATTAGGAAGATAGATATTATACTTTGTGTGTCATAGAAACAGGGTAGGAATAATACTGCTTATCAATGCGTCTTCATGCATGCCGTAACTCTTTTTTTTTCTCTCTCTTCTTTATTATCTTCTAGTTTCTAGTATTGATTGTTGTTACGTTGAGCTATTATTCCCAACACGGTACATACTTACCGATTGCTTTAACGGTGAAGGAAAACATCGTGAGGAAACCTGCACACGCCTGCGAAGAAACTCGAAGGTTGTGTGTGAAGTCGACCAACCCGCACTGGGCCCGCGTGGTCGACTAAGGCCTAATCGCCCTGAGTCAGGGTAGGCTCGAGCCCCTCGGTGGGGACGTATATGAGCTGTAATGATGATTATTCCCAAAGTCGTCGCTGCACGTCATTGTTTCACCGTTTTTACAGATGTTGCTTTGAATTTGAACTGATGTTGTCGACGTGGTCTATTTATGATGATGTTCCTATCGAAAAAAAAGGGACACTGGGCTGTTCTTTCGTTGTATTGGTTACGAGCCGTGCGATGAGTTTATTTCCCATAGAGTGGTCACCGGTCGGTCATTTGGTTGAGATTTTTTTTTGCAGTCGATTTTCCGTCACTGGTTCTTTGTTCCATTGTTAACATCTTCCCTTTGTTTTAGGGTGAGTATCTACTGAATTGAGGATATGTTTATTGGATGTGGCGTCTAACCTCCAAAAAAGTTGCAATTGAATCACTTTTTTAAGATTTAAGTTAGGTATATATTTTGTTTGGTCTGCAAAGCCCTTAGTAAGAGGTAATTGCTCTAGTTATATTAAATATCTTAAATATACACTTTGTATTCCTACGAATTTCGCAATAGTTTCACAAATAGACAGAGTTTTTCTTCCCTATTCTTCACGTTTGTAATTTGCACATAAGAATGATTGCATAACTTACACACAAACGCACACAAATACATAATACAACTTGCACGAAACTCTTCATTTTTGCTGTCCGGAAAGGTTGCTTTAGCTTTTTTTGCTTAATGGTTGGTTCTATGTCTCGCCCCTATTCAATGGTTTCCAGATATGTGTCTTTGAGCCAGAAGCCCTTAACTTGATAACAACGCTTTAGTTGGTGCAGGTTCCAAGTTAAAATTAAATTGACTTCACTTTCACAAACACTCACACCTCTCTGTAAAAATGAGAATTTAAGTATCTACCTATATTAGTTACCATGCATTATATGGACAGTTCTCACCGTGTTGTAAGCACAAAATTGCCGCTTTTTTCTCCGTTCCGTAAGATGCAAAAATACACTTTTAACTTTTTTACAATACACTTTTTAGAATGTTTAATCCTAGTATTTTTACAAATAGACTTTATGTTGAGACACAATTGTAGTCATAATGTGATGCGCAAGAGTCTTTTATAAGACACCAGGAAACAAAATGTAAAAAAATCAAGAAGTAAACAATCATTAGTTAATAACGTCGAAATCCAATCCTTGATATAAAAAAAAACAAATTATGTCATTAGAACATGAAAACAATATGACACGAGAAGTTATACATTAAATCATTAAATGTCTTGAATGCCTTTGACAAGACAGTGTAGGCCAGTTAAAACGGACAGCACCCGGTCACGAGTATAACGCGAGAGTCAGTCATCGCTCTTCACAACCATATTAGAGGGAAATGAACGCTCCCGTCGTAAAACAAAAGTGGTTCAGAAGAAGTAGAAGCCCCAGTTAACGGAACCTACATCAATTTTGTTACACCTGTATGTGTGGCGTCGTAACTCCCAAACAGATCAACATGGGATGAACCGATTTTGATTTAGTTATTGACGTGAAAAAGCGTCGGTGGCTCAACCGGTAACGACTCGGTCCATCTAACCAGAGGTACCGGGTTCAAATCTGGACGGCCAATGTACCAATGAGTTTTTCAAAAACTTACGTACATACTTACCGATTGCTTTAACGGTGAAGGAAAACATCAAGAGGAAACCTGCACACGGCCTGCGAAGAAACTCGAAGGTTGTGTGTGAAGTCGACCAACCCGCACTGGGCCCGCGTGGTCGACTAAGGCCTAATCGCCCTGATTCAGGGTAGGCTCGAGCCCCTCGGCGGGGACGTATATGAGCTGTAATGATGATTGACGTGAATTTGATGTAACGTAATTGGGTTCAGACAAGAAATATTTTACAAAAAGTTGTGTGACGAAAATGATGTTCTTGGGCGGCTTAGATCTCGAGAACTAAAAAAAAATATCAGCTCATATATACGTTCCCAGTTCCCACCGAGGGACTCGTGCCTACCCTGAATTAGGGCGATCGGACTTCACACACAACCTTCGAGTTTCTTCGCAGGCGTGTGCAGGTTTCCTCACGATGTTTTCTTTGACCGTAAGAGCGTCGGATAAACGTACATATGAAACCGAAATTCGAAAATACATTGGTACGTGGCAGGATTTGAACCACGACCTCCCGGACAGGAGGTAGCGGCCCTTACCATTGCGCCACCGAATGGTTTTGAAGTAGAGGCGAAAGTTGACCTCCCTCCCCCTTGTATCTGAAACTACTAAACCTAAAATATTGAAAAAATCACTGTATATGAGGGTTAAATGCATAGATTACAGGTAAATCTATGAATAAATCTAACTAAAGTCTTTGCGTTCCCACAGGAAAAATGAAATTTCTTAATTCCAGAATAAGTAGACCCCTATTTACCTAGAGCAAAGTATGTACTGAGAGGTCTTGTTCTGTTGGAAGTTTTGATGCGGAACCCTGTTAGTGTGACACAGAGTCGCAGTTGGCCGGATTTTTTAAATAAAATAAAATCAAAGTTGGTACCCAGTGCCGTAGGCTACGTAATACGTTTCACCTGAATTATGTAGTCAAGCAAGTGTTTTTTTTAAATTCATGATAGGGATGACGACAACATCAGAAATAAATTATGAACTCTTGATCACTAAATTGCCCCCCTACTTAAATTTCGGAGAACCTTACTCGTTTTGTTTTCCATCGAGTCTTCGATTTTTATTTCACCAAAATCACAAAATGAGTACATAAATGACGCTGCTCAACTATGACGTCACGCCTAGGTATTTCAAACATTTTGAGAACAAAATGTCGTTTTTGACAGATGATAAAAAGTAAATCAGATGACTAGCATTCGTCATCCCTATTGGTTAGCCCTTAGCATCATCTCACTTGATGGTAAGTGAAGATGATGCCGAAGATGGAAGCGGGCTTACCAAGATTCCCCAACGCAATGAAAAACTGGCTAACTTATCTTCAAGCCGGAACACATCAATGCTGTTAAAATTAATGTTTGGCGGCAAGACTTAGATAAGATGGTGGTAGCTAGCCAGGCGGGCTTAGAAAATGCCCTACCACCAACCAAACCGAGTCTTATAAGTTGACCCCGCCGAGAATCGAACCCGCGACCTTCATGGTGTGAAGCGAATGGACTAAACATTACGCCTCGGAAGCGGTTAATATATGGTTTGTTTACGTTATATGCCAATTAGGTTCGTGCTTAAAAAACAGATGACAAAAATTGATGCGTGAAAAAAAAACACTTTTTGTACAACTTGTCTTAACTAATTGGCATTCTGCGATGTCGTCGTCCTTTTGTTTATGATTATTAATCATCGCGGTCCGTCGCACATTGTCATCTTTTGCGCTATACTTGTTAGGGTTCCGTAACGGCGTCGGTGGCGTAATGGCAAGGGTCGCTACCTCCTGTCCGGGATGTCGTGATTCGATCCCGCCACGTACCAATGTGTTTTCAAATTTCGATTTCATATGTACGTTTATCCGACGCTCTTATACGGTGAATGCAGACATCGTGAAGAAACCTGCATACGCCTACGAGGAACCTCGAAGGTTGTGTGTGAAGTCGACCAACCTGCACTGGGCCCGCGTGGTCTACTAATGCCCGATCGCCCCAATCCAGGGTAGGCTCGAGCCCCTCGGTGGGGACGTATATGAGCTGATGTGATGATGATGACACCTAACAGGAAACCAACGGGAACCTATTACTAAGCCTCCGCTGTCTGTCCGTCTGTCCGTCCGTCAGCGGGCTGTATTTCATGAACCGTAATAGCACAGATGAGATACTAGTTACTTGTTAATAGGTAGAAGATAAAATTTTTCACAAAATATGTATATCTATTGTCGTAATATAAAAAATACAAAAAAATAGAATAAGAGAAAAAATAAGCTGCATACCAAAAAACGTGTTTTATTTAGGTCTTTAGAAGTATATTAAATAATTTGATTTAGCTCTATAGTAAAAACTATAAAACATACAATCGTGAAACTTAGTATGATTAAAGTAATAATACTTAAATAAAACAACCAGAGAAAACAACAAATATAAAAAATTGGCCAAGTATGAGTCGTACTTGTGCTAAGGAGTCCGAACTGAATGACAAAAAAAGCATAATTTTGTCGCTCGCGTTGATGTCTTTTGCCAGTAATGTGAATAGGTATCATTGTCATCATACTATGTAGTTGTGTGAAGAGATGTGGTGCTACGGAACCCTCGGAGTGCTACTCCGACTCTTACTTGGCCGGTTCTTTTTCCTCTTTATTAAGGGTCTCCAGGAGGCTCGAGTTTCCATACAAACGTATGGTTCCACTTTAATCATTGAAGGATTTTCGGCACGTTGACGTTCCAGGATTACATACTCTATAGGTACTTGACCAATTCTAAGACGACTTGCTGGTTTTTTTTATTTATGAGGTATAGGCCCACCAGAAACGTATAGAAACATAAAGCGTTTAAAAGGAAACTCATGTCGATTAGTTTCTTTTAATCTCTAGATCACAGTGGTAATTTATCAGTGCTTTTCATATCAGCTCATATACGTTCCCACCGAGGGGCTCGAGTATACCCTGAATTAGGGCGATCGGGCCTTAGTCGACCACACGGGTTGGTCGACTTCACACAGACCTTCGAGTTTCTTCGCAGGTATGTGCAGGTTTCCTCACGATGTTTTCCTTCACCGTAAGAGCGTCGGATGAAATCGAAATTCGAAAACACATCCTCCCAGACAGGAAGCAACGGCCCTTGCCATTACACCACTGACGCTCAGTACTTTATCCAACGGGAATATTTTTATATTTTTTTTAACCACAATTGATAAGCCCTTGGCATCATCTCACCTGATAGTAATTAGTGACATGATGCCGAAGATGGAAGCGGGTTTACCGTGATTTCCCAACTCAATGGAGATTAGGCTATCTTATCTTCAAGACGGAACACATCAGTGCTGTTAATACTGATGTTTGGCTAACTAAGATGGTGGTGGCTAGCCACGCGGGCTATGAAAATGCCCTGCCGCCAATCAAACCAAGTCTTACAAAGTTGACCCCGCCGGGAATCGAACCGGCGACCTTCTGGTGTGAAGCGAATAGACTTACCATTACGCTATGGAGGCGGTTAAAATTTGTGACATTAACATAAATACATACAAGTTGGCACACATCTTCAGTTGTCTCTCTCTCTCTGAGAACTATGGTTGAACATAAAATCTATTATAAATTAGGGTTCTGTTTTTGGGTCCTGTTTTTGGGGTGTCCTGGATAGTTTTTAAGTAGTGTCCTGGGTTTTGGGTGAATTGTCTTATTTGAGAATAGAGTAAATCTATACCCAGTAGAGGTGCGATAGATATTGAAGAGCGTAAATAAAGGCCAAACACATAAGTTTACAGTCTTAGGCAGGGACTTCTAAAGCCTTAGACGCTTTCTCTAAGAAATTGTCGACAAATGAGAAAACAGTACCTACCTCGCTTATGAAGGTACTGCAGCATAATTTTTGCTATTAGTTGAGTTTCATTGATCCTATATTCATTGTGTAATTGCTATTAACTGTTGTTTGGAGATGGCAACCCTTATAAATGAATTGATAATTATTCTCTACAGTTATCATATTGTTTTTGATTTGCATATTAGTTTTGGTCAAATTAATCATAGAGCAAGGGAGAGTTGATTGATATGAAACTACTTGAGAATTACTAAAGAGCTTAACATATTATTTGGTACCATATCAGGAGAAAATAAATCGTAGAAAAAAAAAACTCAAAACACAGCATTCTTAACCCCCGACGCAAAAAAAGAGGTGGTATATAAGTTTAACGTGTGTATCTGTCTATCAGTGTGTTTGTCTGTGGCATCGTAGTTCTAATACGTATGGACCGATTTTGATGCGGTTTTTTTACATTGAGATCATGATTCCAGTTTCACTTTTGCCTTATCTTTCGTCCAATTACAATAACAAATAATTATATTTTTTTGAGTTTAAATACCATCAAACGTTACAGATTCTTGGGCCCATAAAATTTACTCCTTTAAAAGAGAATAAATATAATTAAAAAAAATATAAAAAACACGCTTTTAAAACACAACAAACTAAAAAGTGAAAAATAATTCCTTATATAACGAAAATACTAGTATTATTGTGAAAAAAGCGTGGGTTGTTTGGTACCTATACGAAAAATATGGCACAAAGCGTTTTAGTTCAGGATAATGAGATAAACTTATGAAATTATTGTATTGTCACTGATTCTTGACAAATGTGCAGAGTTTGAATTAAATTTGTCCGTTTGAAGTGGATCAAAATCGAGTGCAAAGGAGTCGGTTAAAAACATACATACATACAGGTGATAAAAAATAGGAATAGCTTGTACCTTTTAGTAAAAAACTAATTAAGCCTTTTGTTGTACATCAATTTACTAAGATGGAAACTAATTACAAACATCGATATGCGTCTACTTGACATATTTGCAAAGCTGTGATTCAATCGGGAATGTAGTTTGTGTATAAAAGCGAGACTACGTTTGTATGGAAACTCGAAGCTCCTGGGAGACCCTTAAATAAATAAAAATGTATCTTTCAATAAATTAGGTTTGCTTGTCAATCAGACTTGTCGCAGTATTCATATCTGAAGGTTATGTTCATGTTAAAGTGCTTTCGTCAAGGTGTCTACTATCTTTCGTTATGCCAAAATATACAGGGTGTAACTAAACTGGTGTAGTTCCCGTTAACTGGGGCTTCTACTCATCATACTGAACAACTTTTTTTCCATGACTTTACTGAAATCGCAAATAAAATTACTCTTCATACGAATCGATCAGCTGATCAACCAATTTTGTGCATTTTAGTATGAAGGGTCAAAATTTTTGACTAAAGTTCCTTGGGGAAAGTTGATCAGTATGATGAGTAGAAGCCCCAGTTAACGGGTCCTACACAATTTTTTTACACCCTGAACAGATTTATTTCAGTTTAACAGAATTATCATCATTTAAGCTATCCCCCCGTGTACGCTGAAAACAATACCGGCCACCGTCGGATGCGCAGACGCAGTGCCACGTGACCACAAGTCATGCGGACACGGTATGCGATGATCACCGTGCTATAATTATTCATGTGTGGATGGAGAGGCACATGTTAGCTGCAGTCAATAATTTGAATTGGAATAACATCGAAAAATCTAAAAAAGAGTGTGTGGTTTTATGAAACCACGGTAAAAGTGAAACTTTTTTTTACATTATAGACATTTACAGAGCACGAAACGATCATGGCTGCTCACGTCTCGGAGCTTCGGTACAGAGGACGTAACGACCATACCGACCGTCACGCGACACACAGACGAAAAAAATTGAGACGATGTAATAAAAGTTTCACTTTAAAACGTTTTAGATACCTACAAGCTTTTATTTTAAAATACTTTTAGATACCTACAAGCTTTTATTTTAAAATACTTTTAGATACCTACAAGCTTTTATTTTAAAATACTTTTAGATACCTACAAGCTTTTATTTTAAAATTATTTTAGATACATACAAGCTTTTATTTGACAATTGAAACGCTAAACACGTTAAAAAACCGACTTCCTTCGCAATAACTTAGTACATTTTTGCATTATTATTTTTGATTTTTTTAAAATTTTCTAATAAAGGACTACACCGATTTTGATAAAATTTATGAGACCACACGGGACGCACTAGCTTTCAAATAAAAAAAGAATTATAAAAATTGGTTCACCCAGTCAAAAGTTCTGAGGTAACACACATAAAAAAAACATACAGACGAATTGAGAACCTCCTCCTTTTTGGAAGTTGGTTGAAAATACTTTTAGATACCTACAAACTTTTATTTGAAAATAATTTTTATGCTCAAAAATGCCCAATGCTCAGTGTGCCAAATTTGAATTATAAAGACACGTTTCCAAATTGAAAAAAAGCGAACACAATATTCCCTACGATTCTATACATAAGACGATCCTAGGACTTTGATATCAACTCCAAAGTTAATCATTTGATCAACTTCAAAATACCAAAAGGATCTATTGTCACCGGGAATAGGTGCGCATTCACCAAATTTCAGCTCAATCGGACTTTTAAAAGTCGCCCTAATATCATTTGCTAGATTTGAAACTAACATACAACAACTGACATAATATGTACATACATTGAAAAACAATCGTATGTTTTTATGAACAAGTTAATTTAGTTATAATATTTTTTTAAAATCCTAAAATCTTTTAGGTAGTACAAGCTTTTATTTGAAAAGAGTTTTTATGCTTAAAAAGTCAAATGCTCAAATGTCTATAAAAATACAATGTTCCAAATTCAAGAAAGGTGAGCACAAAATTGTATTTTTTTTTTATTTTTTTTTATTCACAATTGGTAAACCCTTGACAACATCTCACCTGGTGGTAAGTGACGATGTTGCCGAAGATGGAAGCAGGCTTACCAAGATTCCCCAACGCAATGGGGAACTGGCTATCTTATCTTCATGCCGGAACACACCAATGATATCAACATTGATATTTGGCGGCAAGACTTAGATAAGATGGTGGTAGCTAGCCAGGCGGGCTTAGAAAATGCCCTTCCACCAACCAAACCGAGTCTTACAATTGACCCCGCCGGGAATCGAACCCGCGACCTCCTGTGTAAAGCCAGTGAACTTTGCCTCTGAGCTACGGAGGCGGTTAGACGCATAAAGATAGAATCGCCATGGCGAGCTAGTCAAACTACTCTTCTAAACTACAATAGCTTCGCGAGGCTCTTCGACAGTATAATCAATGAAACCTAACGAATCTATTATCGCTTGCTTCGCTCGCTCAACATAAATACGGCTGCACTTCGAGTCACTGTGTTGCAGCCATTTGCAAGGTAATGCAGCACAGACTGTAGGTGTCTTTTCATTGAAGTATAGAAACAAATGTGGTTGCACTACAGGCCGCTGTGTTGGACAGACAATAACTGCTTTGACCCGGCGTGAATGAGGTGAAAAATAGTTACACCAACTGCGAGGTGGGTGTGACATACCCAAATATAGAAATTGTCGATTTTGATAACTGAAATGATTGATTGATTGATTGAAAACACTTTATTGCACAACATAAGAGAACAAAAAAAAGATACAATGATTAAGGAAGTTGTACATATAGGCGGTCTTATCGCAAACAAGCGATCTCTTCCAGACAAACTTTAGGTGAAGGAAATATGAGAAATCATTATTGTGGGGTAGTAGGTAGTGGGCAATAAACAAATTCATAGAAAAAAAAATCCAATCTTAAACTACGTAATACACGTAAATATATAAGTAGATATAAATGATATAAACTAAAATACATATACATAGAAATACATACATAACATATATAGTATAGTAAGTACATACATAACCACAACCACTATGCTTTCGGCATACCATGGTTACGTAGCGTCTATTCTGAAGTACGGCTTGTTAATATGGGGAAATTCTGTTCATTTTAATAATGTTTTCATTGCACAGAAGAAATGCATACGAGCTATGTGTGGCAAAACATCCCGTGAGTCATGCAGGCCATTATTTAAGTCGTTAGGACTGTTACCCTTGCCCTGTATGTATATTTTAGAGGTCGCTACTTTCGTAAAAAATAACTTACATATATTTAAAAAGACGAAAGATGTGCACAAAAGGACTGTAAGAGACCCAAACAAATTAGTTTTAAACAGTATACCCAAACTGACTCATTACAATAGACAGTGTGTAGTAATGTGTGTAAAAATTTATAATGCTTTACCTACTGACATAAAATCAATACCTAATATTATACCATTTAAACGCAAACTTGTGACATTTCTAAAAGAAAAAATATTTTATTCCGTAAATGAACTCCTAGATAGACATTTTTGACAATTAACATAGACTATGACAATTGCGTTTAATTAAATTATTTTGTAGTATTTTTTTAAATTTTTTTTGTGACTGTGTGTGAATTTTAAAAGTAATAATTATGATAAGATTGATATTTGCATGCCAAATCTGGTGAAATATGAGATCTTCCTATATAATGTTAACAGCTTTATAACCATGTTTTATGCAAATAAATTTTCATTTCATTTCATTTCATTTCACAATAATGATGATGATGAGAACAACTAGAGATAATATGTAGGAGATTAAACAGATTTATGAACTTTAGATTTAAATATATTAAGGGAAGCAGAATTACAAATTGAATCAGGGAGATAGTTCCACAGGCTTATGGAACGTATAGTGAAAGAATCAGAGTAGAAATTGGTAGAATGAGTAGGCACAACAAGGCGAAGTGAATTTTCAGATCGTAGAGGTCGACTATGAGAGGAGGAGAGGTATTGGAAATGGTTTTACGAAGGTCAAAAAGCACTGAATAGAGAAGAGCAAGAGAATGGGCGTCCCTTCGACAACGTACTGAAAGCCACTGTAGCTCCCTTCGGTACTCGGATACATGGTCATATTTGCGCAGTCCATAAATAAACCGAATGGCTATATTTTGTAATCGTTCTAGCTTATTTAGGAGATCAACATTGAGATCAAGATAACACGTGTCAGCGTAATCTAGAATGGGAAGAAGAATGGATTGGGCTATAGCAATTTTGGTGGCTGTTGCAAGAAAATTGCGCAGAAATGACTACTTATTACTGTAATATATTAATTAACATGTGAGGTAAAATGATAAAATAACCAAGTTCTAGTTATAAAAGTATTTATATTTCTACAAAAAACAAAGTATTATTTTTTTACACAAAAATCAACTGAGTATATTTAGAAACTATGACTTAATATCTAAAAAACTGATATATTTCAACAACTGTGCACACAGAATTAAAAAATACATCTGTCTTATACAATTTAGCTTCGAGATAACATAAAATCAACATAAAACATTCTAATATCTTATTTTATGAGATCGGATATTACGTACCCGTTGTGTGTTTTATAGTTCACTTAAATTAAAAAAAATAAAGAAATAAAAACACTTAAAATCACTCCTCACGGCACCCCCTTCAGCTACTGAGCCAGCCGAGTTCCAGGAATCGCGCAGTTCAGAAATATTTAGTGTTTTATAAATTGGTGGGTATGAGATACCCGACCTCATTTACGCCGGGTTAAGCCATGCGCAAGACAATGCAGCACATGGGTGTCTGTGTTGCATCCGCATTTGTATTTACGTTTCCAGGTGACAATAGATCCTTTTGGTATTTTGAAGTTGATCTAATGATGAACTAAGAAGGTCTAATCAAGGTCCCAGGATCGTCTATTGTTTTCGGGAAATAATAATGGTTCCGAAAAGCACTACCTATAGGACAAAAAAGGAAACGGAGTCGTCCTACTAAATCCAGACCTGCTCTTATAATACAATGAAGATAATTAAGATTAACTACCTACTTCCCTATTTAGTTCATAAGTACAATTATGTATGACATTTTCTACTACTGATTAAACGATATTTTTATAATAAACTAAAGTTTGTTTTATTTTTATCTTTGTTCTTCCTGGTAAGTAAAATTAATGATATGGGGATGCAAGTAATTAGGTATTTATTTACAAGTACATTTTTGTATTTTTCATAAGTTTCTGTATAAACACTAAGAATAGTATTTACAGTATAACGTTGTAGTTAAAATATAACCACAGTCTATGAAATATGAAAGGTAATTTATTAATTAATAGTCGGAAAGTAAAGATAATAATAAGAGAAGCATAGTTTTCAGTAGAACGTTATTTGAGCTGGTAGAAGAGTATTACAGTAATAAACAGTCATGTTTATTTTTCGAAGATTTCAGTTATTTCATTTGGTCGTTTCGTCATTTTTATTCGGACAAAAGTAGTCGGAAATTTAGTATTTTAGGCAGTAGATTTCATATTTTGAGTAAGGACAATTCTATTTTTTTTGTCGGAGCTTTTATTACTACCCATTGTTTTCAATACTGTACCTACCACTCAGCCCGGCTCTTTATTAAATTTGGAGTCACTAAACTTTAAAACTATTTTCAAATAAAACCTTGTAGGGTATGGAAAGATATGTTGATGGTATAGGCAACTAGGTAACATTTTTTCAAATGTATCTCACTTATGCGTGCGTGCTATGCTCGGAGTTTTACTGCGTGATCGAATCAGAAACGAGAAGATCCGTAGGAGAACTAAAGTAACCGACTTAGCTCTCAGAATTGCTCTCAGAACTTAAGTGGCAGTGGGCGGGGCACATTACTCGTAGAACAGATGGCCGTTGGGGCAGTAAAGTTCTCGAGTGGCGACCACGCACCGGAAAGCGTAGTGTAGGCAGGCCTCCCACTTGGTGGACCGATGACCTGGTGAAAGTCGCGGGAAGCCGCTGGATGAGAGCAGCGCAGAACCGGTTGTCGTGGAGATCCTTGGGGGAGGCCTATGTCCAGCAGTGGACGTCCTTCGGCTGATATGATGATCTCACATATTTTACCTGTGCAAGCACGATTACGGGACAGCGCTAGCGAATTTACACAAGTGCGAGGAAGACAATGTGTCTCCTGTTTCTATTGACCGCTCGAGTAATTAAGTGAGATAAATATGAAGAAATGTCACCAAGTTGCCGTTACCACCAATAAACCTTTCCTTACCTACCTAAAAACGTTGAGGTTTTTAAGCTATTGCATAGCTTTTATCGCGGACTTTGAGTGCGGCGACCGAATCAAGAAATTCCGTAACGAGAATAAAACCTAACGCTCCCGGCGTTCTAAATACTTACAGTGCCATCTATTAGCGATTTGCGGTACTAAAAGGACTTAGTCAATTTTACTGGTGTAACTTTCTTAGTATTAATTTATTACATAAACATCCCGCGCCCCAAAGACTATATGGTCCTTTAATCAAAAGGAGCACACGAAAACAGTAAAACATAAGAAAATAGTGAATAAATACTGTATATATATAAAATAAATAAATAATCATAATAGCATAAGTCGATAAAAAATGCTATGCAATAGCTTTACCGCGGCAGCCCCCGAGTGCCACACGCTTTCTTTTGAAATAAGCTTATACTAGTATAAACCCTACATTGTAGCGCATCCGTTTGTACTCTTAAGATAGTATATCGAGTATGACGATAGCATCAGAAATAAATTATGAACTCTTGCTCACTAAATTGCCCTCTTGCTTAATCTTCAGAAAGCCTTACTCGTTTTGTTTTCCATCGAGTCTTCGATTTTTAACTCACCAAAATCACAAAATGAGTACATAAATGACGCTGCAAAACTATAACGTCACGCCTAGGTATTTCAAACCTTTTCAGAATAAAATATAGTTTTTGACAGATGATATGAAGTAAATCAGATGACTAGCATTCGTCATCCCTATTGTGCATGCGGTCGAGTGCCATGTGACCACACCGGGCGCGGGCAGGCCTGCCGAGCCACGTGGTGGCACGACACGGAGCCCCGTGAGGTTCGTATTCTTAGATAGTATATCGAATTGTGTACGCGGTCGAGTGCCATGTGACCACCTCAGTCCTCCTGCCCATTGCCGGAAGGAGGGAGCAATAACTAATTATCTTACAACAAGTCCTACTTCTTAGGGTTCCGTGCCTTACTAAGCCTCCGCTCTCAATCCATCCTGGATACGTCTGTCTGTTCAGCGAGCTGTATTTCATGAACCGTAATAGGTAGATACTTGAAATTTTTAAGGAGTGTGTATTTCTATTGCTGCTTTAACAACAGAAAAAAAAGATTCCCCTTACTTTTTTTGAAGTTTTTTTATCTTGTACGAAGGTACGGAGCCCTTCGTGTGCAAGTCAACTCGCACTTGGTCGGATTTTTTAGCCGTGATCCTTTCTTATTTCATCAAAGGTGTCGACCCGTGATTCTGAACAACTGCTCAAAAAAAATGTTCAATTATGATCAGAATTATAGTCAATTAACCTTAATAATTTTATGATCAATTCTTAAATATCACAAACTATAGGTAATACAAGCCCTGGAAAAGCGGTCTAGAGTTTAAGTAACTGTACTTTTAATAAAAAAGTAAGTCTGTGGTTTTATGAAACTACGGTAAAAGTGAAACTTTACAGAGGACGAAACGATCATAGCTGCTCTCGCTACGGTACAGAGGACGAAACGATCATACCGTCAGACGAAAGCGAACGTCATGCAACATGCAACACACAGACGAAAAAATTTGAGACGATGTAATAAAAGTTTCACTTTAATAAAATACAAAAATTAATAAAGTGAAATCCTTACTATTCATATCTAAACTGAACTAGTTTTATTTACATTTGGCGGTAGACTTCGCTCAGTTGGTGGTAGCTAGCCAGGCGAGCTTAGAAAATTCCCTACCACCAACCAAACCGAGTCTTAGAAATTTAGATCCCGTTGACATTCGAACCCGCGACCTCCTTGTGTGAAGCAAGTGGACTAACCACTACGCCACGGAGTCGGTCAAAAAGTATTAGTAAAAACAAGAGACATATAGACAGACAATAGACAATGTATAGATTTTTATTTGACATAAACACACAGCGATTATACAAGATATAAAATGAGTAAAACTTATAGAAAAAAACCCATAGATAAACCACAAAGAAGGAATCGGTGTAATGCGATGTCAAAGTGGACTTTTCTCAGCATAAGCCGCAGCAGTCGGTGTAAGCGTCGGTGGCTCAACCAGTAACGACTCGGTCCTCCTAACCAGAGGTACCGTCCCAGGTTCAAATCCGGACGGAAAATGTACCAATAAGTTTTTCGAAACAGAGGAAAACATCGTGAGGAAACCTGCACATCTGATTCCAGATGTGTATGAAGGTCACGTTGCACACGTCCGTAGGTGTAAATCTAAATCCCGCGGGCATCTAAGTGACCGCAGGTGATGCTAAGTGAAATACTATAGGCAACCGCCGTCTATCCCTTGGATATCACGGTTAATTATGCCACAAAGAAGCTGCGGTAGAACTGTAGCGCTGGTTTTCAGAAAGGCCAATGGTGTGTCCGTGAAGCGATCGGCTCAGAAGTGCCACAGTATTACGATATAGCTTACAGTAGCGCAACGCCTTTGATGTCGCACGATGCCGCCACGGCGTAGGTACTAGCCAATACTAGCCTGTAGTCAGCCTGGGAGTTTGCCAGGCTGTGCCCCGCCGCCCGCTGCCCGGCAAGTACTCTTCCGTTGCTCTGGGTAAGTACATTAGTTGCGCTACTGTAAGCCGCTATATTGTAATACTGTGGAAGTGCGATATGTCAACAATGTAGTGGCATCAAGAATATATATACAAGGTGTAACAAAATTGGTGTAGGTCTCGTTAACTGGGTCTTCTACTCATCAAACTGAACAACTTTACTTTTGTTCTACATATTTGCTAAAATTGCAAAAAAAAATAATATCTTCATACGAATCGATCAGCTGATCGACCAATTTTGTGCATTTTAGTATGGATGGAGGGTCAATTTTTTTTGGAGAATTTACTATAGATTCCCTGGGGAAAGTTATTCAGTATGATGAGTAGAAGCCCCAGTTAACGGGACCTACACCAATTTTGTTACACCCTGTATATTTATTCTTGATTACCATTACATTGTTGACATATCGCACTACCCCATTATTACAATATGGTCCTTATATAGCACCAGTCAACATGTCCTACACCAATTTTGTTACACCCTGTATAAGTTAGTGCAGATTATATAAAATAAAGATAATATTCTATGTAATAGACATTCTATATACTAGACAATTTTACAGTGTACAATTTTTTTTGGATAATAAGGGAAAACTTTAGCATTTACTTCAGCATAACAATATGAAATTAATTAATTATATTTTTACTACTTGACTGAAGATTGATGTGTAATATTACGAGAGTTTTGACATTTAATTAATTAATTATATTTCGGTGTCGGTGGCTCAACCGGTAACGGCTCGGTCCATCTAACCAGAGGTACCGGGTTCAAATCTGGACGGCCAATGTACCAATGAGTTTTTCAAAAACTTACGTACATACTTACCGATTGCTTTAACGGTGAAGGAAAACATCGTGAGGAAACCTGCACACGCCTGCGAAGAAACTCGAAGGTTGTGTGTGAAGTCGACCAACCCGCACTGGGCCCGCGTGGTCGACTAAGGCCTAATCGCCCTGTTTCAGGGTAGGCTCGAGCCCCTCGGTGGGGACGTATATGAGCTGTAATGATGATGATGAATTATATTTTTACCACTTGACTGAAGATTAATTGTGTAATATGTATTATGAGAGTTTTCTTCTAATTAATTGCGTTATTTAAGAAAATGACATTGTACACCTCTTAAGGTAAGCCATGGCAGAAGTTTTTTTAATTATATGTAAGACCTTTTTACATACCTATGGTTATGCAATAAATGAATTTGAGTTTGAAAAGTTTGAGTTTGAATAAATAAAAAGTGTTAATCATAATAATAACGGTAACTGAGATGGGTTTTTGTAACCAAATCCATATCATCTATTACAGCATTACGTACATACATCGCAATGTCAAAAACATAAATATCCGTGTCCTGGCGCGCGCGCCGTTAGCGTGGCTCGCGCCAGTAGTCATTGATATTTATCTGTGCTTTCCGTTTCCAGCAAGCTTTCTCGCAAGAAAAGGAGTAAACAGTTTCCCGGAGTCTGTAGTCGGTCACTGAACCCAAAGTTCAATGAAATCTTTATATCTCGGACTAGTTAGTAGGTAGTGTAACGTAATCTTTTTGGTTTCGTTACAAAATAAAACTCTTTTGGGATCAGAATCTTTTTTATGAGAAATTCTAAAAAGGCGTTTTCTGACAGAGGTGATTGATTGAAGGGAAGAATAAAAGAATGTTGTTCACCGGAGAGAACATTTTTGATGATATTGCGTATTTTTATCTTGAAAATTTAATTTGTTTTTGGAGGAATTTTATTATTATACATCGGAACCCTTGCCGCTGTTTGAAGGTACGAATTTCCTACTTTCTTTCTGATTTTTCCTTGGCGAATGGCGCTATACTAAATTCGTTTTCTCTTATATTTTTAGGGTTTTTATTATACCCTTAACGTCCATCCAGTGGGGACGTATCCAGTGGGGAAGGATTTATGACTAACAAGGTCGTCCCAAGCTGATAAAATCCCGACTGATAAATCTCATATGAAGCAACTTTTATCCGGCTGAGCTACCACCATCGTGCCAGCTGCGAAAGGGATATACCATCTTCTCGTCAGCTGATAAGGGAAGTACTCGCCTTTGTTATCTATTTTTCATATTTCCCGGACAAGATTCCTTCTGCTTATATTGTACTTTATAAATTTAACATTGTGATTTTTTATGTGTGCTTTTTTACAAGTAATTCGAGGTATTTTCTCTAAAATAACTGGAAACAATCTATACGTATAGATCGTCTTTGCTACTTTTGATAAAATTTCTAAATGGACTAAAGGTGTAATCACACGTGAAAATTTTCTATTCAATTTTAGTCATTGTTTTAGAACTACTAAATTTAATGTTATTATGTGTACGTTTAAAAGGTGACCAAAATATTTTTTAAACTAGCTGTTCAAACTTTACAAATTTTCAATTATATTCTGATTTATTACCACAAAAATTCCTTTTCCATTTTTCAACATTGGCTATTTAACCCCCTAAATTCTACGTATAACGGACCTTTCAAAAGGGTATTTAACCCTATTTTCTTTTATTTTTGTTACAGTAGGTTTAAACGCCTCCGTGGCGTAATAGTTAAGTCCATTAGATTCACATCAAGAGGTCGCGGGTTCGATTCCCGGTGGAGTCTAACTTTGTTAGACTCGGTTTGGTTGGTGGAAGGGTATTTTCTAAGCCCGCCAGGCTAGCTGACACCGTCTTATAGGTGAAAATCTAAAGGCCCTACATGTGACCGCGGGTGACGCTAAGTGCAACACCAGGCAACCGCCGTCTACCCCTTGGCTAGCACGGGTAATTGTGCCACATGGTAAGAAAAGATCTAAGTGTTGCCGCCAAACATCAATGTAACACCATAGAGGTACCGGTTTGAAGAAAAGATAGCCAGTTCCCATTGCGTTAGGGAATCTTGGTAAACCCGCTTCCATCTCCGGCATCGTTGTCACTTACCATCAGGTGAAATGATGCCTAGGGCTTACCAACTGTGAATAAAAAAACCGGTAAAGTGCGAGTCAGAAAGGGTTCCGTACGATCATAATAGATGGCGTTGGTTTCTTCACGTTTAAAAAAACTCATTTTTTGTATGCAGACTTTTACATTTTAAAATTTTTAGTGTTTGTTGTTATAGCGGCAACAGAAATACATCATCTTTGAAAAGTTCAACTGTCTAGCTAGTACGGTTCATGAAATATAACCTGGTGACATACGGACAGACACACAGACGGACGGACAGCGGAGTCTCATTAATAGGATTTAAAAAAAAATTAAAAACTTGAGTGCGTTTGACTGCAACCAACCTGATGGAAGTAACTATTTAGTAATCTGTGCTGATGGTAAGTGATGATGCAGTCGAGGATGGTACACGCAGACTCAAATAATGCCTATTCACTCTTGCCTTGAAGATACGATAGGATAGGATAGCGTTTAGGATGCCGTTTTTACCCTTCGGGTATGGAACCCTAAAAAAGGCAGCAACCATCCTATAGTACCTACCTGCTGAAATGGATGATATAAAGATCGAAAATCAAAAAACTTTTAGGTACTCAAGTTTTTATTTGAAAAGAGTTTTTAACCTCAAAAATGTCTAATTCTTGGTGTGCCAAATGTTAATATAAATACACGTTTCCAAATTCAAAAAAGGCGAGCACATGTTTCCTATGATTCTATTGAAAACAAAAGACTTTCCTGGTACCTAAATTCCACCTCCAAAGCTCATCATCAGATCAACTTCAAAATACCGAAAGGATGTATTGTCACCGGAAATACAGTTTTATACCAAATATCAGCTAAATCGGACTTTTGGAAGTCCTACACAAGCGAACTAAGTAACAAAAATTGCAACCTATACAAAAGCTTGAATAATTTTCGAATAGCCTAAAAGCGTTTAGGAACAATCTTTTATTTGAAAAGAGTTTTTAATCTCAAAAAGACAAATGCTCAAATGAATTTTTAAAAAACACGCGGTTCCAGATTTAAAGAAAGTCGAGTATTGTATGGTATTTCTTACGGTTTTATTGAAAACTAAAAGACGATTCTGGGACCTTGATTCTACCTTTAAAATGAATCAGATCAAGTTCAAAATACAAAAAGGATCTATTGTCACCGGGAATACAGCTTCATTCCAAATTTTAGCTTAATCGGACCCCTGAAAGTCGTTCTAAAATCGTTTGCAAGATTTGACCTCAACAAACTAACATACAGACACGGAGCAAACAAACTTGTTCGTGACATGAATGTTTGCCCTGGGTGGGGATCGAACCCACGACCCTGGGCGCAGCAGGCTGGAGCTCTGCCACTAGACCAACGGTCGGTCACATTCTAATATTACTAATATTATTCACGCGAAAGTTTGTATGTATGTTGTTTGTTACTCTTTCACACAAAAACTACTAAACGTATCTGGCTGAAATTTGGTAGGTAGACAGATTAGGCCCTGGATTAACAGCCGCTTTCGGTTAGCGCACTGTGCACCCTCGGAGACAGTCATAGAAGCTTTGTTCATGCGAGCGAAGCCGCTGGCAAAAGCTAGTTAGCCTTGTAGCGTGGTGCCACAGATTACTAATTAGTTATGGTGGTGCGCAGTTATTCAATCTTCTTTTATTCGATCTTATTCATCCCATCTATTTCTTCTTTTCCGCGCATGCGCTGTCAAACTATGTGACGTTTGATTTAAAAAACCGAAAACCATCATCGTTCATCCTAACCATCACAAATTATTAATTTATATTTATTTAATTACTGTACTTCCTAAAATAACCATTTCGGGTAAGATTTATTTATGTTCTGTGATTTCTATTTTAAATTTAAGTGTGTATCATTTTATAATTCTTATGTTCCTTTTTAGGTCTTATATTTTATCCTCATTAAATTATCTGAACACGCACGACATCTTTTAAGAACCCAGTCCCTATGCCCTACCTAACTAACTACCTGCCGTGCGACAGCCTATAAGCTGGGCAACACAGGAACACAAATCCATCACCAGATTTCTAGCCTTGACTCGGCAACACACTTATTAACTTGCCTGCGGTGTCCCGAACCCTGGCCTTAATTACATTGATATGTATCTGGCTGTTGCCGACCCAATTCTGGATATAGCGACTGCTGTGGACTACCCAATAAATTTATTGTCCGGGGCAACTAAAAAAAAATCTGCTTTAATTTGTTTTCCACGTGCCGCGTATTATTTGAGCTTAGCTGAAATTAATGAAGTCGTTAATCAGTTGGTCGCAAAATGACTCTTATTCCACCGCCTTTAGGTTTATCTTATCAGCTCATATACGTCCCCACCGAGGGGCTCGAGCCTACCATGAATTGACGCGATCGGACCTTAGTCGACCACGCAGGCCCACTGCGTGTTGGTCGACTTCACACAAAACCCTCAAGTTTCTTCGCAGGCGTGTGCAGTTTTCCTCACGATATTTTCATTCACGATAAGAGCGTCGCGTCGAACAAACGTACATATGAAATTTATATTTCACATTGGTACGTGGCAGGACTCGAACCACGGCCTCCCGGACAGGAGGTAGCGGCCGTAACCGTTACGCCACCGACGCTCGTTTAGGTTTATAACGCAGCTTATTCTTCTTCTCCTTTCTCATTACAATTTAAGAGAGTAGCTCTTTCCAGGTCTCTCTTTCCCACACTATCTCCTTCATTTCTCTATACATTTCCACCTAAACTTTTTCTTAACTTGGTCTATGTAAGCAATTCTAGGTCTTTCTCTTCCGCGCTTTTCTTCGATTTTTCCTTCTATTAAGTCTATTAAGGCGGTAATATTACAGATTTTCGTTATTTTTGACGTCAATTACTCCTAAACTATAGAAAACCCAAGGATGAAAAAAATACCTTTTCTGTTAATGATTTTCAGTCAAAAGCTATTAGAAACACGATTGAGCAGTTTTGGCTCGATAGAAAAAATCCCAAAGATAGGTCTACACCGTTACTTTCAACTCTAGTTATGACTAATATTTTGAAGTACAAATTTAAATAAATATACAAAAATATTTGTTATGATAATACAAAGTGAGTTATGTTATTAATTTTTATACTTTCATTGTAATTTTTCATTGAAACGAAAAACCATTGAAAAAGTGTGGTTATTTTTTTTACTCTTTACACGTAAAGAAAAAGGCAGAGACAACTATTGCAATCAATACCTAGCCTTAATCGACTTCCAAACTGGCCTTCCCAATTCGTGTATAGGGGGGAGGCACTCCGAAATCAGAACATACGCAGCTTATTAAACACGCGTCCTTTTTACTTTATAATTATAAATATTTTATAAAAGCAAAATTTATTTTGTCTAAAAATTTTTTATTGATTAAAATACGATAAATGAAAATTTTGTATCTTTTATCTCTTATTTGTGTTAATAATACAAAAAACTTGCCACATGCGAGTCAGAACCGCACACAAAGGGTTCCGTACCATCATACTTGATGGCTCTAGTACATAGGGTTCCGTACCATCATACTAGGTGGCGCTAGTTTTTCACGTTTAAAAAAACATGTTTTTTGTATGAAGATCCCCCTATTTTTCACTTTTTCTAATTCGTTGTTATAGCGGCAACAGAAATACATCATCTGTAAAAATTTCAACTGTCTAGCTGTAACAGTTCATAAAATACAGCCTGGTGACAGACGGTCGCACAGCGGAGTCTTAGTAATAGGGTCCCGTTTTTACCTTTTGGGTGCGGAAGTGCGGAACCCAATAAAATTCAGATCTCATATATAACATGACACGTGTATATTTAATTCGTCTGCATCGGTACTTACCATCAGGTGAGGTGCAGCCAAAGGCACTCAAATTTTTAATAAAAAACGGGTGGGGCTGTGTCGGGGCACACGGCCGTTGGTTTTAACGTGAATACGTCTCGTAACGGGTAATATGTAGTTTCTATATAAAATATTATTATTATTAATATTATTATATGCGTAATTTCAACCGTCCCAGCTGCAGATGTACTGGCACCGTCGTTGATCCGCTCGGCCGCATTCATTACTTTACGTTGCCGGCACTGCTTGACTCGATCATATGGTGTTTTATTGGTACCATTCGATTGCTGTTGAGATGCCCTTTCCAACCGTATACGATCTCTGTATTTCAATTTGGCTTTTCGACGCGTATATGCCGACATTATACATTTTTTGATATTATTTTTTTATTTAAACACCTTATTATAATCACAGTTACAATTTTACACTAATGTTTTATATATAATCAATAGATTTGACGAGAGCTGACGATTGAAATTTGAATAAACGTCGTAGCTTCACCGAGTCGAAAGTTATACTAAATGGAAATCTCGATACGCAGCAAAATGACCTTCAAAATGGCGGGGCTGCCCCCTCCCCCGCGCGCGATGTGTTACAGTCCTTACTTAGCGTAATAAATTATTTGATTCTTTAGCTATCAAGTGGTGTAAACGAAATTTGGATGGAGATGATAGATATGTAGCTACAACACTAAACTGTATCCCCCGATTTTGTTATCATTCGTTTTTTTGGATTGCATCCCTATGGAGGTAATTTTGAAGACGTATTCACGTCAAAAAAGAAAAGGATCCCTTAACATCGAGTGGGCAAACATACTTACGAACTGCGGCGCTGCGTTTGCGCTGCACGTCCGCGCGCTCTACATACTGTGCCAGATGACCATGTGTGATTTGAGATTTGTCCCAGAATATTTATTTATTTATTAATTTATTTACCACTATCTATCTTTTCATTTTAATTTTTTAGGGCTCCGTACCCAGATGTTAAAAACAGGACTCTATTACTAAGACTCCGCTGTCCGTCGGCAAAGTATATATATATATATATATTATTACTAACATACGGTATGGACTTTCCCTGCCGCTCTCTAGATTGCGACCTCACCCCCTCGTCATCCAGATTGGTTACAGTTTGGTTGTAGAACGTATAGGATTTCGCAGATGTTTTGTTTCTTCCGTCATTCTTTTTTTGAAATGTCATTTCTGGCCCGTTGTATGAAGTGTCCAGGGCCAGGGTGTGCCGTCAGTCCGTCTGTCACCAGGCCGTATTTCATGAACCGTGATAGCTAGACAGCTAAAATTTTCACAGATGATGTATTTCTGTTGCCGCTATATGAACTAATACTAAAAATTAGAAAAAAGTGAAAAATAAAGGGGGTTTCCATACTAAAAATATGTTTTTTTTAAACATGAAGAAACTAGCGCCATCTAGTATGATGGTTTTTGAAACATGAAACTAGCGCCATTTAGTACAATGTTACGGAATCCTATGTGTGCGGTTCTGACTCGCTTTTAGCTGGTTTTATTAATTTGAAATACCACTAGGTGTTTTTTTTTAAGTATGTTTATTCGTTTTTAAGGTAAGCCTTTTCATGACTTAAGTCGAATAAAATGATCACATTTTTCAATTATCCAAAAAATTTTTGTTTTTTTTTTTAAATTTTTGTTGTTCTGTTGTATATTAGAGCCCTTGCAAATACTCACATTTTGTCACTCAAAACAACACGATACCAAAAATACTTTCGAAGTATTCGCCATGTTTCACTTACGATTAAAAAGGTACCCCTACCGGAGTGAGCGAAAAAATCAATTTTTCAATTTTAAAACATTTAGTTTATAAACTTTTTGTAAGCTCCTCGGCGCGCGCACACTGAAAAGAAATCCGTGCAATCTATCTGCAAAGGCAAAGAGTATGTAACCAGTATATACGTTAATTTTTCCTGACTTAATAGCTCAGCTTAATAGTTCGTTAACCGACTTCAAAAAAAAGGAGAATGTTTCTCAATTCGATTCGGTTTTCAATTCGGTTTTTTTTTGTTGGAAAGGAAATATGATAAGGAAACCAGGATCTGATAATGGCATCCCAGAGAAATCGATAGAAACCTTAGTTTAACTGTTTGAAGTCAGTTGAAAAAATTATTTTGGGATTATTTTCAAAACAAGTTACGAAATTTCGCTTAATTTTTTCAGGCAAGTATGTTGAAAAACGTCGTACTCGAGCATAATGATCGACTTAGCTCACTTGTATCATAATGTACTAATAAAGAAGCAAAATCGTAAAGACATTACAACATTTCTGCTGCAGAAGCGTAGCCCAGTTGTGGCGCGTAGCGTAGTCTGGCAGTGATTGTAGCCACATTGTAGCATAATAATTTAGGTACCTAGGTACTTACCACAGAGTTAAAAATATTCGCTTATCCAATGTCTTTGGTACTTACTATTAACAGCCAGTTATAAAGTTTTTTTTTAATTAACCAGAAACCTCTAAGTTGGCGATTTTACACACAAAGCTGATCAACTTTGCTGAAATGGAATATATTTTTTTTATACAAAGTTCAATCAGCTGATCGATTTGTATGATGAATAGATCAAAGAATCAAAAGTTTTGTGATTAGAAATACAAGTTAGGATGTATGATTAAGTTAAGTGGGTGATTTCGTTAGGACTATTGATAGTGAATTTGCCGCCACCTTAATAAAGAATAGAAGGAACATAATAACATAGAAGGAACATTCCACATTCCACTTGTTACATATGATAGAATTAACTTAATACATATAAGGAACATTCCACATTCCACTTAATTGTTACATATGATAGAAGGAACATTCCACATTCCACTTAATTGTTACATATGATAGAAGGAACATTCCACATTCCACTTGTTACATATGATAGTAGGAATATTCCACATTCCACTTGTTACATATGATAGAAGGAACATAATACATAAAAAGAGTGTGTAGTTTTATGAAACCATGGTAAAAGTGAAACTTTTTTTCACATTATAGACATTTACAGAGCACAAAACGATCATGGCTGCTCTCGTCTTAGAGCTACGGTACAGAGGACGAAACGATCATGTAATAAAAGTTTCACTCCTTTTGGAGCTACGGTACAGAGAACGAAACGATCATGGCTGCTCTCGACTTGTAGCTATGGTACAGAGGACGAAACGACCATGGCTGCTCTGACGAAAAAGTTTGAGACGATTTAATAATCTCTTTGCCGTCACGCAACACACAGCCGAAAAAGCTTGAGACGATGTAATAAAAGTTTCACTTTAAAAAGAACATTCCACATTCCACTTGTTACAATGATAGAAAGAACATAATTTATACTACATTCGCATTAACAGTTTATTAGATTTTGAATAAACTTTGCATATTATTTGGTTAATTGACATCCCTATCTCTATTTTGCCAACCCTACACGCAGCACATGGGCTAGTAAAAGGCTATAGGAGTGAAGGCTGAACGCTGAAATCTGTGAACCCCACTTCAGTCGTTCGCAGACCGCCGCGCCGCCCGCCCGCCCTAGCTCGGTCCAGCAACGTCTGCTAATAAAAACGTGTCGACTTTTTAAGAGTTTCACGCGCGTAGACCTGTTTTTGGTAAGTTTATTTTACTGTTTGGAGATTTTGTTTTAATGTGCAATAAGTAGTTTGTTTAATAGTTTTTATTTTTATGATGATACTAATGGTGCTATGTTTTGACTGACTCGGTGGCTCAGTGGTTAGTGCTTTTGACTGCTGATCCAAAGGGTTGTAGGTTCGATCCCCACCCAGGGCAAACATTTGTGTGATGAGCAGATTTGTTTGCTCTGTGTCTGGATGTTAAATATCTATATATGCTTGTATTTCAACGTATATAAGTATGTATATCAGTCTCTGGTTCCCATAACACAGGGAATCCTACTTTGGGGCCAGATGACCATGTGTGATTTGTCCCCGAATATTTATTTATATTTATTTATTTAATATGCCATTCTCATTGCTTTTTTTGCTTACATTACTAGCTTTTCACTTTTGTACAATTTTTGCATGCCAGATTTTCTGGTAATGTATGAGTACCTCTTATTTTACATTTATAGGATCTTTTGTAACCATTTTTTTATGCAAAGAAATCATTTGATTTGAGTAAGGGTTCCATACACCCAACGGGTGACCAACGGGACCCTATTGCTAAGCCTCCACTGTCTGTCTGTTTGTCCGTCTGTCAGCAGGCTGTACTTCATGAACGGTAATAGGTAGACAGTTGAAATTTTCACAGAAAATGTATTTCTGTTGCCAACTATAACAAAAAGTGAAAAAATAAGGGGGGTCTACATACAAATAACGTGTTTTTTTCGTAGGTCTTTTTTTTTTTTTTTTTTATTCACAATTGGTAAACCCTTGACAACATCTCACCTGGTGGTAAGTGACGATGTTGCCGAAGATGGAAGCGGGCTTACCAAGATTCCCCAACGCAATGGGGAACTGGCTATCTTATCTTCATGCCGGAACACACCAATGTTATCAACATTGATGCTTGGCGGCAAGACTTAGATAAGATGGTGGTAGCTAGCCAGGCGGGCTTAGAAAATGCCCTACCACCAACCAAACCGAGTCTTACAATTGACCCCGCCGGGAATCGAACCCGCGACCTCCTTCGTAAAGCCAGTGAACTTTGCCTCTGAGCTACGGAGGTGGTTAAAAGGTCTTTAGAAGTATTTTTGATTTCGCTCTATTGTAAAAACAGTAATACATACAAGCATGATACTTGGTGTGATTATAGTTCCTACTAACACTGAGGTAAAATAACAAATACTAACACTCGCGCTAAGGAGTCAGAACTGAATGACAAAACAAGCATATTTTGTCGCTCACGTTG
Organism: Coleophora flavipennella; assembly: GCA_947284805.1. Lineage (NCBI taxonomy): Eukaryota > Metazoa > Arthropoda > Insecta > Lepidoptera > Coleophoridae > Coleophora > Coleophora flavipennella. The sequence goes on along the minus strand of OX369253.1, from coordinate 19,928,527 downwards.
ATGTCTTTTGTTTGTAATGTGAATAGGTATCATTGTCATTATACTATGTAGTTGTGTGTAGTGCGGAACCCTCGGAGTGCTCGTTTGACCTAGTTTTAATAATATGTTTTTTAATTATGTATTTGTCAAAGCAGAAATATATGACTCTCAGCTATTTTCACATAACATGGTTAGACAGGTGAGGTGGGGACCTCATACATCATCATCATCATATCAGCCAAAGGACGTCCACTGCTGGACATAGACCTTCCCCAAGGATTTACACGTTGACCGTTTCTGCGCTGCCCTCATCCAGCAGCTTCCCGCGACCTTCTACATGCCTACCTGATACATACCTACCTGATACATGCCTACCTGATACATGCCTACCTGATACATGCCTACTGTGAATAAAGAGGTGTCATATGTGTAAATGTTTTTAAATCGTATTTTTTTATTTATTATTTTTGTTTTTTATTAACGTTGGTTTTTGATAACACACTAAATATATAGCATTTTTATTGCTAAGTTAGGCTTAAGGGTCCCCAGGAAGCTCGAGTTTCCATACAAACGCACTCACGCTTTGATATAAAAACTACTGCGTGCCGGATTGAATCTAAACGTTTGCAAATGTATTGAGTAGACACATATCGGTGTTTGTAATTAGTTTTTATCGTAGTAAATTATAACGTAACCAAACGAAGGCTTAAATTAGTTTTGTACTGAAACTGCTCTTATATTTTCCGTTTTATATTATTAGATCGAAAAGTAGTTGCAAACATCGATATGTGTCTACTCTATTTATATTCGCAAAGTTTGGATGCAATCCGGCATGTAGTTTCTATATAAAAGTGGAACTACGTTTGTATTGAAACTCGAGCCTCCTGGGGACCCTTAAGAACGTATTCACAAAATCGTTTTCCATACAAAATTAAAATAACTACTTCTTGAAAATGGATAGGCTGATTCTAATGAAACTTTATAGACATAATAAACATGTCACAAAATTCTATTTTGTTTTATAAGTTAACCTAAGAGCTCGTCGTTTTGCTCCTTACTACCTACAGCTTTGCCTATCGTCCATCCGTCCGTCCTATCGCCCGTCCGTCTGTCCGTCCCTCCGCCCCTCCACGCTCCAAACAATAACTGCCCATATTCTACAATATTTCTGAATCAAGATTAAACTAATCCTTACTATACTATAATACTTTATACTACACTATTATAAATTATACTATATTTATATTTATAATATTATAAATTTGAAACTGTGTTTGTTTGTTTGTTGCCTTTTCACGCTTCAACTCCTGAATCAATCTTCATGAAATTTGGAATGCAGGTAGCCTGTGTCACTTTTTATCCCGTGAAAATAGCATAGTCCGATGCAGTTCCTAAAGGAAATGAAAATATACTCTTTTTTTATTAGTTTCTTTAAAATTGCAACGGAACACCGGATTGTTGTGATTTTTTGCACAGAGACGGTTTAGGGGGTGGGAAATGACATAATTTACTAATTAGCATATCCTGACATAGTTCCCGAGGGATCTGGGGAATAAACATTTCCACGCTCGCGCACGTCGGTGTTGCAACGGAGCAACGGATTGAAGTTGTTTTTTGCACAGAATTGGTTAGAGGGTTGGGAAGTGACATAGACTGCTATTCAGAATAGCCCGATATAGTTTCTGAGAGATCTGGAGAAAACTCACGGTGACGCTTGCGAGCCGCTAGCCGCTAGCGGCTCGCACACCACTCACCCTCAAAGACAGTCATAAAAACGATGTCCACGCGGGCGAAGCCGCGGGCAATAGCTAGTCAACAATAAACATTACACTTAGTAACAAAATATAAAGTTATATACATATCAGACTTTATGAAACATTTACAAATAATTTGCGTTTGTACGTTATTTAGATTTTTTTTTTTTATTATTATTTTATTATCCAGTGTTGTACGCCTTATTAATTCCTAGTTATTCATAAAGTTTTATTGTAATAGCTTGAGCCGTTTTTGAGTAAAAGCAACAAACAACCTTAAACAGATTTTGTCTGAAATTACGAACTATGGAGTGTACTAGGTCATATAAAGGTTTAGTAACGTTCAAAGCGTCATCAAAATCGTTAAAACTAGTTTTGAAAAAAGAAGTGTTTTTTACTAGGGTGACAATTACAACTCTAAAAAATCAAGATAGGAAAAATTAACAAAAAGTGTTTGAGATATAGAAATAACATTACTCTAACTCAAATTTCACCTAAGTCCGTTTAGTATCTTAGGCGCTAGAGCACCGGACGGACGTACAGATACACATAGGCGCTAGAGCACCGGACGGACGTACAGATACACATAGGCGTTAGAGCACCGGACGGACGTACAGATACACATAGGCGCTAGAGCACCGGACGGACGTACAGATACACAGGCGTTAGAGCACCGGACGGACGTACAGATACACATAGGCGCTAGAGCACCGGACGGACGTACAGATACACATAGGCGTTAGAGCACCGGACGGACGTACAGATACACATAGGCGCTAGAGCACCGGACGGACGTACAGATACACATAGGCGTTAGAGCACCGGACGGACGTACAGATACACATAGGCGCTAGAGCACCGGACGGACGTACAGATACACATAGGCGTTAGAGCACCGGACGGACGTACAGATACACATAGGCGCTAGAGCACCGGACGGACGTACAGATACACATAGGCGCTAGAGCACCGGACGGACGTACAGATACACATAGGCGTTAGAGCACCGGACGGACGTACAGATACACATAGGCACTAGAGCACCGGACGGACGTACAGATACACATAGGCGTTAGAGCACCGGACGGACGTACAGATACACATAGGCGCTAGAGCACCGGACGGACGTACAGATACACATAGGCGCTAGAGCACCGGACGGACGTACAGATACACATAGGCGTTAGAGCACCGGACGGACGTACAGATACACATAGGCGCTAGAGCACCTTACAGATAAACATACAATCTTCTTTTAAGTTTTTTAGACTTTTTTAGTGATAGACAAATACTTACCATCAGGTGAGACGATGCCAAGGGCATCATGCACCTATATATACTTTGCCCAGGGCTTACTAATTGTGATTAAAAAAAAAGACAATCGATCCCCTTTAAAATCTCACCTTGGATTTTTTTACCATAACAACACCTCGACCTTCGCTCCTCAGTCTCTCGAAAGTAACACGCGTTCCACTTAAAGTCTGGTATACATAAATTTATTACTGAATATGTAGGTACGAATTAGGCATTATGTATCAGGCTTGTGTATTTCTCGGAATTATAATCATATTATTAAGTAACAATGATCGTCCTTTACTTGTAACAACTGTAAAGTACTGACAAAATTTTGGTGGTCGGTTTCGTGTGTCGCCGAGTCCACAACAACTGCAGCGAACCTTAATACAAGCGATGAGAGGACAAAACAAATACGACACCTAGAACGCGCTATTAACATTTCTTCAGCACTGAGTACCAACAATCAACGGTTGGCTGCCCACCTGGGCGCCCTTAGGCACTTGCATCTTTTTGCTTTGCATTTCATCATTATGCTGAGCGGCAACAAAACCATCCTGAGTGTGCTAGCAGACAGACCTGACAGTGTGCTGCAGAAGCACTGTGTGTCAGCCCTGATCCACCCACACGCTGGGCAGGTTTATTATATAAATTAATATCTTTATATTTTTCTAGTTTTACTAACATAGTCAGTAAGTTTTTCACTACAATATCATGGGCCTATGTTGTCTCATCATTACAGCTCATATACGTCCCCACCGAGGGGCTCGAGCCTACCCTGAATCGGGGCGATTAGGCCTTAGTCGACCACGCGGGCCCAGTGCGGGTTGGTCGACTTCACACACAACCTTCGAGTTCCTTCGCAGGCGTGTGCAGGTTTCCTCACGATGTTTTCCTTCACCGTTAAAGCAATCGGTAAGTATGTACGTAAGTTTTTGAAAAACTCATTGGTACATTGGCCGTCCAGATTTGAACCCGATACCTCTGGTTAGATGGACCGAGTCGTTACCGGTTGAGCCACCGACGCTTTCTATGTTGTCTGTTAAATAAATAATAGTAATCCTAAATACCTGTCGTTTAGTGAGAAAGTTCCTGCAGTTCAACGAAATTAGCGATAGCTAATATAATATCACTCACGCCCTGTAATTACTTAGCATAGCCCGTAATTACAGGCTTAACCAGCAAAAACTGAGAAAAAAATAATTACTTACAACTAATAATAATAATTCCGCCCTCCCCTGTCCGGTGAAGTTGCGGAGGCCCCCACGGCCAACAACTGGCTTGTCCTGTCGAAAAAAAAAACAACCAACCACGGCCGGACCCCAGGCTCACCACCTCGCCTGGCGGAGATATATCCTATTGCTCTCGAAGAGTAGGAACACACCGTTCCTACAGTGGTGACCCCGATGACGTGATCTCCTTCCTACCAACGCTTTAAGGCCTACTTCTAGGCCTCCCCTCAGAAAGTTTTGCTTGTCAATCTAATAGGTTAGGTTTCTCATGAACAGTCATGTAACTGTGCTAGATTCAGCCAACTGAAACTAATTTAAACTCCACTCAAGTACCTAATCCAACTATCACAGTGCTGTTAGGCCCGTCCTTAGAAGGTAATACATTAGACTAGCTTTTGCCTACGGCTTCGCTTGCGTGGACATCGTTTTTATGATTGCCTTTGAGAGTGGGTACTTGAGTTTTCTCCAGATCCCTCAGGAGGGATATCGGGCTATTCTGATAAGCTGCCTATGTCACTTCCCACCCCCTCAAACCAACTCTATACAAAAAACAATTAAATCCGTTGCTCCATTGACGTGCGCGAGTGTGGAAATGTTTTTCTCCAGGTCCCTTAGAAAACTATGTAATTATATGTTAATTAGTACATTATGTCATTTGCCACCCCCTTAAACATCGTTGTGCGAAAAATCACAACAATCCATTGTTAAGTTTAGGACGCTATGCTATTTTTACGAGATAAACGTAGCCTATGTCCTTCCCAGTGACACAGGCTACTTGCATGCCAAGATTGGTTGAGTTGTTAAAGCGTGAAAGAAGGGGTAACAAACAAACAAATAAACGAATTTTCCCATCCTTACTAATATTATGTGTTTGTTTGTTACCTTTTCACGCTTCAACACCTTGACCAATCTTGATGCAATTTGGCATGCAGGTAGCCTGTGTCACTGGGAAGGACAAAAACTACTTTTATCCCGTGAAAATAGCATAGTCTGGTGTAGTTCCTGAGGGAACTGAAAAAAATACTCTTTTTTTGCTTAATTACTTTAACATCGCAACGGAACAATGGATTGTTGTGATTTTTGCACAGAAATGGTTAAGGAGGATGAACCTAAAATGAAATAATTGACTAATTAGTCTATCCTGACATAGGTTTCCGAGGGATCTGGGGAAAACTCCTTTCCACGCTCGCGCACGTCGGCATCGCAACGAAGCAATGAACTGATTGAAGTGATTTTTTGTATAGAAATGGTTGAGCGGTGATAAGTGACATAAACTGTTAATAAAAATAGCCCGATATAGTTCCTGAGGGATCTGGAGGACACTCATGTCTACGCTCGGCTCGCGCACTATTTACCCTCAAAGGCAGTCTTAAAAACGACTTCCAAGCGTTTGAAGCCGCGAGCAAAAGTTTATAATATTAGTAAGTTTTGACTCTACGCTGCCATACACACATCACACTGTACCTATACAGAGTACCTATACACATGAGTGATCAAAGCCAGCAAGTGGATTAGAACACGAGGATTTAATGGACTGGATGATAACCACTAGTTAACCCTATGACGGCCAGCACGCATCGCTACACATTTTCCAGTGCAATGGAAAGCGTTATCCATTATTACGCCTATCAACCTTAATTAAGGCGGTAATATTACAGATTTTCCTTATTTTTGACGTAAATAGGGATGACGAATGCTAGTCATCTGATTTACTTTTTATCGTCAGTCAAAAAAGACATTTTGTTCTAAAAATGTTTGACTAGGCGTAACGTCATAGTTTGCAGCGTCATTTATGTACTCATTTTGTGATTTTGGTGAATTAAAAATCGAAGACTTGATGGAAAACAAAACGAGTAAGGCTTTCCGAAGTTTAGGTAGGGGGGCAATTTATAGTGATCAAGAGTTCATAATTTATTTCTGATGCTGTCGTCATCCCTTTTACTCCTGAACGATAGAAACCCAAGGTTAAAAAAATACCCTTATTGTTGATGATGTTACTTAAATTCAAAAGCTATAAGAAACACGATTGAGCAGTTTTGGCTCTATAGAAAAAAATCCCAAAGATAGGACTACACCGTTACTTTCAACTCTAGGTTATGTATGACTAATATTCTAAAGGATAAATTAAAAAAATATATAAAACAATAAATAAATAAATAAAAATAAATATTCTGGGACAAATCACACATGGTCACCTGGCCCCAAAGTAGGATTCCCTGTGTTATGGGAACCAGAGACTGATATACATACTTATATAAGTTTAAATACATACATATATAGATATTTAACACCCAGACACAGAGCAAACAAATCTGCTCATCACACAAATGTTTGCCCTGGGTGGGGATCGAACCCACAACTCTCGGATCAGTAGTCAAGAGCACTAACCACTGAGCCACCGAGTCAGTCAATATTTGTTATGATAATACAAAGTGAGTAATGTTAGTATTTTTTATACTTTCATTGTAGTTTTTGATTGAATCGAAAAACCATGAAAAAAATTAAAAAGTGTGGTTATTTTTTTACTCTTCACACGTAAAGAAAAAGATATAGGCTTAAAGAGTGGTTGTCGCATGTTTATGTAACTAATGACTAAAAAGACCTCATGCGCGCTACTTACGTTAAACGAGTATTACGATATATAGATTTTATGTGTTTTTACGTCTCTACGGCGCCCTGTAGGACGATTCAATATAGCGATTGATTCGGATCGGTTGGAGCATGTGAACTTTTCATATGCACGCACTTGAATGCGTCAAAAATACATTATAAAATCTTATTATGATGATGATGATCTATCCGACCGATTTGTCATGGAGACCACTTCGACTCCTAGTCGGTTTGCGTGCGCTCAAAGATGGTTTATGTAGCTAATCTTTAAGAGGGCATTTAAGTATGCCTCCCTCGTATGTGTATGAAATGGTCGCAGATGGTCGGGCATTTAACTGGTCGCGTTTGGTATCACGGTCAGCTTAACACTTAGTTGGAAACGCTGAACACGTTAAAAAACCGACGTATTTTAACCGTCTCCGTGGCGTAATGGTTAGTCCAGTCACTTCACACCAGGAGGTCGCGGGTTTGATTCCCAGTAAGGTAACTTATAAGACTAGGTTTGTTTGGTGGTAGGGCATTTTCTAGCTACCACCATATTAATTAAGTCTTGCCGCCTAAAATTTGTGTTAACAACATTGTTGATGAGTTCCAGCTTGAAGATAAGATAGACAGTTCTCCATTGCTTTGGGGAATCTTGGGTAAGCCCGCTTCCATCTTTGGCATCATCGTCACTTACCATTAGGTGACATGATGCCAAGGGCTTATCAATTGTAAAAAAAGAAACACACAGTCGAATGGAGAACTTCTTCCTTTTTGGAATTCGGTTGAAAAGATACGCGCGTCGAGCATTGGGAATAACGCCAGGGTTTGATGATGATGTTAATGACGATAATTAATGAGTTGAAATAACAGTGTATGATGTCATCAACGACCCATAAAGGTCCCTACTCCTGGGGCAAGGTTAGGTCATACTTCACACATGGGGGACGAAGTCCGAGTTGGTTGGCGGAGGTTGGGCTAGTGGCGGGTGAACCCCACTGTCAAAATTTCTCAAGCTGTCTATGCCGCACCTGACACGGCTTGGCGTCCTCTGTGTAGCACGGAAACGGTCTAGACAAAGCTGGACAAAGGCAAATATAAATAAGAATAAATAAATACCCATCTAATCTACCCAAATTAAAATTAGCAATGCATAAATGTTCTCCGTAGAATTGTTTGATCGCGATATACCTTAAATTACACAACTACAAATATTAAAGTAGATAATATATACGACATATTCCTACTTTGGCTGATATGATGATGATGATGATTCATACCTACTTTAAATATTATTTAAAGTAGGTAGGATTATGTCGCAGCCGTTACGTAGAATCCGCCGGTTTCCAAAACGGCGCGCTGAGTGGCGCCGGCTTGCAAAACGGCGCATTTTGCGCCGCTTTGTACTGATTAAAAAACTGATGCATTCTGCTTCGTGAGGTTCTTTGACTGTATAATCAACTAAACTTGACCGAACCTGACATCGCTCGCTTCGCTCGCTCATTAAAATTTGTAACTTCGCTTACTCAGTAGTTTTTACATAAAGCGGTGCCTCATACATTGCAGCGTACTTTCTTTTAGCCGAATTGCAATCCGGCTGAACGTGATGTCGCAGCCATTTTACAATCCGGCGTTGTTTGGCGGCTTGTTTTTTACAATACGGCTTCCACATATAAATAAATAAAAAAAACTTATTTTAGTTATAGGCACATGATTAGCATACAAAATTTCCTTTCCATGCTACTATGTTATTTTTATCTTACCAGTTTATAACTTTGACTCATTTTGTTTTCAATTTAAAACGATTATTTTTTCTACCGACTTCCAAAAAGGAGGAGGTTCTCAATTCGACTTTAAGTTTTTTTTATGTGTGTTAACTCAGAACTTTTGACTGGTTGAACCGATTTTGATGATCCTTTTTTTATTCGAAAGCTGGTGCTTCCCGTGTGGTCCCATATAAATTTTATCAGAATCGGTGTTGTACTTTTTAGAAAATTAACAAAAACCAATAATAACATTGTAAAATTGTACTAAGTTGTTGCGATGGAAGTCGGTTTTTACACGTTAAAGTTAACGTTTTGTTTTTAAGTTTTTTGTATTTATATTTCATTGACACGCTCTGAAGCATAAACAGATTGATGAATTTTGGAGTGCTAGGTGTCGTTAGACTCGTCTTGATCCCATTAGTGGCATAGGAAACGTTTTTACTCGGCTAAGTTTTAATGCGTTCGGGTTCTTAATTTGTATTAATTCGTCAGAATTAAATCGTACACGAACTGCCTAAGGCGTATGTCTGGCAGTGTGTCTCGGGGCCGTAAAGATACAGCCGTATGGTAAAGCCATTTTTTTTACAGAATACGTGTAACTGTGGCCTTTACTTTTGGCGCTTATGCTATCGGTAACTACAGCGGACTACTCGTATGCCCTTACTAATACAGGTAAAAAACGCGAATGTTTGTATGTATGGATGTTTGGTGCTCTTTCACGCTTCAACCACTGGACGGATCGGGATGAAACTTGGCACACATATAGGTTAGGTTTTGGAATAGGACATGGGCTACTTTTTACGTCGGGAAAACGTCTTATTCTCACGGGAAAATAAAAAAAAATAACGCGGGCGGACGGCTAGTATTACATAAAAAAATAAACTACAGTGCCTTTTTTAAATTTATCGTTTAAAATTTTCGGATAAGTTCTCAGCGAGCAATCATTAATTGTTGAGTGATGGCGACTCTGGCGCTGGTTAGCTAAGGGTTAAACATAACGATTTACCGCACTCTGAACACGTTAAAAAAACCTACTTAATACGCTGCAACCATAAGTACAGTTGTTTAGTACAATAAAGGGTGACTTTTAATTAGTTATTAAGGGCCGCCAGGAGGCTCGAGTTTCCATACAAACGTAGTTCCGCTTTGATACAAAAACTACATGCCGGAATGAATCCAAACTTTGTAAATATATTGAGGAGACACATATCGATGTTTGTAATTAGTTTTCGATGTACTAATATAAAACGGAAAAAAATAAGAGCAGTTTCAAACTTTCAGTACAAAACTGACTTAAGCCTTCGTTTAGTTACGTTTAAATTTACTACTATGAAAACTATTACAAACATCGATTTGTGTCTAATCAATATATTTACAAAGTTTGGATTCAATCCGGCATGTAGTATTTGTATTGAAGCTGAACTATGTTTGTATGGAAACTCAAGCCTCCTGGAGACTCTTAATACCAAAGGTTTTTTGTGATTGATTACTAACATCTTTTCCAAAAAACTATTGTGTCAAATCAGAAAAAAAAATTGGTTCTCTATACATAATAAAATAAAAAATAAGTTATCGAATCGACAAAAATGTTTAAAGGACCAAAAGTTATAGTTTCTTTGGGAAAGTTGTTTGTAATCACGAGTACATTCATATCCTTTGCTATCAAGAACTAATTTAAAGTCAACCTATATATTAAGTTTTTTTAAAATTTTCTAAACAAGTACGCACCTTTAATATAAATTGACATACGAGTAGGACCACCCTGAAATCACACCCTATCAATTAAAAAAGAAACATTAAAATCGGTTCACAATGGGCGAAAAGATCGCGTAAACATACAACCGAATTGAAAACCTCCTCCTTTTAAAATTAGGTTAAAATTGCAGTTCACTGATGTGATGGGTAATCTGTATAATTTACATTAATGCTGTAGAGGCGAGGAATCTCATAAAGGAATACTTGACTCGATCCAGACGTCCTTGGACCTTGAACTTGGTCTTGAAGTGCTGCGATACGAGCACTAGGCTTGGGGTTACGTCACAATTAAATAAATATATCTTTATATATCTTGTTAGCGGGGCATATTGCTCGTAGAACAGATGGCCGTTGGGGTAGTAAAGTTCTCGAGTAGTGTAGGCAGGCCTCCCACTCGGTGGACCGATGAGCTGATGATGGTCGCGGGAAGTCGCTAGATTCGGGCAGCGCAAAACCGGTCGTCGTGGAAATCCTTTGGGGAGGCCTATGTCCAGCAGTGGACGTCCTTCGGCTGATATCTTCTTTATAATTATTTATTATTCTTCTTCTTATCGTGTGGCACCGTGCTATACAGGGTGTAAAAAAATTGGTTTAGTACCCGTTAACTGGGGGTTCTACTCATCATACTGAACAACTTTCCCCTAGGAGCCCATGATCAATTTAGAAAAAAAAATGGACCCTTCATACTAAAATGTAAAAAATTGGCCGATCAGCTGATCGATTTGTATGAAGAGTAAAAATTTTTTTTTGCGATTTCAGCAAATTCGTAAAACAAAAGTTGTTCAGTACGTTGAGTAGAAGCCCCAGTTAACGGGACCTACACCAATTTTGTTACACCCTGTATGTATGTATATCCAAAGGAGAGACGGCGGCGGTAGATTCCATCTAGCTGTTAAGGCTCCAGAGCGTGCCAAAGAAATGTATGTAAATACATTCATACAGATGTAATTAAGTTTTGGTGCTGCTTGGGAGGATTTCTGGACGTTTCTTAGTGAAATAATTTATTCATTAGAAGTTGAGAAAAAACCGGTTAAGTGCGAGTTAAAATCGCGCTTCGAGGGTTCCGTATCACCTCATCTCTCAACACAACTATGACATGATACCTATTCACATTGTAAACAAAATACTTCAAGGCGAGCGACAGAAATAGGTTTTATTTATTCAGTTCGGACTCCTTAGCGCAAGTAGCTGTTCATATATTGTTGTGCCCAAACTGGATCCATGAAGCACTTTTATTTTCTCTAACAGATGTAAAAACTCATGGATGCAATAAATAATTGAGTATTGAGTACGACTCACACTTGGCCGGTTATTATTATTTGTTGTTTTACTTCAGGATTAGTAATATGAATACTCCAAGTTTCAATCTTGTTTTTTTTTTTTTTTATTGTATGTATGTAAAAAAAATCTTGTATGTATCTTGTATGTATTTAACTCTACCGTCTATACGATAGAGATCAAAACTATCTCTAAAAACCGTTTTTTGTAAGTGTTTTAGAGGTAAACAAATTTTCTTTTAGAAATTTGTATAATTTGTTGTTATAGCGGCAATAGGAATACACATTCTGTAAAAAAAATCAACTCTCTACTCTCTCTTATCGTGGTACAATTAACCGTGCTAACCATGGGATAGACGGCGGTTGCCTGGTGTTGCACTTAGAATCACCTGCGGTCACGTGTAGGGTATTTAGATTTACACCTACGGACGTGTGTATCGCGACTTACATACGCATCTAGAATCAGATGTGTAGGTTTCCTCACGGTGTTTTTCTTCACCGTTAAAGCAATCGGTAAGTGTATGTAGGTACGTAAGTTTCAAAAAAACCCATTGGTACAATGGCCGTCCAGATTTGAACTCGGGACCTCTGGTTAGGAGGACCGAGTCGTACCGATAGAGCCACCGACGCCTGTCAAAATCAACTGTCTCCCTTTTGCGGTTCATTAAATGCAGCCCACTGACTTAGGGACCCGTTGGTCACCCTTTGGGTGTACGAAACCCTAAAATATGGATATACAAGTAATTACATTTAAGTACTTATTTATTAAGTACAATGACGCTAGTTTTAATACAAAACATATGTGCACAACCGTAGTACATTATATATCGATGTACACAACATTATTTACACAATTATTTAGAGTGAGAGGGAAAGCAAAAAGGTAAGTAGGTACATAAATTTAAAAGGAGTGTATCCCTAGCGTCCTCCACGCAATCTGACCTTGGCTCCCATCCGAATACCAATCAATCTTTGCAAACACGTTCAAGGAACTAATACATAACCATGTTAGTTGAAAAGTTGTAAACATTTTACATTGAAACTAACTGAGAGACATTTAAATCAACGGCCGCTAGGATAACTTACCCTATAAGTAATTGGTCCTTTGGGCGATTGAAATTCACAGCAATTTATCTAAAAAGTAAAGGATATATCTAAAAAGTGACGAATGCAATTCATCAATGAAATTGTAAGCAGGTGATTAATTACTATTTTATTTACTCTTCAGTCAAATAAAATTAAACTTAATTAGTATCTAAAAACTTTCTGAATCGATGCCGAAGGCGTCAGCGGGCGCGGCACCTTGCCACCCAAGTACCTAACATTTAGTGTCGATAACAGCTTATTTACAGCTGAGATTTAGAGTGCCATAACAGCTTTATAAGGGCGTTAACACCGTTTTAAACACTTGGGCTGTGTAAAGAAATCAGGCACTTGCAAACATACTAAACCCTTTCTATGGTCAATCCTTTATTACTGTGGCTCGTGGTCTGGTTTTGAATCGTAGTATTTAACGATTCCGATGTCCATTTTCGATTCCGGTTGATTGCTTGATTTAAACTTTATACGAGGTGCCTTCTTTCTTTGATCGGATAACTTTGATAACTTTATCGTTGTGGTGGTGTCATCCCGTACTCAGATATATAAATGACCTCAATTTATCGAAATGTGCATTTTGACCTGTCGGTGGAATCTAGCCTGTAATCAAATCAATTGTACAGCCACGCTGTACATACTTTCTTATGAAGCCTTCACCGTCTGGCGTAGCCATTACCCTCATCATCATCATCATCATTGAATTTACAAATAATTTGGGTTGTATGAGAGACACTTTTTCCTAGTGTAGTAGGCCTTATAAATTCTAAGTTATTTACAAAGTTTCATTAAGGGCAAGCTGCCCACGCGGCACTGGCGAACAACCTGATATTTAATTTTATGGACGCAGGTTTATAGTCGAATTTTGCGTGAGTGTCTTAACGCTACGTACGGCCTCCTTTACTTCGGCCATATATGCAAATTTTGCGAGTTTAGTAAACATTTTAAGATAAATTTCGTCTTAGCCGTTTAATCAATACGTTTATTTGACTGTCGGTATTTATTTCATGCGTATAACTTATGTAATAAGGAAGAATAATTTTCGAAAAACCTGAAAACTTTTGGGTACAAGATTTAATTTGAAAATAATCTTAATTATTTTGTTCTCACCACACCCTTTCAATTGATATCCATAACATAGGGGTGCATAAAAAATAACTAAGTAACTTTAATGACACAGACTAATAATTAGCATAGCTTGAGATGGTTCTCGAGAGATCTGGATTGTTCTGATTTTTCGCACAGAGATGGACAAGGGAGTGGGAAATGACACAGACTAATAATTAGCGTAGCTTGAGATGGTTGTCGAGAGACCTGGTTTGTTCTGATTTTTCGCACAGAGATGGACAAGGGAGTGGGAAATGACAGAGACTAATAATTAGCGTAGATTGAGATGGTTCTCGAGAGATCTGGTTTGTTCTGATTTTTCGCACAGAGATGAACAAGGGAGTGTGAAATGACACAGGCTACTACGTAGCCTGAGATGTTGCTCGAGGGATTTGGGGAAAACTCATTTCCAAATTCGCGCACGTCGGCGTCGCAACGGAGAAATAGAAGTAGTTAATAGGGTGAGAAGTGACATAGACTGCTAATCGGAATAGCTCGATATAGCTCCCGAGGGATCTCTATTAAATTCACCACTACTCACCCTTAAAAAAAGTCACAAAATGATGCCCACGCAAGTAAAACCGCGGGAAAAAAGCTAGTACATTCATAAAAACTATTTCCACGCGGGCTAAGCTAAGGGCAAAAGTGAGTTCAGTTACTAAACTATTATACATATATACCATCACATCATCACATCAGCTCATACATACGTCCCCAGCGAGGGGCTATAGCCTACCCTGAATTAGGTTGATCGGGCCTTAGTCGACCACGCGGGCCCAGTGCGGGTTGGTCGACTTCACACACAGCCTTCGAGTTTCTTCGTAGGCGTGTGCAGGTTTCCTCACGATGTTTTCCTTCACCGTAAGAGCGTCGAATAAACGTACATATGAAATCGAAATTCGAAAACACATTGGTACGTGGCGGGACTCGAACCACGACTTCCCGGATAGGAGGTAGCGGCCCTTGCCGTTGCGCCACCGACGCTGTATATATGTCGCAGGCGTATTGTATGTTTAGTCATATTACATTACCGCTAGCTGTTTTACAATACGGAGCTGCATTATACTGCAATACAGCGGGTCGACGATAAGGCAGATTACATTACCGCTGGCATTGTGTCGCAGGCATACTGTATGATTCGTCATTTTACATACGGTCAGGCAAATTATATAATGACAGTTAAATCAATCAAACCTGACCAAATCTAACATCGCTCGCTTCGCGAGCTCATTTACAATCTGCTGTACGGCATTTTGGCAATTTGCCTGGCTCGGCATTTTGCAATCTGCGTACAGTATTTTAAAGTTTGCCTGACCGTTTACATAAGGACGAATTATACAATTTGCCTGACCGTATGTAAAATGACTAATCATACAATTTGCCTGCCACATATGTCGCGATGACGATGCAGCGTATCGTCGACACGCTGTATCGCAATGTGCCTCCGTATTGTAAAATAGCTAGCGGTATTGTCAAATAGCTAGCGGTATTGTAATATGACTAAATATACAATCCGCCTACGACATATCCTTACTAATCATATTATAAATATGAAACTGTGTTTGTTTGTTACCTTTTCACGCTTGAACGCCTTGACCAATCTTAATGAAATTTGGCATGCGGGTAGCCTGTGTCACGAGGAAGGACATAGGCTACTTTTTATCCCGTGATAATAGCATACACCGATGCAGTTCCTGAGGGAACTGAAAATATACTCTTTTTTGGTCAATTTCTTTTACATCGCAACGGAACAATGTGTGATTTTTCGCACAGAGATGGTTAAGGAGGTGGGAAATGACACGATTTACTAATAAGCATATCGTGACATAGTTCCCGAGGGATATGGAGAAAATTTAAGCACCGCGCACACTCTAAGGCAGTCACAAAAACGATGTCCACGCGGGCGAAGCCGCGGGCAAAAGCTAGTATATTATAAGATGGCCTTAGCATCATAGCAACTAGATATAGGTACGTTCGTACTTGTAGACGGCCTCGGAGGAACACGGACCAGACGGAACATCTTTCCAATTAACTTATAGAAAAAACATTACCGACGGAAAATTACCTAAAACCTCCTGGGTCCAAGTATTAAGTGTCTACTTGTTTCTAGAAAATGCCCAAGGGTAAAAGCCAAGAGATGAAAAGATAAAAAGAATAATTAAAAAGATCATAAGGTTGTAATTAAAAATATAGGTACTGTATGAGTTCTCGAGTGGCGAAAGCTCACCGTAAAACGTAGCGTAGACAGGCCTCCCACGCGGTGGATCGACGACCTGGCGAAGATCGTGGGAAGTAGCTGGAAGCGGGCAGCGCAAGACCGGTCGTTGTGGAACCCTTGGGGGAGGCCTTTGTAAAGCAGTGGACGTCTTTCAGCTGGTATGATGATGTGATCGCATCTCCTAGTGTTCTGGCTTCGCGTTATTGAAAAAGCTTCGTTTGAATTTTAAAGAATTTCGTTTAGAATTCTGTCCAGATTCTTCTAGATTTATTATTCGTTTAGTTTTTGATCTGAGAAGAACTTGAGAAGTCCCTCAGGGCCAGTCCATCATCAGGTGGGACGTCTGGACGCTTAATTCTTAATCTTAAATGATAATCAGCTAACCAGCAGGGCGAAATGTTACATAATTTTATAAGAAAATGAAAATTATAATATTTTTTTTCTGGGACAAATCACACATGGTCATCTGGCCCCAAAGTAGGATTCCCTGTGTTATGGGTTACCAGAGACTGATATACATACTTATATACGTTTAAATAAATACATATATGGATATAATTTAACACCCAGACACAGAGCAAACAAAATTAAATCTGCTCATTACACAAATGCTTGCCCTGGGTGGGGATCGAACCCACGACTCTCGGATCAGTAGTCAAGGGCACTAACCACTGAGCCACAGAGTCAGTCTAAAATTAAAAGTAAAAGTATACATTCATTTTAAGTACGTATTTGTTATAGCGTGTTTAGCGTTCCGAATTAACGTGATTAGCGTTTCGAGTTATGAGTCTGTGATTTCGTAAAAAAACTGCAGACAAAAAGAATTAGATACAGCCATAGGCGTCCGGTGCCATAATAATGTACCAGCCAATATGCCCACTTTGTACGGTTTTTGTTTGTTAAGGAACCCATAAGGAGGAAAGTTGTTCAGAATCAGGAGTAGAAGCCCTGACCAAAATATTGCTAAGGGTCCCAAAGTTACCCTGTATATGTTCAAAACAATAGTAGGAGACATTGAGCGGTCTTATCGCTAAGAGCGATTTCTACCAGACTACCCAGTGCTCGGAGAAAAGGCAAGGAGACGAGCACCAACAACAGAAAAAAAAATAAGACAATCATCATCATCATCATAGCAGCCGAAAAACGTCCACTGCTTGACAAAGCCAAAGACTCCAAAGATTTCCACGACGACCGGTCCTGCGCTACCCGCATCCAGCGGCTTCCCGCGATCTTCACCAGGTCGTCGGTCCACCGCATGGGAGGCCTGCTCACGCTACGTTTTCCGGTGCGCATATAATGTGATTATAAGATATAATCTGTTTTCATATGGCGTACCCCCCATGCATTTCCCACAGGGAAAGCTAAATGTCATTGTTGAATTTTCTCACTATTACAGTGAAAAGCTGGAAAAACTTTTACTTGCATTGTGTTATATTAGTACGTAGCGTTGTTTGAATCACTCGTTGGTGTCTTCTGTCAATATGATAGATCTTCATCACCATCATTATCATATCAGCCGAAGGACGTCCACTGCTGGACACAGGCCTCCCCCAAGGATTTCCACGATGACCGGTTCTGCGCTGCCCGCATCCAGCTGCTTCCCGCGACCTTTACTAGGTCATCCGTCCACCGAGCGGGAGGCCTGCCTACGCTACGCTTTCCGGTGCGCGGTCGCCATTTGAGAACTTTAGTACCCTAACGGCCATCCGTTCTACGAGCTATGTGCCCCGCCCGCTGCCACTTAAGTTTAGCAATTCTGAGAGCTATGTCGGGTACTTTGGTTCTCCTACGGATCTCCTCGTTTCTGATTCGACCACGCAGAGAAACTCCGAGCATAGCGTCCATCACCCTTTGGGTGACCGTGAGCCTTCTTATACGAGGTCCAGAGTAAGCGACCATGTCTCAGTTCCGTATGTCATCACTGGCAACACACACTGGTCGAAGACCTTGGTCTTAAGACACTGCGGTATCTGGGAATCTCGTCTGGGCAGCGTTCGGGAAGCCTCGCAATATCTTCACGTCCCAGATACCGCAGTGTCTCACAAACATCACAAAAATCATAATTTCAAAATATGTAAATGAATACTAAAATAGAACAGCTAATAGAGGTGCGACAAAGCAATAACATGATGCAAGTAAATGTGTAATTATTCCATTATTAACCGTCGAGAGGGTACCGCACAATTATAGGGCACATTATAATATATAACACGACGTTCAATGGTAAATACATGCTTTGTGCGGTGGTGTCGGCACGTGACACCGTTTAGTGGTTATTTACGTGTAGCTCAATTACCGTGACAAAACCGGCCAAGAGCGAGTCGGACTAGCGCTCCGAGGGTTCTGTACCATCTCTCACACCTCTCCACACAACTACATAGTGTAATGATAATGATACCTATTTACAATACAAATAAAAGACATCACATTCAATCACTTCATTATTGCTTCGTTGCGATGCCGATATGCTCGAGCGTGGAAAGGAGTTTTCCCCAGATCCCTCGGGAACTTATGTCAGTATAAAAAACTCAACCACTCCGGGAGTGTCGACAGAAGTTAAAACTTTTTACAGTTTTATAAGTTTTGCCCCTGCGAGTGTCACTGGTCAGGTGCCGGCGTCGGTGTCGCGAGTTTAATGTTCTTTTTCCATCTCAAAAATGCCCAACGCGCCTAAAGAAGTTTTCACTTCAAAAACTACCCTATGTTCCTACCTCTGCGCCTGACTGTACTTTTTTTTTCATAGTTGGTAAGCCCTTGGCATCATCTCACCTGATGGTAAGTGATATACTATAGGTACTAGCTAGGAGCTCCTTTGTAATTGTGTTTACTATCGACCTGCCAGCCGCCCGTAGCCCGTGATTCGTGAACAATGGCCGTGACAAGCGCGCTACTCGTATGACACGTGACACGTGATAGTCCGGAAGGAGTCGGGGGCGACAGCCGATGTGTCTTACACCTTTAACAAGTACCTATAATATTACCCACTTAGCATATTTGTTTTGCCCTCCCCCCCTCTCTAAGGGGGAGAGGGGGGGGGGGAGGGTCGCTCAGATGAAGGGTTCATAAGTCTTAGCAGACTTATAATCCAGGGAGGTTCTATAGAGGGTATGCACTAGGTGAGTCCCACATAACCAGGCCTAGGACCGGTTGTCTGGTATGCGTCATGCATTTTTTAATCCTCCCACCCTCCGAAAAGGGGAACAAAAAAAAGACATATAATCACCTACGGTTTTATGTTACCAAGAGAATACGCTACATCATCATATCAGCCGAAGGACGTCCACTGCTGGATATAGGCCTCCCCCAATGATCTACACGACGACCGGTTCTGCGCTGCCCGCATCCAGCGGCTTCCCGCGACCTTCACCAGGTCATCGGTCCACCGAGTGGGAGGCCTGCCTACACTACGTTTTCCGGTGCGTGGTCGCCACTCGAGAACTTTACTGCCCCAACAACGGTCATCTGTTCTACGAGCAATGTGCCCTGCCCACTGCCACTTAAGTTTAGCAATTCTGAGAGTTATGTCGGTTACTTTAGTTCTCCTACGGATCTCCTCGTTTCTGATTCGATCACACAGAGAGGTACATAGAGACGCTTAGGTGTATTGTTTTACCCGACTCCAAAAAGGAGTGTAATGTATTTCGGGTGTATGTAAAAGCTTTTTCCCCGCGATGAAACCTATCTAGATAGTGTTTTAAGCCGAAAAACTCCTATGTAGCAATTTTCAGCCAATTCGTTTAAGCCGTTCCCGAGAACCTAATTACAAATATTACTTATTTAAAATAAAAGGATGTATGTATACGGGGTGTAACAAAAGTGGTGTAGGTCTTGTTAACTGCGGCTTCTGCTCATCATACTGAACAACTTTTGTTCTACGAGTTTGCTGAAATCGCAAAAAAAATTGTTTACTCTTCATACAAATTGATCAGCTGGTCGACCAATTTTGTGCATTTTAGTATGAAGGGCCCAATTTTTTTTTTGTGAATTGACTATGGGTACCTTGGGGAAAGTTGTTCAGTATGATGAGTGAAACACCTAGTTAATTTGCTGTTGAATTTGAATTCCATCCTGTACTAGTTTACAATACAATACAATACAATATTCTTTATTGCATCACAACATAAAAAAAGAAATCAATAATAAAGAGGAAAGCCTATACAATAGGCGGCCTTATTGCTAGGTAGCAATTTCTTCCAGGCAACCTTTGGGTAGGGAATCAGCGATAGAATAAGTTAGGGGGCGGTGCAATTATTAAAAACAGAAAAATAAACAGGTGCAAATAAACAGTTATATAAAATGCTTAAATAAATAAAATACTTAAATATTATAACAATAATACATAAAAAATAATAAATATATAGATAAACAAGCAAAAACATAAATAAAAGACTCAGGCAGCGAATTCCACAGTCGGATTGCTTGAACCTTTACCTGTTGAAACTTTATCTTTTAATCCATAACTTAAGGTTGCCTGGTAGAAATCGTTTAAAGCGATAAGGCCGCCTTTACACCCTATGTATATTACAAATTATAAGTCCTGTATTGTTTACTTACTTACTTACTGGGTTCTACACCAATGTTTTTACACCCTGTATATGTGAGTATGTATGTATGTATGTATGTATGTCTGTTTTTTTTAGGCTGAGCTGAGCCTGTAGCCTAAGCAGCTTGATAGATTTGGGAGTGCGAGTGGTCGTTAGATGCGTCTTGATCCTGTGTGTGACTTAAAGTGCACACAGCGCCACATCAAGCTATACAAAACCAATATACGCGGGCTTTGCGTATGTTGAAACGCAAAGGCGTCGCGCGGCCAGCTTATACTGGTTTTGTATAGCTTGATGTGTCGCTGTGTGTACATTTTTATCCGACTGCCCAAAAAAGAGAGGTCGGTTGATGCAGTCGGTTTTTTATATATTCTTTTTTGAAGTTAAATTTTTTTTTGGCGCTTTGGGCATTTTTTGAGATGGGAAAAAACCATTGACTACAAAAACTTAAAAACTCGCGACACCGTCACTGACACCCAATTAGGAACACTCGCAGGGTCAAAACTTTGTCAACCTAGTCGTTCGCCAGGAACACTCGGAGGGTCAAAACTTATAAAACTATAAAATGTTTTCACTTCTGTCTGCACTCTCGGAGTGGTTAGGTTTTTTTTATTGTAGTAATCAATCTTCTTTTGCTTTTCTATTTGACCTTCTGAATTTCGCCTCTATTTTGAACATGAATCAAACTTTTCTGAACATGAATCAAAGCTTTTCTCAACATGAATCAAAGCTTTTCTCAACATGAATCAAAGCTATATTTAAAACTCGTTTATTACGTACCTACGTAAATAGTCGTAAAATGAACTCGACTGACGTCTTCACCGCACGAGGCCCACAACCGACCCAGCCGTAATATCAATTGCTAGCTTTTGTCCGCGGCTTCCCTCGCATGTGCATCTTTTTGGGGTTCCGTAGCCAAATGGCAAAAAACGGAACCCTCATGTGTGCGATTCTGACCCGCACTTGGCCGGTTTTTTATGATTGTCTTTGAGGGTGAGTGGTGTGCGAGCCGCAAGCATTCGGCTGATAAATACATCACCCTTCTTTGCGTCGCAAAGTCGGGTAAAAAATATGAAAACAAATAAAAACAAACAAAAAAACAGTAAACAAAATCAAACGAAATACTAACAACTGCTGCGTGAGTTGTGTGTGTGTTTGTGTGTGTGTGTGTCTATGTTTGCGTTTATATTATGTGTATGTTGAAACATATAGGTATGATAAATAGTTGAGAAATAGTACAAGTTAACAAGTTTTTTAATCTTCCAAAGTCCAAACGTACTTAGATACACCTGTGCAGTGGTTACCCCACTGCAACTGATGAAGAGCTTGAAGAATTTAAGTCCATCCGTAGACAGACATGTCTACAATTCTTTAAATTCTTCGTTCTGATTCTTTGACACCCTGATTATAGCGATCTTAGGGAGCCCTATCCCTGATTCTGGACCACACATCGTTGACTGTGATTCCATTCTAGTGAGCCCTATCCCTGGTTCTGGACCACACATCGTTGACTGTGATCTCATTCTAGTGAGCCCTATCCCTGGTTCTGGACCACACATCGTTGACTGTGATCTCATTCTAGTGAGCCCTATCCCTGGTTCTGGACCACACATCGTTGACTGTGATCTCATTCTAGTGAGCCCTATCCCTGGTTCTGGACCACACATCGTTGACTGTGATCTCATTCTAGTGAGCCCTATCCCTGGTTCTGGACCACACATCGTTGACTGTGTTTACATTCTAGTGAGCCCTATCCCTGGTTCTGGACCACACATCGTTGACTGTGTTTACATTCTAGTGAGCCCTATCCCTGGTTCTGGACCACACATCGTTGACTGTGTTTACATTCTAGTGAGCCCTATCCCTGGTTCTGGACCACACATCGTTGACTATGATCCCATTCAAGTAAGCCCTATCCCTGGTTCTGGACCACACATCGTTGACTGTGATCCCATTCTAGTAAGCCCTATCCCTGGTTCTGAACCACACATCGTTGACTGTGATCCCATTCTAGTGAGCCCTATCTCTGGTTCTCGACTACACATCGTTGACTGTGATTCCATTCTAGTGAGCCCTATCCCTGGTTCTGGACCACACATCGTTGACTGTGATCCCATTCAAGTAAGCCCTATCCCTGGTTCTGGACCACACATCGTTGACTGTGATCCCATTCAAGTAAGCCCTATCCCTGGTTCTGGACCACACATCTTTGACTGTGATCCCATTCTAGTAAGCCCTATCCCTGTTTCTGGACCACACATCGTTGACTGTTATCCCATTCTAGAGAGCCCTATCCCTGGTTCTGGACCACACATCGTTGACCTTGATCTCATTCTATCCAATTTGCCTGCTTCTATGTTGCCTTCCACTTCACCAGGTACCCTCCACTCCTAAGTGTCCAGGGACCCCAGACTTGTTGTGTCGGCCCACCACATAACCAATACTTATGGAATTAAAATATTGGTTTAACTACGCTAGTACTGGTTTTACAATAATGTAATTTCTACCTCAGTATTGCGCTCCAATATTAGAAGTAGTTTTTGTGGGCTTTTCCCATACATGTCGTATGTCGTGTTACGCGCAACAAATACTGACATTGACATGCCATTGTTTTAATTTTAAGGTTCCTTATCCGAAAGGTTTTAACCGCCTCCGTGGCGTACTGTTTATTCTATTCACATTGGTGGTAGGGCATTTTCATAGCCCGCCTAGCTCGCTACCACCATTTTATCTAAGTCTTGTCGCCAAACACCAGTGTTAACATGATTGATGTGTTCCGGCTTGAAAATAAGATAGCCAGATCCCCATTGCGTTGGGGAATCTTGGTAAGCTCGCTTCCATCTTCGGCATCATTGTCACTTACCAACAGGTCAGATGATGCCATGGGCTCATCTTATCAATTGTGGAATAAAAACAAAATGTCCAACCTGACTAGAAACTGAGCCTACGAGTACGATATTAATATATGAACAACGCTGTGTATACTGCATTAAATATCATCATCATCATATCAGCCGAAAGACGTCCACTGTTGGACGAAGGCACTGTTTGATAATTTAATAATAAATAATAATTACGAGTTGACTGTGGGTTTCGAGAGGAAAGTTGTCCAGTGTTGTAAAGTACAAGCTCCAGTTAAAAACAAGTGCATACCTTTGTTAAGACCCTATAAAATAGTTTTATATGAGAACTGCACTAAAATAAATCAAGTAACCAACGTATTATAATTATTATTTACCCTATAATTATTATTTACCCTATAATTATTATTCACCATATAATTATTATTTACCCTATAATTATTATTCACCCTATGTTTATTATTTACCCTATAATTATTATTCACCCTATAATTATTATTTACCCTATAATTATTATTCACCCTATAATTATTATTTACCCTATTATTTTTAAAGAAAACTTCATTTTATTTGTATTCCGTAGTAAATTTTGTGCTATTGTTTTATACACAGAAATCGGTTTAATAGGCACGTTTTATTTAACACAGAATTAATTAGAAATGTCTTGACAGTAAGTAAGTAAGTAAAATAGGTAAATATCCTTTATTGCACAAAGGAAAAAAGACAGAAACTTAATTTTAATATGTAAGGTGTGTTTTAATTAGTTTTTTGATAACAAAAGATATGCATAATATGTACTCGTGATTACAAACAACTTTCCCATAGAAACTATATTATGTCAAATGAGAAAAAAAAATTGGTCCTTTATACATAACAAGTTATCAAATCGGTCAGGTTCGGTAGGTTTGATTGATTTAACAGTCAAAGAGCTACGCAAAGCGAGGTTCGCCCCTCCCCCTCTGGGTAGCAGAATGCTTCGCACGAGAAAACATCACCGGTTTTATTCGGAGATACAAGAATGGGCCGTGAAATTTTAAACCGTAATAGTGCATTCATTCATATCACATCATATTCGTCCCCACCGAGGGGCTCGAGCCTACCCTGAATTAGGGCGATCGGGCCTTAGTCGACCACGCGGGCCCAGTGCGGGTTGGTCGACTTCACACACTACGTTAGAGTTTCTTCGCAGGCGTGTGCAGGTTTCCTCACGATGTTTTCCTTCACCGTTAAAGCAATCGGTGAGTATATGTAGGTACGTCAGTTTCGAAAAACTCCCGGCACCTCTGGTTAGGAGGACCGAGTCGTTACCGGTTGAGCCACCGACGCTTCAATAGTGCATTAAAGTATTGTAATAGAGGTAAGGAAGCTGTAGGTACATGTAAGCTTAATAAATAAACTAAAAAAGTTTTATTAGCTCAGCTTATTTTTAATCCAGTATAACTGTCACAGAGAATCACTTAACATAAGTGGCAGTAGGCGGAGCTCGAAAACAGCCGTTGGAGTTAGTAAAGTTCTCGAATGGCGACGGCAGGCCCCGTACTCGGTGGACCGATGACCTGGAAAGGGTTTCATTTATAACTATTTACCGGAATTATATCTTGAACATGTTTATATGAGACGACCAAATTATATCTTGAACATGTTTTGTATGAGGCGACCAAATTTTATCTTAAACATGTTTTATATGAGACGACCAAATTATATCTTGAACATGTTTTGTATGAGACGAACAAATTATATCTTGAAAATGTTTTGTATGAGACGAACAAATTATATCTTAAACATGTTTTGTATGAGACGAACAAATTATATCTTGAACATGTTTTGTATGAGACGAACAAATTATATCTTGAACATGTTTTGTACGAGGCGACCAAATTTTATCTTAAACATGTTTTATATGAGACGACCAAATTATATCTTAAACATGTTTTATATGAGACGACCAAATTATATCTTGAACATGTTTTGTATTATTATTACAGCTCATATACGTCCCCACCGAGGGGCTCGAGCCTATGTTTTGTATGAGACGAACAAATTTTCTAGGGGAAAGCTGATTCTGATCTATGTAAATAAACGTGTTACAGAACCACCAGTGCGCGGGTAAGACACGTACTTGGCCGCTAGTTAGTATTCACTCCGCGGAACTCCACCACGAGTTTAGCGCATGATGTAAAAATAATCACTGCGCATTAATTATATACCGAAACAATGTCTTACGTAATGATACATACATACGTACAGTAGCTGCAGGTGCCTCAGAAAACCGGTAGTGCACTGCACGGGTTTATAAAAAAAAGGAATAAATATAATGTAACTGCATAATAAACATTCAGTCCGCAAAATAACTACTTGAGCGGCAAGATTTCATGATTGAGCGGCAGAAAAACATGTCTATAAGCAGCAACTCAACACTGTAGGAAGAGTGTGGTACGGGGAGTTCTAAATGGAAGCGGGAGCGAGCGAAGCGAGCTCGGACTTGCGGAGCACCCCGACTCGGATCCGTTAGGTTCGGAGACTGTGCGGGGAGGCGAGCTAAGCTCGCCTCCCCGCACAGTCGTAGTGTTAGGTTTAACATGAGAACACAGAAGTAGGAGCCCCGAAGGGGCTCCGTCGACCACTCAACACTGTAGGAAGAGTGTAGTACGGGGATGTTTAAAATAATTACAGCCATCCAGAATGACATAAATTGCTGATTGATTTTGAAATGTTTGCTGACCATGAGTTGCTGACCAATTAGCTATTTCTGCTGACCGATTATATTTTTCTGCTCACAGAAATAACAATACTATGCTAACCATTTAATTGACACCCATAAAAAATATATTAAATAAAACGCCACACTTTTATGAATTTTGGAAACTTTGAATTTTGAATTTGTTTGACGCGAAATGTTGTACCTATGACTTTATAGTAGTATTTTTTTTAAATTCACAATTGGTAAGCCCTTGGCATTATCTCACCTGATGGTAAGTGACGATGATGCCGAAGATGGAAGCGGGCTTACCAATATTACCCAACTCAATGGAGAACTGTCTATCTTATCTTCAAGCCGGAACAAATTAATGTTGCAAACATAGATGAAGGCGGCAAAACTTAGATACTCGTAAGTTGGTGGTAGCTAGCCAGGCGGGCGTAGAACATGCCCTACCACCAACCAAACCGAGTCTTATAAAGTTAACCCCACCGGGATCGAACCCGCGACCTCCTAGTGTGAAGCAAATGGACTAACCACTACGCCACGGAGGCGGTTAAGTGTATATATATATATATCATATCTCTGTGTACAAAGCCAAAATCGAGTCTTTAACACAAGCAACGAGAGAACAAAAGAAATACAACATCTAGAACGCGCTATTAGAATTTCTTCAGCGCTGAGTATATATATATACAGATACTAATCATCAACGATTGGTCCACGGCCGGACCCCAGGCATACCATCTCGCCTGGCGGAGATATCTCCCTTTATTCTCGTCGAGTAGGAACACACCGTTCCTAAATTGGTCACCCCGACATGATACTCCATCATCAAGCCTCCAGCCGGTAAAGCAAGCCTCAGCAGAGCACACAGCAGTCACTTCGCACTGAAGTTAAATCGGGACCATCGCAACCCGAGACGTCGAGTTTCCTGGCCTGCTACTTTCACCTTCGGACACCAGCAAGTTGTCGGCAGCCACACGCTAACTCTGCGCGCATCACCTGCTTCCCTTGCAATGACGCCTGACGCCAGCCTTCATTCCGACTCACCGTGGACAATCGACCTGGCACACTGCACATCGACCCGACTCAACGAGGTCGACAGCACCCGCGACCTTAGACTGCTAGCTCTCATTGGATCGACAGATTATATACGATACTAATCATCAACGATTGGTCCAGGCATACCATCTCGCCTGGCGGAGATATCTCCCTTTGCTCTCGTCGAACACACCGTTCCTAAAAATACTATAGATGTAGGTAGCAAGATGTTCCTTCATGACTTCATCGAACTCGGACAAAAAATCAACAAGCCCACAAAACACACCAACATTCTAAGATTCACTTGCATTTTCCAGTTTGTTTTAATATGTCAAATTGCTTTTAATGTATAGTATATTGTACTTTTCAGTCATTTTTACTCACAATCTACATTAAACAATAAAAACCTACTTCAAACGCACTAGTCGCCACTACGATTTTTGAAGGTTCCACTCGATTTCTCTGGACATAGTTGTTATGTCTTTGTTGTTATGTCTGTATTTGAGGATGAGTGGTGTGCGAGCAGCAAGCGGCTTGCGAGCGTGGACATGAATTGTCTCCAGATCCCTATTCCAGATTGGGCTATCCTGATTAGCAATCTATGTCACTTCCCACCCCCTTAACCAATTCTGTATAAAAAGTCACTTAAATCCGTTGCTCCGTTGCGACGCCGACGTGCGCGAGCGTGAAAATGAGTTTTCCTTAGATCCCTCGGGAACTATATCAGGATATGATATTAATTATGTCACTTCCCACTCCCTTAACCATCTCTGTGCAAAAAATCACAACAACCCAATGTTCCGTTGTAATGTTAAATAAATTAACCAAAAAAAATTTTTTTAGTTCCCTCAGGAACTGCAACGGACTATGCTATTTTTACGGGATAATAAGTAGCTTTTGTCCTTTCCCGTGACACAGACTACCTGCATGCTAAAAATCATCAAGATTGGTCAAGATTTTGAATCGTGATACCTACTTTATTCAGGCACGCATAAACTCTGAAAACTATCCCACTGCAGCTGCCTACTGTAGACACTATTTGGTTTTATCTGTAAACTTGGCTCAAAATAGCTTGGTAAACAAGATAAAGTGCAGCCTCAGCATCCACACATCTCGAACAGATGAGCAAAATACCTATAGTTAAAGAGGCTAAACAAACTATATTGACCTTGAGACAGTGAATCACTAGCGGAGCGCCGCACAGGAAACATGAAACGCTGCCACAGTAATATATAAGTCACTGCTCGCTGCAATGAATTTAAATTTAAACGACGAAACTGGATTTATAGTTTCAAAGGATAAAAATTAAGTGCAACTGGGACTGTTACTCCGAGGGTTCCGTACCATCTCACGTCAACTACCTACATATTTTTTTTATTTACAATTGGTAAACCCTTGACAACATCTCACCTGGTGGTTAGTGACGATGTTGCCGAAGATGGAAGCGAGCTTGCCAAGATTCCCCAACGCAATGGGGAACTGGCTATCTTATCTTCATGCCGGAACACACCAATGATTTCAACATTGATATTTGGCGGCAAGACTTAGATAAGATGGTGGTAGCTAGCCAGGCGGGCTTAGAAAATGCCCTACCACCAACCAAACCGAGTCTTACAATTGACCCCGCCGGGAATCAAACCCGCGACCTCCTGTGTTAAGCCAGTGAACTTTGCCTCTGAGCTACGGAGGCGGTTAATAGTGTAATGACAATGATACCTATTCACATTACAATCATAAGACATCAACGCGAGCGACAATAGTATGCTTTTTGCGTCATTCAATTCGGACTCCTTAGCGTGAGTACGACTCACACTTAGCCAACTTTTAGTTTCACGATTGTATGTATTACCGTTTTTAGGATAGAAATAAATCAAAAATACTTCTAAAGACCTATAAAAAACACAATTTTTGTATGGAGACCTCTTTATTTTTGATTTTTTTCTATTTTTTTTGTGATTGTTGCTAAAGCGGTAACAGAAATACACATTCTGTGAAAATGTCAACTGTCTACCTACCTATAACGGTTTATGAAATACCTACAGGCCGCTGACAGACGAAAAGACAGCAGAGGCAAAGTATATATTATATTAGTACTAGCATACAGTATGGACACTCCTTGCCGCTTTCTAGATTGCGACCTCACCCCCTCGTCACACAGATTGATTACAGTTTGGTTGTCGAACGTATAGGTTTACGCCACAATTTTGTTTGTTCCGTCATTCCTTTTTTTGAAATGTCATTTCTGGCCCGTTGTATGAAGTGTCCAGGGTGTGGCAGAGGTTTAGTAGTAATTTGGTCACCCTTTGGGTGTGAGGAACCCTAAAAATATATTTTTTCCACTGCTTGTAAACTAGTTAAGTGATAGATAGGATTATCTTAGAATAGTGTAGTTTTGGACAGTCTAATGACGTATTTCATATTCAGTCATATTTCTAGTCAATTTATAAATGAAAACATCATGTACGTTCGTAAGAATTTGCATTTATTTCCTAAAAACAGTGACAGGCATAATTTGAATTTAAGAAATGTAAATAAAATAGATATATCCTTTTCGAGACTGAGTAAGGTTAAAAAGTCATTTGTGGGGCAGTGTATAAGATTCTACAATAAAATTCCAGAAAATGTAACTATAGTTTGTCAGAGAATAAATTCAAGACTCATGTCAAAAAAGTTTTGTGCTCTAGAGGATATTATATAATAATAGATTATGTAAATGACAAAGATATATATGTTGATTCTATAACAAATACCATTACCTGAGACTGTAATCTGAATCATGACATTATTTGTAATATACAATATTTTTTTTTGTTTTGACTATTTAAAAGTGTGTGTAAACACCTATTTGAAATAAATGGTTTTGAATTTTGAATTTGAATTCAGTTCGTTCCTTAAGAGTCCCCAGGAGGCTCGAGTTTCCATACAAACGTAGTTCCGCTTTAATACAAAAACTGCATGCCGGATTGAATCCAAACTTTGCGAATTTATATATTGAGTAGACACATGGTGGAGCCTACAGACCATGGATAGACAAGCTCAAACAATGACGAGAACGTAACATAACACGTTATCGTCGCAATATTCCCAAGGCGTATTGCTCATTCGGTTCCAAATGTTCCACTTTGACAATACCCATTGAATTCGTCACGACATACCACGACACATGACAATAATAGTAACGAATGAATCAATAGGTACTCAGTGGGCTCGGAGGAGTATCGCACTTTGTACCTTGTGGTGCTCGGGTCACAAGTCGCTTAGTGCCAGTCGAGTCAAAGAAACTTGTGAATAACATTGACAGGTAGTTCTCTTCTTAAATAATACTCTTTTTCAATCGACTTCCAAAAAGGAGGAGGTTCTCAATTCGACTGTATGTTTTTTTTATGTGTTTTACCTCAGAACTTTTGACTGGATGAACCGATTTTTATGATAGTTTTTTTATTTATAAGCTAGTGCTTCCCGTTTGGTCCCATATAAATTTTATCTAAATTGGTAAAGTACTTTATTAGAAAATTAACAAAAACCAAAAATAGTAATGCAAAAATGTACAAAGTTGTTGCGATGGAAGTCGGTTTGTTAGGGCTCCGTAGCAAAATGGCAAAAAAAGGAACCCTTATGGATGCGTCATGTCTGTCTGTCCGTCTATCCGTATGTCACAGCCACTTTTTTCCGAAACTATAAGAACTATACTGTTGAAACTTGGTAAGTAGATGTATTCTGTGAACCTCATTAATATTTTTACACAAAAGTAGAAAAAAAACCAATAAATTTTGGGGGTTCCTCATACTTAGAACTGAAACTTAAAAATATTTTTTTCATCAAACCCATACGTGTGGGGTATCTATGGATAGGTCTTCAAAAATGATATTGAGGTTTCTAATATCATTTTTTTCTAAACTGAATAGTTCGCGCGAGGGACACTTCCAATGGTGAAATGTGTCTCCCCCTGTAACTTCTAAAATAAGAAATTATTAAAACTAAAAAAATATATGATATATATTACCATGCATGCAAATTGGTTTGAACGAGATCTAGTTAGTTGTATTTTTTAATACTATATAAATTTGTAAACCGCAATTTACCTTTCAATCAATCAAATCAAACATAAAAATAAAAAAAATCCATTTAATTTCATAAACATAAACCTTATGGCATAAACCGTGAACCATAATTGTCTAATAATAAATCTGTCAAAGGTGCCTAAGTAAAAAAAAAACACTATTGTTAAAACATCAATCAAAGTTACAACGAACTACAAGAATTTTTATATTATTTTACTTGCTGCTACGGAGCCCTTCATGTGCTAGTCCGACTCGCACTTGGCCGCTTTTTTAACTTTTTAAGCGTTTTTTTTAAGTGAAAACTTCTTAAGGCGCATTGGGCATATTTTCAATCGACTTCCAAATAGGAGGAGGTTCTCAATTCGACTGTATGTTTTTATTTTAAATTTTTTTATGTGTGTTACCTTAGAACTTTTGACTTGGTGAACCGATTTTTTACGAATCTTTTTTTATTTGAAAGCTAGTGCTTCCCGTGTGGTTCCATATAAATAATATATAAATAATAATGCAAAAATATACTAAGTTGTTGCGATGGAAGTCGGTTTTTTAAGGTGTTTAGCGTTTTTTTTAAGTGAAAACTTCTTTAGGCGCGTTGGACATATTTTGAGATGGGAAAAAAACCATTGATTTCACGATACCGTTACCGTTACTGACACTGTTACCGGTACTGTTATCGTAACCGACACCTTACCAGGAACACTCGTAGGGTAAAAATTTATAAAACTGTAAAAAGTTTTCAATTCTGGCGGCACTCCCGGATTAGTTTTTTAATCCACAAATGATAAGCCCTAGAGTTACGATGATGCCGAAGATGGAAGCGGGCTTACCAAGATTCCCCAACGCAATGGAGATCTGGCTATTTTATCTTCAAGCCGGAACACATCAGTGATGTTAACACTGATGTTTGGCGGCAAGACTTAGATAAGATGGTGATAGCTAGTCAGGCGGGCTATGAAAATGCCTTACCACTAACAAAATACATGATAATTTTGAGCTACGGGATCTGTTCTGACCCTCGTAGCTCTCGTTCTCTCAATAAAATCCACACTTTGAAATTTAGCACATAATAATATGTATATTAAAAATTTCAAAGTGCTATGTAAAACTTCGAGCCCCGCCTACTTACTTCCCATATGAGCTGAAATGATAATGATGATGATGATGTAAAACCTGGTCTAGAGAGGAAATTTCAAAATTCACAATTGACTTACTCACTGGCAATCATCAAAATTATGAGCCACTTTCCAACTAGCTAGAAACTTAATGCATGATGATATTATTATCAACCTGGTATTAATGAAATTTTCTCAAACATGCTTGGAAATTTGAGCATTATTTTGACAACCTTCTTCGAAATAAATCGAAATTGCTATACCTACTGGCTAAATACATGCGAGCAGCGGCTGGCAAAAGTTGTATGAAAATCCATATTTGTTATATTTAGCGGCCAAATAAATTACTATGTAAACTCATATCTGTCGTGTAATTTCAAAATGGCACTATATTTACTCCGAAACATGGCAACCAAGGAGTAACTTATCAAAGGTTTTATTTAAATTTCGAACTGACCAACAAATACAACGCTGTTTATTGATAAAAAAAACAACAAATGAACACTTTGGCTCGTGAAATATTATTGTTGTTCATTGTTCGTCATTGATTTTAAGTTTTAATTTCCGCGCAGTATTTGAATACAAACCTTGGCCACAACTAGGCATAGTATACCTCGGCCCACATTTACACGTTCGTCCATCAATGCCTCTTTTGCTGGCCGCTGCAGTAATGTACTATTAATTTACCTATTGGTTTAAAACATGACATGTTTTAAAATAAATAAAAGAGCTATTCACAAAATCGTTTCCCATACAAATTGTTGAAAATGGATGGGCTGATTCTAATGAAACTTAGATAGATGGATAACTTGATTAGATTACATTTTTAAAAAAAATTGTTGTCACTAAATTTAAGATTTTTACAGCAATATTAAATTCGCTAAAGGAATAAAATATTTCGTAAATGTAATTTATTCACAAACTAGAATTTTGTGACTTACTTATGTGTATAAAGTTTCATTAGAATCGCCACATCTATTTTCAAGAATAAGTAATTTTAAGTTTATATGTTAAACGATATCATCAGCAAATCGAAGGTGGGTGATATACACGCCGTTGATATTGATGCCAAGTTCACCCCAGTCTAAAAGCTTAAAAACATATTTCAAGATGTTTAATCAGAAACGAGGAGATCGGTAGGATAACCAAAGTTACCAACATAGCTCTCATAATTACTAAACTTATGTGGCAGTGAGCGGGGCACATAGTTCGTAGAACAGATGGCCGTTGGGGCAGTAAAGTTCTCGAGTGGCGACCGCGCACCGGAAAACGTAGTGTAGGCAGGCCTCCTACTCGGTGGACTGATGACCTGGTGAAGGTCGCGGGAAGTCGCTAGATGCGGGCAGCGCAGAACCGGTCGTCATTGAAATCCTTGGGGGAGGTCTATGTCCAGCAGTGGACGTCCTTCGGCTGATATGATGATGATGATGTAAAACGATTTTGTGAATACGCTCTACGGCTTCTGGCTTCTGAATCTGGACAAGTTTTAGGTAAGTAGGTAAATTAAAACGGCAGAAAATTAACGGAAGAGGAATATAATGTAAGGTTTACAAAGACAAAAAAAAAGCGGACATCATATCGTTTTTTATTTAAAGTAATATTTTTTTAATCTTTGATATCGTTAAGAAACAACTGAAGTAGTCTGAAGTACCTACTCGCTCGTAAGTACAAGCCCGCACGCACACGTTCATACCTATTGAGTCCAGGGTTGCCAGATGTACGATTTAAATCGTATTATAGCAGTCCGTACTATTTAAATTTTTGTTGATATGTATGGGATAACGATTTTTTAAATGAAATGGTTTTCTATGTTTTTTTATAGGCGTACGACTTTTTTTGTTATTTTTTGTACGGGCATACGATTGTTTTTGCCCCTTTTGTACGATCTCCTCCAAAATTAAAATGGCAGCCCTGATTGAGCCTTTGGACCACCATAACCGCCATTACCATTACCGCCATTCATAAGAACGAGTCACACAATTTATTATCAATCTGGAGCATATTGTTACTGAAGATCTGAGGGATGATGCAGACATGGAAAGGGAGCGCAGCGGGTTGTCGGTCAGGAGCAATATGATTGCCGGCAGGTTTGCTCGTTGTTCAACACAAGTACAGTTAACCCTTTTTAAGGCGTACTGTATGACTTTTTATACGAGCAGCCTGTGGGTGTCATATACCCAAAAGGCCTATAAGCCCTGTGCATACAGTTTTAGTTTTAGTTATAGTTTTATTATATTACTAGCTTTATCCCGCGGCTCCGCCCGCGTGGACATCGTTTTTTATGAAAGTCTTTAAGGGTGATTTGATTAGTAAATTATGTCGTTTCCCACCTACTCAACCATCTCTGTGCAAAAAATCACAACAATCGAGTATTTTTTTAGTTCCCTCAGGAACTGCATCAGATTATGCTATTTTCCCGAGATAAAAAGTAGCCTATGTCCTTCCCCGTGACACAGGCTACAAGCATGCCAAATTTCATAAAGGTTGGTCAAGGCGATAAAGCGTGAAAAGGTAACAAACAAACAAAAACATTTTCATATTTATAATATTAGTAAGGATGTAATAGATGAGTAGGTAGCCCAAGTTTGTATGAAAAGAAGTTTTTGTCTATTTTAAGCATAATTATTCAAGAAAATGTTGTTCAGTTTCATTAGTAAAATAAATATTAAGTGGTTTGCAGTTACCAGTCATCCTGTATAACAATTTACATCATATCAGCTCATATACGTCCTGAGGAGATCGAGCCTACCCTGAATTAGGTCGATCGGGCCTTAGTCGACCACGCGGACCCAGTGCGGGTTGGTCGATTTCACACACAACCTTCGAGTTTCTTCGCAGGCGTGTTTCCTCACGATGTTTTCCTTTATCGTAAGAGCGTCGGATAAACGTACATATGAAATTGAAATTCGAAAACACATTGGTACGTGGCAGGATTCGAACCACGACCTTTTGGACAGGAGGTAGTGGCCCTAGCCGTTACGCCACCGACACACTTTACATACCTAATATAATGTCACTAGCGATCCTGACTATTAATTTGATCATTGTCTTGTAGAATCTGAGAATTTTTCCCGTTTTTTACACTTCTTTTTCTATTTGCTACAGGTGACCGGCGCTGTAATGGCAGAGTTGGATCGTTAAAATCTGAGCTGGGATCAGCCGGCCGGAGCTGCACCCGCGCACGCCGCGCACTGCCCGTCGCGTGCGCACCACTCTCTCTCTCCCTCTCGCTCCATTCCGCAGTTAACCGCCGCGAGAGACGCACGCCGCTCACGCTGCCCGCCACAAATTCCTAAACAACCAATCAAAGTGACTTAAACAATAATTCCAATTATCACAAGAAGTTTTTAATAGTTTCATAACCGAGTGATCCGTAGGAATTTCAATTAATTTAATCATAAATTCAGTACAGTTTTGTGAAATAATTTTCTCCTCTGGACCAGTGCATTGAGCAAGTGTAGAGAAGGCTACATTCCAAACCGGTGTCGTTCTTAAATGGACGAGGTGTGTACTACTCTGTGCGTGTTTTATTTTTATTACTCACTGAGAATACCTGGTTGTTTCGGCGTCGAAAGCTTCCGACTCCAGGGGGTAAATAAAATCTTGATTAACTAGATCTCCGTACTCTATTCATAATGTAATAGCGCTCGGATAATAAAGTGGAGCTTACATTGAAGTGAAAAATGGCTCGCGGAGCGTTGAGTGAAAACGAGCGCCAGTGCTTCAGCGCAAGCGCAAAAAGTCAACCGGAGCGTTTACAAGACTCTGAAAAAACTCTGAATGGCGACAGCAAGCCTAATGGACTGCGCGTGCGATTCCTCGACGAGGAAGGCAAGACGGAGAGGATGGTCAGTACCGATGAGGTTGACCACGCCATGTCTCACGTCAAGAAAATCCACATACTCAAAAACAGGAGCTCGAGTGAAACCAGCATCCTGCTGAGGAACCCTTCTCTTCTAAAGAGACACTCAAGCTCCACTGAGAGACGATTCAGTGACAGCAACGCTGACAATTTAAACAACAACTCTTTGAGCGAGAATCTCAATGGAAGGGTAGCCCTTCTCAAAATAACAGAATTCGACACATTAGACAAGACTGAAAACGAAAAAGAACAAACCAAAGAGACAAACGTGCAGAGTTACAAGAAGAACTGCAACGTTTACAGTGTGAACCAGGCGAAGACGCTGACCCCTGAGAGGAGGAAGTCAATCCCGCTGGCGATGCCGAGGTTGATCGGGAACAGAACAATAGAGAATGGTCATGGGAAGTCCACACTTCCTCACGAGGTGTGCTTGGCCGAGGCTGTGTCAGGGAAGGACTTCACGACGCGCACTCTCGGGCGGCTGTCCAGGGGTCTTGGGAGGTTGCTTCGGCGCACCAACAGTGTGCGCATCAGCGAACCAGACCCGGTGTACAAAGTGGCGTACCTTGGCAACGTGCTCACTGGATGGGCTAAAGGTAAGTTTAATTTTTTTATTGAATTCTTATTGGAAAAACTTGGCAGTCAACAACATTGATGTGTTTCGGCTTGAAGATAAGATAGCCAGTTCTCCATTGCGTTGGGGAATCTTGGTAAGTCCGCTTCCATTGTCAGCATCATCGTCACTTACCATCAGGTGAGTTGATGCCAAGGGCTTGCCAATGGTGAATAATAAAAAATAAAAATTAGGTGACATGATGTCAAGGGCTTACCGATTGTGAATAAAAAATTAAAGACAATACTTTATTTACTTTCAGTTACATACTGCTATTGGTAAAGAGAATATTTCCTCAATTCAATGACAGTTAAACCAAGCATGAGATACTATAGTTACTTGTTAAACGTTGACCTTCAAACATTTGCCTAAGGTCCATGTGAAGTTACTTGGGGTTAAGGCGAGGTATTGATTGGAATGTTGTCTCTGTCTTTTTTTTACGTGTAAAGAGTAAAGAAAATAACCACACTTTTTCAAAGGTTTTTCGTTTCAATCAAAAACTACTATGAAAGTATAAAAAATAATAATTTTACTCACTTTGTATTATCATAAACAAGATTGTTGTAAATTTTTTTTAAAATTTATACTTCAAGATATTAAGTCGTAACTAGAGTTGAAAGCAACGGTGTAGATTTAACTTTGTGATTTTTTTTCTATCGAGTTAAAACTGCTCAATCGTGTTTCTAATAGCTTTTGACTTTAAGGAACATCATCAACAATAAGGCATTTTTTTTCAACATTAAGTTTTCTATCGTTTAAGAGTAATTGACGTCCAAAATAACGAAAATTTGTAATATTACCGCGTTAATAACAACGTTGTTGAAGACATGTACACACCTTACATGTAAACATTTCAAAGCACAGCCTCTAGGGTCATGGCAGTTTACTTGCATCCTACAGAAGGCAACTAGGCAAGGCAACTAACTGATTAAAGCGCAATCACAATAGTTCTATTACGGTATAATTAATTGTACTTCTGTTGCGATCTTGAATCGATAAACTAAAGCAACCTTTTGTTGATTCAATCAAGTTGCATAATTCCCGGGCCCGTAATTAAAATATTATGGAGTATTGTTATCAAACAGTTAGACGAGAAATCTTATAAGTTAATAAAACCCGTGACTCATAGCACTAATTTTTTTTATAGGTGCCTATGGGCCATCTTTGCGGTATGCCAAGCCAATAAGACGAATACAATATTTAGAAAGAGGGTGAACGTACAAAAATAATTATATCAAGACGATCTCCTAACTGAATCTTTAATCGCCTCGGTGGCGTAATGGTTAGTCCATTCGGTTCACACCAAGAGGTCGTGGGTTCGGGTCAACTTTGTAAGACTCGGTTTAGTTGGTGGTAGGGCATTTTTATAGCCCGCCTGACTAGCTACCACCATCTTATCTAATTCTTGCCGCTAAACATCAGTGTTAACAGCATTGATTTGTTCCGGCTTCAAGATAAGATAGCCAGATTCCCATTGCGTTGGGGAATCTTGATAAGCTCGCTTCCATCTTCGGCATCATCATCACTTACCATCAGGTGGGATAATGCCAAGGGCTTACCAAATGACAAAACACATTTCAATAAACAACTACATATTTGTTTAAATTTACCTGTAACTATAGTTGACAGAATCAAAAGTGTATTACAAGCTATGATTCTTCACAAAATTTCCTCATTGTTGAAATTTAGAAAATCCTACTCTCTTTGTTTTGTATCACGCTCACTCAGGTATCGCGTTTTAAGTTTTTGGCTAATTAAAATTAGTACATCAATGGCAATGAAAGACTGCGACATCATCATATCAGCTCATATACGTCCCCACCTAGGGGCTCGAGTCTATCCTGAATTAGGGCGATCGGGCCTTAGTCGACCACGCGGGCCTAGTGCGGGTTGGTCGACTTCACACACAACCTTCGCAGGTGTGTGCAGGTTTCCTCACGATGTTTTCCTTCATCGTAAGAGCGTTGGATAAACGTACATATGATATTGAATTTCTATAACACATTGGTGCGTGGCAGGATTCGAACCACGACCTCCCGGAAAGGAGCTTCTCCTTTGACATCCTGTGACATCCATCATGCCTATCTATTTCGAACATTTAAGAACGAAATCTCGTTTAAGACAGATGATAAAAAGACTCAGTTATACCTAGAAGGTCGCGGGAAGCTGCTGGATGTGGGCAGCGCAGAACCGGTCGTCTTGAAAATCTTTGGAGGAAGCCTAAGTCCAGCAGTGGACGTCCTTCAGTTGATATGATACCTAGTTATCAACTACCTTATTATTATCCTCCTAGCTGTTTCTCTGTCACTTAAACAAGAGGAAAACATACTTTAACTCGTTTACAAATTGCAACAAGAACTCAACAAACATTATTGGAACAATATGTTACGTGCAATTAAAACAGATGTTATAAAAACAACTGGACGAAAGGAATTGTCGGGCAGCGAGCAAGTGGTTCAAGGCGAGCCATTAGAGATCTAGAGCCGGCCACTCGATATATTATCAAGTCCAACTAAAATTGGATGATGCTGATTGCTGATACACGATTGAATCAAAATGCTGAAATGCGAATTCTCTAATGCTAAGATAGACAGTCTGAGTATAAAATCATTTGAAATGTTCAAGTTGTAGTGCCTTGTTTATAAACTTGGACTGTTACAGAACAACTAAAGACTGATTGTTGGAGAATGTCTTTGATTATCATTAAATAAGCAAAATTTATGTCCAAGATAAAAAAAAATACTAGATGGCGCTAGTTTCTTCATGGTTAAAAAAACCGTTTTTTTTTGTATGTCCCCTCTTGTTATTTAACTTTTTCTAATTTTTAGTACTTATTTGCTGTTATAGCGGCTACAGAAAAATTTCAAATCTCTAGCTATCACGGTTCATGAAATACAGCCTGGTGACTGACGGACAGACAGACAGACGGACGGACAGCGGAGTCTCAGTAATAGGGTCCCGTTATCACCCTTTGGGTACGGAACCCTAAAAAGACACCATTTCTAAACAAAGAAGATTCCTGCTCAGTTGAATATATGTATAAATTAAATTATTTTCCTCAGTACTGCTTCTATTCATAAATAATTCAAGTCTTCATCAGCTTATTGAACGACTTATCAATAATTATTCTAATGGCACCTTATAAATGTGAAAAATATTGTAATTATAGAGATTAAGATAAACCGGATTTGTGCCTAATTAATTAATGAGGGGGGGTTCATTTGAGGGGACTAATAGTGAATATAATTTGTTGCTTGATGAATAACGATAAAGAAATTCTGATTAGTATTAGCAGATTCTGCCAATTAGTATTATCACAGTAATCTAATCATTATATCGTCACTTACCACCAGGTGAGATGTTGTCAAGGGTTTACCAATTGTGAAAAAAAATATATCTACCCACATTTTTAATTATTTTTATAGATGAGATTAAAGCATTAAAACTTACCTTTTGTTCTTAAATTAGGGAAGAGACTGGTTACCCACAACACAGGGAATCCTAGTGTGGGGGACCAGGGATACTTACTGTGCTTTAGCTATAAGTCTCTTTTTGGTGCAATAAAATATTTTTTAATTTTTTAATTTTAATTTTTTTAATCGTTACTACACACTATGT
The DNA here is from genome assembly GCA_947284805.1 of Coleophora flavipennella. Taxonomy (NCBI): domain Eukaryota; kingdom Metazoa; phylum Arthropoda; class Insecta; order Lepidoptera; family Coleophoridae; genus Coleophora; species Coleophora flavipennella. The sequence continues at coordinate 19,888,046 of OX369253.1, read as the reverse complement.
ACTTACTTTTTACTTTTTTTATTATAAACTAGCTGTGACCGCAACTTCGTCTACGTGGAGGTTTTGAATATTTTCTCGGAAACTCTTGAGTTTTCCGAAATAAAAAGCACCCTATAAGTAAACCCGGGCTATAAGGAACCACCATACAAAATTTCATCAAAATCGGCCTGGTAGTTTTTGCGTTATGCGCGAACATACAGACAGACATACAGACAATAAGACAAAAAATCCAAAGGTTGTTGTTTTGGCCTCTATATCGTTATCATATAATGTCCACCACAGTTGTTATTTTCCAAAAATTTATAATGTACAAACACGGCCCCGTTACGGTTTTATTATATGTAAGTATATAAGTTGTGTATATTATAAAAGCTATTATCTGTATATACAGGTGTAACTAAATTGGTGTAGGTCCCGTTAACTGGGGCTTCTACTCATCATACTGAACAACTTTTGTTCTACGACTTTGATGAAAACGTAAAAAGTTTTTTTTTACTCTTCATACAAATTGATCAGCTGATCGACCGATTTTGTGCAGTTCAGTATGGTGGATCCAATTTTTTTTTGACAATCGACTATGGGTTCCTTTGCGAAAGTTGTTCAGTATAACGAGTAGAACCCCCAGTTAACGGGACCTACACCAATTTTTTTACACCCTGTATATAGAGTTTTATCAATAAAATTTAAAAAAAGTCAATAAGGAAGCAAGAGTAGGTGCGTTATTTAGCACTAGTGTATATACTTTGGCATAATAATCAACTTGGACAACGATTAATTAAGTAAGTTAGGGAAAAAACATCTATTTTGTTTGCTCAGTACTTCAGCTGCATTAAAATGATCTCTCTCTCTATTATAACGTGTAGAGCACAATTAAGGCCCTAAGCAGGTTGAAACGTGTTCAAATAATATCGAACGTAAGTCTATTCATTTAAGTTCAAATCAATGCGAGCTTGATCGCGGCTGTTACGTTGAAACCGAACGCCCAATTCTCGATTTTATACCATCAAACCTTCCGCGTAGCCTTCTAGTGCTCTATAATATTACATCAGGTTATGGAGTTAGTTTATAAAACCTGATAGCCGAAGTGAAGATAGTTCTTCCTTATAAATTTATAATGCCTGATGTCATCGGCTAAGTCTCTCAATTAATTAACACTACGTCAAAGTATATGTGTCTCAGCGATTTAGCTTAATTAGGCATTCAATTAACTGCCTAGCCTTTAAATAAATGGCGCCGTTGAACTAACTGCCTGAATGATTATTACGTCATTCAATTAAACGTCTAGGCAAATGGCTTGGATCGATAACGTTCATCTTCTGCTAGCTAAGTAGTTTAAATTCACACCCCAGGGGGAGGAGCGATTAAATTTAAAATTAAGGGGGAGGTGGGACGATAAAGGGGACATTTCTCAGTCGACGGAGCCCCTTATATTTTCATGTTCAAACTAACACTACAACTGTGAGTTCTCCGAACTTAATTCCGAGCTCGCTTCGCTCGCTCCCGCTCTTTCTCAGTCGACAGAACCCCCTTCAGGGCTCCTACTTCTGTATTCACTTCGCTCGTTTAATGAATGGCCTAAGCATCAGCCAACCAAGTCATTAAATGTATTGTCATTCAGCCAGTTAGTTGAATGCCGCCATTTAATGAACCGGCCAGGCAGTTAATTGAATGGCTAATTTAACAGTTGGCTGCGACATATAATATATTACATAGTACACTACGTACAGGAAGTAACTAGTATCTTTTTTTATTTTATTTTTATTCATAATTGGTAAGCCCTTGGCATCATCTCACCTCATGGTAAGTGACGACGATGCCGAAGTTGGAAGCGGGCTTACCAAGATTCTTCAACGCAATGGAGAACTGGCTATCTTATCTTCAAGCCGGAACACATCAATTTTGTTAACACTGATGTTTGGCGGCAAGACTTAGATAAGATGGTGGTAGCTAGCCAGGCGGGCTTAGAAAATGCCCTACCACCAACCAAACCGAGTCTTACAAGTTGACCCCACCGGGAATCGAACCCACGACCCTGGTGTGAAGCGAATGGACTAACCATTACGCCACGGAGGCGGTTAATCTCATAATGTTAAAACTGTCAATGAATAAATGATTTATCTATCTATCTATCTGTGGTACAGGTTTTTATTTATTGTTGTGGTGCAAGCGGCTCGCGAGCATGAAAAGAAGTAGCCTATGTGTTAATCCAGGTCCTAATCCGTCTACCTACAAAATTTTAGCCAGATCCGTTCAGTAGTTTTTGCGTCAAGAAGTAACAAACATACACACTCAGAAACTTTCGCGTTTATAATATTAGTGTAATAAAATAAAATGATTATTTATTCAGGCTACCACGGACCTACAAACGGAAATTTCAGTTCACAATAAAATAAATAATAAAATAAATTCAAATCAAGTCAGCAAAATAATAATATCAAAATAAAACATAAAGTTAATCACAGATTATCGCGATTTGCTTTGCATAAATGTATGAGAACGTGTTTGAGTAACAGGAAAGAAGGCAAACACAGCGGTGTTTTGTATGTATCGTCTTGAACCAGTCCAGCTTGAGCGCTGTATGTATCGTTTTGAACCAGTCCAGCTTGAGCGCTGTATGTATCGTCTTGAACCAGTCCAGCTTGAGCGCTGTATGTATCGTCTTGAACCAGTCCAGCTTGAGCGCTGTATGTATCGTTTTGAACCAGTCCAGCTTGAGCGCTTATTAATCTTAACAAATTGTGTGTCTAAATCATGTCTAAATGAGTTTTCGACTGTTCACAATTTGGCCTTCAAAGTCATCGCTGTCTGGATTAGTTTCCTTGTCATTATCCTGTCAGTATCCTTGTGTTCTTTTCATCTCCATTAAACAATAACATATTTTATAATCATCCATCACTGATAGTATGGTCTCTTTTTAGAGTTCCGTAGTACAACAAGGAACCCTTATAGTTTCGTCATGTCTGTCTGTCCGCAGCCTAGTAGTTAAGAGCTGTAATTTGGCAAAGATGTATATAATAATAACGCGAAAAGGACTAAAAAATTTTTGGAAAAAAAGTTTAACAACTTTACTTGCAGGGGAGGTAGGTACCCTTAAAATTAAGGGTACCTACCTCCCCTGCCAGTAAAGTGGGGATGTTTTTTTTTCTCGTCAAACATAGTCTGGTGGGGTATCGTTGCTTAAAAAAATGTTGTGAGTCTTCTAAGACCATTTTATAATTTAGGGTTCCGTTGTCGAAAAAATAGGCTTGAAAGTGCTAAGTGTTGTTGGAGTCGAGTGTCCCCACCCCCTAACAACTAAACCGCTGTATTTGGAAATTTGAAAAAGTTTATGAAAGTAGTCTATATAATGAATTTAAAAGGGAAACTATCACGGCTAAGAAAGGTTTCTTAGTCAGGAGCAATAGTCGACCAACTTAAGATGTGCAGTTCGATTTGTAAAATGTTCATAGATCTTCATACAATATCATGTTCTATTACCAACTGCAAATATAATTTTGTTTTTTAAAAAACATTTATTTTTGAAAATACTACGGAACCCTACTTTTCCGCGACTCCGACTCGCACTTGGCCGTTTTTATTTTTATTTTCGAAAGTGGCAAAATAAACAGAATCATCAATTGTTATGATCTTCTTACCATACTTTCTCGACGGCAATTATATATCCGAGCACTGCATCTTGGGAAGTTTCAATGGATACCTTTCTATTCGATATAGTACCTATATACCTACTGCACAGTTTTTTGTTCAAGATGGATGACGAATGAAATGGAGTTGTGTTTTGTTTGGGAAAGATTGATTTAGATAAGTGTATTAATTTAGTTATTGTACAAGCGTTCACGCAGGTTCTTAAGATTCAAGATATTTATTCAAAATAGGTGCAAATTACACTCTTTCTGATAGTCATAAAATAGTGATTACATAATTTCATTTGTAAAAAATCAAGAAATAAACAATCATTACTTAATAACGTCAAAATCCAATCCTTGATATAAAAATAAACAAATTATGTCATTAGAACAGTGCTAGAACATGAAAACAATGTGACACGAGAAGTTAAAATCATGGAATATCATGAATGCCTTTGACAAGTGTAGGCCAGTTCACACGGACAGCAACCGGTAACGAGTATAACGCGAGAGTCAGCTATCGCTCCTCTCAACCATATTAGAGGGAAAGGAACGACCCGGCTTCCGATGCGCCACCGTCCGCACAAACATTTAAGCGAGCGTGCACCACTCATGTCAATGCTAAGATAAAAATATTAATTAAAAGAAGTACTAGACTTGTCATGTCTCGTCGCTTCCACATCAATTCTTAGTTTGATCTTCATTTTAGTACTATTAAACATGATTAGAGTAGCGTTGATAGAAGAAACACTGTCTACCCATAGATTTTTGTCATTTAAATATTCGGATGTCTTACAATAACCTTGTCTAAAAAGATAATTTTGCAACAATGAATGTGCTATATATAATCCATGATTAATCAATAAACTTGTTTTTACGGTAAAAGACGGAAAACAAATTTAATGGAATTAAATGGATTCCTGTTTCGTTTTTCAAAAAGTAATGCTATACCGACACATATATACGTCATCCGATTAACGATATTAAATTATTTTATAATCGGTTCTTTGGTTAACAAATGAATCAAATACTACGTTTGTATGGGATTTACGAACTCCAGCGGGCTCTTTAAAAAAATCGTGGCTGTTTGAACGAGCTCTCTGTATGAAAATGTACTGAGAAGACTTAGGTGGCCCTTTTTTTACAAGCCTTTATTAAGTTTCACCTGTTCCGATGTTTTTCATCAAATCTTGCAAATTAAATTTAACCCACTTACCGGTTTCCCATTGAGATGAAATTTTGTATGCATATGTATATCGCGTGACAATGCAATATTATGATGACATGGAGCTGATCTGATGCTGAAGCTGGAGCTGGAAGGAGGCCACAGGAACTCCGCAATAAAACGACACAACCCTATCGAGTTTGGGCTCGTTTGATTCGTATTGACGAGTACTTTGATCCTAAAAAGCTCGTACCTAAAAGCTTTTAAGTTTTTGGATAATTATTTTGTTTTGAGTAGTATATAATGAATGCATTGCTTTTCGGTTTTAATAACAATTAAACAATAAGCGATTATTGTGATAAAACCTTGAAAGGATTAGTATCATTGCGTCGAATTCTTTAAATACCGATGTCATAAAATACGTATTGAACTCAGAGATGATATTCATATGGTCATCTCTGATAATGAGGCGCTTCACTCTCGTATCTCGGGTCAGCAGGTCAGCACGACCGAGATACTGAGACTCGCTGCGAAGGCATACCTACATTTAATTTATTAGATGTGATGTCACTTGATTTATTGAGGGACGGAGATAAAGATAACAGACATGTACACACAGAAAAGTTAAGATCAAGGCTTAGTTTACGTGACTCTACAGTAGCAAAGGATAGAGACGGATTTGCGATAAAGATTGAGATAAAGCTTTATGTTTTGAGGCAGTTATATTTTTACTATAAAATATGAGATAAAGCATTAACTAGCATTTTCCCGCGTTTCCAAGCGACTTCCAAAAAGGAGGAGGTTCTCAATTCGTCTGTATGTTTTTTTTTTTTTTTTTTATGTTTGTTACCTCAGAACTTTTGACTGGGTGAACCGATTTTTATGATTCTTTTTTTATTTGTAAGCTAGTACTTCCCGTGTGGTCCCATATAAATTTTATCAAAATCAGTGTAGTACTTTAGTAGAAAATTAACAAAAACCAAAAATAATAATGCATAAATGTACTAAGTTGTTGCGATGGAAGTCGGTTTTTTAACGTGTTTTAGCGTTTTAAATTATTATGACTGCCTTTGAGGGTTAGTATATCACGTGACAATGCGATATTAAAATATTGTACCTAAAAGTTTTTAGGTTTTCGAAATTATTGATTTTCAAAATAATTTATAAACCTTCATTCAAACATATTTAAATAATCACCTGACTGACCGGGAATCGAACCCGCCAAAATGTAAAAAAAACACCTGTTATTTTACAATACTCTCAATTTTTTCTTTCCAAGTATTTTTTTTCAACTATCATAGCATCTTAAATGAAAGGAAGCTCATAAAATTTAACATTTACTTAAAATAAAAACTTCAAATTCCCGGTATACAAATTCTAACTGTTTAAATAATATAGGGTCCCTCCCTATAGATTTATTTATCTTTATTTAATGTTTTTTTTTTTTATTAATAATTGGTAAGCCCTTGACATCATCTCACCTGTTGGTGAGTGACGATGATGCCGAAGATAAAAGCGGGCTTACCGAGGTTCCCCAACGCAATGGGGACTGGTATATTATCTACATGCCGGAACACATCAATGTTATTAACATTTATGTTTGGCGGCAAGACTTAGGTAAGATGATGGTAACTAGCCCGGCTGGCTTAGAAAATATCCTACCATCAACCAAACCGAGTCTTACAAAGTTGACCCCGCCGGGATTCGAACCCGGGAACTCCTGGTGTGAATCTAGTGGGCTAGCCACTACGCCACGGATGCGGTTTCATGGTGAATGTTTAAAATAATACGTCCAAGTTCAGTGTGTAACTGCTCCTTACTTTCATACTGGAAAAGTCAGAGAAAATGCTATTCATTTTCCCGAACCATTAAACAATGTCAAATTTTATGAATTTCCTTTTATTTAAGATGCTATGTTTAAAACTAATACAATTATAAAACGTATAGAATACACGTAAAATAAAATGTCTAAAATACTTAAAATTAAAACACCTTAAATCACACCTAAAATATATAAAATCATACCTAAAATACCTAAAATCACACCTAAAATAACATAAAAACCATCTAAAATAACGCATCCCTCGTCATCCCAGTGCAAAGGTGCCCATAACACTAGCTGCATTGCCGCGCTGAATGGCTGTGGACAGCCTCTGCACCAGGAACGATCCGGAGCGGGATTAAAAGCCTCTCTGAACTAGGCGACGATATGATATTATATGATATTTGGAAAATATAATTCTTATGATTTAGTATTTTGATCGGTATCGTAAAATTACAGGTGTTTTTTTTTACATTATGGCGGGTTCGATTCCCGGTTTATTATTAAAGGCGGAGTATTGATTGGAACACTTGTCTCTGTCTTTTTCTTTACGTGTAAAGAGTAAAGAACATAACCACATTTTTTCACTTTTTTAATGGTTTTTCGTTTCAATCAAAAGCTAGAATAAAAGTATGAAAAATAATAACATTACTCACATTGTATTATCATAACAAATATTGTTGCATATTTTTTTTTATTTATACTTCGAAGTATTAGTCATAACTAGAGTTTAATGTAACGGTGTAGACCTATCTTTGAGATTTTTTTCTATAGAGACATAACTGCTCAATCGTTTTTCTTATAGCGTTTAATACCATCCACAATAAGGGTTTTATTTTCAACCTTGAGTTTTCTATCGTTTAGGAGTAATTGACGTCAAAAATATTACCGCCTTAAAAATCGTTGAATGTAGTTTAAATTGTTTTTAAAGTCTTCTTTCAGCAAAATTTTCTAGCTTCAGTATTTACGATAGTTTCCCTAGGTGTGGCAAAGCCGTGGGACACCCTGTATATGCGACAGCAGCAAGTAATTTTAGTTCATATACTCAAAATGTCAACGATATTAAATAACCAACTTTCTCCACTTACGCGTAAAGCAAGTAAATAAAACCATGCTTAACACACATTACACTGCAATGTCCATAGCCATTTAACGCGGAAACGCAGCTAGTCTTAAGGGTTAACTGGAGGGACGAAATCCCATACAAACGTACTTTCGTTTTAATTTCGAAACCATAAAACTCATCGTATTCAAATTTTTTACAAGCATTAAGATGATAAATATCTAGATCTGTAATTAGTTTTGGTTCGAAAATAATAAACAAAAAAAAAAGTTACTTATATTACTCTATTTCGTCGATAAAAAGGGCAAATTTTTTAAGTTGCTATAACTTTTTTTTTGTTTATTATTTTCGAACCAAAACTAATTACAGATCTAGATATTTATCATCTTAATGCTTGTAAAAAATTTGAATACGATGAGTTTTATGGTTTCGAAATTAAAACGAAAGTACGTTTGTATGGGATTTCGTCCCTCCAGTTAACCCTTAAGGGCACCTTTGCACTGGCACAGTATTACAATTAGCGGCTTACAGTAGTGCAACGAATGTGCTTACGCAGAGCAACGGAAGGGTACTTGCGGGGTAGCGGGCGGTGGGGCATAGCCTGGTAAACTCCGCGAGTTTGCCAGGCTGACTACAGGCTAGTACTGCTAGCACCTACGCCGTGGCGGCATCGTGCGGCATCAAAGGCGTTGCGCTACTGTAAGCCATATCGTTATACTGTGGCACCGGGGATGACGAGGGACGAGTTTTTTAAAAGTATATTTTAGGTGTTTTATTTTAGGTGTCTTAGGTATTGTAATTAGTGTGATATTATTTTTAGTACTGGTTATTTTTGTACAATATTTTTATATTTTCCATTGTTATAATAATAAATTTATATAAAAAAATACATTTCGCTGTCAACAAAGCTAACATGATCTAACTAAACGCTAAAATTATTATTGCATAAAAAATACACTCACCACTTACTCGTTAGGACCCGTTATCTGGGGCTTCTACTCATCATACTGAACAACTTTCCCCTAGGAACCCATAGTAAATTCCCAAATAAAAATATTCGACGCTCCATACAAAAATGCACGAAAATGGTCAAACAGATAATCCTTTTAGTATGAAAAGTTCGAAAATTTTCTTGCAATTTCAGCAAACTTGTACAACAAAAGTTGTTCAGTATGACGAGTAGAAGCCCCAGTTAACGGGACCTACACCAGTTTTGTTACACCCTGTATATAATATACGTAAGTTGCATTTATTAAAACAAGTGCGAGTCAGAACCGCACACAAAGGGTTCTGTACCATTTGCGTTTTTTGTGGGGCATCATGTTTCCTTTTTTTATTGAAAAAAAACCAGTTCTTTTTTAAATATTAGAAGGCGCTAGTACAAAGGGTTCCGTACCATCATACTAGATGGCACTAGTTTCTTCACGTTTCAAAAAAACACGTTTTTTGTATGAGGAATTTCATTTTTTCTAATTTTTAGTATTTGTTGTTATAGCGGCAACAGAAATACATCATCTGTGAAAATTTCAACTGTCTAGCTATCACGGTTCATGACATACAGCCTGGTGACAGACGGACGGACAGCGGAGTCTTAGTAATAGGGTCCCGTTTTTGTTACCCTTTCGATAAGGAACCCTAAAAAAGAAACGCTTACTGTATAGATAGCGTCTCCTGAATGTAGCACTAATCTTCAATAATATCATTTAAGCCTAAAATTTAGTGAACGACGCAAAAAGAATTGTGATGTAATATTTAAGAATTTTGTTTTTCCTGTGAGGACTTTGTGTGCTCAAGCTGAGTTGTCAATTTCGCAGTTATGTGCGATATTTCTTTGTCTCGCCAGCTATTTAATGTTCAAGAAATATTTCAGACAATGTGACAATGAGATGAAAAAACCGGCCAAGTGCGAGTCGGATTCGCTCTCCGAGGGTTACGTACCTAACTACCACCACACCTCTCCACACAACTATGACAATGATACCTGTTCTTTACAGACAAAAGACATCAACGCGAGCGACTGAAAAACCATTGTTTTCTTTTAGTTTTGACTCGTTAGCGCCAGTACTTGAATCACACTAGTTTCACGCTTTTATATATTACTGTTTTTTACGATAGAGCCAAATCAAAAATTCCTCTAAAATACACTTTTTTGTATTAATTCTTAACTACCTTAATTTTTCACTTTTTCGTATTTTTATTATTTTTTGTTAGAGTAGCAATAGAAAAACACTCTGTGACTATTTCAACATTCTACCTATTACGGTTCATGAAATAAAGCCCGCTAATAGACAGAAAGACATACGGACGGACAGTGGAAGCTTAGTAATAAATAGCACACCCCGGACACTGCATACAACAATCGTGAAATTATATTTCTAAAAACAAATGACGGAGCAAACAAAATAACAGCGAAATCCTATACATTCGAGAACCAAACTATAACTAATCTGTATCAATCTGGGTGACGAGGGGATGAGGTGGGAATCTAAAGAGCGGCAGGGAGTGTCAATGCTGTATGTTAGTACTAATATATATACTTTGGTAATAGGGTCCCGTGGGTCACACTTTGCTTATATGGAACCCTAAAAAGATCATACCTAATAGAAGTTATTTTAGTTATTTTCTGTAAAATCTGAACGTTGACATTAAAATCTTACTAAAATAAGGTTATAGTGCTTTGTCAGACGTGGACACCCACTCAACGGGACAGAGAAAGATTGGGAGCGTTTGATATGTGGTGCTGGAGGAGAATGGAGAGAATTGGTTGGACAGAAAACAAAATGAAAGTAGAAGTACTGTCTTGAAATAATTCAAGTAAAAAAAGCCTATTGAAGACTATAGAAAATAGGAGAGGGAATATGCTGGGACACGACAGTCTACTGACAACAACATAGAAGGGATTACTCAGTAATTTGAATATTTAATTTATGTAAAACTTACACCTTAGGCCCTTTCGTACTCCTGTGGCTAATCACTTTTCCTCTGTGCACTATTTTTCACTGTGAATATCAACATTGAAGTTACACAATGGAGCTCTATACTAACCTTACCAACACTATGGCGAACTTAGCTTCCACTTTTGAGGCAAGAATGAAGCAATATGAAACAGATCTGAAACACATGTCAACCCGTGAGGCAGCCCCACACAAGGATCTGAGCAGCTTGTCAAGTGAGTTCAATGATTTTAAAAGTTTTGTGATGCAGACCTTGGCTTCAATGAAAACTCAGTTGGAGTTGCTATTACTGGGCCTTGATAGGCACGAGACCTCCTCTCGCAGAAAGGTATTGCTTTTTCATGGTGTTCCGGAATCCAAAGATGAGAAACCCGAAACTTGCGTCCTCAGCATTCTCACAGATAATCTGCAGTTGCCTGACGTCTCAATGGAGGCAATCTCTGCATGTCACCGTCTTGGTAGTAATACAAGCAAACCCCGGCCCTTGCTTGTACGCTTCACTCAGTATAAGTGCCGTAATCAAGTTTGGAACAAAAAAACCCTTCTAAAGAATACAGGAATAACCATCTCTGAGTTCCTAACTAAGTCTCGACATGATGTGTTTGTCGAAGCGCGGAAACATTTTGGTGTTAAAAATTCTTGGACAGTTGAGGGAAAAATCGTCATCTTGCTCCCCAATAAAAGCCGTAAGAAGATCGAATTGATGTCAGAACTGCAAAGTCTCATCTCTCAATTCCCTGCGGAGGCAAAAGCATTACCGCCCGCGCCGAAAGACAAGAAGACCGTATCCACCAGGCCCAAAACGAGAACAGCAAAGTGAACTTTATTCCTCATGTTCGTGTAAGCTACAAACAAGGTACATCGCAACACAATATTATCTTCAAGTCCTACTATTTGTTATAATTTTCTATTCAATTTGTGTTCTAATTTTCATAACACCGTCACTGACCACTGTAAACATATATTATAATTACTCTTTGTTTGTTTACTATTAACGAATGACAGTTGTTGTACAGCTGTTGATCAATCAGTTTTCTCACGTGACAGTCTTGTACCAAATACAATATAATACACGTCAATACCAAGTCAGTACGTTAGAAATTGTAGATCATCTTTGCCACTGCTTTACGTTTAAAAGTTTTTTTTTTCCCACTATATTTTGTCTTTATGTTTAATGTTCTTTCCGATTTTCTAGTAATTTTTGCTTAATTTATATAGGTTAATAATTCATTGTAGAAAAGCTTCAATACTGTCTAAAAATAGTACTTTTTACTGTATTGTATGCAATAGCCAGTAAGTGCGACTGGGGTCAGTCAGTCGTGCAAATTGGAGATTAGTTTTAGTGAGTAAATTAGATAGAAATTTATTACTTAATATTATTATTTTTTAGGTATTTATTTATTTATTTTTTATGTTGCAACTGAATGAAAGTTACTTTTCTTGCTCTTCCAATACCTCTTCTTCTGATGATGAATATGCCAGTGCAAACAGTGATGTGTCTGGATCTGGTAACTTGAGTGACCAAATCAGCTTCAAACTTTCTCAGCACCGGAAACTCCTTAATATTGTACACATCAATGCCCAAAGCGTTCCTGCTCACTTTTCAGATATGCTATTATCATTCGATCCTGATTTGATTGATGCAATTCTTATCTCGGAAACATTTCTCAAACCCGGACTTCCTTCCTCTCAGTATTCACTGCCCGGTTTTAAACTCCTACGTAATGATAGGATCGGCAAAGGCGGTGGTGGTGTTGCCATTTATTTGCGAGCAGACATTAAACACAAAATTATTGATGCATCACCGGGTGAATATTCGAAATCTTCGGAACATCTGTTTATTGAAGTAATTTTTCATCACCAGAAACTCTTGCTAGGTGTCTTTTATAGCCCGTCCAGAGAAATAAACTATTTCGACTCTTTCGAATCCAAATTGGAACTTTTGTCACCTCTCTACGATCATATTATCATCCTTGGCGACTTCAACACCTGCCTTCTGAAGGACGATTCTAGGAGCTACAAACTTCTGTCTTTGGTATCCTCTGTTAACATGCATATTCTTCCTTTAACTGCTACCCATAATGCCCCTCATTTTGCACCTTCACTTCTTGACCTAATTATTATTTCTAATCCCTCTCTTGTAGCCACCCATGGCCAGCTTACATCGCCATTCTCATATCATGATTTAATTTTTATATCATACAAACTTAGGCCCGAGAAGCGCAAACCCAAGTACTTGTTTCTCCGTAGTTTTAAAAATATTGATTCAAACCGCCTTAAAGAAGACGCCTTAAGTCTTGATTGGTCTCCAGTGATCAGCTCGTGCAATACTGATGATAAGATTCACCATTTCAACTTAATTATCACCAAACTGTTTGATAAACATGCTCCAATTAAAAGAGTGAAAGTTAAACGGCCACCTGCACCTTGGCTAAATGACACGATTAAAAGAGCTATGACTAAACGAAATAAGGCCAAGCGCAAGCTTAAGAAAAATCTCACTGATGCTAACTTAGCCGACTACAAAAAGCTTCGCAATCGCTGCAACAGAATGTGCCGCGATGCTAAGCGGCGCCACATTCACAACTCAGTTGAGCAATGTAATCGTGCTCACCTGTGGAAGTTCCTCAAAACTCTTGGAGTTGATAAATCATCAAATGAGTGTCCGTTCGTTTTTGATCTGAATGTGTTAAATTCTCACTTTTCTAATCCTCCTCTCTGTTTAGATACTCATGTCAAAAATTCCACTCTTCAATATCTCTCTAATCTACCACTGCCTTCTTGTAGTCAATTTACGTTAAGTGAAATATCTCCTAATGAAGTGAAGAAATCTCTTCTTTCTATTTCTTCCACGGCGATCGGAGCAGATGAGCTTAGTTCCCAGATGTTTAACCTTCTCGTAGACGAACTTCTTCCTTGTCTCACTCATATCTTTAATCATTCCCTTAGTACTGGCTCCTTTCCTTGCTTATGGAAAAAAGCGCATGTTATTCCCTTGCCTAAAACTTCTAACCCAGCGTCACCTACCCACTTTCGTCCAATCTCTATTCTTCCCTTTCTATCTAAAGTTCTTGAGAGCATCGTCCATAAACAACTATTTTATTTTCTCAATACTAATAACCTTTTAAGTACCTTTCAATCTGGTTTCCGTCCTGGCCACAGTACTGTAACTGCTTTGCTTAAAGTTTCGGATGATATTCGTCAGGCCATGGACAGAAAACAACTAACCATACTTACATTATTAGACTTTAGCAGCGCGTTTAACTCAGTGGATTTTGATATTTTACTTGGAATTCTTTCCTCTCTTAATGTATCCCCTCAAGCTATAAGTTGGTTCAACTCCTACCTCAGGGGTCGTTCGCAGTGTGTTCGCGCAGATCAGTCTTCGTCAGACTGGGTAGATCTCACTGCAGGGGTTCCTCAGGGTGGTGTACTTTCTCCATTATTATTTTCTGTCTTCATAAACTCGTTAACTAAGCTTATCACCACGAAATTTCACCTTTATGCTGACGATTTACAACTATACCACCATTTTAAGGTAGACGAGGCCTTGGATGCTATACATCGTGTTAACGCTGACCTTTTCAGAATTAATGAGTGGGCCCAATCATTTGGTTTACTTGTGAATCCCTCCAAATCACAAGCTCTCATTATTGGCGGGGTCGCGTTACGCAGCCAGCTAGACATATCAGCATTACCCCCTTTAATTTACAATACTATCCCTATTGGGTTTACTAATACTGCCAAGAATTTAGGGGTTATCTTTGATACCAATCTGTCCTGGACCAGCCATGTCAATGAAGTCAGTAGGAAGGTGCATTTCTCTTTTCAGTCTCTTAAACGTTTACAGAAATTTTTACCCTTCGAAACCAAGCTCCTCCTTGCGCAATCCCTACTTCTTCCCATAATTGACTATGCGGATGTCTGCTTCCTCGATGCTACGGAGGTGCTCCTTAATAAATTAGAAAGATTGCAAAATCTATGCATACGGTTTATTTTTGGCCTCCGTAAATTCGACCATGTCTCTGAATTTAGATCTAAACTTAAGTGGCTTCCTGTTCGTCGTCGTCGTGATGTACACATTCTTTCTTTCCTTTATAAAATCCTTTACAATCCTTCCTCTCCTTCATATTTGCGTGATCGCTATGAATACATTGTTCCTAGAGATCGGCCTTGCCGATCTATTAAATCACTGTTGCTAAAATTTCCCTCTCACTGCTCCTCCCGCTATGGTGAGTCTTTTACTGTTCATTCGGTGCGACTTTGGAATGCCCTTCCCCACGAAATTCGCGACAGTCCTAGCATACACATATTTAAGAGGAAAATAAAAGAGCATTACCTGACCTGACTTGCTTTCTCTATATTGCAACACTATAGGTATGTATTATATTATTATTATGTATGTTTATTATTTATTTTGTGTATGTAGTAAGTATATTATTTTTATTATTATTTATTTATGTATGTATATTATAATTAACTTATACGTATTTGTTTTATTATAAGTAACATAATACTTAGCAACTTATATCTTATAGTATTTTTTTTTTTACATTTCTAATAACAAATTTGTACACGCCTCTACCCGTTCGTATTTCATTTCTTTCTCACTTACTGGTTTGTTGGCAGAAAACTCTTACAGAGTTAAGCATACCAATTGTAAATCTTATGTTTTTTTTTACTTATGTATCTCTCATTTACTGTGTACAATAAACAATAAATAAATAAATAAGGAAAGATAGAGGGAAGGAGAAGTAGAGGAAGGCCAAGGCGAAATGACCTAGAACAAATTAAGGAGAAGGTTGCTGTCGTGTCGTATCGGGAGGTAAAGATGATGGTCGAGGATAGAAAAAATTGGAGATTGCTCCACCGACAAGAGCATCAGCTCTTAAATTTGAAGAAGAAGATTTTTATTGGTCACACAGCATATTCCATTTTTATTAGTAACACAAACGTCTCGTTCGGGTCGTTCCTTTCCCTCTAATATGGTTGATGAAAGCGACGGCTGACTCTCGCGTTATACTCATGACCGGGTGCTGTCCGTGTGAACTGACCTACTCTTGTTAAAGGCATTCAATGATTTTTGTGTATAACTTTTCGTGTCATATTGTTTTCATGTTCTAAGAAAGCTCGTTTATATCAATGATTGAATTTTGGCGTTATTTACTAATTATTGTTTATTTCTTGATTCTTCACAAATGACATTTTTATTGTTATTTTATGACTATCAGAAATAGTGTAATTTGCACCTATTTTGAATAAATATAATAAATTTAAATTAAATTTGTCTCACTTGATGTTATCAAGGGTTTACCAATAATGAATAAAAAAAACTTATGTTAGTAGAACACACATTTGTAGAAACAACATTAAAAGTGAAAACAACCCTTCCTCAGTCCTCACCCCATGCGCTCACCAGTTACAGGAAGCATGCCTGACCAACACACGCACGAAGTGCGAAAAGATTTAGAAATTATATCTGTCTGCTATCTACTTCAGGATGTTGTTGCGGCTGGCACGTAGCCTGCCTAGCAAAGAGCCTGTACGCTTACGCAGAATGACATGAAAGCCATCGACATTCGCTTGAGCAACCAAAAGCACAGTTTATCAGCCTTTCTTATTTAGTGTGTTTGAAGAATATATTTCAACTAAAAATAGCCTTTTAAATTTAATTGTCTGTTTGTAAAGTTTTGCTTCCATCATTGTTCATCAGTGCTGTAACTTCTGTCTCACGTTATCAATAGATAATATTGTTATATCAGACCAGCGGATCCCGCATTTCTCGCCGTTCCCGTCTTGGGAACTTCCCAAAATCCTTTCTCAGCGGATGCCTACGTCATAATTGCTAACTGTATGACAAATTTCAGCCCGACTCTTTAAGTTATTTGAGCTGTGCGTTGATAGTCAGTCAGGACAAACTATTTTTTAAGTATAGATTTGGACGAAGTTTTACTGCAACGGTCGCTAACATCGCCTGAGCTTGTATAACTTAGTACCTACTTGTACGGTATACACGAGACCCCTTGTTTCCTACAGGAAGCACGCTTACTGATCAAAATCTTCTCCCTCTATCTTTTCCACTATCTCCCTCGCACACTTTTTTGAGTTGAATTCCAAACTCCTTTGTTGTCCGGGTCCCACCGCCACGCTTCGTGAGTTTTACTTGGTGCGTCGTCAACGTCTTCACACAGATAAACTCTATGTCCTCCGATAAGAGTTCATAATCTCCAATATTGTCGACAATCTTAACTTTGTATTCAATCTGGTTTTCTAGCTGTTTAATTATGTCTACACTAGTCTACATCTACAAGAAGCTCTCTTTATTCTGCAATTGCTAGTACAGTATAGCTAAAATTGTCAAATATAATTTAATGTCTAATAGTTGAAGCGAAATTGGAACCCAGAATAGAGTTTATCTTTTCTGTAGTAATAAATAAACTAAAATGAATAAAATAAAATTCTTATTCTTTTTCTATATCGTATCGACGATAAGTCATATCTCTCCTACCCAGCGAAAAAAACCGGTCAAGTGCGAGTCAGAACTGCACACATAGGGTTCCTTACCATCATACTAGGTGGCGCTTGTTTCTTCATGTTTAAAAAAAACACTTTTTTCCATGGAGATTTTTAGTATTAGTTGTTATAGCGGCAACAGAAATACATCATCTGTGAAGCTATCACGATTCATGAAACACAGCCTGGTGACAGACAGACAGACTGAAAGACGGACAACGAAGTTTTAGTAATAGGGTCCTGTTTTTACCCTTTGTGTACGGAACCCTTATAAAATATTCTTCTTCTTATTCGTGTGAAGTGATCCTATGTCATACTGTTTTTTTTACATAACTGCCTTGCCAATTCCATTGGCCGATGGCCGGGGAGTTGCGTTTGCTGTTAAAATAATTGAACATAATTACTATTCTATCTAACTAATGTAAAAAACCAACCCGCACTGGGCCCGCGTGGTCGACTAAGGCCTAATCGCCCTGATTCAGGGTAGGCTCGAGCCCCTCGGTGGGGACGTATATGAGCTGTAAAAAAAATGTAAAAAAATCGCCCTGATTCAGGGTAGGCTCGAGCCCCTCGGTGGGGACGTATATGAGCTGTAATGATGATGATGAATGTAAAATAACCCACCCCTGGGCTCTCCCGGTGTAAAGGTGCCCATTACATTCGAGGCTTCGACGTGCTGTGTTGCTATGGACAATGTTTGTACCAGGAAGGCCCCGGAGCGGGCGCGGGCGTCATTCCTAAACGTATGCCCATATCACGTACAAGGCACTCAGCCTGAGACGCCCATGAGCTAGTGGTTTGGCGGTGTACTTTTTATGCTTTAGACGAGCAGACGCCTCTGCGGCGGATCCTGCCTTCGTAATAGTGTACACCAAGTGGGAGGGATCATAAGTGCAGGCACACGTGGCATCCCACAGGAAGCATCGCCACTTCTGGCAAGGCACACCCTTGTGAGTTAAACCCTCGGGCCTTTTCTTTTCTACGGCTAAGCAATGGTGGTTCGAGCACGTATGGAATACCAACTGAACTGGCTATCTTATCTTCAAGCAGGAATACATCTATGTTGCATTGATGTTTGGCGGCAAGACTTAGATAAGATGGTGGTAGCGAGCCAGACGGGCTTAGAAAATACCCTTCCACCAACCAAGCCGAGTCTTACAAAGTGAGACTCCGCCGGGAGTTGAACACGCGACCTCCTGATGTGAAGCTAATGGCCTTAACGGTTAAGGCTTAACCATTACGCCACGGAGGTGGTTAAAGGACCGGGCGAATTCATTCCAGATTGTGTGTAGGTATATTTTATTTAGTTATTTCTGCCGGAAAACAGTATTCTTCTCTTCCGGTTTACGTGTTGATTATCATACGTATGTATCTAACGATATACATAGACCTCAAGGTTGCCAACATACACACTTGCATGCAATGTATATTGTTCTCACTTTGGCAACTGTTTTAAACTGTGTTACTTCTTTTATTTCATAATATCAGCTCATATACGTCCCCACCGAGGGGTTCGAGCCTACCCTGAATTAGGGTGATCGGGCCTTAGTCGACCGCGCGCGCCCAGTGCGGGTTGGTCGACTTCATACAAAACCTTCGAGTTTCTTCGCAGGCGTGTGCAGGTTTCCTCACGATGTTTTCCTTCACTGTAAGAGCGTCGGATAAACGTACATATGAAATCGAAATTCGAAAACACATTGGTACGTGGCAGGATTCAAACTACGATCTTCCGTGCAGTAGATAGCGGCCCTTGCCATTACGCCAACGACTTATTTTATTTATCTAACCAACTTGTTGTAAAATAAAAACAGCCTTATTTTTCATCCGACTTCAAAAAAGGAGGAAGTTCACATTCGACTGCATTTTTTAAAAATGTTTGTTTAACCTCAGAACTTTTGACTGGGTGAATCAATTTTGATGATTCTTATTTTATTTTAAAGCTATTGCTTCCCGTGTGGCACTATAGAAATTTTATCAAAATCGGTGTAGTAATTTAGTAGAAAATTAACAAAAACCTAAAATAATAATGCAAACTTGTACCAAGTTGTTGCGATGGAAGTCAGTTTTTTAACGTGTTTATCGTTCTTTACGTTACTTTTATACAAGAATCCAATCGCAACAATCAAACACGTATTCTTACGAACTTAAAAACTTTCAAGGTCACTTAACGAATGCAATTAACAGGTAAACGAAACGAAAATAGGTAAGTACTTACTTAATTCAATTATATCTACTCTTTTTGTTTCGAAGGAGCGAAGAAGGTATTGTGATGGCAAAAAATCGGAGTTGAAATTTTGAAGAGGATCGATTGTCTTACACTAAACAGTCCAAAAAAACAAAATGTGTGTTTGTGTGTGTGTCTGCGTGTTAGTGCATCTGTCCGGTGCTCTAGTTGGCCACTGCCCCAAGCAGTATGAACGAATTGTGAATAATAACTGTTTCCCGCTGCTTCAACCGCGTGGACATAGTTTAACTATGAATTTTCGAGGGTGCGCAGTGCGCGAGTCGAAAGCGGCAAGATCCGTTCAGTAGTTTTTGCGTGAAAGAGTAACAAACATACATCCATACATTCTTTCAAACTTTTTCCTTTATAATATTAGTACTAGGAAACTCGTCACTAACACATAATATTCAAATATTTATTGATTAATTACTATGTACCTATTAATCTCATAGAGCTTCAAGAAATAATTAACAAATCGAAAGTTTTTTGTTTTGTTAGAAAAAATCGAAACAAAGAAAGTTTCATTTGTTTGAAGGACGCACGACGCACTTTAATAATAGAAGTTCTTCTATTTATTTTCCAGGATTATGAAATAAAGAAAAGTTCGTGAAAGTTACTTCATGCGGACTACTAATATTTAGCTATTCAGCGTCACATCTTAGTAGGTACAGTGTTTATACATTGCTGGGGCAGTCGCCCATACTTCATCAAACCATGTCATTTTTGTTGTAAATTTTTCCACACCCAAATTACTTGTCAAGTTTACATCAAATCTTTTTTTTTTTTCTGCAGCCACCCGCATTTAGCATTTTACCTACCAACTCCTACCGGTTACCTTAAGGTTGCCTGGAAGAAATCGCTAAAAGCGATAAGGCCGCCTTTGCACTGTACATTTTTAAATTAAGTTTCTGTAAAGTTTTTTGGTATGCAATAAAGAATATTTATTATTATTATTATTATCTAATACACCTCTTCTTATTGCTGCTGTATGTTTATTGTTGTTTCACTGGACTGTGACGGACGGTCATTCGCGAAAAAGTATGTAGAGCGTGGCCGTACGGCCCCCTCCTTATTTTTTCTCTTTTTCTAATTTTTAGTATTTTTTGTTATAGAGGCAACAGAAATACTTCATCTGTGAAAATTTCAGCTGTCTACTTAACTGTCACGGTTCATGAACCGTGTTTTATTTTTATTCTCTGTATTTCATGAAATACAGCCTGGTGGGTGACAGACGGACAAAATTACGAATACTTTAATTTTTTTGACACTAGGGTTTCATACAGTTATTACTGCATTTTTTTGTAAATGTTTAGTGATTTTCTATGGGACACTGTAATTTTCAAGTTGATCTATGGTATTTTGCGTTTTCGCATCTGTGAAAGCACTGCGCAGATAGCATGCACAGTGCGGCTGCACAATTTGTTTCAGTTATAAGTAGAATTTCACATTTCATTGGTAATAAGTCGAACAAGTGTTAACTCAGTCAGGAATGTGATATTTTTTATGGAAAGTCACTTGATACGACAAACTCAAACAAGAAAAAAGAGCCCATAACAAATTACCAGTACAGTTTTGGTGCACACTACAGCCATTTTTTAGTTTATTTCAATATTTTTTTGTTTGAACTTTTTTTAAAATATAAAATTTGATTGCGTTTGACTATATCTCACCTGGTGGTAAATGACGATGTAGTTGAGGATGGTACACGCAAACTCATTTAATGTCTATTCACTCTCGCCTTGAAGATCCCCAAATTGTAGGAGTCGGGAAACACAGACGCAGGCAAGGAGTTCCAGTCCATTGCTGTCCGCATAATAAATGAGGAAGCGCAACGCTTCGTGTGCGTATAGGCTGAATATCAACAACAAAGGGGTGGAACCTCCCCCTGCGTCTCGTTGACCGAAGGTGGAATGGAGCTAGGGGAATAGTTGTTATCATATCAGCCGAAAGACGTCCACTGCTGGACAAAGGTCACCTCCAAGGATTTCCACGACGACCGGTCCTGCTGCATTTTTACCCAACTGCCGAAAAAAGAGGGACTATGTTTAAAAGCGTCGGTGGCTCAACCGGTAACGACTCGGTCCTCCTAACCAGAAGTGCCGGGTTCAAATCCGGACGGCCAATGTACCAATGAGTTTTTCGAAACTTACGTACATATACTCATTACTCACCGATTGCTTTAACGGTGAAGGAAAACATCGTGAGGAAACCTGCACACACCTGCGAAGAAACTGGAAGGTTGTATGTGAAGTCGACCAACCCGCACTGGGCCCGCGTGGTCGACTAAGGCCTAATCGCCCTGATTCAGGGTAGGCTCGAGCCCCTCGGCGGGGACGTATATGAGCTGATACAGTTTTATACAGTCGGGTTCTTAATTTTTCTTTAAATTGGTGAGGTTATTCTAATGTCATCTCATCGAATATTGAGGTACTTAAAATATTTATTTATTATTATGTTGATGGCAAAATTTTAATAAATGCCGACTGAAGCTCGGACGCCCAGGTAGATACCTAGTTTTTATTAAAACATTCAACACAACCACAGATTAATACAATAGATTACTAACACAACACACACACACACATACACACTACATTTAATACACTTAAGTAGGTGTGCCGAGTGTAGTGCTGACAAGGCACGCAGAATAATTATTATAAACAAGTCAGCACGCCCAAGTATCGTATACTTATTCTATGTTACTAAGACTTAAATTACAACGTAACAACAAATGATCCAACATAGTATGTGAAAATATTCTCAAATTCTATGTATCGGCAAGCGCTATAATCGCGTGCATCTGCGAAAAATTCCACTACCTAAGGTAACGATAAGGACCTGTATCACGATCGTATAGAATTTTTGTAAAATTATGATAACTGATAAGGTCTTATACATTGCAAGAAATTAATTTTGCGGAATGTTTGTCCTTGTCTCAATCAAGAATGAAAGCAAAGCCTTTTCTCAAAGTTTCAACACAAAATATGATGTGAAAAGTATATTTAAATGTTACCGATGCGTATTACGAAGATAGTAACATAAAATAAAAATATAAAATAAAAACATCTAAATTTAGTAAAATTAACAGTGAAAACCCTATGAAAAACAAACCATAAAGTAGTCTGATGTGTTTACATGTTGTATTATTAAAGTGAAACTTTTATTACATCGTCTCACTCAGACTTTTTCGTCTATGTGTTGCATGTCGCGTAACGGTCAGCCGCGGAGTAGGGATAAAGTGAAAGGCGTTGGTCAGAGCAGCCATGATCGTTTCGTCCTCTGTACCGTAGATCCAATTTTCACTTTTACCGTGGTTTCATAAAACCACACAATCCTTTTTTTTATTGGGATAAACTATAAATACACTGAAGGGCTTACGTTTTGAGGCTTGAGTAAGTATCATACATTCCTCTTTCCTGACCAGTAAAACGAAAAAAAGGTCCCACGCTCGTGTTACTTAGAATGTTGTCGCAGTGAGCCGCTAACCAATAGGTCCAATACCCTGTCGCAGATAACTCGCACTCCGGCGGCGCGCGCGCAGCGGTTATCGTATGTTGTTAACCCACTTACATACGCAACAGGTGACTAAGGCACGTTTTTAGTTCCTATTACTTCAGTATCGTATGTGTGTTTAGATTTTAGTTTTTTTGTACGCTAGTATTTATTACGTATCGTACGTAAGGTTTCACTTTCAAAGTTAATATGTTGTTGTAAATAGTTCAATTTTCAATTCAATATATATATTCAAAATAGGTGCAAATTACACTCTTTCCGATAGTCATTAAATAATAATAACAATGTCATTTGTGAATAATCAAGAAATAAACAATAATTAGTTAATAAGTCAAAATTAAATCCTTGATATAAACCAGATTATGTCATTAGAACATGAAATCAATATGACACGAAAAGTTATACATAAAAATCATTGAATGCATTAACAAGAGTAGGCCAGTTCACACGGACAGCACCCGGTCACGAGTATAACGCGAGAGTCAGCCATCGCTCCCATCAACCATATTAGAGGGAAAGGAACGACCCGGCTCCCGATGCGCCACCATCCGCTCGAACATTTAAGCGAGCATGCACCACTCATGTCAATGCTATGATAAAAATATTTATTAAAAGAAGTACTACACTTGTCATGTCTCATCGCTTCCACATCAATTCTTAGCTTGGTCATCATTTTATTACTATTAAACATGATAAGTAGTGTTGATAGAAGAAACACTGTCTACCCATACATTTTAGTCATTTAAATATTCCGATGTCTTATCTACAAAGAGTTCTTTTGATACAATTTTTAAACTGTTTTTCTGACAAATTTAACACATCATCGGGTAATTTGTTATACATGAGTGAGCATTGTCTCTCAAAGGATTTATTGATTTTGCTAAGTCTGGTATAAGTTACTTGAAGTTTATTCCTATTCCGAAGATTTTGACTGTGCCTGTCTCTATTCAGGGAAAAGAGATGCAGATTTTTACGTTGAAAGGGTTGTTTTTACTTTTAATGCTTTTTCTACAAATGTGTGTTCTACTAACATAAGTGTAATAAGACGTTTGTGTTACTAACAAAAATGGAACATGCTGTGTCACAAGTTAAGATCTTCTTCTTCAAATTTAAGAGCTGATGCTCTTATCGGTGGAGCAATCTTCATTTTTTTCTGTCCTCGGCCATCATCTTTACCTCCCCAAACGACACGACAACAACCTTCTCCTTAATTTGTTCTAGTTAGTTTTGCCTTGGCCTTCCTCTACTTCTCCTTCCCTCTATTTTTCTTTGTATGATTGTTCTCAGAAGACTATCGTGTCTTACTAGGTGTCCCAGCATATTTCCTCTTCTATTTTCTGTAGTCTTCAATAGGCTTCTTTTCTCTTGAATTATTTCAAGTACTTCTACTTTCGTTTTCTTTTCTGTCCAATTCTCTCCATTCTCCTTCAGCACCACATTTCAAACGCTTCCAATCTTTCAAAAATAGAGGTTAAGTTTTTACGCAGTTGGGTTTTTAATTTTTAATGAATTCCTAGTTATTTAATTAGAGACAATATCGATCGGTAAATTTAAGTGACAGATAAAATTAAATTATCTTTTGTTTGCTTGCCATGATTCGTTAATTGGATTTGAGCTATCGGTTAATAGCGTTTGGTATTTCCTGATAAATTATTGCAATTCAAGTTTAAAAAGTTTCAACGTTTGACTGGCTGGCCCAATGGGCGTAGTTGTAATGTAAGCACTCCCGCTGTCGTTGGTTCGATTCCCACCAAGGGAAACATTTCATGTTTATTTGCTGTATCTCATCTACATCACATCAGCTCATATATACGTCCCCATCGAGGGGCTCGAGTCTACCCTGAATTAGGGCGATAGGGCCTTAGTCGACCACGCGGGCCTAGTGCGAGTTGGTCAACTTCACTCACAACTTTCGAGTTTCTTCGCAAGTGTGTGCAGGTTTCATCACGATGTTTTCCTTCACCGTAAGAGCGTCGGATAAACGTACATATGAGTTGAACTTCGAAAACACATTGGTACGTGGCAGGACTCGACCCACGACCTCCCGGATAGGAGGTAGCAGCCTCTGCCGTTGCGCCATCAACGCTCTGTTTGTTTGGTATCTATACTGATATTCATTTAAACGTATCTATAAGTATAAACAAACAAAATTGCCGCATAGCATCTACTTATCATACTGAACCATTGAATTACTACTACTATAATTCAATGTACTGAACATCTTTCCCCCAAGGAACCCACAGTCAATTCAAAAAAAATCGACTTTCCATACAAAAATGTTTCAAATCGATCTATCAAGCTAATCGATTTGTATAAAGAGTTTAATTTTTTTCCGCGATTTCAGCTAACTTGTAGAACAAAAGTTGTTTAGTTTAATTAGTAGATTCCCCGGTAAATGGGTCTTACTGGTTCTCATAGTACTCTACAGGGAATATTGTATTGGGGCCAGTTGACAGTATGTGGGTTGCTGTGCCCTTTAATCCATTGCAGAGGTACGTCGCCGTGTTTACATACCTCTGTCAATGTTTTGTTGGCACTGCAGTATAAGCCCCGATGTGATCGTACTCCTCTGCAGGGCCTGTAGTAACAGCTCTGCTTTCAAACAGGATTCGGATGGGGTAATTACACACTTCCTTTGTCGCAATAGCTTCAGCTGCCTTGATGATGCCCATGCAATCAGCCTTAAAGACCGTGTTATGCGCACCAAGGGGATTGGCCTTCCATATGTTCAGATCCTCGGAAAAGACCCCATACCCGGTGACAGACCCTGTTTTGGAGCTATCGGTAAATACTCGAAGTTCTTTTAGGTTCTGACCCTCCCAGGGTTCTTAATATATAGTTGTAACGTGTATTTCTTGTCAAAGACATACCGTTTGGGGATATCATTAGTCTCCTCTGCGATGATATAGTACATGAGCTCAGTGTGCTGGATCCTGTTATAGCAGTTTTAGATGGGCTGCAGCACTAGCTGCTTCCTGTTGGATAAACAGGTGCAGAGGCGGCAGGTCCAAAATGGTCTCGACGGCTGCAGTGGGAGTTGTCCGCATGCAGCCCGTCACAGCTATGCAACACATTCTTTGGAAGCGTTGCAGTTTACTTACGACCGGTGATAGCTTGGTACGTGGCCACCAGACTACTACGTGGTATCCCATTGAACGTATTACCGCTGTGTAGAGCCATAGCATTATCTTTTGGGCTAAGACCCCATTTCCTATCTACCATTCTACGGAACTGCCACAGGGCAATAGTTGCTTTGTCTGTTTTCTTGCTGAGATGGCTACTCCAGTTTAGTTTGCTGTCGAGTGTGACACCTAGGTATTTGACCTCCATGTATTGACTAATAAATATAGTAAAAAAAAGTAAAAAAAACACGCTTTTAAAGCACATCAAACTAAAAAGTGAAAAATAGTTCCTAATATAAGCTGAAAACAATAATGAACGAAAAAAATACTAGTATAATTGTGAAAAAAGCGTGGGTTGCTCGATATATGATAAATATGGCACAAAGCGCCCTACGCTTTTTTCACAATAATATAAGTATTAATAAACTTACGAAATTATTTGATTGTCACTGAGTCTTGATTGCTTTAACGGTTTGCTTTAACGGTGAAGGAAAACATCGTGAGGAAACCTGCACACGCCTGCGAAGAAACTCGAAGGTTGTGTGTGAAGTCGACCAACCCGCACTGGGCCCGCGTGGTCGACTAAGGCCTAATCGCCCTGATTCAGGGTAGGCTCGAGCCCCTCGGTGGGGACGTATATGAGCTGTAATGACGAGTCTTGATAAATGTACAAAATTTAAATTGAATCTGTCCATTTAAAGTGGGTCAAAATCGAGTGCAAAGGAGTCGGTTACAAACATACATACAGGTGAAGCTAATAAAAGCGTGATAAAAAGAGTTTAATGTAACAAGTGGACCTACTGTCTTCTCTAACTAAAATGATTTAATTTTATAATTTACAAACGATTCGAGCCCAATAGTTGCGCAGGCGCGTGGAATAATAGAAACAGATCGCTTCTTGTACCGTTAGCCGTTCATTGGTGCACTTCGCGATTATTACTTACCTACTACACCGTTAAACTATAAGGGGCTGTTCACACTAGAGATCTATACAAGTAAACATTGTTTTAATTTACTGATAGGTAATTAATTTATTATTTAATGTATTTTGAACTTTAGTATTGTCTATATTCAGCTCAAATTACATTCATAGCATTCTATATTGCTACTTAAAAAAAACCGATGAATGAATTAATAAAATTATATATAATGAAATGAAATTAGCTTTGCTGGCTCCGCTACTATTATTTAGAAGAAAAGCCAAAGAATGTCCTAAGAAGTGATTATCTAGACGTACGATATGTGTTAATTCACAAAAGAGCAAATATTTCGAGCCAAATGTCTTAAAAGGCGGCGAAGCTAAGGGTTAAAAATATGCTGATATATAAGTCATCATATCAGCTCGTATGCGTCCCCATCGAGGGGCTCGAGCCTACACTGAGTTAGGGCTTTAGTCGAAAACGCGGGCCCAGTGCGGGTTGTTCAACTTCACACACAAACATCGAGTCTTCGCAAGCGTGTGCACTGCAGGTTTCCTCACGATGTTTTCCTTCACCGTAAGAGCGTCGGATAAACATATATACTTACATGAATACTAAATTCGGAAACACATTGGTAAGTGGCAGGATTTGAACCACGACCTCCAGGACAGGAGCTAGCGGCCCTAGCCGTTACGCCACCGACGCTCTTGGCTTATAAGTATCTGAAACAAATCCAACCTGCAAAAGTACCAACCATTAATGGATTAAAACCGCTCAAATGGTAAAACTGCGAAGATATCAATCGTGACCTATCATGTCCTATATAAGGAACACTTAGAAGTCTCTACTCCAAGGGTAAATAATAAAGAAAATTCGATCAAAGTTAACACAATAAACTAGATATCAGGCAAGGTAATATAGCATTCAACCAAATGGATAAAACCGCTCAAATGGTAAAACTGCGAAGATATCAATCGTGACCTATCATGTCCTATATAAGGAACACTTAGAAGTCTCTACTCCAAGGGTAAATAATAAAGAAAATTCGATCAAAGTTAACACAATGAACTAGATATCAGGCAAGGTAATATAGCATTCAACCAAATGGATAAAACCGCTCAAATGGTAAAACTGCGAAGATATCAATCGTGACCTATCATGTCCTATATAAGGAACACTTAAAAGTCTCTACTCCAAGGGTAAATAATAAAGAAAAATCGATCAAAGTTAACACAATAAACTAGATATCAGGCAAGGTAATATAGCATTCAACCAAATGGATTAAAACCGCTCAAATAGTAAAACTGCGAAGATATCAATCGTGACCTATCATGTCCTATATAGGAAACACTTAGAAGTCTCTACTCTAAAGGTAAATAATAAAGAAAAATCGATTAAAGTTAACACAATAAACTAGATATCAGGCAAGGTAATATAGCATTCAACCAAATGGATAAAACCGCTCAAATGGTAAAACTGCGAAGATATCAATCGTGACCTATCATGTCCTATATAAGGAACACTTAGAAGTCTCTACTCCAAGGGTAAATAATAAAGAAAAATCGATCAAAGTTAACACAATAAACTAGATATCAGGCAAGGCAGTATAGCATTGAGTTAACATCTATGTCGAGGTCCGGTTAGCGACTGATTTCATGCAATTATGCCGAGTTCCAACAATCGATCGGTATAATTAATGTTTGTGTAGATTCTATTAACTTATATAAGGATAGACATACAATCTTTAAGGACGGTATTTTGTTTAATATGGAGTTCATTTTAAGTAGATAAATACCTGTTTCGTCACAACGTAGTATATTTTGATAATTTTGATTAGGTTCTTGGTGGAACTTTATATCATACATATTGGTACATGGCCCATGTTGTCTGGTAAATAAATAAATAATAATAATAATAATATCTACACTAATTCCACATAAACGAAATGAAACTGCGTCTGCCTGAAGATGGTGTTCGAAACCAGTCGCTGACAAATTATAAACGCAGTTTTATTTCTTTTATGTGGAATTAGTGTAGAAATATACCAATATGTGTAGTATACTTTATTTTATTACAAATTTACAGGTACTAATATCCTATCAGCTTATATATGTCCCCACCGAGGGGCTCGAGCCTACCCTGAATTAGGGCGATTGGGCCTTAGTCGAACACACGGGCCCAGTGCGGGTTGGTGGGTACTAATATAATATCATCATCATATCAGCCACAAATCGTCCACGGCTGGACAAAGGCCTCCCCCAAGGATTTCCACGACGACCGGTCCTGCGCTGCCCGCATCCATCGGCTTCCCGCGACCTTCACCAGGTCATCGGTCCACCGCGTGGGAGGTCTGCCTACGCTACGTTTTCCGGTGCGCGGTCGCCACTCGAGAACTTTACTGCCCCATCGGCCATCTGTTCTACGAGCTATGTGCCCTGCCCACTGATGCCACTTCAGTTTAGCGATTCTGTGAGCTATGTCGGTTACTTTAGTTCTCCTGCGGATCTCCTCGTTTCTGATTCGATCACGCAGGGAAACTCCGAGCATAGCACGCTCCATTGCCCTTTGGGTGACCTTGAGCCTTCTTATGAGGCCCATAGTAAGCGACCATGTCTCAGTTCAATATAGTTAAATTAAATAAGCCAAGCAACTCATGGCACTTTTAATCCCCCTGAATCATGTTGAGGCGGAATCCTAAAGATGGCGGACTAATTATTTTTATGAACCCCCATGATATGGGTATCAAATGAAAGGATTTGCTGAGAAAATCCTACTAATAATATAAAGAAATATATATTTTTTAAAGGCATAATAAACATTCGGTCCGCAAAATAACTACTTGAGCGGCAAGATTTCATGATTGAGCGGCAGAAAAACATGTCTATAAGCAGCAACTCAACACTGTAGGAAGAGTGTGGTACGGGGAGTTCTAAATGGAAGCGGGAGCGAGCGAAGCGAGCTCGGACTTGCGGAGCACCCCGACTCGGATCCGTTAGGTTCGGAGACTGTGCGGGGAGGCGAGCTAAGCTCGCCTCCCCGCACAGTCGTAGTGTTAGGTTTAATATGAGAACACAGAAGTAGGAGCTCCGAAGGGGCTCCGTCGACCACTCAACACTGTAGGAAGAGTGTAGTACGGGGATGTTTAAAATAATTACAGCCATCCAGAATGACATAAATTGCTGATTGATTTTGAAATGTTTGCTGACCATGAGTTGCTGACCAATTAGCTATTTCGGCTGACCGATTAGCTATTTCTGCTGACCGATTATATTTTTCTGCTCACAGAAATAACAATACTATGCTAACCATTTAATTGACACCCTAATATAAACGCGAAAGTTTGTAAGAATGTATGGATGTATGTTTGTTACTCTTTCACGCAAAAACTACTGAACAGATCTGGCTGATGTTTGGTAGGTAGACAGATTAGGACCTGGATTAACACAGAGGCTATTTTTGTCCACGCTCACGAGCCACTTGCGGCTCGCGCACTGCGCACCCTCGAAAAGTCATAGAAACGTTATCCACGTGGGTGAAGCCGCGAGAAACAGCTAGTAAATTATTATAAAAAGTACAACAAGAGCATAATATGGATTTTATGCTCGAGTTTTACACTCTGCACTTCGATTGCTAGGAAATAATAAACACTCGACCACAAAACAACAAATTTGGCTAGTTTTGACGCTTAATTAGTTTCCTTTCCCTCTAATATGGTTGATAGGAGCGATCGCTGACTCTCGCATTATACTCGTGTCCGTGTGAAATGGCCTACACTTGTCAAAGCCCCTAATGAAATTCAATGATTTGAATGTATAACATCTCGTGTCATATTGTTTTTATGTTCTAATGACATAATTATTTTATCAATGATTGTATTTTGACGTTATTAACTAATGATTGTTTATCATTCACAAATGACATTATGTAATATGTAATTACCATTTTATGACTATCAGAAAGAGTGTAATTCGCACCTATTTTTAACCGACTGTAAAAAAGGAGGAGGTTCTGTATTCCACTGTATGTTTTTTTATGTACGAGTATGTTCACCGATTATACTGTCCATTCAATAGTTATTTATATTATACTGTCAATGCAATAATTATATAGTTATTACTTATAATAAGTTATTTAATTTTTTTTAGGTCGTTGCCAGCAAAGCCATCTTTTCTAAAACATTCGATAGGTAGCTGTGTGCTAGTACCGACCTCAAAAAAAATTAGGCCCCTAATTTGATTCGTAGCTACATTTGATTACTTTATTGTTGGTTATTTTTGTGTATTCATATATTAAAATATTATTTCATTCTTTTGAGTGATTTTCCTTTTGAAGTCGGTTTTTAGTTTTTTGAATAAACATCTTAAATCTTGAAGCGCCCGCCACATAATTTTTCTTGTTTTTTTTAAATTTACAACTTGTGACGCTTGACTGTGGTATATTTGCCTTTTTTTTACATAAATGCACGTCCGTATTAATCTTAAATTTGTATTTAGATGGTAAAACGTATGTCGTAATTAAATTAAGATATAACTTAAATCTCATAAAAACATATATATTAAATGAAGGTGTATTATGTATGTGGCTGTAAGGCCTAATTCCCTAAGCCTTAAAAAAATTACTTTATGCACAAGAGGATAAAAACCATTTTATGCAGCCTTCTCTCGACACAATAACAACTTTACCAGCATGAGAAGTGAAATAACTTTCGCAAAACCTAAAAACTTTTAGGTACAAGCTTTTCATTTACATATGTATGCAAATTTCAGCTCAATCGGAAACCGGGAAGTGGGTCAAATTTAACTTGCAAGATTCCACCCGAACATAGATACATAAATTGCAAGTTAAATAAAAGCTTGTAAAAAGTATAGTCATTGTGCCAATCTGATGGCGCAGGAGTGTCCCCCCCGTCCCCCCCCCCCCCCCCCCGCCCCGCCAAGCAACTCATGGCACTTTCAAGCCCCCTGTATCTTGTCGTGACGGACTCCGAAATATGGTGAACCAGTTATTTTTATGAACCCCCATGATATGGGAATCCAATGAGAGGATTGGCTGAGAAGAATCCTACTAATATTATAAATGCGAAAGTTTTTATGAATGTATGGATGTATGTTTGTTATTCTTTCTCGCAAAAAGTACTGAACGGTTCTGGCTGAAATTTGGTAGGTAGACAGATTAGGACCTGGATTAATACATAGGCTACTTTTTTCGACCACGCTCGCGAGCACTGTGCACCCTCAAAGTCATAGAAACGTTGTCCACGCGGGTGAAACCGCGGGAAACGGCTAGTACGAAATAATTAAATTCTTCTCAAATTAAAGCTTGTAGTACTTAAAAGTCTTTAGGTTTTTCTAAAATTATTTTACACTAGCTTTTTCCCGCAGCTTCGCCCGCGTGGACAACTTTAAGGGACTGTCTTTAAGGGTGATTAGTAAATTATGTCGTTTCCCACCTACTCAACCATCTCTGGGCAAAAAATCACAACAATCGAGTAATTTTTTAGTTTCCTCAGGAACTGCATCAGATTATGCTATTTTCCCGGGATAAAAAGTAGCCTATGTCCTTCCCCGTGACACAGGCTACCTGCATGCCAAATTTCATAAAGATTGGTCAAGGCGTTGAAGCGTGAAAAGGTAACAAACAAACAAACAAATTTTTACATTTATGATATAACTAGCTTTTGCCCGCGGCTTCGCCCGCGTAGACATAGCTTTTATGACTCTTTTTGAGGGTGAGTGGTGCGCGAGCCGCAATCAGCTCGCAAGCGTGGACATGAGTTTTCTCCAGGTACCTTAGGAACTATATCGGGTTATTCGGATTAGCAGTCTTTGTCACTTCCCAACCCGTCAACAAATTCTATACAAAAAATCATTTTAATCCGTTGCTCCGTTGCGACGCTACCGACGTACGCGAGCGTAGAAAACAGTTGTCCCCAGATCCCTCGGGAACTATGTCAGGACATACTTATTAGTAAATTATATCATTTTCCACCTCATCTCTGTGCTAAAAATCACACCAATCCATTTTTTCGTTGCGATTTTAAATAACATAACGAACAAAGAGTATTGTTTTAGTTTTCTCAGGAACTGCAGCGGGCTATGATAATTTCCACAGATAAAAGGTAGACTATTTCATTCGCAGTGATACAGGCTACCTGCATACCAAATTTCATCAAGATTAGTAGAGGTGTTGGAGTGTGAATAGGTAACAGAAAAACAAACAAATTTTCACATTTATAATATTACTAAGTAAGGATTTCTAAATCTTAAATACCATATAAAGCACCGGTGGCGTAACGGTTGGGGCCACTACCTCCTGTCCGGAAGGCCGTGGTTCAAATCCTGTCACTTACCAATATCTATACGAATATCGATTTCATACTCGTATGTATGTTTATCCGACGCTCTTACGGTGAGAAAAACATCGTAAGGAAACCTGCACACGCCTGCGAAGAAACTCGAAGCTTATGTGTGAAGTCAATCAACCCGCAATGGGCCCGCGTGATCGTCTAAGGCCTGATCGCCTTAACTCAGGGCAGGTCGAGCCCCTTGGTGGGGACGTATATAAACTGATATGATGAAATAACACATAGGTGTCAAATCAAAAAAAATATCAAATAAAAATTATCAAAACAATAATTCAAATCATTATATCAATCTAGTAATAAAATTTCCTAAAAATATTAATATGGGTCAAATCCTCGAGTCGTATCAGCTCCAAAGGAGCCCATAACGCACTTCTCGTTGCCGCGCTGGATGGCAATGACAACCTTAGTAGCAGGTAGGACCCGGAGCGGGCGTCACGTCTCCTCTCTCGAAGGCGGCGGCCAATCTCCTTAATGAAGGCAAAGGCCTCTAAGGGTTCAGCAGCCGGTTGTCTCACAGACCAGCGGCACAAAGCAGTAATTTGCCTTTAAGACCGATTACTTATTATGCTTCTTTCTCGCTGCTCAATGCAGCAGTAACGTACGGGTGAGGTGTGAGGCAGAAAAAGTGGCGTCCCAAAGCAGGCACGTTCCTCTCTGCCATGACACCTGTTTAAACCCTCCTGCCTTTTGCCATCAGATCGACTAAAGCCCGGCGGCTGCATCAAAGATGGAATATTCCATCTGGCCGATACCAGTACCTTCCGAGTGAGGTCGTTCAGGAATTGGTGACGTGGGAATCTTCACAAACAACGACCGCAACTCAGTGCATGATGGCCAATTGCCTCCACCGTGGACCCGCAAATACATTCATTGAGTGAACCTATCATAGATATTGTTATTGCAGGCGGAGAGCAACTGCCACACGCAAATAGTCGCCGTCAGAAGAGTTCCCATATCTGTGCCTCCTGTTAAAAGATGCTAAACTCGATTTATGTGTTTTTATTTTTTTTACACGAATGGAATCTGTAAAAAAATACCTATCGGTTCGTCTATGAAACACATCGCTACGTGCCATAGTTCCAGAGTTAGAGTTGTGTAAAGTAGCGTATGCTGAAAAATACATAAAAGAAATCCAATGAAAAGTATGAAATAATATTTTAATGTTTTAATACAACTTGAGCGCGTTTTATTATCCCTGCAGTGCCATCTATTGACATTCTGCTGATATGATTATAATGTGTGGTATGTGTAGCTAATATGGGGAAAAAAGTACTCTATTATTATTATTGTAAGAATCGATAGATCTATCTTTCCACGGGACCTCTTTCGTTTTCCGGGACAAAGAATACCCGATTATACAATGATGGTCAAAACACCCCATCCCAATGTAAAGGTTTCATATTGTTACGTTGAGCCATTCTAAAGATACAATTTTTTTGCATTCCTGCAGGAACCCTTAATTTTTTGGGATTCACAATGTCCCAGTTTTAGTTCGCGATATAGGGTATCAAAGTGTTTAATTAGATTGTAATATGTCAAGCCACATTTGCGTGGTGAGCCATTCTATAAATGAATACTTTTGATTTTCCCACGGGAACTCTTCATTTTCCGGGATAAAAAGTATCCTATATGTTACCCCGGGCTATAAGGAACCACCATACAAAATTTCATCAAAATCGGCTTGGTAGTTTTTGCGTGATGCGCGAACATACAGACAGAAAGACAGACAGACAGACCGACAAAAATTCCAAAAGTTGTTGTTTTGGCCTCTATGTCGTTAGTAATGTCCACCACAGTTATTATTATCCAAAAATATTTCATGTACAGACGCGGCCCCGTTACAGTTTTATTATATTATAGATAAGTAAGGATTGAATGTTTTTGATGTGATTTTATAATTCCCTTGAAAAGTCCGCGTCACGTCTCTCTCTCCGTCTTGATAAAGATATATGTTGATAAGCTCATTCACAGTGTTTACATTTATCGCAAGTAATTAAACGTATTATCGCGGGTCGGAGATCATATGTCGTGTGATTTACTCCTACCTACCAATAAAGAAATTGGGCCAAAATTTAGTCTCTATATTTAAGTATTTGCCGTCAGTTTTGGGTCTGTGTACTTTCCTTGACTTCAGGGTTGATAAAAATCTAGATTTTATATAAAAAAAATCGGATTTACATGATTTGAACACGCAGAGAAACTCCGAGCGTAGCACGCTCCACTGCCCTTTGGTTGGCCTTCTTATGAGGCCCATAGTAAGCGACCATGTCTCAGTTCAGTTTAAGCGTTCTTAATGCGTATTTAACATATATTTTCTTAACGCGTATTTAACATAGATTTATGCTAGATATACAGATAATGTTGGTAGGTACTAGTAGGTACAAAGGTGCCTCCTACATAACATTGCAGTCAGGTCTCTACGTCAAGGCAGACAAGAAGGGATCGACTACATATCAACTATAAAGACTACAAAAACCGGCCAAGTGCGAGTCGAACTAGCACTCCGAGGGTTCCGTACCACCACACCTCTCCACACAACTACATAGTATAATGACAATGATACCTATTCACATTACAAACTAGCACTCCGAGGGTTCCGTACCATCACACCTCTCCACACAACTACATAGCATAACGTAATTATGATACCTATTCACATTACAAACTAGCACTCCGAGGGTTCCGTACCATCACACCTCTCCACACAACTACATAGCATAACGTAATTATGATACCTATTCACATTACAAACTAGCACTCCGAGGGTTCCGTACCATCACACCTCTCCACACAACTACATAGTATAACGACAATGATACCTATTCACATTACTAACTAGCACTCCAAGGGTTCCGTACCACCACACCTCTCCACACAACTACATAGTATAACGACAATGATACCTATTCACATTACAAACTAGCACTCCGAGGGTTCCGTACCACCACACCTCTCCACACAACTACATAGTATAACGACAATGATACCTATTCACATTACAAACTAGCACTCCGAGGGTTCCGTACCACCACACCTCTCCACACAACTACATAGCATAAGGACAATGATACCTATTCACATTACAAACTAGCACTCCGAGGGTTCCGTACCACCACACCTCTCCACACAACTACATAGCATAACGACAATGATACCTATTCACATTACAAACTAGCACTCCGAGGGTCCTGTACCACCACACCTCTCCACACAACTACATAGTATAACGACAATGATACCTATTCACATTACAAACTAGCACCCCGCGGGTTTCGTACCACCACACCTCTCCACACAACTACATAGTATAACGACAATGATACCTATTCACATTACAAACTAGCACTCCGCGGGTTCCGTACCACCACACCTCTCCACACAACTACATAGTATAACGACAATGATACCTATTCACATTACAAACTAGCACCCCGCGGGTTTCGTACCACCACACCTCTCCACACAACTACATAGTATAACGACAATGATACCTATTCACATTACAAACTAGCACTCCGCGGGTTCCGTACCACCACACCTCTCCACACAACTACATAGTATAACGACAATGATACCTATTCACATTACAAACTAGCACTCCGCGGGTTCCGTACCACCACACCTCTCCACACAACTACATAGTATAACGACAATGATACCTATTCACATTACAAACTAGCACTCCGAGGGTTCCGTACCACCACACCTCTCCACACAACTACATAGTATAATGACAATGATACCTATTCACATTATAAACAAAAAACATCAACGCAAATATACTGTTTTTGTCATTCAGTTCGGATTCCTTAGCATGAGTACGACTCACACTTGGCCAATTTTAATATTTGTTGTTTTACTTCAGTATTAGTTCTATATTCACACCAAGTTTGACGCTTGTATGTATTACCATTTTTACGATAGAGCTAAATAAAAAATCCTTCTGAAGACATATAAAAAAACACGTTTTTTTGTATAAAGAGCCCTAATTTTTTTCGCTTTTTCAAGTTTTTGTTATTTGTTGTTTTATCGGCAACAGATATTCAATGACAATGATACCTATTCACATTTTAAACAAAAGACATCAACGCAAGCGACATAAATACTTTTTTTGTCATTCAGTTTGGACTGCTTAGCATTACCGTAGTATATATATTAGTACTAACATACACTACGGACACTCCCTGCCGCTCTCTAGATTGCGACCTCACCCCCTCGTCACCCATATTGATACAGATTGGTTACAGTTTGGTTGTCGAACGTATAGGATTTCGCCGCCATTTTGTTTGTTCCGTCAATCGTTTTTTGAAATGTAATTTCTGGCCCGTTATATGAAGTGTCCAGGGTGTGACATTACTATAATCACACCAAGTTTCACGCCTGTACGAATTACCGTTTTTACGATGGAGCTTAATAAAAAATCCTTCTGAAGACATTTTTTGTATAAATACCCCCTTATTATTTCACTTTTTATAATTTTTATTATTTGTTGTTATATCGGTAAAGGAAATACACATTCTGTGAAAATTTCAACTGTCTACCTATTACGGTTCATGGAATACAGCCCGCTGACGGACGGACGGACAGACGGCGGAGGCTTAGCAATTTAGGGTTCCTTTGGCCACCCATTGGGTGCACGGAACTCTAAAAACTACGACATACCTATATATGTACAATGTGCTACGACTAAATATAGATGCTGGTGCAACATTGTAACAGCGTCAGCTTAACTTGAACACAATATATATATTTCAATAAAAATACTAGTTATACTAAATTTAGTGAGACCTGGAAAAACGAGTCCTATAAAACTCCTTAATAAGGTCTTAAATTTACCATATAGTGATGTAAATTAAATTCCTTAATAGCTTATTCTGATCGTTTACATAAATTAGACTAAAACAATAAATTATCCGTATTGATTTTGGGCTGAATAAGTTTATAATGGTTTATATGTACTATAAGTTTTAAAGTAAGTAGGACATACTTACTTTAAATTTATAGTACAAACCCGGTAGCGATCTATTGTTCATGTTTTTATCCTCTTGTTTGTTATAAAAAAAATCAAAATGGGTGCCTAGGCTACGATGATTTTTAGGGTTTTTTTTTAAATTCACAATTGGTAAGCCCTTGGCATCATCTAACCCAAAGGGTAAAAACGGGACCCTATTACTGAGACTTTCCTGTCCGTCTTTCTGTCTATCCGACCGTCTATCACCAGTCAATATTTTATGATCCGTGATGACAGCTGGACAGTTGAAATTTTCACAGATGATGCATTTCTGTTGCTGCTATAACAACAAATATCATTAACTGTATATTATGTGCCTGGTGTCTCAATAAACTTATTCTATTCTATTCAAAATACTAAAAAAACAGAATAAAATAAATATTTAAGGGGGCTCCCATACAACAAACGTGTTTTTTTTTGCTCGTTTTTGCTCGATATTAATAACGGCAACAGGTAGACGCTTGAAATATTCACAGACTATTTAGTTATAATATATTCACTTAAAAAATGAATAATTGAAATAAATTAAAACTAATATTAGAGGGGGGCTCCCATTCAACAAACGTGATTTTTATAGATAATAGTACGGAACCCTTCACGCGTGAGTCTGACTCGCACTTGGCTAATTTTTTTTGAGGTTAATTGCTAGGTCTATGACGTCCTCGGCGGAAGATAGGGCGGGTCCAAAAGTTCTCGGATGGATCTTCCAAGCGGTATAATTATTATTTTTCTACCTACTCCAATTAAGCCGTAGTTTAAAGTTCTTTAAAGATGTTCTGAAGCGACATATGAAAGGATGTAACATAGAACCCTCTCAATGGGAGAGTTTGGCAGCAGAACGGCCAAAATGGCGCAGGATTGTGAATAGGCAAGTATGCGAGTTTGAGGATCAGCGTAAAGCTGACCTTGATACCAAACGCGACCAGTTTAAGGCCCGACCACCTGCCACTATTTCATACAGTTACGAGGGTGGCATACTTAAATGCCGTCAGTGCGCGAGGAGTTTCGCTGCGAAAATTGGCTACATAAACCATCTTCGAGCGCACGCGCGGCAAACCGACTAGGAGTCGAAGTGGTCGCCATGACCAAAATCTTTCAGATAGATCATCATCATCATCATTAAAGTTCTTTAAAGCACATGTTTTTATGTCGCATTTTTTCTAGAATGCCCACCGATCTATAAACGTAACACATTCATCGAGTTCACGTCAAAAACATCACCGCCCTGGTCGAAAGGTATCACAACTCTGACTTAAGTATTTATATTTTTAAATTTTCAAATAGGAAGGTATAAATATTTTAAAAAACATCGGTGGCTCAGCAGTATAACTCAGTCCTATAAGCTGAGGTCCCGGGTTCAAATCCGGACGGCCAATATGCCAATGAGTTTTTCAAAACTTACGTAAGTATTTTTATTTTAAATATGAAATAATTAAGTGCGTTTGACTGCAACTCACCTGATGGTAAGTGATGATGCAGTTGAGGATAGTACACGAAAACTCAAATAATGCCTATTCACTCTTGCCTTAAAGATCCCCAAACTGTAGGAATCGGGAAACAATGACGCAGGCAAATAGTTCAACTATAACGGTGAAGGAAAACATTTTTAGGAATCCTGCACACCTCATTTTACAGATGTCTATGAAGGTTCATTGCACACGTCCGTAGATGTTAATCTAAACGCCCCACACGTGACCGCGGGTGATGCTAAGAGTAACACTATTCTATTCTTTGGATGGCGTGGTAATTTTTGCCACTCGATATGAGAGGTACCTATAAGATTTTTCTCGTAACATTTCAATAAAGCCACTTTACGAGTATCAGCGAGAGTAGTTAGCAACCGCTGAGTGCATCCCAAGCCAGCCCCTCACAATACCCCCATCCAACCTGGTTTCCAAGACAGCCAAGATGCTGTTGGTGCTGCAACGCAGCCTGCAGAGCGCCGCAGCGCACCGTTTGCGGATCACGGCTTGGAAGCCGTCTACCTGCGCGTCCGCAAACATCCCCGACGCACTGCACCAGCGCGGCAGCCCCAACACCGACCTGAACGCATAATGGGCTTCAAGTTACAGGCTCGTCCTAAAGTGAACAGTCTGTGTTTAGAAATAAATACGAGTGTGCTTTAGAACACACGATTGAAGTAAAACCTCTTTAGCTCCATCTATATATATGTTTGAAAGTAAATACTTAGTCTTCAGAAAATAATCAAATCTTTATTGTCATATGTAGGTATAGACAGTTTACGAAAAGAGTTTTATTATCCCCTGAAAATAATCAAATCTTTCTTATCTTATGTTTGTTTTGATTGTTTTGACAACCGATATTGTTGCCTTGGCAACCGATATTGCTGGTAAACAAAAATAAATAGTAATCTCTTTTTCTACACTAATTTATATATCCCTCTCAACTTCCGTTCGCCTCGCCCGACCACACTTCCGTAACGCTCTCTTCACGCATCCACCAGCTTACTCCCCAAGTCAAGCGTGCGTAAAAAAAGTTTTACTTCAATAAAATGGTATGTTACATACATACTGACATACATAAAAACGTTGTATACAACCGCAAAGGTCGTAACTAGTATACCATTAAAATCATCTGTGACGTAACTATGATTATTTTAAAAAAAAGAACATGTCATTTCAATATAGAAACAGCCTGCGTGACGATAAAAGAACTAGTCACTCAACTTAGTGCACATTCCGAAACGAATAGCGATTACTATTTTTACAGTTACGCTGCATTAAATATAGATATACAGGGTGTAAAAACCGTTAACCAGCGGTTCTACTCACCAAACTGAACAACTTTCCCCGAGGAACCCCATAGTCAAGACTCAAAAAAAAATTTTGGACCCTCCATACAAAAATGCATAAATTGGTCGATCAGCTGATCGATTTGTGTGAAGAGGTAGAACATTTTTTTGCGATTTCAGCAACAAAAGTTGTTCAGTATTATGATTAGAAGCCCCAGTTAACGGCACCTACACCGATTTTGTTACACCCTGGACACTTCATACAAAAGGGCCCGAAATGACATTTCAAAAAAGGAATGACGGAACAAACAAAATGGCGGCGATCCTATACGTTCGACAACCAAACTGTAACCAAACTGTATCAATCTGGGTGACGAGGGGTGAGGTCGCAATCTAGAGAGCGGCAGGGAGTGTCCATAGTCCATACTGTATGTTAGTAATAATATATAATATACTTTGACATTGTATACCTCAGCTATATTATATTTAGAACAGGCTTATGTTAACTATTTAGTAATCTGTGCTTATGTTATTGAAGTGATAACTTCTTTAGGCGCGTTTGGCATTTTTGAGATAGGGGAAAAAACCATTGAACTCGCGACACTGTAACGTAACCGACACCGTACCCGGAACACTCGCGTGGTCAAAACTGTCGTTCGCCAGGAACACTCGGAGGGTCAAAACTTATAAGACTGTAAAAAGTTTTCACTTTATTTTTTACTCTTTGCTTCTGTCGGCACTTTCATAGTGGTTAGGTTTTTCCTTACTTAAAGGTCGAGAGAAAACATTCCATGTCTTAATTCGTAAAACTATCAGATGTGAGTAAGTGTACGACCTTTTCGCCGGAGAGGGTCGAACCGAGATATTTATATTCAGCTCGTGTCCATAAATCTTAATTTATTTTCGTTTATTTTGTCTCAAATTAAATGAAAATATAAGTTTATACTTACACAGTTGACTCTTTATCCAATTTATTTTAATTTACGTTTAGAAAACATAGATAGATATTTAGGTAGTAACGATACGTAGGTAGGTATGTTCGTTCAACCTAATTGTTTTATAGGGTTATATTTAGTTTATTATTAACTAGCTGTGCCCGCGACTTCGTCCGCGTGGAGGTTTTGATTAACGATATTTACAAGATTTACAAGAAGCGTCGGTGGCTCAACCGGTAACGACTCGGTCCATCTAACCAGAGGTACCGGGTTCAAATCTGGACGGCCAATGTACCAATGAGTTTTTCAAAAACTTACGTACATACTTACCGATTGCTTTAACGGTGAAGGAAAACATCGTGAGGAAACCTGCACACGCCTGCGAAGAAACTCGAAGGTTGTGTGTGAAGTCGACCAACCCGCACTGGGCCCGCGTGGTCGACTAAGGCCTAATCGCCCTGAATCAGGGTAGGCTCGAGCCCCTCGGTGGGGACGTATATGAGCTGTAATGATGATTTACAAGATAGTAAAATAGAGAAAACAAACAGAAATAAAAAAATAATACTTAAAGATAAAAGAAAAAATAGAGAACAAAAAAAAGAAAAACAATAAATAGGATAGTGACCACACTTAATATAATAAACAAACTGCAGTAGAGATAAAGATACGAAGAGATATAATTTACTCAAATAAATACAAATCTTCTTTTTTCTTATCGTGTGGCACAATTACCCTGCGATCCAAGGAAGATCCAAGGAGATGGCAGTTGGCTGGTGTTGCACTTAGCATCACCCGCGGTCACATGTAGATCACTTAGCATCACCCGCGGTCAAGTGTAGGGCATTTAGGTTAAGGTGAATTAGAAGAGAAGCCTGCTGCAAATGATTGAGAACAGAAGAGAAAATATGTAAAAATAACTGATACGACAAGTTTGTGAAAACCATCATAGAAGGAAAGGTAGAGGGAAAAGAGGCAAAGGACGACCAAGGCGAAATGACACGGAGCAAATAAAGAAAAGGCTGCTGTCGTGGCGTATTAAGACGATGGCTGAGGGTAGGAAGAATTGACGATATTAACCGCCTCCGTAGCGTAATGGTTAGTCCATTCGCGGATTCGATTCCCGGCGGAGTCAATTTTGTAAGACTCGGTTCGATTGGTGATAGGGCATTTTCATAGCCCGCCTTTCTAGCTACCACCATCTTATCTAAGTCTTGCCGCGAAACATCAGTGTTAACAACATTGATGTGTTCCGGCTTGAAGATAAGATAGCCAGTTCTCCACTGCGTTGGGGAATCTTGGTAAGCCCGCTTTCATCTTCGGCATCATCGTCACTTACCATAAGGTGAGATGATGCCAAGGTCTTACCAATAGTGAATAAAAAGATAATTATAAAAAAAGATTACCCCGCAGACAAGAGCAGTTAAAGCAGTACTAAG
Organism: Coleophora flavipennella; assembly: GCA_947284805.1. Classification (NCBI taxonomy): domain Eukaryota; kingdom Metazoa; phylum Arthropoda; class Insecta; order Lepidoptera; family Coleophoridae; genus Coleophora; species Coleophora flavipennella. The sequence continues at coordinate 19,844,626 of OX369253.1, read as the reverse complement.
TAGGTAGCTGTTAATAAGCAAGTACATACTATTGTGCTTCTGAACAACTCCCCCCAAGTAACCTATATTCAAATCGCAAATAATTGGAAACGATAAAAACGTTAAAAAAAAGTAAGTGCGTGGTTTTATGAAACCACGGTAAAAGTGAAACTTTACAGAGGACGAAACGATCATGGCTGCTCTCGCTACGGTACAGAGGACAAAACGATCATACCGACCGTCACGCGACACAAAGGCGAAAAAATTCGAGACGATGTAATAAAAGTTTCACTTTAAAAACCGACTTCCATCGCAACCACTCAGTAAAATTTTGTATTATAATAATAAAAATTAAATAATAAATTTAAATTTAAATTGTGGATTTTGTTAATTTTCTAAACAAGTACTACATCTATTTTGATAGTTTTTATATGAGACCAATTTGGAAGCATACCCTATCGTATAAAAAAAGAATCATTAAAATCAGTTCACAATCTGCGAAGGTATCGTGTAACAAACATACAAAAAAAACATACAGTCGAATTGAGAACCTGCTTCTTTTGGAAGTCGGTTTAAAAATGGTAGGTGTCACTTTTGAAGGATAGCTTCCTTTGCTCTGGGGTTGAACCTTAATTAAAATGTCTTATTTTGATATGGTGGGCTATTTGTTGAAGTTCTTATTAATTTTAATTTGTTCATTAACCTTTGCTTTCAATTGAACTCTGCTAATATAATTTTTGGCAGTTTTAACAAGATTTCCTGAAAGCTTTGATTTCCTTCCTATTTGATAACTAGGTCAAAACCCTAATTATTCATTAAAAGGTATTTCAGGTAGACATTTAAATTAGTGCAGGCAGTAAGTCGTTAAATAGTGAGCGCTTGGGAGGCGGCGACCTTGCAATCGATTAGTCGCCGGCGCAACGAGTACATACCATTTAGATTGTTAGGTAAGTAGGTACAGACCAAAAATTTACTAAAACTCTACTCTTTGGCATATTATTCAAAAATCTGAAAAACAAAATTCAGAATCTTTTTCGTTATATCGTTAAAAAGATTCAGTGTATGGTTTTTAGGCTTCCGGTGCTAAATGTCCTACCAACACACCTCCAGCTGGAAAGGGTCCATGAGTTCAAATATCTAGGGCACATACTCACTGTTGACTTCAGGGATCATGCAGATATGGAACGTAAGCGGAGAGTGCTGTCGCTCAGAGCCAATATTATGATCGCTCGCAGGTTCGCGCGATGCTGAAGCGAGAGCAGGCTCCCAAATTTTGCTAGAATATGTTGAGTCGGTCGCAAGCTTGCTGAACGTGAAAACTACACAGCTGATTCGTTTTGAACCTGGCTAAAACAAAAACACGATTTATTGGTTTTCGTTTTATATTTTTTATTTTGTAAAACTATATAGTTTTGAGAAATTATTGGATTTTTCTCCGACAATACATAAATTAGGCGCATGAAATATACCAGCAGTAAGAGAGTGAATGTATTGATAAAACGGCTAAGACAAAATTTCCCTAAAATGTTTACTAAGCTCGCAATAAAAGAAAATGTGCATTTACGCCCGAAGTAAAGGACATAGGTCGCGTTAAGATTCTTACGCGAAATTAAACAGTAAAGCTGATCCCATAAGATTAAATATCAGGTTGTTCGCCAGTGCTGAACTGGGAGCCTGCTCTTAAAGCTACGCTCTTCAGAGCGTACTGTACATCGCTCTACTCGTGCAGCCTGTGGGTTGACTACACAAAATCCAGCTACAGCGCTCTCCGCTTCCAGTACAACGACGCGTTTAGGGCCGTGATGGGGCTATCCCGGTTCTGTAGCGCCTCGGGTATGTTCGCGGAAGCGTACACCGATTGCTTCCACGCGACCATGCGCAAGCGTGCCGCGTCCATGGTGCGCAGAGTCTGGGCTAGTTCCAGCGCGGTCCTGGCGATGATAGCATGACTGACCATACATGAGGCATTGCTGCGCTAGGCATGCCGTGGTTCCAATGCCGAAGAGGAAACATTGACACTTTGAAATATTGACAATTGGATTATCTTAATTGTAATCTGTGACTGACTGTACGTTTTATTTTGATATTATTTTTTGATGTTTTGTTTTGAATTTATTTTATTTTATTGTGAACTAAATTCTCTGTTTGTGGATCTGTGGTTGCTTGAATAAATAATTATTTTATTTTATTTATTTATTTATTTTCAAGTAACATTAGTGAGGACTTATTGGTACAGATTGCTTCTACTCAAAAAAAAGGAGATTCTCAACCACACTGAATGTTTGTTTTAGCACTTTTGTAGCAAATATACAAAAACAAAAAAAAATATTGTAGTTTTAATAGTTGAAATTATTTGTTTTTATCGTTGTCAATTGTTTGTTATTTAATCCATTTGTTTTTATAGTCCATTCGTTATTTTAGTACATTTTGTTTTGCTACTCCGTTCGTTATGTTAGTCCATTTGTTGATACTTCCAGGAATATAAGAGTATATTTGTTTCCTCTCTTTTGTGTTGTGGTTTTTTTTTCATTCACTATTGTTAAACCCTTGACAACATCTCACCTGGTGGTAAGTGACAATGTTGCCGAAGATGAAAGCGCGCTTACCAAGAATCCCCAACGCAATGGGGAACTGGCTATCAACAACAATGATATCAACACTGATATTTGGCGGCAAGACTTAGATAAGATGGTGGTAGCTAGGCAGAAAATGCCCTACCACCAACCAAACCGAGTCTTACAATTGACCCCGCCGGGAATCGAACCAGCGACCTCCTGTGTAAAGCCAGTGTAATTAGTAAGGATTTAGTCCAATCGTTATTTCAGTCCATTTTGTTTTGCTACTTCGTTCGTTATGTTAGTCCTTTTGTTGCTACTTCCAGGAATATATGTATATTTGTTTCCTGTCTTTCTCTTTTATCGTGTGGTACTATTATTCCAATTTTTGTGTGTGGCACAATATTAATTAACCGTGGTATCCCAAGGGATACACTGCGAGGCAGTCGTCTGGTATCCTTTGAAAATACGTGTACAGTATTCCTTCGTAGATCATTATCTTATCTTATTTACGCTTGACTTCATAGTTCTAGCTGTTGTTGATTACGTCATATTATGATAAATAAGATCATCAATGTTTGACGTTTCAAGGTTGACCCGTTAGCCTGTTAAGGCTTAAACCGCCGCTAACGACCAGTTTGTAACCACTTTTTACTTCAATTAAGTGTTTTTTCTCTAGATCCCTCGGGAACCATCTCAGGGCATGCTTATAAGTATTCAATATCATTTCTCACCGCCTCAACCATCTCTGAGCCAAAAATCACAACAAACCGTTGCCGTTGTTAAAAAATCACCCAAAAAAAGTGTTTTTTTAGTTCCCTCAGGAACTGCATTCGACTATACTGTTTTCACGGGAAAAAAAGTAGCCTACGTCCTTCCCAGTGACACAGGCTACTTCCATGCCAAATTTCGTCAATATTAGAATAGAATAGAATAGAATAGAAAAACTTTTATTTAGAGCACAGTACAACAATTTCCAGGTACAATTTATATTAGTTTAGGTGCTGAAGCGTGAAAAGGTATCATACAAACATACACATTTTCACATTTATATTCAAATACACAAGACTATTATAATTTTTCATCATAAATCAAATCATGAATCCTGAAAGTGTTGGTTCCTGATACACATTACCATTTGTTGAAGCGTCAGACCTTCCAAAAAACCCTGGTGTTCTCCACATTACCACAGTATAATATATATTAGTACATTACGGTACACAGATATTAAATTTGATAACTAGTGGTTGCCCTCGATTCCGTTCGCTTCTTTATTCCCTATCCCGTGAGAATTTACAAAAATATGGCCTTATTATTTGTCTACATAATGAAGGTAAAATCCGTGCTAAATTTCAGCTTTCTAGGTCCAAAGGTTGGGACTGGGCGTGAATGAGTCAGTCAATAAGTCAAGACTTTTTTTAAATACATATTTTTAGCAACACTATTTATAGTCATTATATCAGCTCATATGCGTCCCCACTGAGGGGCTCGAGCCTACCCTGAATCAGGGCGATCAGGCCTCAGTCGACCACGCGGGCCCAGTGCGGGTTGGTCGACTTCACACACAACCTTTGAGTTTCATCGTAGGCATGTGCAGGTTTCCTCACGATGTTTTCCTTCACCGTTAAAGCGATTATTAAGTATATGTACGTAAGTTTTGAAAAACTCATTGGTACATTGGCCGTCCAGATTTGAACCCGATACCTCTGGTTAGAAGGACCGAATCGTTACCGGTTGAGCCACCGACGCTTTTTATAGTAAACATAAAATATTGTTTTAAGGCTCACCTAACCTTCACGGCTGATTTCTCGTCAAGCGGACCGATTCGAGCTGTACCTACCTGCCTTAATACGCACCGCCTGTAGTAACAGGTAGTTATATGGAATATTTTTAGTAGCACATCGAACAATTTAACACCTAAGTATCAATTTATTTTCATTTTTTTTATTAACGACGGTAATCCCTTGGCATCATCTCACCTGATGGTAAGTGACGATGATGCCGAAGATGACAATCAAATCAAAAATACTGATTGCACTTCAATTTATCTATCCTTCTTAACTTGAAGATTTGAGCGTTGAGCGAGCGAAGCGAGTGATAATAGGTTCGGTTAGGTTTGATTGATTGATGGGTGGTGGATCTGAGTTACGAAAAAATAAAACAGTTTTGCTTAAACCAGAAAAATGCTATACTTTTAAGTAAATAGCGGTACGCCATGAACTTAGATTGTTGCTTTATTAATTATATTTTGAGGAAATCAGTAACTTCGATAGAAATTGGGATTCTTCCAAAAAGTAGTTTTTGTGATTTACCATTAAATACTACCCAAGTTATATTATTATTTTATTTGCTATGATAAGACTGGGTCTGATGTTCTTAGGCGTTGGCTGGTGAGACTTAAATATAGTTTGGTGCTCTAAGAGGACCGTGAACCAACGACGAAAATTAGACTATTTATAAAAACGGTGAAAGCGATTTTCACCTTTAAAATTTAACCAGTTTTGACCAATTTTTGATACGTTCTCAGTCAGAACAAAACCTAGGTTTACAGATTTCGTTTTTTAAATTAATGAATAAAAACAAACAAGTAATTTCCGAAATTAGTTTTGTATGCAAACACGCGAACGAGAAAACAGTTGGACTAATTACGTTTATTGAAAAAACCAAAACCTATAAACTCTAGCTTTTGTTTTGACTGACAACCTTTAAAAAAATTGGGAAAATCTGTCACGTCGTTTGTATCAAAAGTCACAGCCCTTTTTTGGTAGTTATGCGATATTTAGAGAGACTTGACTATCGTTATAGTAAATTGTAGGTAAATATCAGTCCAGTCAAGTTATGAGCCCGTAATTTTAGTTTCAAATCAGCATTTTCAGTTAACACATCTGTTTCATGCTAACAATCCGAACGAGTTGGCGTTGGATCTTCGCTGAGGATATTCTGGACGTCAACAGTCATAAGCGTATTAACACAAAAAATCGTTTCCCATACAAACTTAAAAAGACTATTTCTTGAAAATGGATCTGCCGATTCCAATGAAACTTTATATAAAAACAACGTCACAAAATTCTAGCTTTTGAATAGATTGCAATAAAATTGTGTTGTCACTAAATGATAGTGATTCAAGGTTTTCATAGTAAACTTATAGTTCGCTAATCTATAAGTGATTCAAGGTTTTCATAGTAATCTTATAGTTCGCTAATCTATAAGTGATTCATGGTTTTCATAGTAATCTTATAGTTCGCTAATCTGTAAACTAGAATTTCGTGACTTGCTAATATGTATAGGTAAAGTTTTATTAGAATCGGCCCATCCATTTTCAAGAACTAGCAATTTTTAGATTGTTTGTATTAATTGTTTGTTTGTTTGTATTTTTTGAATGCGCTCTTAAGGCTCCTCCTTCCCTAAAATTAGCAAATTAACAAACAAATTTCAAACATCGAACGTAATGGCTTGGAAATAAAGTTCTTGTCAGCTCGTGGCTCGTACTGCAACGTGGCTGTTACGTCAATCTCTGCGGACGAATCGTGCGAAAATTGTGGTTTTTATTTTTTTATAAATAATTCAAGAAGAATTCGCAAATTTGAGAAAACATGATCATTTTATATTATTTTGTTAAGAAGTAAATTATCACAATGTTTCGATTAAAATAGCAGAATTTCTATGGTTACAACTAGAAAAAAAGGGTGCATTAAGATATTTTTTTCTCAAGTTATGTGCGTTAAAATAGAATTCGAGGAAATTTAAATCACTCATCATATCATGTAAATCCTTACTAATACTATAAATGTGAAAATGTGTTTGTTTGTTACCTTTTCACGCTTCAACGCCTTGGTCAATCTTTATGACATTTGGCATGCAGGTAGCCTGTGTCACGGGTAAGGACATAGGCTACTTTTTATCCCGGGAAAATTGCATAATATGATGCAGTTCCTGAGGGAACTAAAAAATACTCGATTGCTGTGATTTTTTGCACAGAGATGGTTGTGTAGGAGGGAAACGACATAATTTACTAATCACCCTTAAAGACAGTCATAAAAACGATGTCCACGCGGGCGAAGTCGCGAGAAAAAACTAGTAACAAAATAATTATAAAAAAAAATATATCTTAAATTAAAGTAAACATTGGTTACAAATTAGATTGTTGGCGGCGGTATAAGCCTTAAGTACCTGCCCGTGGTTACAGACCCGTACCGCTAACGAGAGTGAAATGTGTCCAAACATCACCTACATTTGAATGCGGACGTCCTTGTTGCGTTGTGTTGACCGCAACGTACTGTTATTGTTATTGTTATTAGCGATCGGCAACTTTTGCGGTTGTCCAATGTGTTCTCATCACGATCTCGTGTATTTGTCGTGTCATTTTCTCGAATATAAACATTTCTACCACATTATTCATTTACTGCTTAATAATATAATAAGTATGACAGCTAAAAGATTTACTTTAAGTAGCTGACTCTGATCCACTCGTATTTAATGAGCAATTCTTGTGATTGGCTTATATAAATCTTAAATAGACAGAAGTATATCATGCATGATGATCACTGGAGAATTCCTGTGTGATCCGTGTGATACAGTTCCACTGGGGATGTCGCAGCAGGCCGGCTGGTCTGGCACCGGAAGCCGTCGATTGGCCAACTAATAGCGAATCAGCCTGTACCAATGTACACTCGGCACCTCACAAATACTTTTACAAAGGTGTACCACAGATTATTTAACACCTAACCTACCTAATAACTACATTGTACATTAAGGAAAACAAAATTCATAGTGACCCAAAAATTTTAAAAAAAACCGTCTAAGTGCGAGTCGGGACTCGCGCGAAGTAGGGTTCCGAAGTATTTTCAAAAAATAAATGTTTATCAACTGGTCAAGTACCGGACTACAACAAAGGGACACACGATTATGTATCGTATTTATTCACGAATTGTGTTCAAAGTCGTGCGCTCTCTACTGAAACCAGCGGGCTTGAGGGGTTAAAATATAATATACATGAAATATATATTTACAGGTGGTACAAGAACATTTTGTGTGGAAAATCTATAAACTTTGAAAAATCCAACTGCACATCTTAAGTTGGTCGTCTTTTACTACTAATTATGTCCTACTATTTAATTTTTTTTTCGTATGTCCTGAAATAACGGTTAAGCTTGTAATCCCCCCGGATACTTGACTCTCACAAAAAAAGGCCTTCAAAGCTTAAAATTTCGCAAACCGTTACCTGAATCAAAAAAAAATGGTTTTAGCAATCCCTCAATTGTTTTGAAATACCTATTCAACGATACCTCACACGATAGGACGTAAGCAAAAAATAAATCAAACCCTCTTTACGTGTAGGGAAGATATACCATAAAAAATAGTTTTTTAAAGATTTTTTATACAACTTTGTCGGCGTGAATAATATAAGTATAACCACGCCAAATTACAGCTTTCTTGTATTGATAGTCACTGAGCTAAGCCGCGGACAGATGGATAGACAGACATGGTAAAAATATAAAGGTTCGTTGTTGACTTCGGAACCCTAAAAAGTGTGACAAACGTAAAGTTCCATGTTTATTACAATTATTTACTTACTACCTAGATATCTAAACATTTAGTTCAACAACACATTGCGCCCTTGTTGCTATTCCCATATTTCGGGAAGATTAGGCCTATCATACTTCATACGTGGGGGCCTATTAGGCCTTCCATACTTCATACACGGGCCATATAAGGCCTACCATACCCCATACACGGGGACCATATTAGGGTATTTAGTTAGAAACTTAAACACATTCAAACATCTTGGTACTTGATAAAGACTTGATAGTTTTTTTACTTCGTAAGTATGACAGGGCCATTGTAAAGCTGCATTTTAGTGAAATTCCCGAAATTATTACAATTACTACTAATTCAGGGTAGGCTCGAGCCCCTCGGTGGGGACGTATATGAGCTGATACGAATACGAACGAAAAGGTAAAATTATTTATTAGTTATCTAAGGTTTCGTAGCATTCAAGCAGAGCCTGGTCATTTTCCTAGCCCACCTTATATAAAGTTTTAATTTTTAATTATTATTTCTTTCTTGCATTGTATAACTTGTTTTTTTTTTGCTTGTGTTGGCTCTGAATAAATGCTTATCTTATCTTATCTTTATGTATAATTCCAGCTCAGTTTGTAGGCAGATAAAGGTTCCATACGACGCTGACTGTACTCACTCGCCACTCTCGAGCGAACTGGATAACTGGCGTGTGACAGCCGACCTGATCACGTTAGAGCTGTTCAGATGTATATACCCAACGACTGCTACTCCTTGTCACCTTGTCTTAATCATCATTACAGCTCATATACGTCCCCACCGAGGGGCTCGAGCCTACCCTGAATCAGGGCGATTAGGCCTTAGGCGATTATGTCTTAATCAACAAAATCCTTAATACTATTATAAATGTGAAAATGTGTTTGTTTGTTTGTTACCTTTTCACGCCTCAAAGCCTTGACCAATCTTTATGAAATTTGGCATGCAGGTAGCCTGTGTCACGGGGAAGGACATAGGCTACTTTTTATCCCGGGAAAATAGCATAATCTGATGCAGTTCCTTAAATACTCGATTGTTGTGATTTTTTGCACAGAGATGGTTGAGTAGGTGGGAAACGACATTATTTACTAATCACCCTTAAAGCAGTCATAAAACAATGTCCACGCGGGCGGAGCCGCGGGATAAAAGCTAGTACAGTACATATGAACAAACTGTTCACAAATGTTCAGTAAAAGTGTGTCATCACATCAGCTCATATATATGTCCGTCCCCACCGAGGGGCTCGAGCCTACCCTGAATTAGGGTATACGGGTCTTAGTCGACTAAGCGGGCCCAGTGCGGGTTAGTCAACTTCACACACCTTCAAATTCCTTGGTAGATGTGTGCAGGTTTCCTCCCGATGTTTTCTTTCACCGTAAGAGCGTCGGATAAACGTACATATGAGATCGAAATTCGAAAACACATTGGTACGCAACATGATTCGAACCACGACCTCCCGAATAGGAGGTAGTGGCCCTTGCCGTTGCGCCACCGACGTTTGTGACGTTTGTTTACGGTGACATACACACCGAAAAGTGTGTATGTCACCGTAAAATTGTAAATACCATTAGATTATAATCTAACGGGATCTATCTCGCGAGATTGTAAACTGTCGAAAGATTGTGAACCGTAACATACTGCTTACAATTTCACTAGTGTCATTGTGAACTCATTAGTGACATTACAATAACACTAAGCAAAGTGAATAACATTAAAAAAATGAGCGAGCGAAGCGAGCGATGTTAGGTTCGCTCAGGTTTGATTGATTAAACAGTCATAGTGCCTCCCCCCCCTTGGGTAGCAGAATGTTTCGCAGAAGAAGAAATCATCGGTTTTCGGAGACACTCGTACAAGAATGGGCCGTGAAATTGTGAGCCGATTGACAATTTAATTTAATTGATATTTAATTTTGAATGTAGCGCAGTGAGATTGTAATGTCGCGGTTTTGGCAGTATCCCGGCGACGCGACGTGTATACCATTAACCATACCATTCAATGGTATACTTACAAGTTTTACGCAGATACTTACATGTAAACTTTGTTTTCGAACCTACAGAAAAAAAGACGTAAGTACATACTTAGTTTGTTTACATTTTCTATTTTCTTGAATTAAACGAAATTCTCGTATTTGAAAAGTTGGAAATATGTTTGTGTAAGGCAAAATTTTTATACATATAGACATTTTAACATTTCAACAAAAGCAAAGATTAAAAATATTACTTTAAAAGCAAAACCAGTAGGTAACTAATGATGAGTTTTGTTGTTTAATTCGTTCAATTTAATCCAAAATTGCTGAAGCGACAATCAAGAAGATTTATTGTAGATTTATTTATCTAAAATAAATTTAAATTCAAATTGTTTGTAACAAATTTATACTTTTATGGTCTTTTATTATTAGTAACTAGTGGCATGTCTTTCATGTTCCAATCCCCTGAGCAATGTACCATTGAATGGAACAAAGGCGTTTTCTTAGTGGTCAGATGGGTTTTAGACTAGTTGCGGGGTATTCTCAAATATGACATTAGCATCGAAGAAACTGCTGCGATAACTCTAGAGCTTTAAAATTAAAAATGTGTATTTTTTGCCTCAATAAAGGCTATTTTTAACTTGAAAAAAACCGACTTTATGTGGTAAAAGCCACCGTGCTCTCAAAATATCTAAACAATAGGCATATGTTTACCACCATTTAATGTGTAATAGTCTAATGCTATTTTGAGAACAAATTTTGTTTAAATAACTATTTTTCTTAATATTAATAATTTTCATCTTTAAACTTTTTTATATAATCGGCAATTTCATAGGTAAAGACTTAATAATTATATTCTCCTTTTTCTAAGTTTACTACTCAATTGTCTTTTTTATGGTGTGCACCAGGTGTGCTCTATACATTATTTATTCGATCGAACTTGTTTTTTTAACGGCTATTATACGTCAAGATACAAAACTAAAATTTTTATTATGTACCTACTAAAAAAGCTTATAATAATAACAAGGAAAACAACGCAGCTACGACGTAAAGTTTTCTTGGTAGACTGGTCTGTCTTGTCTTTTATTTTTAGCATCTCATTAGGAGAGTAGACGTTTATTTAATTAATATAACATGTTGTATTATTAAAGGACCTTAATATTATACATTATTTCTTTGAATATCACTAAATGAAACACGATACAATTTTGACTGTAGGTAACTAGGCATTTGTCTGCGAAACAAAAAATCTGGTGACACAGACCGGAGCTGAAGATGCAAAATGATTATATCTCCGCGGAGTTGAGTAAAACGGCAGACAATAAAAATCGATGCTTATTTCTCTATTTTTTTTATTCACAATAAGTTAGCCCTTGGCATCATCTCATCCGATGGCAAGTGACGATGATGCCGAAGATGTAAGCGGGCTTACGAAGATATCCCAACGCCATGGGAATCTGGCCATCTTATCTTCAAACCGGAACACATGAATGCTGATAACACTGATGTTTGGCGCTAGATGGTGGTAGCTAGCCAGGCGGGCTATGAAAATGCCCTACCATCAGCCAAACCGAGTCTTACAAAGTTGACCCCGCCGGGAATCGAACCAGCGACCTCCTGGTGTGAAGCGAATGGACTAACCATTACGCCACGGAGGCGGTTACCGTACTACCATCTTTAAATAAATCTTAGGTAAAAAAAAGTGTAGAATTTAGCATTGTAACACACCCCGGACACTGCATAAAACGGTCGTGGAATGACATTTCTAAAAACAAATGACGCAACAAACAAAATCATGGCGAAATCCTATACGTTCGACAACCAAACCAAAGTATATATATGTATATTAGTACTAATATACAGTATGTTCACAACCTGCCACTCTCTAGATTGCAACCTCACCCCCTCGTCACCCAGATTGATACAGATTGGTTACAGTTTGGTTGTCGAACGTATAGAATTTCGCCGCAGTTTTGTTTGTTCCGTCATTCCTTTTTTGAAATGTCATTTCTGGCCCGTTGTATGAAGTGTCCAGGGTGTGACCAAACTATAACCAATCTGTATCAGTCTAGGTGACGAGGGGGTGAGGTCGCTATCTAGAGAGCGGCAGGGAGTGTCCATACGGTATGTTAGTACTAATATATAAGGTCTATCGAAATTAGCTGAAACTATTTTAACTGGTACTTCTACCCATGAAACTGAACAACTTTTCCCATGGAACCCATAGTCAAATCGCAAAAAAAATTGGCTCTACCATACTAACTCGATCAAACTTAATATGGGAAGTTCAAATTTTTTTTTGCGATTTGACTATGGGGTCCATGGGGAAAATTGTTCAGTTTCATGGTTAGAAGCACCAGTTAAAATATTTTCAGCTAATTTTGTTAGACCTTCGCCACTGGGCATAGTTGATTATTAGCCACTATCTCTTGGCTAAATGATTTAAGTTGAAAGCTAATAGTAAGCCTTGTATGTGAATGAGCCGTGAACGGGTGCATTGGCCGTCGTTGTAACGGGATCGGATTCCACTAGGCTTCACTAGGCTCGCCTCCGCTGGGCTTCTGCCTCGCCCCTTCAGAGAAACGACAGGGAAATCTTACTAGTATTAAGAGCAGGCTCCCAGTGCGGCACTAGCGTACAAAATGATATTTAATTTTATGGAATCAGCTTTACAGCTGAATTTCGCGTAAGTGTCTAAACGCGACTTACATCCTTTTATTTCGGGTAAAAATGCACATTTTCGTTTATTGCGAGCTTAGTAAACGTTGTAGGAAAATTTCGTCTTAGCCATTTTATCAATACCTTTATTCTCTTACTGTCGGTATTTAATTGATACGCCTAAGTTATGTAATATAGGAGAAAAATCTAATAATCTCTCAACATTACATAGTTTTACAAAATAAAAAGTATCGAGCGAAAACCATTAAATCGTGTTTTTGTTTTAGCCATACCAAAGAAAAAGGTTCAAACAATGATACGTGTAGTTTTCATGTTCAGAAAGCTTGCGGCTGACTCAAAATATTCTAGCAAAAATTCTCTTATTTTGGGAGCCTGCTCTTAATGGTACCCATCGGCATCTAATAACCACACAGTTCACACGTGATCTTATGCTCTAAAGTAAGCAAATATAGTAAAAACTGCGTTAAAACTGCCTTGGGTTGATTTATGGACTTATGTCGTTATTAAATTTCGCTTCTAGTGCCATACGCAGTTCAATATAAAATCATAGACAAACTTTTCATAATTTGAGAATTTTCTTGTCATTATCCGCCATTTTGGAAAATGGTGGGTCCGCCTGAAGGAAGGTAGCGTCAATATTCAAAGTAAGAGCCTTAGATAGGTAAAATTACAATATTCAATTTAAACTATTGAAAGACTGTGTAAAGCTATCACCATGGAAAAAACATACAATACTAGTATGCTTAAAGTAATAAAAATTTTAAAAATAATACCAGTTTTGACGTACAAAAATAAACTGTAGACCCTGTTTTTGGCATTAATTACAAAATTTCTCGAAAACAAATAGGTAATATTGAATGAAACCGACACACAAAAATCGGTGACATTTTAGACCTTTTATTTTAATTGAACACATTTTTTTAAAACTTATTTGAAAGAATAAAAAAAAAGTGTAAAAATCGATAATTTGGCATTCGGTTTCAACGTAACAGCCGCTTTAATGCCCGCATTGATTTGAACTTAAAATGAATAGAATTACGTTCGATATTATTGAAACACGTATCAACCTGCTCGAATTGAGGCATGTTCAAGCCTTAAGGCTTATACCGCCGCCAACGACCAACTTTGTAACCACTGTTGAATTCAATTAAGGATTTTTGTAAAATCGTTTTGTAATTTACAGGATATGAGGAGTGATGTTGATTTCCTCGAATTCTATTTTAATACACAGAACTAAAGAAAAAAAATATCCTGATGCACCCTTTTTTTTAGTTGTAAGTTGTAACCATAGATCTGCTGCCATTTTCATCGAAACATCATGATTATTTATGAACTTCTTAACACAACAATGTAAAATGATTTTTTTGTCTTGCTTTTTGAAAATTCTTATTTTATTTATAATGAAGTATAATGACCACAATTTTCGCACGATTCGTCCGCAGCGATTGACGTAACAGTCACGTTGCATATACGAGCTGACAAGAACTTCATTGCTAAGCTATTTCGTTCGATGTTTGAAACATTGTAAATCGAGTTGCGTTAGATTAGGGATGGAGTTGAGTTAGGGACGGAGGAGCCTCAAGGTGCAACGGAGAGGTCATGGCGAGTATTAAAAAGCAAAAATATATATGCCACGTCACACATCTAATTTATGCTTTAACATGACGGTTATATTAACTTCCATTGAAAAACATCTAGATATACAAACAAATTGCATATAAAAAACATTAAACAACCATCACAAACTTTATATTATTTTTTTATTATATTATTGGTCGACTAAGGCCTAATCACCCTGATTCAGGGTAGGCTCGAGCCCCTCGGTGGGGACGTATATGAGCTGTAATGATGATGATGATATTATTTTTAATTTTAACTTTACATTTTATTTTCGTATGCAAACGCGCGAATAAATTTTTCACCCTATATGTTTCTGTACTAGTTTGATAGAGATCTCGAATTTGATAAGACAAAGTATACCCAGACATGCGTTGATGTCAGTTCGTGTCGGAATGCAGCCGCATCCTGCGCCTGCGCGTCGTGGCGACTTTCACTCGCATCTCTAGTCACTACCCAGTACTTGTAAAATATATTGGAGAATCCAAACATAACAAAATTAAGCAAGGTTTACAACACCACGGATAAGATAAATAAGGTTGGATTGGAAATGTGCGCTGGGCAGGCGCTCCTCAAGTATGATTAGACAATCATACTTGACCGAAGCAATACTTTTTATTTGCGTGTGGTTGCGTGTAACGTACAGATTCTCGAAATGGTGTGAGACACAATTGCAGCCCTGTGTTCTAAGTGTCTTATGTTTATTAGTGTGCGCAATTCGTGTATATGTATTATTATTGCTTGTGTAGTGGAGTTGATGGGTGGGAGACAGGCGGCGATGCTGGTTTTCAAACAAAAGTTTGACTATTGCCAATCCAACCTTATTTATCTTATCCGTGGTTTACACGGCTATTTTTGGACCCTCACCAAAACATCGGATTCTTTTCATTTAACTATAAAGAAACCTATAATTTGTCTCTCTTTCTCCATCACTTAGCACTTAGCATCACCCGCGGTCACGTGTAGGGCATTAAGATATATTTAGATTTACACATACGGACGTGTGCAACGCGACCTTCATACATGTCTGGAATGATATGTGCAGGTTTCCTCACGATGTTTTCCTTCACCGTTAAAGCAATCGGTAAGTATATGTACGTAAGTTTCGAAAAACTCATTGGTACATTGGCCGTCCGGATTTGAACCCGGGACCTCTGGTTAGGGGGACCGAGTCGTTACCGGTTGAGCCACCGAAGCTTTTTTTAACCTATAATTAACAAGCAAAAAAAAACTTTATATACCAAATTAATTAATATTATGTTTACTTGCAAAGTGGTTCAGTTTCATAAATTGTAACATATCAGCGTAGGACCAAGAAAGCTGAAATTTTGCACGGAGGTCTAAGATGTAGACAAATGGAAGGGAAATTTCCACGGGATAAAAGGTGGATGGAGCGGCAGGGAAGAAGCTAGTTTATAACAAAATGGGAAGGTACTTGGTATATGCGTTGACGAGGATAGTGGTAGAGAAAATTAAGGTTACAATATTCTAAGCTATATAAGGTGTAACAAAATTAGCTGAAACTATTTTAACTGGTGCTTCTAGCCATGAAACTGAACAACTTTCCCCATGGAACCCATAGTCAAATCGCAAAAAAATATTTGGCTCTCCCATACTAACTCGCTTAAGCTGATCAGCCAAGTTAGTATGGGAAGTTCAAAATATTTTTATTTTTACTATGGGTTCCATGGGGAAAGTTGTTCAGTTTCATGGGTAGAAGCACCAGTTAAAATAGTTTCAACTATTTTTTTACACCTTATATATAGCTTTTATCAACGGCCGTCAATAACTGAATGTTGACCCGTACTAGGGATACATCGATACGCCTTTTTATCGATACGAAACCGATACCGATCATCATCATCATCATCATAACAGCTCATGTACGTCCCCACCGAGGGGCTGAGCAAAAAATCACAACAATACAGTATTTTTTCAGTTCCCTCAGTAACTGCATCAGATTATGCTATTTTCCCGGGATAAAAAGTAGCCTATGTCCTTCCCCGTGACACAGGCCACCTGCATGCCAAATGTCATAAAGATTGGTCAAGGCGTTGAAGCGTGAAAAGGTAACAAACAAACACATTTTCACATTTATAATATTTTAAGTAAGGATGACAATAACATCAATACCTACTCCTAAGTTATATAAAATCACTTCAAGTCCCGCTTTCAGTATGTCATTATATCGGTATCGGTATCGGATGCATCCCTGTCCGTCATCATATCAGCTCATATTTGTCCCCACCGAGGGGCTCAAGCCTACCCTGAAATAAGGCGATTGGGCCTTAGTCGACCACGCAGGCCCAGTGCGGGTTGATCGACTTCACACACAACCTGCAAGTTTCTCCGCAGGCGTGTGCAGGTTTCCTCACGATGTTTTCCTTCACCGTAAGAGCGTCGGATGAACGTACATTATAATGAAATCTAAATTCGAAATCACATTTGTACGTGGCAGGGTTCGAACCACGACCTCCCGGACAGGAATCGGCGGCCCTAGCCGTTACGCCACCGACGACGCCCGTAAGACAGGTAAACAAAGAAAATGCTTCTAGGAACATCTAATCATCATCATCAAATTAAAAAATTCGGTAAAACACAAGTTCGCCTAAATAGAAGAACAGAGGAATGTCGTGTTTTGACGTCAATCGATATTTATAATTATATTTTCTAACAGAGGTAATTTATTACATTCGCAATTAACTTATATTAATGATTTTTCTAGAGGTTGCTCAAATAGCAAAACAAACATTCGATAATAAATTGATAAATTCATTTAATTTTAATGTATGGTGTAATACATTTTATTGGTACCTACGTTTGAGAGGAAAACACACAGTTACATTAAAGTATACAACCTGCTTGATATTAACTAATTAAATTTACGGGTTGGTTTTAAAGTACCCAAAGTTCAAGTTCATTCTATTTCTAAGCAACATACAACATATATATATATTGAAAAATTTTATAGTTGTAAAATTAAAATAACCTTATCGAATTAGAATAAAATAAAAATTGAAACAAAATAATTTTCCTACTTCAGTTAACAAAAACATATCAAAAATAGATACACATCAAGAATCCATTAGGTACTTATATCATGTCAAAGTTAAATAAAGACGAAGTAGACATAAATATAAAATAAAAATAACCTACATAATCAAAATAATTACAATAAAAATGTTAAAACAATATGACATCAAACTGGCAAAAATCGCAAATCTCAAAAATGCGGAATATACAAGTCATGATAACTTTATATATACGTTGACATCTGTTCTATAAGATGATCTTAGAAAATTTTGAGGGGGGGGGGAAATAAGCTCTATATTAAAAACTAATATACAGGATTTAAAAAAATTGGTGTAGAACCCGTAAACTGAGACTTCTACTCATTACTCAAAAAAAATTTGGAACTTTCATACAAAAATGCACAAAATTGATCAATCAGCTGATCGATTTGTACGAGTATTAAATATATTTTTTTTGGCGATTTCAGGAAAGTCGTAGAACAATAGTTGTTCAGTATATATTATAAACGTTTTTAAATAAAATATATTTGATTTGATTTGACACACCAATTTTGTTACACCCTGTTAAAGAACTTTGTTAATTGTCCTTTTAGTGATAAAATCGAAGATCCGTGAGAAAGAGAAAATGCCTCGAACGACCTATAACTATCTACATTAATATTATGAAGAGGTAAAGTTTGTATATAAGAAGGAATTTCCGAAACTGTGCATCCTATTACAAAAAAAATCTTTTACCAATATTTAGAATGGGAGAAATAGAAAATGCCTCGAACGACCTATAACTATCTACATTAATATTATGAAGAGGTAAAGTTTGTATATAAGAAGGAATTTCCGAAACTGTGCATCCTATTACAAAAAAAATCTTTTACCAATATTTAGAATGGACCTTCAGGATGCATACAGGCTCAACAAAAAAAAACAAAAATATAAGAGATTTTTTTTTAAAATTGCGAAATATGATCCAAAAACTTTACATTATTATTTTTTATCCACAATTGATAAACCCTTGGCAATAATTAAATATTTTAATTAATCTTTACAGTACGTACACTGTACGTAGGATTAGCGAAGCATCACGGGTTGTCTGGAAGAGATCGCTTGTTAGCGATAAGACCTCCTATATGTACAATTTCCTTAATCATTGTATCTTTTTTTTTCTCTTATGTTGTGCAATAAAGAATTTTCAATCACGGGTTTTACATAATTAAAAGAAACAACTAAAATGAAAAGCTTTATAAATTCTTTTCAAATGCGATGTTATACTATGTTTGTTAGGTAAACCTTTCAGGGATAGTAATATCCTACTAATCCCTACTAATATTATAAATGTGAAAGTAACTCTGTCTGTCTGTTACGCTTTCCCGCAAAAACTACTGAACGGATTTAGACAGACAGATTAGGACCTGGATTAATATATAGGCTACTTGTTTCCACGCTCGCGAGCCACTTGCGGCTCGCACACTGTGCACCCTCGCAAAATCATAGAAACGTTGTCGACGCGGGTGAAGCCGCGGGAAACAGCTAGTAAAAAAATAAATTAGAAAATATATCTATCAGATTAGCACAGTGGGTCTAATTTCAACGCTAACATTTATTTATTTACCTACCTTTCCGCAGGAGGTCCTTGCTCTTATAATTATCGTGTCCATATAACTACATAGCAATCAACGCTCAACATCAAGCAATCTTATGTTGAAAGAAGGAAATTGATAAATACAATAAAAGTAAAGTTCTCGAGTGGCAACCGCATACCGGAAAACGTAGTGTAGGCAGGCCTCCCACGCGGTTCACCGACGACCTGGTAAAAATCGCAGGAAGCCGATGGATGGATGTGGGCAGCGCAGGACCGGTCGTCGTGGAAATTCTTGGGGGAGGCCTTTGTACAGCAATGGACGATTTTCGGCTGATATGATGATGAACAAAAATATATTTATTTTTTTAATACACAATTGATAAGCCCTTGACATCATCTCCCCTGATGGTAAGTGACGATGATACCGAAGATGGAATGGGGCTTAAAGATTCCTCAACGCAATGGACTATCTTATCTTCAATCCGGAACACATTAATGATGTTAAAGATGGTTGTAGCTAGTCATGCAGGCTATGAAAATGCCCTATCATCAAACAAACTGAGTCTTACAAAGTTGACCCAGCCGGGAATCGAACCCGCGACCTCCCGCCACGAGGCGGTTTAGGCTTAAAGCGGTAACATTTTCCTACTTTTTGTAGTAATTAATTATGTTTGTTCAATATAAGTCGTGTAATAGCAATTTGTAGTATGTAGGTGATACACGTAGTTCACCTTAAGATAAAATTTTGGGCATAAGTTTTAACTAGAAAACCAAGTGGAATATCGAAATTATTTGTAACTGTAGCACTCAGTTACAAATGAGTTGTAACTCTAGCACTCAGTTACAAATGAGTTGTAACTCTAGCACTCAGTTACAAATGAGTTGTAACTCTAGCACTCAGTTACAAATGAGTTGTAACTCTAGCAGTCAGTTACAAATGAGTTGTAATTCTAGCACTCAGTTACAAATTAGTTGTAACTCTACCACTCAGTTACAAATTAGTTGTAACTCTAGCACTCAGTTACAAATTAGTTGTAACTCTAGCACTCAGTTACAAATGAGTTGTAACTCTAGCACTCAGTTACAAATTAGTTGTAACTCTACCACTCAGTTACAAATGAGTTGTAACTCTAGCACTCAGTTACAAATTAGTTGTAACTCTACCACTCAGTTACAAATTAGTTGTAACTCTAGCACTCAGTTACAAATTAGTTGTAACTCTAGCACTCAGTTACAAATGAGTTGTAACTCTACCACTCAGTTACAAATTAGTTGTAACTCTAGCACTCAGTTACAAATTAGTTGTAACTCTAGCACTCAGTTACAAATGAGTTGTAACTCTAGCACTCAGTTACAAATTAGTTGTAACTCTACCACTCAGTTACAAATTAGTTGTAACTCTAGCACTCAGTTACAAATTAGTTGTAACTCTAGCACTCAGTTACAAATTAGTTGTAACTCTACCACTCAGTTACAAATTAGTTGTAACTCTACCACTCAGTTACAAATGAGTTGTAACTCTAGCACTCAGTTACAAATTAGTTGTAACTCTACCACTCAGTTACAAATTAGTTGTAACTCTACCACTCAGTTACAAATGAGTTGTAACTCTAGCACTCAGTTACAAATTAGTTGTAACTCTACCACTCAGTTACAAATTAGTTGTAACTCTACCACTCAGTTACAAATTAGTTGTAACTCTACCACTCAGTTACAAATGAGTTGTAACTCTAGCACTCAGTTACAAATGAGTTGTAACTCTAGCACTCAGTTACAAATTAGTTGTAACTCTACCACTCAGTTACAAATTAGTTGTAACTCTAGCACTCAGTTACAAATTAGTTGTAACTCTACCACTCAGTTACAAATTAGTTGTAACTCTAGCACTCAGTTACAAATTAGTTGTAACTCTACCACTCAGTTACAAATTAGTTGTAACTCTAGCACTCAGTTACAAATTAGTTGTAACTCTACCACTCAGTTACAAATTAGTTGTAACTCTACCACTCAGTTACAAATTAGTTGTAACTCTAGCACTCAGTTACAAATTAGTTGTAACTCTAGCACTCAGTTACAAATTAGTTGTAACTCTAGCACTCAGTTACAAATTAGTTGTAACTCTACCACTCAGTTACAAATTAGTTGTAACTCTAGCACTCAGTTACAAATTAGTTGTAACTCTAGCACTCAGTTACAAATTAAAGACATTTAATGGTGGGTGGGTCTCGCTGTTCAAAAAGTGACCGCTGTGGGATTTCACGCAAAATCTCTGGAAATCCAATCAACATGAACGCAAAAAGCAAGATATGATACTCTTTTGATTCTAAACTAAGTACACTAATGTTATGATTGACAGTGACTAGTGAATGCTAGTGAGTGAGCAATGACGTAACAGCTAAACCATCAGCAAACAAAACTGCGCTTGAGTTGGCTAACTCCCAAGAGTCGTTGTGTAGTCCAGGTCCGTTGCTAGGAGTAAGAGGTCTAAATCTGCCTTATTCCACAAAAATATAATCTATATGAGTGTATCCTTATACAATGCGTTACCAGGAAATATCAAAATGCTGTCTTTGCCAAGGTTTAAAACAAGTGTTTACAATTTACTGATTGAAAAATGTTATTACAGTATCGATGAATGTATGAAAGAAAAAGTGGACCGGTTTTGTAAAAATTGACTTGACATATTTAGCAGATTACTTTGACAATTTAATTCTTTGACATTCTCTATAATTAATTGACATATATTATTGCATGTTTTCTTAAGGCAGGTTATTGCGAACATAGTACAATTTATTTAAACCAATAATCGGCAATAAAATATTTGAGTTTGAGAGATTCTGCAATAAAATTCTAAGTAGGAAATTCATTAAAACAATATAAAGAAGAAACTTATTCCAACAGCTGTCACAAATCAACACTACAATAACCGTAGTAATAATTTTAATAGTCTATTATTTATTTGCCTCCCTGGTCTATAGGCTGTAGAGTAAGCCACAACGTGCCACAACTATCTATCACACATTTGTGACACGTTCATCAGAGACTTATTACCTTGTAACGGGATCCAAAGGTATTTGAATTAATAGTTCTTAGTTGAGTTAATAAGCAGGCATTAATACTCAGGGGACAAAATGACTTATAAGTTGACAGTTAAGCCGTTTGGGTAACGAAATGGTGTAATGGGTCAAATGACAATATTCAAATGAAATTATTGTAAGACTGTGTAAAGCTATCACCATGGAAAAAATATATAATATACTTAAAGTAATAAAAAATTGATTTAATTGAATGCAATTTTAAAAATATTACCACTTTTGATGTAAAAAAATATACTGTAGACCCTGTTTTTGGCATTAATTGCAAAATTTCTCGAAAACAAAAGTGAATATTCTATAAAACCAACACACAAATATTGGTGACTTTAAGACCTTTCATTTTAATTGAATGCATTATTTTAAAAGTTATTTCAAAATGGAGAAAAGTAATAAAAACACGTAAAAATCGTGAATTGGGCGTTCGGTTTCAACGTAACAGCCGCGTTGAAGCCCGCATTGATTTGAACTTATAATGAATAGACTTACGTTCGATATTTTTAAACACGTATCAACCTGCTCGGATTGAGTGATCTTAGCTCCTAGACGTGAAATAACGTAAAGTAATGTAGACGTAGGCACACGTAGGGGACCGAAGACGCTTTTACCAACACATTTCCTTTTCAATTTTATTTCCAAAGCATCTCGATCAAAGTGAATCCCTGCTAATATTATAACTGTGAAAATGTATTTGTTCGTTTGTTTGTTACCTTTTCACGCTTCGATGCCTCGACTTATCTTGATGCAATTTGACATGCAAGTAGCCTGTGTCACTAGAAAGGACATAGGCTACTTTTTATCCGGTGAAAATAGCATAGTTCGATGCAGTTCTTGAGGGAACTGAAAGAATACTCTTTTTTGGTTAATTTATCTAACATTGCAGTGGAACATGCCCTCTCGTATATCTACCAGATACGCTAAACTACCAGGTTTATCACTCACCGACAGCTTGGTCATATAGTGAGGGCCGCTATTCCTGCCAGCACCATAAGGCGAAGGCAAGGATCAGTTACGGTAGGTCTTGCCGCCAAGACGCTTGTCCCGGTACTCTGCAAGGCGAGTGCCTCGTGGAAGAGAACCACTACCTACTGTCCAGGTAGGTCCCGGAGCTGTAGACACGCTCATCTCCCGCGGCTTTCGCTGCTGGCGGTTCGATCCTCGTTCGGGATGCCAGAGAAGCTGGCTCCCACATCACCGTTGTGGTACCGGAACAACAACAATGGATTGTTGTGATTTCTTGAACAGAGATGGTTGAGGGGGAAGAAATGACATAATTTACTAATTAGCATATCCTGACATAGATCCCCAACGGATCTGAGGAAAACTCATTTCCACGCTCGCGCATGTCGGCGTCGCAACGGAGCAACGGATTGAAGTGTTTTTTTTTGTATAGAATTGGTTGAGGGGGTAGGAAGTGACATAGACTCCTAATCAGAACAGCGTCAGACATGAGTTTTCTCCTGATCCCTCGGGAGATATAGTTCCCGAGGGATCAGCAGAAAACTCATGTCCACGCTCGCGAGTCCGCGCACCACTCACCCTCAAAGACAGTCATAAAAACGATGTCCACGCAGACGAAGCATCGTGCAAAAGCTAGTTTAATAAGTTATTCATTGCACGTGTTTCATATGCCGTATCCGTGCATAATATAATATAACACTGTATGTCCATAATTATTACGTAATGAAGTTATGCGAAACAGTAGTCCCTTGGCAAGCCTGACTCATTGAGTTAAGGTACTTTAATAATTAGAGAACTTTATAACAAGGTTGCTCAAACGGATTAAAAGGTCAATAGCAATTAGTGTTAACAGATGCCAATTACTGCAAATGTGACAATGATAGTTGCCTCACATGTTTTTCTTCTAGATCATCACATCAGCTCATATATACGTCCCCACCTACGGGCTCGAGCCTACCCTGAATTAGAGCGATCGGGCCTTAGTCTACCATGCTGGTCCAGTGCGGGTTGGTCAACTTCACACACAACCTTCGAGTTTCTTGCCAAAGCGCCACCGATCCCTATCTTCTAGATATTACTTAGAAAACTGCGAAAAACAATGTTATCACTTTGATTACTTAAGCACCATTTGAAGTTAAGTTATAGCTAATAATAATATTTATGTGCTAGTAAAATATGATGTAAGTATCTAAACAGAACATTAAAATTCAATATGATGACAAAACCGTATTAATTAATAAATACAGATTGCTAAGCATATAATTTCGGTCTTAAAATATCGTGATTTTAAAATATACAGGGTGTAACAAAATTGGTCTAGTTCCCGTTAACTGGGGGTTCTACTCATCATACTAAACAACTTTTGTTTTACGAGTTTGCTGAAATAGCAAAAAAATTTTTGAACTCTTCTTACAAACCGATCAGCTGACAGACCTATTTTATTAAACATTTTTAAATGGAGCGTCGATTTTTTTTTTGAGAATTGTTTTTTTTGGAAAAAGTTGTTCAGTATGATGAGTAGATGCCCCAGTTAACGGGACCTACACCAATTTTGTTACACCCTGTATATAGGTACTTACAAGTATGTTTTTTTTTTTATTCACAATTGGTAAGCCCTTGACGACATCTCACCTGGTGGTAAGTGACGATGTTGCCGAAGATGAACGCGGGCTTACCAATATTCCCCAACGCAATGGGGAACTGGCTATCTTATCTTCATGCTGGAACACACCAATGATATCAACATTGATATTTGGCGGCAAGACTTAGATAAGATGGTGGTAGCTAGCCTTAGAAAATGACCCCGCCGGGAATCGAACCCGCGATCTCCTGTGTAAAGCCAGTGAACTTTGCCTCTGAGCTACGGAGGCGGTTAAAAAAGAACAATAGACGTTTAGAACATTTTTGTATGGAAAGATTTGCACAATTTAACCTATATACATTTCAGTACCTAGTTAAAGTAAAAGTCAAATTAATTAATTTAATTAGGGGATGAAAGTTGTATTAAAATACAATCTAAAAATACGTTGAGACATTTTGACATAGATCTGTACGCTCCTGAGATAAGATGAGATGAGATGAGATAAGATAATGTTTATTGACAAAAACCACATAAAGGTACAGTGCTATTCCTATTGTATTGCTAATTAAAGATAGTCAAAACAATAGTTTTCTTTTTATCTCCCCATATATCTCAGTAATGTTTGTGACGATTTAGGTCTTATATATTTACTAACTGTTTGTGTTTGTATCTCTTGTCGAATTCGAAACATCTTATAGGATACATATCACGTGGTCGATTAGACAAAATTTAATATGTATCTACGATTACAATAGGGATGACGAATGCTAGTCATCTGAGTTACTTTTTATCATCTCTCAAAAACGACATTTAAAATGTTGAAAATACCTAGGCGTGACGTCATAGTTTAGTAGCGTCATATATGTACTAATTTTGTGATTTTGGTGAATTGAAAATCGAAAAATTGATGGAAAACAAAACGAGTAAAGTTTTCCGAAGTTTAAGAGTTCATAATTTATTTCTGATGCCGTCGTCATCCCTATATTATGTTGCTATACCACAGAGGTTTTAATCTCACCCCTTTGTTGAATGGTAATATTTTGGTCACAATTGTACATGATTTGTTACCTAGCAACGGTATTCTTTTAACCGCCTCCGTGGCGTAATGGTTAGTCCATTCGCTTCACACCAGGAGGTCGCGGGTTTAATTCCCGGTGGGGTCAACTTGTAAGACTCGGTTTGGTTGGTGGTAGGGCACTTTCTAAGCCCGCCTGGCTAGCTACCACCATCTTATCTAAGTCTTGCCACCAAACATCAGTGTTATCAACATTTATGTGTTCCGGCTTGAAGATAAGATAGCCAGTTCTCCATTGCATTGGGGAATCTTGGTTAGCCCGCTTTCGTCTTCGGCATCATCGTCACTTACCATCAGGTGAGATGATGCCAAGGGCTTACCAATTATGAATTTTAAAAAAAATTTGATTCAATCACCACGATTATTTTGTCCTCGCCAAAGTTCACGTCATAATCTGTCAGTTTTTGCTTGTCAGATTGCAAACGGTCTTAAACGTCATTTAAAATGAGCGCCCAGTTTAATTAAGATTCTTTCTTTTTCTTTTTTTTATTCACAATTGGCAAGCCCTTGGCATCATTTCACCTGACGGTAAGCGACGTTGATGCCGAAGGTGGAAGTGGGCTTACCAAGATTCCCCAACGCAATGGAGAACTGGCTATCTTATCTTCATTATCTTATCATAGATTCATTCAAAAACGTCGCGTCAGTCATTACAGTTTAATTAGAGTAAATCAAAGTCATAAACAAATCCTTACACAGCAATCGAAAACAGATTATTAAATTGAAATAGAAGTCGTGAGAGGCATTCACGCGCAACTCCGGAAGCCAGCGACCATCTTGTACCCACGTGACTTCCGGCCTTTCTATTCGGCTCAAGTTGGTAATTGAGACCTGTCGATAGGTGCAATGCATGTCATTCTCGGCAAAGTGTCTGGTCTGACACACTTGTATTCAT
Source organism: Coleophora flavipennella (assembly GCA_947284805.1). Classification (NCBI taxonomy): domain Eukaryota; kingdom Metazoa; phylum Arthropoda; class Insecta; order Lepidoptera; family Coleophoridae; genus Coleophora; species Coleophora flavipennella. The sequence goes on along the minus strand of OX369253.1, from coordinate 19,818,065 downwards.
GTTGACATTTTTTTGCACGTCAGATATAATTATGTAACTGCTAAAGACTGAAGAGAGTTCTCAAATAAGACTGTTATGTAAGATTAATGGTAAAGAGTGGTATACTTTATTTCTTTATTTATCATCATCATATCAGCCGAAAAACGTCCACTGCTGGACAAATTCCTCCCACAAGGATTTCCACGACGACCGATCTTCACCAGATCGTCGGTCCACCGCGTGGGAGGCCTGCCTACGCTATGTTTTCCGGCCCCAACGGCCATATTTTACTGCCCCAACGGCCATCTGATCTACAAGCTATGTGCTTGTTGGGTGCACGGAACCCTAAAATGGGCTAATAGGCAGTGAATACAATTCAACGTAATTCAGTGAGGCAATGCGCAAGCGCACCTTTGCGAATGCTAAGGGCTTGTGCACAAATCACGCGAGGTTTTTTCGGTTACTTTTTGACCCCCTCCTCCCCCCTGGTGATATTTGGTGAGGTTCTTGGCTACCCCCCTACCCCTTACAACCTCACGTGTATTTTTTTAATTCAACCTAAATTGAAGATTTATAGTAGGTACCTATTGTATATATAGCGGTCAAGGTCACGCGCGTCAAAATTTCGTAAAAAAAACTCGCTATTTTGAAGTATTTAACAAGTGAAGATTTATTTTTAACTAGCTGTTTCCCGCGGTTTCACCCGCGTGGACAACGTTTCTATGACTTTTCGAGGGTGCGCAGTGCGCGAGCCGCAAGCGGCTCGCGAGCGTGGTAAAAAGTAGCCTATGTCTTAATCCAGGTCCTAATCTGTCTACCTACCAAATTTTAGCCAAATCCGTTCAGTAGTTTTTGCGGGAAAGCGTAACAGAGAGACAGAGTTACTTTCGCATTTATAATATTATAGTAGGGAGTAGGGACTAGTAGGGATTAGTAGGGATTAGTAGGGATTGTATATATAGCGGGCGGGGTCAAGTGCGGTCAAGGCCACGTGCGCCAAATTTTCGTAAGAAAAAACTCGCTATTTTGAAGTATTTAACAAGTGAAGATTTATTTTTAATGAAACCGATAAAACTAACTATACTCATGTGGTAGATTTTTTTCTTTGTTCGTACATTGTAGAAAAATACACGTGAGGTCTGTTTATACCTCCCCTCCCGTGATCTGTCGTGATTTTTTTGTGACCCTCCCTCCCCCCTATCGAACCTCACTTGATTTGTGCATAAGCCCTAATGTGTCTGCAGATTCTGTAAGACATTCCTTCACACCAGGCAGTGTTGCAAAATTGTTTCCTTTACACGATGCTTAATAAGTTCCATCCTTTATTAACTTTGGCGCCATTAATTACTTAGTGGCAGTTTAATCTCATGTAATGCAAGTGAAATTATAAATAGGTGCTATTTGAGTCATTATCATCATATCAGCTCATATACGTCCCCACTGAGGGGCTCGAGCCTACCCTGAATTAGGGCGATCGGGCCTTAGTCGACCACGCTCGCCCAGTGCGGGTTGGTCGACTTCACACACAACCTTCGAGTTTCTCCGCAGGCGTGTGCAGGTTTCCTCACGATCGATGTTTTCCTTCACCGTAAGAGCGTCGGATAAACGTACTTAAAAAATCGAAATTCGAAAACACATTGGTACGTGGCAGGATTCGAACCACGGCCTCCCGGACAGGAGGTAGTGGCCCTTGCCATTACGCCATCGACGCTCTCACTAAATTTAGCCAATCTAGGCCAGGTCATCGGATACGCCTCATCAGTAACTGTTGAAGCACGATAACAAATGTTATGAGCCTATTTATATTAAGTCAGTATATTAGGGCGATAGTATAGCCTCCGTAGCTCAGAGGCAAAGTTCACTGGCTTTACACAGGAGGTCGCGGGTTCGATTCCCGGCGGGGTCAATTGTAAGACTCGGTTTGGTTGGTGGTAGGGCATTTTCTAAGCCCGCCTGGCTAGCTACCACCATCTTATCTAAGTCTTGCCGACAAATATCAATGTTGATATCATTGGTGTGTTCCGGCATGAAGATAAGATAGCCAGTTCCACATTGCGTTGGGGAATCTTGGTAAGCCCGCTTCCATCTACGGCAACATCGTCACTTACCACCAGCTGAGATGTTGTCAAGGGTTTACCAATTTTGAATAAAAAAAATAAAAAAAAATAGTCTGAAGTCAATTGTATCCAGAAATTTCTTCAAGGCGACGACGCATTGGCAACTTTAGTTTTCTCAGCAATTACTAAACATATGAAAGTGATATTTTGTTACCTGACTCTTCATTTCAATGACTTCATTTTGTCAGCTGTAGAAATACGATTCGTTAACTTTTGTAACAATAATAAAATATAAAAGAAATCTGTTTAAAAAAAAATGCAATCCACGGGCAAACCAGACCGATCTAAACTTTTAAATTTTCTTAGTTGATTAGTCTAAACACATACTTCAATTTGCCAGTTTGATTTTATTTTTAAATATAATAGTTTTTAATTGAAACAAAAAACATTGAAAAAGTAATAAAGTGTGGTTGTTTTCTTTAATCTTTAGACGTAAAAAATACAGAGACAAGTGTTCCTATCAATACGTAGCCTTAACTACTCCATCCAATTTCATACTATTGTTCAAATGAAGTCTCATAGTAAAGGTACGTCTCATCACATCAGCACATATATACGTCCCCACCGAGGGGCTAGAGCCTACCTTGAATAAGGGCGATCGGGCCTAAGTCGGCTACTATGAATAAATATTCTGTGAATATTATAAGCGTCTAACTGTTGTTGTTTTCAATATGGAGAAAAATGAGCAATACAATCACGTTTTGTTGTATGCTAGCCCCCCTTAAATATTTGTTTTATTTTTAATTTAATAAATTTATTTAAAAGTTAATTTTTAATTAAATATTTTGTGAATATTTCAAGCGCCTACCTTTTGCCGTTATCAATATCGAGCCAAAACGAGCAAAAAACTCATGTCTTTTGTACGAGACGGACAGCGAAGTCTCAGTAATAGGGTCCCGTTTTTACCCATTGGGCACGGAACCCTAAAAATTAGAAAAAGTAAAAAAATAAGAGGGGGTATCCATACATAAAATTTGTTTTGTTATAAGTCCTTTAGAAGTATTTGTGTGATTTAGCTCTATCGTAAAAACGGTAGTACAGTCCATCTTCGGCAACATCGTCACTTACCACTAGGTGAGATGTTGTCAATTCACCAATTGTGAATAAAAAAAAGAAAAAAAAGTCAAGGAAAATAATTCCCTACCCATTTCGTTGATATTAGACGTTCGCAATGCATTAAGGTCGAAAATTCTATTTCAGTAATAGTATTGACATGTCAGTACTTATATTTGTCACTTCACATTACAGATAAACTCTTTGCAAAAAGTGATCATTTGCTTTTCAATGTGTCAGTGTCAATCGAAAATAGCTCTTATGGTGACAGTTTGCTACACGATGTTGAACCTTAGGTGGGTTGGAAATTAAATTCCTTGGCTGAACATACAAACGTGAAATTATAGTACTAATACTGAAGTAAAACAACAACAAAAAATCGGTCAAGAGTAAGTCGTACTCGTGCTAAGGAGTCCGAACTGAATGACAAAAATGCAATTTTTTTTCGCTCGCATTGATGTTTTTTGTTTGTATTGTGAATAGGTATCATTTTTGTTATACTATGTAGTTGTGTGGAGAGGTGTGGAGGTACGGAACCCTCGGAGTGCTAGTCCGACTCGCACTTGGCCGGTTTTTTAATCTATATTTGTGTTACTTCTACTGTGCATGTCGTCGTAGCCTATAATTAGGATGGCATTTAAGACTGGTTTCTAGTGCTTAATAATAAATTTGAAAGCGATTAAATTTGATATACATCCTGTTGGTGACCTAATAAAAAATTAAAATAACTTTTGTCTTTATATTATTGCCTTTTTATTGGTAATTTTATGAATATCCATAGTCCATCGCGACGCATTTTCATACGAGATCCTCTAATAGAGCCACGCGAGGCAAATTTAATCCTAAATGCGCAGTTATCAAGTATGCATGCAAATTGGATGATTACCTGTTCAATCATCATGTCATCATCATGATACCTAGTCCTAACTACCTTACAAATGACTATGTCATCTCTATTGGCGAGGCATCTGCTTAGAGGATACCTGTACACGTGCTAGGTAAATACATAACATACCATTATTTTACATAGACAATCTTTAGATGGAAAATTTCCTACACACTCATGCATTTTGCACTAGCCTTGTATTAAGACTCCTCCGTCCCTAAAATTAGCAACTATACATTCACGATGTTTCAAATATCGAACGAAATAGCTTGGAAATAAAGTTCTTGTCAGCTCGTACTGCAACGTGGCTGTTACGTCAATCGCTGAGGCTGAATCGTGTGAAAATTGTGGTTTTTTATTCATTTTCAAAAACAAAATTAGAAACAAAATTATTATGTATTATTTTGTTAAGAAGTTCATAAATTATCACAATGTTTCGATTAAAATTGCAGCAGTTCTATGGTTAGAACTAGAAAAAAAGTTGACTGATAGCCATTTTTAACATCTGTCAAAAACGACATTTTGTTCTTACAATGTATGAAATAGGAACACGTGACGTCATAGTTTCTCAGCGTCATTGATGTACTAATTTTGCGATTTTGTTTATTTAAAAATTAAAGACGCAGTGCAAAACAAAATAAGTAAGATTTTTTTATAATTTTAAATTTTAATTAGAGAATAACTATTCTTAATTTATTTTTGATGCAGTCACCTACCCTAATATATTTACAACGGACTTCCAAAAAGGAGGAGGATCTCAATTCGACTGTATGTTTTTTTTATGTGTGTTACCTCAGAACTTTTGACTGGGTGAACCAATTTTTATGATTATTTTTTTTATTTGAAATGTAGTGCTTCCCGTGTGGTCCCATATAAATTTTATCAATATCGGTGTAGTATTTTAATAGAAAATTTACAAAAACCAAAAATAATAATGCAAAAATGTACTAAGTTGTTGCGATGGAAGTCGGTTTTTAACGTGTTTAGCATTTTTCTTAGTATACATATTTCAGCCGGATTCGACGCACAAGGTGCCAAAAACGCAAAAGGCCAAAGCACACATTTTTGGCCATTCGCGTATTTTAATTATTTTATAAGCCAATCGCCAAATCAGCCACTTCGATCGCCAACCTGCCTACCAAGCGTGGCGATTACGGAAAAAATCCCCAACTCGGGGCAGCAGTTCATTAGTAATGTTCAAAAAAAAGTTAAAGTTCATTAGTTTGTAACCGGCTTCAAAAAAAGGGCGAGGTTTCACAATTCGACCGTATATATTTACACCTGTATATACAGGGTGTAACAAAATTGGTGTAGGTCCCGTTAACTGTTGGTTCTACTCATCATTCCGAACAACTTTCTCCAAGGAACACATAGTCAATTTTTTTTAAAAAATTTGGACCCTCCATACTAAAATGCACAAAATCGGTCGATCATCTGATCGATTTGTATGAAGAGTAAAAATTTTTTTTTACGTTTTCAGCAAAGTCGGAGAACAAAAGTTGTTCAGTATGATGAGTAGAAGCCCGAGTTAACGGGACCTACACCAACTTTGTTACACCTGTATATACCGTATTATTTTTTTAAATATTTATATGGTTATTCTCGAATAACTTTATCGTTTATGAAACGATTTTGATGATTATTTTTTTAATGGAAACAAGATATCCCAAGGGTGATACTATGGTAAGGAAACCAGGATCAGATGATGGCATCCCAGAGAAATCGAGGGGAACCTTCGAAAATTGTAGTGGCGACTAGTGCGTTTAAAGTCGGTTTTTTTATTTAAAATTATGGCTGATGTGATGATTTCACCAGATAAGGCTTGAATAAATCACTTTGAAGTTTGTAGAAATGCTTGCCAACTCTTTAGGGCTTTGAGTTCCGTGTGAATGAAGTCGCGAGAGTGTTCCTACAGCCTTCCCCATTCATTTCATTAACGGTGCACTCGTGATTCTGGTTATACAATAGAAACTGCGCGCCTGCACACTCGCTCGCTCGCACTCGAGAGCGTAATGAGCGAGGCAGTGTTGTTCTTGTATTTTTTTCAGTTGCCGTATTTGGTCAGCGAAATTGCCGTATATCGGAGAAAAATCACAAAAAGAATTACAACATTTGAAATTGCCGTATTTGTATGAAAACTTCTGCTCTAGACTGCCGTAGCCAGTTTGATTTTGGCCCCGATTGCCGTAGAATACGGCAATTGCCGTAGCAATAACAACACTGGAGCGAGGTTTGCGTGGCGTGGCATTTCACTATTGTGGCATTACGCTACTCGAACGGATTCTAGGTAAGACATTTCGTGCGAATTTGAACTTGAATGGTTATCCTACTAATGTTATAAACGCGTAAGTTTGTAAGAATGAATGGATGTATGTTTGTTACGCTTTCACGCAAAAACTACTTAACGAATCTGGCTGAAATTTGGTAGGTAGACAGATTAGGACTTGGATTTACACATAGGCTACCTTTTTTGCAGCTCGCGCACTGCGCACCCTCGTAAAAGTCATAGAAATGTTGTCCACGCGAGTGAAGTCGCGGGAAACAGCTAGTTCTACATATTTAAATAATTGTATTTTTAGCAGTTTTTAAAAATTAAAAATGTTAGGTACCTAATCATAATTTTTTTATTGTTTTTTTTCTGTTTTCGTATTATGTTTTTTTTGTATTAATGTATTGTTTTTTTTGTTTTGCCTTAAAAAGATTTAATAGGGGGTTGCAGGCTTCGATCCCCCCTGAGGGCAAACATTCGTGAGATGAACAGGTTTGTTTGCTCTGTGGCTGCGTGTTTATTTGTACGAGTATATAATTTAAATGTACAAAAGTATGTATATCAGTCTTCGGTTCCCATAGTCACAGTATTACGATATGGCTTACAGTAGCGCAACGCCTTTTATGTCGCACGATGGTACTAGCCTGTAGCTGGAAGCCGCTGGATGCGGGTAGCGCAGAACCGGTCGTCGTGGAGATCCTTGAGGGAGGCCTATGTCCAGCAGTGGACGTCCTTCGCCTGATATGATGATGATGAAGCCTGCATGACGTTAATTTTGTTCTGAAAAGCCAGCACTTAGCAGAAATTTCTATGTAATCCGACAGATACCAACGATTTGTATACAACAACGCGGTGTTTTGTTTACAACACCCACTGACGCAGGCGCCGCGATGCAACATCTCATTAGGTACAGTCAGCATCAAAAATATGTAATACATCAACAAGGTTTTAGAAATATGTGATCTCACTTCGATTTCAGAAACATCTATCAATATCTGACACAATAAAATCGGATACATCAGCTGTTTCAGAATGGCGTAAACATAAAATAGTATAAAGAATGAAGTATTATGAAGTATTTTATGTTTACGCCATTTTGAAACAGCTGATGTATCCAATTTCATGGTGTCAGATATTGATAGATCTTTCTGAAATCGAAATGAGACCACATATTTCTGAAACCTTGTTGATGTGTACATATTTTGATGCTGACTGTACTTAGTGTTACCGGCACACGTTACTTGCGTCACATCCCGGGAAGTATTAACAAACTATTAAATATTAATTAACGAATATATCTATCATTTAATATTGTTTGCCTACTTTTGGGTTGGTAGCTATTAAAATGAAATTTAGTCACGTGACTGTTACTGCTGCCAACATCAACATAAACTTGAGATAAGATAATAGGGATGACGAATGCCAGTCATCTGAGTTACTTTTTATCATCTGTCAAAAACTACATTTTGTTCTAAAAATGTTTGAAATACCTGGGCGTGACGTCATAGTTTTGCAGCGTCATTTATGTACTCATTTTGTGATTTTGGTGATTTAAAAATCGAAGACTTGATGGAAAACAAAACGAGTTAGGTTTTCCGAAGTTTAAGTAGGAGAGCAATTTAGTGATCAAGAGTTCATAATTTATTTCTGATGCTGTCGTCATCCCTATTTTAAAGCTCATTAATTTGCATCGAAATTCAAATAATAAATATTTATCTTGGATTTGTTATTCACAATAGGGCCTCGCTAATCCGGACTCGTTTTAATCCGGACATATCTGTAATCCGAACAGCCCGCACGGCCGCCAAAGCTTCTGGGGGAGGGGGGAGATTGGAGGGGGAAGGGAGGGGAGAGGCGTAATGTCACAACACGATTCATTTTCCAATAAAAATGAGTTGATTATTACGGATTTTTAAGGCTTCTATTAAAAGTGAATATTTCTTTCCTTTCAATGCTTACTTGTCAGACAAATTGTTAAATGAATCTAAGTTTCTTTATTTAAAACTGTGTGTTTTGTTAGGATTGTCTTATCGTCTACAATGTGTTATAAAAACGTCACTCGATATAACGATTCACTCTTTGAAACGTCATAACTTTCTGACTCCAGTTGGTTTACTTTGACGCTAATATCTCTCTGTATAACGAAAACTCTCAATAACGTCACAGAATGCCCGGTCCCTTTAGTGTCGCTATATAGAGTTTACACTGTAATTTTAAATGTTTAATTGTTTATCCTACCTCATAAAAAAGTATAGCTACAGATTATTTTTTCATGACTGAAGAATGAGCAATTTAGCATGATCAGATTTCTGGGTTACGAAGTAACTAGTATCTCATCTGTGCTCTGCTCTGGATAAACGCGTTTTTGAGTTTTTACGCACAGCTTTTTTTTCACAATTGGTAAGTCCCTAGCATCATTTCACCTGATGGTAAGTGACGATGATGCCGAAGATGGAAGCAGGCTTACCAAGAATCCCCAACGCAATGGGGAAACTGGCTATCTTATCTTCAAGCCGGAACACATCAATGCTGTTAACACTGATGTTTGGTGGCAAGACTTAGATAAGATGGTGGTAGCTAGCCAGACGGGCTTAGAAAATGCCTTATCACCAAACAAACCGATTCTTACAAGATGACCCCACCGGGAATCGAACCCGCGACCTCTTGGTGTGAAGCAAATGGACTAACCATTACGCCACGGAGGCGGTTAGCGTTTCCCCCCCGCTATTACATTGGTCATTTCACTGCACCAAATAAATAAACGATAGTCCAGCGTTGGACTTCATCATCGTAGATCATGGGTTCAGTCAATGACTTCTATATTACTGGCGTAATCTGTGGGTTCAGTCGAATCTTTTTGATTTTTTTTTTGCTTTTTTCGGAGAAAGCTGGGTAGCCTAGGTATATTTATATGATAAAACTAAAACTTATAAGACGAAACTGAACCACTTATCTAGTTTTTTTTAAGTTTTCTGCAAACCGTATAACGTGTATTAACATAGTCAACCTTATGAAAGGTTTTTTTTTGCTATGAATGATTATTTTAGATAAGGACCTATACAATATGTAAAAAAATTTGGTGTCAGACCCGTTAACTGGGGCTTCTACTCATCATACTGAACAACTTTCCTCAAGGAACCCATAGTCAATTCGCAAAAAAAAATCGACCCTCCACATTAAAATGTACAAAAGATGATTTGTATGAAGAGAAAAAAAAAACGTTTTCAGCAAAGTCGTAGAACAAAAGTTGTTCAGTATGATGAGTAGAAGCCCTAGTTAACGGGACCTACACTAATTTGGTTACAGCCTGTTTAGTTAATATCATAAAAGTCCCAGTATAAATTAATAGTTGTACAATAACGGAGTGAGTGCATATTGTTCTTATACAGGGTGTAAAAAAGTTGGTGTAGGACCCGTTAACTGGAGCTTCTACTCATGATACTAAACAACTTTCCCCAAGGAACCCATAGGCAATTCGCAAAAAAAATATTCGACGCTCCATACAAAAATACAGAAAATTGGGGAATCAGCTGATCGTTTTGTATGAAGAGTACAACATATTTTTTTTGCGATTTCAGCAAACTTGTAGAACAAAATTTGTTCAGTTTTGATGAGTAGAAGCCCCAGTTAACGGGACCTACACGAATTTTGTTACACCCTGTATAGTAAGTAGGAACAATCTGCACTTACGCAGGTAGCGTATCTCATTCGCTCCGTTCTAATATTCTCAACTCAACTCAACTCAAAGTGCAATATCGCAGCCAGATGGGTTCGCTCTGGCAGCAGTCCAATAATACTTAGAAACTTTAGTTTATCGCAACGAGATTCTCGGAAAACATGTACACTGACTATCTTATTAGAAAATGTATTATGTTAGAGGTATCGACAATTGCAAGCCTAGTGTGGGGTCACAGTTAACTTGTATGTATTAGTTAAGATAACTTCGTAAATAAAATTTTTATGTCTTTTTATGTCTTATGTCTTAAATAGCCTAAACGACGCATCGGGAGCCGGGTCGTTCCTTTCCCTCTAATATGGTTGATGGGAGCGATGGCTGACTCTCGCGTTATACTCGTGACCGGGTGCTGTCCGTGTGAACTGGCCTACTCTTGTTAAATGCATTCAATGATTTTTATGCATAACTTTTCGTGTCATATTGTTTTCATGTTTTAATGACATAATCTGGTTTATATCAAGGATTTAATTTTGGCGTTATTAAATAATTGTTGTTTATTTCTTGATTCTTCACAAATGACATTGTTGTTATTATTTTATGACTATCAGAAAGAGTGCAATTTGCACGAAAAAAATAGCTTAAACGACTTTAGAATTTTCAGAAAAGTTTAAACTGTAAGAGCCTTCCTACTGTTTATACTGTACTATAGAATTATACTGGCGGGATTTCACTATAAGAAAATGGCTCTACATGACATTATTTCTTTTACCCATTTCCACTAATTAAACGGATTTTTTTGGTCTAAACCATTAACGTTCATAGGTTATAAAATGATTTCCTTTCAACTTATAGCTTTCCCAAATAAAAATGAAAAAAACCAAGCAGAAAACTAGAATATAGTGTAGAAGATGGTAGAAGATAAAAATCGAAATTCCATAACTATACTGAAGCCTTGATAAACTCGTAAAGTGGCGTAATTTCCTAACAACATTACTAGGGTTGCCACCTTTGTTAGAGACAAATAGGGTGTTTTTTTTATTTCATTAAAAGAAAAATAAAGTATACATAAGTACAGCGTTTTCGAGACTGAGTAAGGTTAAAAGGTCATTTGTGGGGCAGTGTATAAGATTCTACAATAAAATTCCAGAAAATGTAACTAGTTTGTCAGAGAATAAATTCAAGACTCATGTCAAAAAATGATTGTGCTCTAGAAGATATTATAAAATAATAAATTATGTAAATGACAAAGATATATATAATGTTGATTCTATAACAAATACCATTACCTGAGACTGTAATCTGAATCATGATATTATTTAATACACAATAAGGTTTTTTGACTCTTTAAAAGTGTGTGTAAACACCTATTTAAAATAAATTATTTTGATTTTATTTGATTTTGATATACACCAAAAAAGAGTACCTACCTACTTATTTATTTTTTTACTTATTTCTCTAATACATATTTTTGGTTCCTTTTCGCAATTTTTAACAAATATTTGTCCTCCTTTAGACTAAATTTAAATAAAAATGTTTGTCATCTTCGTCATCCATTTGAATTATTGTTTTCACACAAAACAACGACCAATATCTCACACAAATAATAGAAAATATGGAAAATACGCACCGCGACCGCAATAAAAAAAATACGCATAACCTCCAATTCATTTAGTCTCATAAGTTCTCATGACCAGTAACAAGCCAATATCAGTTAAGATTTACGTACATAGAGTTTTTTAGCGTACTTTAGTGTCGTAGATTATAAAGTACACCTATATGAATAATTTTAAACAAAAAAATAACCTAGTCGCCACTACGATTTTCAAAGGTTCCCCTCGATTTCTCTGGGATGCCGTCATCAGATCTTAGTTTTGTTATCATGGTACCACCCTTGGGATATCTCCTTTCTAACAAAAAAGAATCATCAAAATCGGGCCATAAACGACGAAGTTATAAGCGAACACACATAAAAATATATACGGTTGAATTGGGAAACCTCCTCCTTTTTTTGAAGTCGGTTAAAAAGAGGACAAGACTCTGTTTTAGAGTACAGGTGGCAACCCTAAATATGACCGACTGATTATAAATTCTTGCCGAAATGCGACCACACTGGCAAATGTCAACGACACGACACGCCGAATAAGCAAAACGAGAATATTCGTTTTCCATAATGTGTCTGTCCAATCTAAGTTGCGCTAACTTTTATAATATATTTTATTGCTTATTTCATTTTACGAGTCGCGGGAGTTCATTCCTCCCACTACACAGTACACACTGAATTTTACTCAAAAACAGTATACTTTAATAAAAAAAATACTTAATCGACTTTTGGCTAATGGAACTTACTTTGGTGAATGTAGACAAATGAAATAAGGCTGACTCGATGGCTCAGTCAGTGGTTAGTGCTCTTGACTACTGATCCGAGAGTTGTGTGTTCGTTCCCCACCCAGGGCAAGCATTTGTGTGATGAGCAGATTTGTTTGCTCTGTGTCTAGGTGTTAAATATCTATTTATGTATGTATTTAAACGTATATAAGTATGTGTATCAGTCTCTGGTTCCCATAACACAGGGAATCCTACGTTGGGGCCAGATGACCATGTGTGATTTGTCCCAGAATATTTATTTATTTTATTTATTTATTTATCGGATAGAGAAAATAATATAAGTATTTTATCTGTATTTTTGTTTACTATAAACTAGCTTTTTCCCGCGACTTCGCCCGTGTGGATATCGTTTTTATGACTGTCTTTAAGGGTGATTAGTAAATTATGTCATTTCTCACCTCCTTAACCATCTCTGTGCAAAAAATCACAACAATCCATTGTTCCGTAGCGATGTAAAAAAATTAACCAAAAAAAGAGTATTTTTTAGTTCCATTAGGAACTGCATCGGATTATGCTATTTTCCCGGGATAAAAAGTAGGTATCCTATATCCTTCTTTTTTTTTTATTCACAATTAGTAAACCCTTGACAACATCTCACCTGGTGGTAAGTGACGTTGCTGCCGAAGATGGAAGCAGGCTTACCAAGATTCCCCAACGCAATGGGGAACTGGCTATCTTATCTTCATGCCAGAACACACCAATGATATCAACATTGATATTTGGCGGCAAGACTTAGATAAGATGGTAGTAGCTAGCCAGGCGGGCTTAGAAAATGCCCTACCACCAACCAAACCGAGTCTTACAATGGACCCCGCCGGGAATCGAACCCGCGACCTCCTGTGTAAAGCCAGTGAACTTTACCTCTGAGCTACAGAGGCGGTTAAATTCTTCCCCGTGACACAGGCTACAGGCAAGCCAAATTTTGTCAAGATTGGTTGAGGTGTAGAAGCGTGAAATGGTAACAAACTACCAAACACTTTTTCACCTTTATAATATAGGATTATAATTGAGGTACTTATACAGTACTTATAATAGAGGTACAGCTACCTACCTGATTGCTTCTATGTCTGAGCTGTAAATCTAACCGTTTTGTTATTGTTCGCAGGTAATTACGTCAACTTCTTATCAGCTGCTAGAATGTAAGTAAAAAGATTATAAAGTGCAACCTTTTTATGCAAGGTGACTTTTTTACAAGCTCTTATTTAACTAACAATGTATGTATGTTTGTTCGGTTGGAATCTTGCAACTCAATTTTGAAGCTGATGTCTTCAACCGATTGAGCTTAAATTTTGTTTACACGCGTTCAGTTTGGATTACAATGCATGGTTAACTGTATAACGTCATTCTAAATCCAACATGGCGGCGCACCCAAGATGGCGGACTAGTTGTTTTTAATGCACTCCAACAATATGGGTACCAAATAAATGTGTTTGCTGAGAAAAATACGAAATAATTGAAAATTTTCAAATAAATGCTTGCAACTAAAAGCATTTATGTCTTACGAAAATTATTATTAAAAGTAAATTGACAAACGCTGACCTACGCTACGCGTGAATCTGATGATGAACTTTCCTTAAGGAACCCATACAATCGGAGCAAATAATCAATAAAATTAAAAATTAAAAACTCGACTGTATAAATACATAACCTCTGTTTTTAGGCAGTCGGGTTGAAATTTATCCTTTGTCACTTTCGGGATCAAGACAAATCTAACGAAACAGTAAACTCCAAAAAAACAGACTTACAGACACATATACATACATAACATATTATGTACATACATTATACTTAGCAGCTCAGCTCATATACGTCCCCACCGAGGGGCTCGAGCCTACCCTGAATTAGGGCGATCAGGCCTTAGTTGACCACGCGGGCACAGTGTGGGTTGGTCGACTTCACACACAACCTTCGAGTTTCTTCGCAGGCGTGTGCAGGTTTCCTCACGATGTTTTCCTTCACCGTTAAAGCAATCGGTAAGTATGTACGTAAGTTTTTGAAAAACTCATTGGTACATTGGCCGACCACAGATTTGAACCCGGTACCTCTGGTTAGAAGAACCAAGTCGTTACCGGTTGAGCCACCAATGCTTTTTTTACTATATATTATACTAGCTTTTTCCCGCGGCTCCGCCCGCGTGGACATCGTTTTTATGACTGTCTTTAAGGGTGATTAGTAAATTATGTCGTTTCCCACCTACTTAACCATCTCTGTGCAAAAAATCACAACAATCGAGTATTTTTTTAGTTCCCTCAGGAACTGCATCAGATTATGCTATTTTCCCGGGATAAAAAGTAGCCTATGTCCTTCCCCGGACACAGGCTACTTGCATGCCAAATTTCATAAAGATTGATCAAGGCCCATAGTAAGACATGGTCGCTTACTATGGGCCTCATAAGAAGGCTCAAGGTCACCCAAAGGGCAATGGAGCGTGCTATGCTCGGAGTTTCTCTGCGTGATCGAATCAGAAACTAGGAGATCCTCAGGAGAACTAAAGTAACCGACATAGCTCACAGAATCGCTAGACTGAAGTGGCAGTGGGCAGGGCACATAGCTCGTAGAACAGATGGCCGATGGGGCAGTAAAGTTCTCGAGTGGCGACCGCGCACCGGAAAACGTAGCGTGGGCAGGCCTCCCACGCGGTGGACCGATGACCTGGTGAAGGTCGCGGGAAGCCGATGGATGCGGGCAGCGCAGGACCGGTCGTCGTGGAAATCCTTGGGGGAGGCCTTTGTTCAGCAGTGGACGATTTGTGGCTGATATGATGATGATCAAGGCGTTGAAGCGTGAAAAGGTAACAAACAAACACATTTTAACATTTATAATTTTATTAGGATTATTATTATACTCACATACATACAATACCGTCCTTCTTGGTCAATCTATTAAAAAGTCCAATCCTTTCCAAACAAAGTTTTTAAATTGTGATTGAGCTAGTATGTGTAACAACATATTATTAATCAAAAGTTGCCTGGATGAAATGACTATTTAGCAATAAGGCAGGCCATTGTTTTCTTTATTACCTACTATGTTGTTATTATTGCAATAAAGAATATCAAATTGAACTGAACAGTAGCTAAATACTATATAAGCGCTTATCATAGTTGATTAGCAAGTGCTCGTGAACTAATAATAATTAATAAACATTTTTATCAAGTGATTGCTAAATAAAATCATCGATTTGCTAATCAGGTAGATATGTGGTCACAGAATGCAGCCGCGATTTGAATATCGAATAAGGCGTGCGCGCACGCAACTAGTGGTGTGCCAAGAACCAAATAAGGAATTGTTAATACGTTTATTTTAAGCAATGATTCCACTTGAAAACAAAACGGGCAAAAGAGATATACTCACTCGCATAAAAATAAAATTAAATATAGGGTTTCCACAAAGGTTTTTACTTATTAAAAGCTTTTAATTAACTTGCAATGTAAGTATGTTTGTTCGGGTGAAATCTTGCAAGTTAATTTTGAACCACTTCCCGGTTTCCGATTAAGCTGATTTTGCATACATGTGTAATTCGCGTGACAATGTAATATTATTTATGGCATCGTGCTGATCTGATGATGGAGCTGGAAGATGGCCTTAGGAACTTCGCAAGGAAACGACACAACCTCATTGATTGTAAAAAGCTTGTGCCTAAAAGCATTTAGGTTTTTCGAAAATTATTTTTATCTGAAGCTTGTACTCATGAAACTAAACAACTTTCCCTAAGTTACCCATGGACTACGCGCGAAAAATTTTTTGGCCTTCCATACAAAGTTTGCCCGCCAGCTGATCGATTTTCATAGAAAGTCCAATAACTTTTTTTTCGGTTTTTCATAGGGTTTCTAGAGGAAAGTTGTTCAGTTTCATGAGTACAAGCTCCAGTTAAAAACAAGTGCATACCTTTGTTAAGACCCTGTATATAAGCATCGAATTTACTTGAGTAGATTTTTTAAATTTTCCAAATTTTTGATTCAACCACGCAGAGAAATTTCGAGAATAGCACGCTCCATTGCCCTTTGGGTGACCTGAGGCCCATAGTAAGCGACCATGTCTCAGTTCCGTATGTCATCACTGGTAACACACAGTGGTCGAAGACCTGGGTCTTAAGACACTGCGGTATTTGGGGCGTGAAGATATTGCGAAGCTTCCCAAACGCTTCCCAGACGAAAAGTTCTCGAATGGTGACCGCGCACCGAAAAACGTAGCGTAGGAAGGCCTCCCACTCGGTGGACCGATGACCGATGCGCAGAACCGGTCGTCATGAAAATCCTTGAGGGAGGCCTACGTCCAGAAGAAGACTTCCTTCGGCTGATATGATGGATGATGATGGTGATGATGACTTACAAATTAAAAAAGTAAGTGTGTGGTTTTATGAAACCACGGTGAAAGTGAAACTTTACACAGGACGAAACGATCATGGCTGCTTTTGCTACGGTACACAGGACGAAACGATCATACCGTCAGACGAAAGCGACCGTCACGCGACATGCAACACACAGACGAAAAAATTTGAGAGGATATAATAAAAGTTTCACTTTAAAAAAAATGAGACAATTAATAAAAGTTTCACTTTAAAAATTGAAAACAATTAACATTTAAAAGATTTTTTTCTTAGGATAATATTGGTATACAAATGACTTTATTTCTGTAGGCGCATGCTTATAGGTAAAGTCCTAGCTACCTACCTACGAGTTTATGAAGTACACACTAATCTTGACGATGACGGACAGTCACCCCGGACACTGCATACAACTGGCACATCTGTTGTGAAATGACATTTCTAAAAACAAATGACGGAGCAAACAAAATCACGGCGAAATCCCATACGTTCGAGAACCAAACTATAACCAATCTGTATCAATTTGGGTGACGAGTAGGTGAGGTCGCAATCTAGAGAGCGGCTAGGAGTGTCCATACTGTATGTTAGTACTAATATATATACATTGGTCACACCTGGACACTTCATACAACGGGCCAGAAATGACATTTCAATAAAAAAAACGCTAAACACGTTAAAAAACCGACTTCCATCGCAACAAATTAGTAAATTTTTGCATTATTATTTTTGGTTTTTGTTAATTTTCTACTAAAGTACTACACCGATTTTGATAAAATTTATATGGGACCACACGGAAAGCACTAGCTTTCAAATAAAAAAAGAATCATAAAAATAGGTTCACCCAGTCAAAAGTTCTGAGGTAACAAACATAAAAAAAAAAAAAACATACAGACGAATTGAGAACCTCCTCCTTTTTGGAAGTCGCTTGAAAATGGAATGACGGAACAAACAAAATGGCGGCGAAATCATTTACGTTTGAGAACAAAACTGTAACCAATCTGTATCAATCTGGGTGACGAGGGGGACTTTGCTTTGGTTTAGCACTTCGGCGTGGCAAGTCCCGACTGCTTGCCTTCAAATAAATTAATACGATTTAAACAAGAACACGCTTTATAAATTGGGGTCACCACTCACGACCTAAGCAAAGTATATATATTAGTACTAACATACAGTATGGACACTCCCTGCCGCTCTCTAGATTGCTACCTCACCCCCTCGTCACCCAGATTGATACAGATTGGTTAAAGTTTGGTTGTCGAACGTATAGAATTTTTCCGCCATTTTGATTGTTCCGTCATTCCTTTTTTGAAATGTCATTTCTGGCCCGTTGTATTAAGTGTCCAGGGTGTGACCTAAGAGTATGAAGTACGAAGTAACTAGTATCTTATCTGTGCTAAGGGTTTACCGATATACCTACCTATAGTTTACAAGTGACAAATTCCCATTTTTCCATGAAATACTTAGGGGGCGTCCATTAATTACGTGAGGTGTTTAAGGGGGAGAGGGGGTCAAGCTAAATCTTTCCAAATCTCACATGGGGGAGAGGGGGGTTTTAGCAAATATCACGTAATTTGTTTTCTTGTAGAAAACGGTATAAAATTGCGAAAAAATAAAGTTAAATCAAAGTAAAAACAAATCTAGAATGAAAATATGGCGAAATTTCACACAACAGTGTTTGTCGTATTTGTCCGACCCCCGCAGAGCAGCACAGTAGCTCTTCGATTGCGTTTTTTTTGTAATAACTCCGAAATGTTTTATCAGATAAAGAACCCCGTACCAAAAGTATGGAAAATGTGGTTTCAGTTAAATATTCTGAGATTTTGATATAATATAGATTTGAACGTCCTGAACAAAAGTCTCTATGGGGGCTTCCACTGTTGCCGAGTCCCTTTCAGAGTTACGACTGGTTTTGTATCAGACAACAAATCATTAATTAGATGCAATTACCAAAAACGTATAGGATTTCGCCGCCATTTTGTTTGTTCCGTCATTCCTTTTTTGAAATGTTATTTCTAGCCCGTAGTATGAAGTGTCCGGGGTGTGACCAATGTACAGTAATAAAATTCTGTATCCCATACTTCTAGCGGAACACACTCGACTTTGAAAATGTCAGGATTTTCTGCATTATTTAGATGTTTTTTTGGTCCTCATCAATGTAATGGTGATTTTTCTCTTTGTGGAGAGTAAGAGTAATCTCTATGGCGGATTGTGAGTTGGCGAGGGACCGGTCAGCACACAAAAAGAATATCATATATTGTATTTTATTACTTTGACTGTGCGTCGTCAAACCGCGCGCGCGCCCGTTTCAGTAAAATGTCAGGACTTTGAAAAAATCAGGCTTTATGTCAGGAATTTTTAATTGAACATCTGGTAACCCTAGTATCGAAGGAGTAAAGAACTTGAAGAAGATATTGTGATGGCAAAAAAATCGAAGTTAAAATTTTGGTGGGGATCGATCGATTGTCTTGCACTCAGAGAGTCTAAAAAACTTCACCAGGTCGTCGTAGGTCCACCGCGTGTGGGGCTGTCTACGTTTTTGGTGCGCGGTCACCACTCGAGAACTTTACTGCCCCAACGGCAATCTGTTCCACGAGCTATCGCCCACTGCCACTTCAGTTTAGTGATACTGTGAGCTATGTCAGTTACTTTGGTTCTCCTGCGGATCTCCTCATTTCTGATTCGATCGCGTAGGGAAATTCCGAGCATAGCTCGCTCTATTGCCCTTTGGGTGACCTTGAGCCTTCTTACGCCCATAGCAAAGTATATAATAAGTATTATTATTATTATTATTTAGTTAATACACTAGCAGCTGTAAGAGCTGATGCGTGTATATCACTGCACTTGTGTTTTAAAATGTTTATCAAGTCTGTTTTTAAAACTGTTGACTGTTGGAGCACTTATGACTGTTTCTGGGAGAGAGTTCCATAGCTTCATCGCTCGAAATAGTAAAAAGTGTGTTCTGGGGTTGCTAGCACATGGAGGTTTTGTTAGTTTCAAAGAGTGCCCTCTTAAACCTTTATTCTGGTTCATCATGAACAGGTCCTTTTAATATCTCACATTATAATGTTCATTGAGTATCTTGTATGTTTCTATAAAGTCAACATCAACATAAACTTGAGATAAGATAATAGGGATTACGAATGCTAGTCATCTGAGTTACTTTTTATCATCTGTCAAAAACTAGATTTTGTTCTAAAAATGTTAGAAATACCTAGGCGTGACGTCATAGTTTAGCAGCGTCATATAAGTACTCATTTTGTGATTATGGTGAATTAAAAATCGAAGACTTGATGGAAAACAAAACGAGTAAGGTTTTCCGAAGTTTAAGTAGGAGGTCAATTTAGTGATCAAGAGTTCATAATTTATTTCCGATGCTGTCGTCACCCTATTGATCAAAAAATATTTCAAAAAGTAAAAAAAAAACACTAGACGGAAGTTGAAAGACCGAATTTCGGTACTTGGTACCCACGGCCTATAAATTTAAATAGGTACGTAGGAAATTTTTTTTCCATCCACATTTGGTGGTTGGTAAGCCCTTGGCATCATCTCACCTGATAGTAAGTTCATAGAAACTTCACACGAAATGTCCATATGTTTATAAAAAAAGTAAGTGTGTGATTTTATGAACCCACGGTAAAAGTGAAATTTTACAGAGGACGAAATGATCACGGCTGCTCTCGCTACGGTACAGAGGACGAAACGATCATACCGTCAGACGAAAGCGACCGTCACGCGACGTGCAACACACAGACAAAAAAATTTAAGACGATGTAATAAAAGTTTAACTTTAAAAATCACTACAAAATCCTGTTACACATTATGGCCTCAATTTATTCTACACGTGTAATCTGTTGATGAAAAGCGTCTGAAAACCCACGTATGCTGATCATCCTATCGTGTCACAAAAGGTTTAAAACCTGCTTTCCTGGAATAAGACATGATTTTCCGGAAACAGGAAAATGGCTCCACTCTGTTTCCATGACAACGGAATTCAATTAGATATATTAACTTTTCAAATAAATATGAAGATATGAAAAAACCCTGGCACAATATTTTTCACCATCTATCTACATATAACCTACTAGCTGCTTCCCGCGGCTTCGCCCGCGTGAACAACGTTTCTATGACTTTTCGAGGGTGCGCAGTGCGCGAGCCGCAAGCTTATGTGTTAATTCAGGTCCCAATCTGGCCACCTACCAAATTTCAGCCAAACCCGTTAAGTAGTTTTTGCGTAAAAGAGTAACAAACATACATTCTTACAAACTTTCGCGTTTATTATATTAGTAGGATTCATTAAGACCACTCCTATGAATCCAAACGCGATAACTTTGCTGCAAGTTGGTAAGTAGTTAGGTATCCTGCAGATTTCAGGTGACGATGCAGCATCAGGTCAAGGTTACCATGTTCTTTTTTTTCACAATTAGTAAGCCCTTGGTATCATCTAACCTGATGGTAAGTGACGAATGCCGAAAATGGAAGCGGGCTTACCAATCATTGAATCAATTCTAGCAATCATTGAAATAACAGAATACCAAATTTCGTAGCGATCAGACCATGTTCAAGTTGCCTTCTTCCCTTCATCATCTAGAAAAAAGCTGCTGACCTTCAAACGGCTAAACAGATTTTCTTGAATCATAGCTCACGACACTCTTGGTCAAGCACAGAAATTGGAGTAATGTCATCTTTAAAACAAAAGTAATTAAATCAAAATCGGTTTATCCGTTTAGGAGCTACTATCCTACAGACAGACACACAGATACACACTTTAAACTTATAACACTCTTATTTTGTTTTTTGCAAAAGCATAATGATATTTTAAAATTATTCAAAATTCTTTAATTGCATACCCCACTCAATAGCTATATAGGCGCTAAGATCACTGAATCCGAGCAGGTGTGTTTCAATAATATCGAACGTAAATCTATTCATTTTAAGTTCAAATCAATGCGGGCTTCAACGCGGCTGTTACGTTGAAACCGAACGAACGCTCAATTCTCGATTTTCACATGTTTCTATTACTTTTCATCACTTTTAAATAAGTTTAAAAAAATGTGTTCAATTAAATTGAAAGGTCTTAAAGTCAACGATTTTTGTGTGTTGGTTTCATTCAACATTAACTATTTGTTTTCGAGAAATTTTGCAATGAATGCCAAAAACAGGGTCTACAGTATATTTTTATACATCAAAAGTGGTAATATTTTCAAAATTGTATTCATTTTAATCTATTTTTTATTACATTAAGTATATTATATACTAGCTGTGCCCGCGACTTAGTCCTCGTGGAGTTTTTGAAATTTTCCACGGGAACTTTTAAATTTTCCGGGATAAAAAGTATCCTATATGTTAACCCGGGCTATAAGGAACCACTATACAAAATTTAATCAAAATCGGCCTAGTAGTTTTTGCGTGATGCACGAACATATAGACAGACAGACAAAAATTCCAAAAGTTGTTGTTATTACCTCTATATCGTTAATAAGATCCACCCCAATTATTATTTACCAAAAATATTTCATGTTCAGACACGGCCCCGTTACAGTTTTATTATATTACTAGCTGTTTCCCGCGGCTTCACCCGCGTGGACCACGTTTCTATGACTTTTCGAGGGTGCGCAGTGCGCAAGCGGCTCGCGAGCGTGGTAAAAAGTAGCCTATGTCTTAATCCAGGTCCTAATCTGTCTACCTACCAAATTTCAGCCAAATCGGTTCAGTAGTTTTTGCGGGAAAGCGTAACAGACAGACAGAGTTACTTTCGCATTTATAATATTAAGTAGGGATGTATAGCTTTACACAGTCTTTCAATAATTTGAATTGAATATTATCATTTGACACCTGCACACGCCTGCAAAGAAACTTGCAGGTTGTGAAGTCGACCAACCCGCACTGGGCCCGCGTGGTCGACTAAGGCCCGATCGCCCTTATTCAGGGTAGGCTCGAGCCCCTCGGTGGGGACGTATATGAGCTGATATGAATAAATGATTTGACCCATCTTAAGGCCCACAAACATTAGCTTTCCACTTTCTCTGAAATGTGTGTTCTTCAGAAAATCTAATCGAACATTCATTACGCAACATTAGCACAGAACCGAATCGATTTGCGAAGGTCACGCGTGGGACAGTATGGAGATGACGCTTATTGCTCCTGTGTGTGGGACAGTATGGAGATGACGCTTATTGCTCCTGTGTGTGGGAGAGTATGGAGATGACGCTTATTGCTCCTGTGTGTGGGATAGTATGGAGATGACGCTTATTGCTCCTGTGTGTGGGACAGTGTGGAGATGACGCTTATTGCTCCTGTGTGTGGGAGAGTATGGAGATAACGCTTATTGCTCCTGTGTGTGGGAGAATATGGAGATGAAGCTTATTGCTCCTGTGTGTGGGACAGTGTGGAGATGACGCTTATTGCTCCTGTGTGTCGGAGACGGTCGCTATTTGTGTAAGAAGACCAGGCTGAATGTTGTTGAACGAAAGAATCGAACACTTCTAGTTTGTTATCATCATATCAGCCGAAGGACGTCCACTGTAAGAAAATAGTTTATCTATCAAATCCTTACAATATTATAAATGTGAAAATGTGTTTGTTTTTTTGTTACCTTTTCACGCTTTAACACCTTAACCAATCTTGATGAAATTTGGCATATAGGTAGCCTATGTCACTGGGAAGGACATATACAAATTAATAAATTCGCCGTCAGTTCGTAACTTGTTACGATCTAACATTCGCCGGAGCATTATGATATTAGTAAAATTACATCATAATAATTTTCGAAAAACCTAAAAACTATTAGGTACAAACTTTTAATATTGCAATGTCACGCGATATACATATGCAATCATAATTTCAGCTCAATCGGAAACCGGGCAGTTGGTCAGGAAATGTGGTCGCCACACATACATTGCAAGTTAAATAAAAGCTTGTAAAAACATATACTTTTGAAAGCTTCGTAGGGCTAAATAAACCTTAGCAGATAGAATAACTTTAAATTAAAAAAATAATAAAAGCACGACTACCTACATAAAAATACCCATCCTCTTTTTTGGAAAGTTGGGTAAAATGTTTTCTATGTCACTCACGAGATCAAGACGAATCTAACAATACCTCGGACTCTCAAATTCATCAAGCCGTTTAGAAGATATTGTGGAATAAAGAAACACACATACATAAGCCTCTTTTTTTTTAAAGTCGATTAAAATGTTTTCTATGTCACTCACGGGATCAAGACGATTCTAACAATACCTCGGACTCTCAAATTCATCAAGCCGTTTAGAAGATATTGTGGAATAAAGAAACACACATACATAGGCCTCTTTTTTTTTGAAAGTCGATTAAAATGTTTTCTATGTCACTCACGGGATCAAGACGAATCTAACAATACCTCGGACTCTCAAATTCATCAAGCCGTTTAGAAGATATTGTGGAATAAAGAAACACACATACATAGGCCTCTTTTTTTTTTGGAAGTCGGTTAAAATGTATCCTATGTCACTCACGGGATCAAGACGAATCTAACAATTCCTCGGACTCTCAAATTCATCAAGCCGTTTAGAAGATATTGTGGAATAAAGAAACACACATACATAGGCCTCTTTTTTTTTGGAAGTCGGTTAAAATGTATCCTATGTCACTCACGGGATCAAGACGAATCTAACAATACCTCGGACTCTCAAATTCATCAAGCCGTTTAGAAGTTATCGTGGATTAAAGAAACATAGATATACATACTTAAGACCTAAAAACAATGCACTCTTTTTTGTGGGTTTTCGTGTAAAATAATAAAAATAGTTAAAATAATAACTATACCGCCTGTAATATGCATCTGACGACAATACATTAATGTATTTATGGACCGTCTTATCTTCCGCCGCGGACGTCATGGGCCGAGAGGTGACCTCAAAAACCGGCCAAGTGCGAGTCGGAACTGCACACAAAGGGTTCCGTACCATCATACTATTACCACTGCACTACCACTACCACTACTCTACCACTGCCACCACCACCACCACTACCACTACCAATACCAATACCATTACTACTACCACCACCACCACCACCACCACTACACTACCACTACACTATACTATTTTTTGTAGATATTGCAGGAATTTTTAGGTCATTTTTTACACCTTGGGTTACATTTTTTAAGTTTTAGAAAGGAACCCTCATTTAAAAAAAAGTGTAATATAGCCTATAGCAACCGGGGATAGTGTAGCTAGCCAACGGTAAAAGAATTTTTCAAAACGGTCCAGTAGTTTCGGAGCCTATTCAAGACAAACAAACAAACAATCAAATCTTTCCTCTTTATAATATAAGTGTAGATGTAGATTACCTCGAAGAATCTGCTATGGACAATACGAAAGATACTTGTCACATTTTTCAAACAAATCTACATTAACAGACCATCCTGTATAGGACGTCAAAAAATTATAATTTTGCAAGTATACATATACAATTTGCCCAACGAGCGTCCTTTTGACTTTGACGTGTGTCCAATCTCGATTAATGTGTTTGTTCGGCTCGGCAAACAACCATAACCACGCTTTTATGTACGAGTAGAGAGGTAAGCAATCCATTACACTAATACGCAGAGGCGTACCTAGGAATCCGGTGCCCTGGGAACAAAAAAAAATCCGCCCCTCTAAGTGACCAAAACCCGGCCAAGTGCGAGTCGGAGTTGTGCGCTAAGGGTTCCGTACTGCCACACGATAAACGTCACCTTACCGTAACCTTCTGTTTGCATGTTCGTTGTGGTTCGTCACCCTTATTACCGCTATCTAGTCCGATAGATAGATAGCTTTATTATTTTGGAAAATCTATAAGAAATTATCGACAAATTAATTCAAATTTGGCTCTAATTTTTTCTACTACGACTGGCGAAAGAACAACCGAAAAGGGGGCCGGCCACCCCTCTCCTCTTGCGACCCCGGGCCAAGTGCCACCCTGGACATAGGGTAAATACGCCTCTGCTAATACGATTCTAAGTTCAGAGTCTCCATCAGTTTACAGTTGCACAGAATATGGAATAAGCGAACGTAAATATACTCTCTCAACACTTTAGTGCAACACCAAGCAACGGCCGTCTATCCTTTGGACGGTCAGTAAAGATTAGTGTTGCCAAACTTCCCGTATTTCACGGGACATCCCGTATTTCTTGCATAAATTTCTATGTCCGGGATAACCCATGTCCTGTAATTTTCGAAAATTTGCAGACCCGCGTACAACACGCGCGCCCTGGCCGCGACGCGGGCTGAGAATGAGACGAGAACGAGACGAACGAATAGTAAAATCTGTAATGAACTATAGTTTTAAGTCTACGTAAAACGAATTCTCACAAAAATGCTATGATTTTTATTTGTCCCGGGTGAAAAAGAGAAATCCCGTATTTTTCAAGATTCATTATCGTTTGTCCCTTAAGGTCGAAAAAAAGTTGGCAACCCTAGTGAGGATGATGAATGCTTTCCAATTTGATTGCGTTTCGAAAGTGAATGAAATGTCTTAAAGATCGGTGTAATTATTTTTGTCATACGATAGAAAATGAGCTTTTGGTAGATGGAAAAACGCACCACGCAGGGGAATCCTCGCTTTTTTTGACTGTACAACGAATCAAACCTGGCCAATACGGCTGAACGTGATGCCGCCATTTTACAATCCGGCGTTGTTCGGCGCGCTATTTTATAGGGCCCTATGAAATTAATTTTTTGTGAAAATTTCAACTGTCTACCTATTACGGTTCATGTAATTAATTCATGTTTTCATGTTTTTAATTTCTCGGGAATTCTTGGGAAATCGAGAAATTTTTGATTTTTATTAATTCAGTATTTATTAAAGAATTAAGGCATAAAAATATGTATTTCTCTTTAATAGAACAAAAATCAACATAATATCTCTTAAAATCAACTTAGTCTTTCCTAAAACATTTTTTTTTAAACGGACAAAATTTCACTAAATGAATATTTATTTCTAAAATATTTTAATCAAAATTAACAGTGTTTTTTTTTATTCACAATTGGTAAGCCCTTGGCCATCATCTCGCCTGATGGTAAATGACGATGATGCCGAATGATGACGATGATACTAAAATCAACACAATTTTTTTTGGAAATGAACAGTCTCTTCTAAAACCGGCATAATATCAATCAAAAACAACATAGTTTTCCCTAAAATCACCATAATCTCTTTTTAAATCGACATAATCTCACTAAAAATGGCCTCTTCTAAAATTAACATAATCTCAATTCAAATCAACATATTCTCTCCTGACACTTAACGTACCTAATCTCTTTTTACGTATACGTAATACACTTAAGGTAGATACTAGATATTTAAGAAAACAATGAAAAAACGTTTTTATTCAAAGAGTGGATGACAAAAAACCGTTATAAAGATATTTTTCAAAACTGTAAGTTAAATAGAGATTTCTCGAATTCTCGAGCCGAATTTCCCGGGAACAAGGACCTGAAGTTTCCCGGGAATTCCCGGGACGAGTATTCCCGGGAATAAACCCTACCGCTGACAGACGGACAGACAGCTGAGGCTTAGTAATAGGGTCCCGTTGATCACCCCTTGGGTGAACGGAACCCTAAAAACAAACATTTATCTAAATCTGAAGTACAGGTACATAAAATGTTCCCGTCTTTTAGAGAAAACGATAGAAATAATCAGTAAAGTTAAAATACATAGGTTTTAGTATAGTAATTATAATCTAAAAAAAATTAATAAATAATACTTAGGACTTTATGCTTAGGAATAGATTATTTTATCCTTGCAAGTAATGTTGTGCTACTTAGGCAGGTGCCTCTAAAACTTGTTGAAACAGCCGTTTTCTGTTCATATACTTAATATATTTTTATGTTGTCTCTCATATTGTTATCATAATACATACCTACTAATACCAACGTCCACATAAATTCCATTTCCGACTCTCACGCCATCTTCAAAGACCATCGAAGATACGTTCCCACAGTCGTTCATGCCTTGTTGACCAAACCGGCAATGGACGAGTACATGGCAATGTTGTCGCGAACGTGCCGCCTCTGGCTGAAGACCCATTGTTCGTGCGTGTATGATTTCAGGTGCTGTGTGTCATCTTGCCATTGTTTGACTCAAGTTGGACTGTATTTTATAGGGAATAGTCATTTTATGCCATTTCTGTTCGAACTTTTGTAAAAAAATATCTTGAATTGAGTTCATTATATAAAACACTAAGCTGCATCGTTCGGGAGTTGATATAAAAAAAGGCTTCTAATGGTCCACAATGTTCCAGAATATTCCACAACATTCGAGAGTGTTTTGGAATGTTCCACAGTGATTTGGGATGTTTTCGAGTAGGTAGTTAGTTTTTCGATAGGTATAATTATTATGTTAAAATTAATATTATCCTAACTCTCGCAGATTTGTTTTCGCGCAGTTGGCATACACTGGGTGACTTTTAATTAGTTCTTGATAACAAAAGATATGCATGTACTCGTGATTAAATAACTTTCCCAAAGAAACTATAAGGTTATGTAAATAAAAAAAAAATTTGGTCCTCGATATACATAACAAGTTTAGTGATGAAACAATTACGATTACAATTAATTGTAATTAGCAATTATTGACATTGTAACGATTAATTGTAATTGGCCATTATTGACATTGTAACGATTAATTGTAATTGGCAATTATTGACATTGTAACGATTAATTGTAATTGGCAATTATTGACATTGTAACGATTAATTGTAATTGGAAATTATTGACATTGTAACGATTAATTGTAATTGGCAATTATTGACATTGTAACGATTAATTGTAATTGGAAATTATTGATATTGGTGTCGATTCGGTGTAACACGATTTAACTTATTTGACAGGACTAAACTAAATTTAAGCATTCTATCCTTGTCTTTTTGATACAGAAAGTAAAAGACAGAATGTGTAAATTTAGTTTAATCCTGTAAATTAAGTTAAGTCGTGTAACACCGAATCGACACCATTGTAACGATTAATTGTAATTGGCAATTATTGACATTGTAACGATTAATTGTTATCGTCGCATTTACGACAAATTATTGTACAATTACGATAATATTTTTTTTTATTAAAAAAAATAACATCTAGAAGACAAAACTTTATCTAGAGCTATGTGTATCCAGACACTGTAAGCTAAGAATTTGTGTATCCGAATTTTGGAGTATTCCCCGTTTTACGCGGTTCGAAAGCGAGAAGAGGTCGTACACGGCAGAACATTAAAACCTTACTTTTCGTTACGCCTGGAATTGTCTGGAAATACTTGTCTTTGAAACTTTCAAGTGAAGCTTCCGAAAGACTTTTCTCAACAGCAGGGTTAAAGAAAAAAGAAACCGCATGACGCCTGACTACCTAAAGCCCCTATGTTTATTAAATTAAAATCTTATAAAGTTTATTTTTAAATACTTTTTTTTAAATGTCAAATAAACGACATAAATGTCGGGTCATATTATGTCTTTCTTGTTTTTAGTCTCGTGCTTCGATTTTTTAATCCTATATATCCTAATAAGTCCTATAACAATCCAGTTACTTTCAAAAACTATTTAAAACACTATGATTTAAAAAAAAACAATATAAATTTCAATAATTGTAATTGTGATTGTAAATGGCAATTATTTCAAGGATAATTGTAATTGTTGTTTTAATTGTTAACCTGTAATTGTTTTATCCATCACTAATAACAAGTTATCAAATCGGTAAAAATGTTTTAAGCACCAACATTTTTTTTTCGTATTTGACATAAGTACATATTATAGTTTCTTTGGGAAAGTTGTATTCATCATTCATTCATATCCTTTGCTATCAAGAACTAATTAAAAGTCACCCTATATAATTATATCATATAACTTACATTTTATAGTAGGTATACTCGTAGAGACAGACGATTGGCTTACGAGAGGGCCTGAGAGAAAGCGAGCTCTGCCTGCCTCGGTTTGAGTATCGGGTCTCAACTCTCAAGTCGGGGTCTCAGGTTGCCCACTTAGCGGCCCGACGACAGTAACTATGTGCCCTTTACTAACACATTGACGTAAATAAGTTAAAGAAACACCTAAAACATTTTAAGTAAATCGTAAATTTTCAATAGGTTGTCAGTCAGAACAAAAGCTAGGTTTATACGCTTCGTTTTTTAAATTACTGATTATATATATAAACAAGATATGGCCGAAATTAGTTTTGTAAAATAAAAATAAACTTTATAATTTTATCGATAAAACAAAAACGCAAAGCCTAGCTTTTGTCCTAACTGACAACCTCTCAAAAATTGGTCCAAATCGGTTAATATTTAAGAGGTGAAAATCGTTAACGCAGTTTGTATGAAAAGTCGCAGGTTCACAATCCTCTTAATACATTAAGTCACGCAGAAATACGTCTGAGTTTTTTGTACACACATATTTATACAATATATAATTTGAAAGCATTTTTCTATTGTTACATACGAAGAGGTAAAAAATTCGCTCCGAATAATTTTTAGAGCAGCGACAATGAAATTGAATGTCTTTCTTTGGTTATTTTTTTGATGTCAGCCTTGTTGATAACGCAGGTTAACTGACCTTAAGTACGGCTATTATCTGATTGGGTTGACTGTTAATGGTGTTTTCAACCGACTTCCAAAAAAAGGAACAATGTTCCTTCTCAATTCGGTTATGTTTTCAGGGTCCCTTATCCAAAGGGTAAAAACGGGACCCTATTACTAAAACTTCGCTGTCCGTCTGTCCGTCTGTCACCAGGCTGTATTTCATGAACCGTGATAGCTAGACGGTTTAAATTTTCACGGATGATGTGTTTCTATTGCCGCTATAACAACAAATACTAAAAATTAGAAAAAGTGAAAAAATAAGGGGAGTCTCCATAAAAAAACGTGTTGTTTTTAATGTATGTTACCTCAGAACTCCGTCATTAATAAACCGATGTAAATGTAAATCTAAATTAGATTTCATCAAAATCGGTTTAGTACTTTTTAAAGAAATCAACAAAACCAAAAATGTAGCTAAATTGCACTTGGTTGTGGTGATTGAAGTAGGTTTTTTTTAACTTTTAGCGTTTCCAATTATAATTCTTAACTGTTTTCGTGCTTCGTAAGGTACGAGTCTTTGGTGTCGGTTGCTATCTCTGTGCCTTATAAGACGGAGTAAAAAACTTCTGACAGTGGGATTCCCTACTAGCCCTGCAACCTCCCTTCACCAGCCCGGACTTGGACCCCATGTAACCTTCCGAGTGTGGGAATAGACCCGTGCCCCAGTAGTGGGGAGTGCCCCAGTAGGTTTTTTGAGGACTTGGGGAGTTCACTACAAAGAAGTGCTATAGTTACAGTACCACAGATGAGATACTAGTTACAGGGGTACCACAGAGTTAAAAAACTCATACACGGTCATTTGACCCCAAACTACAGGTTCAGTGGTACCACAGTGTTAAAACAAATGACAGACGGTCATTTGGCCCCAAACCACAGATGAGATACTACTTACTAATAGTACTCCCTATACAGGTGATATCCCCAATAAAAGATGCTACAAAATCGACCATGGATTATGAAAAAAAAATATTCTTATCTTTCGGTTCATAGATTAAATAATAGACCAAGAAATGTTAGTGTAAGGTGTAAACAGTAGGTGTGACATTTAAGGCCTCAGAATCCACTATATAGGATGACTTTTAATTAGTTCTTGATAGCAAAGGATATGCATGTACTCGTGATTACAAACAACTTTCCCAAAGAAACTATATGTCTAATAAGAAAAAAAAATTTGGTCTTATACATTTTCGCTGATTTGATAACTTATTTGTATCGAGGACCTTTTTTCATATTTGACACATAGTTTGTTTGGGAAAGCTGTTTGTAATCACGAGTACATGCATACCTTTTGTTATCAAGAACTAATTAAAAGTCACCCTGTATAAATACACACAAAACAAGAAAATCTGTTGGAAAATAAATGTTGGTCTTTTCAGTGATCCGAAAATGTATTACATCAACGAACAGATCAATGAAAAGACCAACATTATTTATTACAAATTTGTAATCATTTTGTTTTTGTTATAGAATTCTCCTGACCGACAATCAACGCAAAAATCAATAAAGGCCAAAACTTATTTTTCAACACATTTTTTTTGTTTTGCCTGTTTGGTTTAGTTTAGTGGATTCTGAGGCCTTAAATTGTCTTTAACTTTTTACACCTCAGATTGACATTTCTTGGTCTATTATTTAATCTATGAAATCTATGTTTTTTTTTAAGAAAGCTATTTACGACAAATTGTAAAAACGAGGCGAAGCCCGAATACTTTTGAAAAGGACCCTCAAGGACTCCCTTGAACTTCGCCAGCCTCATCATGATCATCAGCAAGGACGTCTACTGCTGGACATAGGCCTCCCTCAAGGATTTCCACGACGACCGGTTCTGCACTGCCCGCATCCAGCGGCTCCCCGCGATCTTTGCCAGGTCTCTGTCTTCGCCAGCCTATTTATTCCTTTTTAACTAAATTAGGTCATTATTAGTAAAAAATAAACAAATCACACAATTGCTTTCCCTGGGTGGGAATCAAACCCTTAGCTCACGGCCTATCAGTCAAGTAGTCATCCTTATCCTTACTAATATTATAAATGTGAAAATGTGTTTGTTTGTTTGTTACCTTTTCACGCTTCAACGCCTTGACCAATCTTTATGAAATTTGGCATGCAGGTAGCCTGTGACACGGGGAAAGACTTTATCCCGGGAAAATAGCGTAATCTGATGCAGTTCCTGATGGAACTAAAAAAATACTCGATTGTTGTGTTTTTTTGCACAGAGATGGTTGAGTAGGTGGGAAACGACATAATTTACTAATCACCCTTAAAGTTTACTTATCACCCTTAAAGTTTACTAATCACCCTGAAAGACAGTCATAAAAACGATGTCCACGCGGGCGGAGCCGCGGGTAAAAGCTAGTAAGTAATAAGTCAAGCTCCCAAGATTTTCATAGCAATATTTGTGACATAACAACCCATGACCGAGGCCGGCACTGAACCCGGAACCGTCATCCAAAGGCCAGGCTGTTACGCACTCTGAAGCCAGCCAACTGAATGACTGCATTGACGATCTGTCACGGAAGAGTACAATTATACGCCATTTTATATTTAATGGCGTTTCTTTCTTTCTTACTTACGTCAATGGATATTATAAATTGCTTTCATAGGTCAGAGAAAGGTAAATTGAATCTTGGTGCAAGGACGTAAAGTTAAAGTTCAAATGTTTCCTCTGAAGTGATCAAGTGATAACGAGTTTTAGATTTTTTTTACAGTGTATGAAATTTAAATATTTTGAAATTAGGTATATCTAGGTACCTACTCGTTCTATAAGTAGTAGGGTACAAGCCGGATAGTTGCCACACTTTTTAAAATCACTCTATATCTCTCAGCACAAAAAGGAAAATACGTACTTTAATTTTTTGCCTACAAGAGTAAAAAAAATATCTTTAAAATTTTCAGAGTATTAGCGATTTTTGCGAGCGTCTATATTTTGGGACATCTATCCCACAATAGGAGATAGTTGTCTAATCCATGTAAATTACGTTTAGGATAGATATACCGCCGAGTAACAGGAAAAACTATCTATCCCGTAAAAACTTTGATCGCATTTTGCCTTTCCATGCAATCGCAAAAACACATGAGACATGTTCAACTTAGTGGTAGTTAAAGAGTTTTTCGATAGATTAATATTTTTCAAAAAACCTAAAAACTTTCAGGTACGAGCTTTTAATATTGCATTGTCACGCGATATACATATGCCTGCGAAATTTCAGCTCAATCGGAAACCGGGAAGTGGGTCAAAATTAACTTGCAAGATTTCACCTGAACAAACATACATACTTACATTGCAAGTTAAATGAAAGCTTTTAATGAAATAGCATGTGATTCATCCGCGAAACTACAGTACAGTGTAATCTCACTAATCCGGCACTATTAAAAACCGGAGGGTGCCGGATTATTGGAATGTTCGGATTACTGGAATATACTGAAAAAGTCATAGGTAATAATTAAAATAAAGCATTTCGTAGAGGGAATAAATGTATGTAATGTATTAAATTAACATGTGAAACATATGTAATTAATTAACTAGTTTTAAAATAATCCTTAATTGAGGTCTGCTTTTGTGCAACTTGTAGTCCTTGCTTAAAAACCTTTTCTCGCATGATGAGGGAGGCGTCGGCGGAGGGTGCCGGATTATTGGACGTGCCGATCTATCGAAGTGCCGGATTAGTGAGATTAATTAATTACAATCGGGGCAACTATACTGTCTTTACCCTACTTCTGAAGGAAGTAGTTCGCTTCGTACACTTATCGAAAATTTTAATGCTTTGCTTCCGTGTTGCTTCCTTAGATGATGATAATCGCACCATCGACTAAATGGTATAGAATATAGATGTATTTTTGATTCGATTCGCTTTGAGTTTAAGGAAGTTAAAGACTTCCTGTATTTAAAGTTTTCCGTTGGCCTTCCCCTAGCTACATAATTCTTGATTTTCCTGAACGGATGGGGGGGGGGGAGGTATTCCATTTTAGCCCTCAATAGTGGGAACAGCACTAATATAATAATAGCAGCGACAAAGAGGCTATGCTGTAGAATTCATTTCGGAGAGTGAGTGTGCGTTAGAACTACCAACACTTTGTTCCCCCAGCTCCATTCCACCACCAGTGAACCAGACGCAGGGAGCAGTTCTACCCCTTTGTTGTTGATATTCCGCCTATCCGCACGAAACGTTACGCTTCCACGGCAATTATGCGGATAGCGAAGGATTGGAACTCCTTGCCTGCATCAGTGCTTCCCGATTTTCAAATTTGGCGACTAAGGCAAGAGTGTGCAGGCATTATTTGAGTTTGCGTCCATTGTATCGTCACTTGCCATTAAGTGAGTTAATGTCAAACGAACTCAAATAATAAAAAAACCGGCCAAGTGCGAGTCAGAACCGCACACATAGGGTTCCGTACAATCATACGAGATTGCGCTAGTACAAAGGATACAGTACAATCATACTAGATGGCGGTAGTTCCTTCACGTTTAAAAAACACGTTTTTTTGTATGGAGACCCCCCCTTATTTTTTCAGTTTTTCAAATATTTAGTATTTTTTTATTATAGCTGCAACAGAAATACATCATCTGTAAAAATTTCAACTGTCTAGCTATCACGGTTCTTGAAATACATCCTGGTGACAGACATACAGACTCACGGACAGCGAAGTCTTAGTAATGGGGTCCCGTTTTACCCTTTGGTTATGAAACCCTAATAAAGGCTTGTTTCGTATATTGAGTTTATTGGGAATCTCTGACAGTTCTTTCTTCCGATCAGCTGATATTTCTTACCGGAAAGACGAGCATCCTTCTTATATAATGTTATAAATGTGAAAATGTGTTTGTTTGTAACCTTTTCACGCTTCAACACCTTGAACAATCTTGATGAAATTTGTCAGGCAGGTAGCCAGTGTCACTGGAAAGAACATAGGATACTTTTCATCTTGTGAAAATAGCATAATCCAACGTTGCTGCAACCATTTTTATTCACCAAGGATTCAATTCAATTCAATATATTTATTCAAAACAGGTGCAAATTACACTCTTTCTGATAGTCATAAAATAATAATAACAATGTCATTTGTGAAAAATCAAAAATAAACAATAATATGTTAATAACGTCAAAATTAAATCCTTGATATACACCAGATTATGTCATTAGAACATGAAAACAATATGACACGAAAAGTTACACATAAAAAAAAACATGATCATACCATTAAACTACTCCTGGTAAAATAAAAAACCTTCAACACAAGGTCAAGCTTTCGCACTTGTCTTTGCATTGAATCGCGAATTCACAGAAGGAATTAAAAAGCATGTCAGTTCCTTTCCTCATCCTCTTGTCTGCGTCCGCGCATCTCGCTTCGAATACTGAGCGACGCGGAACTGTAATGTTGCGGCCTCGACAGTCAAGTCGCTGGATGTGTTGCATAGGCTACTAGTAGCTGCGATGTTGTAGCCTTGTCGCACGTTAGGTTAATTTTAACCTCCTTGCTGTTAGTGCTTCCCAATATACAGGTGCTAATGTTAAAAAATAATGCTATGCAAAAATATTTTTGCAAGTTGTACACGTATTGAATGACAGAAGGTTACGTTAAGAATTCATAAGGATTCAATAATGAATTCATTTCGGAGATTGTGCTCAAGAACTTCACGACCTCATTCCCTCAGCTCCATTCCACCTTCGGTCAACGCGACGCAGGGGGAGAGGTTCCACCCCTTTGTTGTTGATATTTAGCCTATACGCAAGAAGCGTTACGCTTCCTCATTTATTATGCGGACAGCGATAGAGTGGAACTCCTTGCCTGCGTCTGTGTTTCCCGACTCCTACAATTTGGGGATCTTCAAGGCGAGAGTGAATAGGCATTATTTGAGTTTGCGTGTACCATCCTTGACTGAATCATCACTTATAAACAGAGATTTGTTACCATAGATGGGTTATGCACTAACAAACCATATTTGAAAATCGAATCCATTTACACACACATTATAATAGGTAACCTACCGAATGCTACTAAGAAAAGAGATGCCAATTGGCATCTTTTTTTTGCTTCACTTTTAGGATGCATGTAACCTATCTACCTCCCCTTATATATAGCATATCTCTGCTTATAAAAAAAAGTTTTGACCCTCCGAGTGTTCCTGGCAAACGACTCGATTAACAAAGTTTTGACCCTCCGAGTGTTCCTGGTACGGGGTCGGTGACGGTTACAATGTTGCGCGCGAGTTCAATGGTATTCCCATCTCAAAAATGCCTAACGTGCCTAAAGAATTTTATAAGTTTTTACCCTCCGGGTGTTCCTGGTACGGGGTCGGTGACGGTTACAGTGTCGCGAGTTGAATGAATTGTGTGTAATTAATTAAAACTTGAACAAAAAAGTGTTAATTACAGTAACAACACGTAGGGACACATTAATGGACGGGTCACAGGTAACAGGTCCATTAACTAATGTGTCCGGATTGGTGGGGGTTGTGTCAGGGCTATTCAGAGCTAGTGTAGTGATCGCCACGACCGGTGTTTAAAAGTGATTTAGTGATTAATATTTATTATTTTACTAGCTTTAGCCCACGGCTTCGTCCGCGTGGACATCGTTCTTATGTCTGTCTTTGAAGGGTAGTGGTCACGAGTGCGAAAACTCATGTCCACGCTTGAGTTTTCTCCAGATCCCTAAGGAACTATGTCGGGCTATCACCTTAATTCGTTGCTCCGTTGTGACATCCACGTGCGCGAGCGTGGAAATGAGTTTTCTCAGATCCCTCGGGAACTATGGCAGGATAATTAATTTTTAAATTATGACATTTCACACCCCCTCCACCATATTCTGTGCTAAAAGTCACAACAATCTATTGTTCCATTGCGATGTTAAAGAAGTTAACCAAAAAAAAGTAAGTTTTCAGTTCCCTCAGGAACTGCATCGAACTATGCTATTCTCACGGGATAAAAAGTAGCCTATTTCCTTTCCAGTGACACTGGCTACCTGCATACCAAATTTCATCAAGATTGTACAAGGTATTGAAGCGAGAAAAGATTACAAACAAACGCATTTTCACATTATACTTATAAAACTATAAAAGCGGTTTTCACTTTTTTATTTTTTGAAGTGTCGATAGTTAACGACGAACAAAGCCGAAAAAAAACTAGTATTTATGAGTCTAAACGTATTTTTTATTGTACCTAGTGCAATTTCTTTAGTAAGGATGCTCGTCTTTCCGGCAAGCAATATGAGCTGATCGGAAAGAAAGAACTGTCAGAGATTCCCAATAAACCCAACATACCAATCGACAGTGCTAGATTTATCAACACCTCTCTCGAATGAGGTCTGACTCCAAGTTGCGCATGACCTGCAATTGGCGATTGTTACGAGAGCCATCTCAACTTTCACTTTCGTCTGTCTGTCTGTCTGTTCGTCAGCGCGCCAGCGGCACGATTGACGAGAAGCAAGGGTTATAGTTTAAAGGAAACTAAATAGCAAGTAGAATTGGGAAAAATCACACTAGGTCCTTATTCATAACTACTAATGGGTCATACATGGGCAAAACTTCCGACAAAAAAAGAAAAGAAAAATAGCATTTTTAAGTAGTTTTCTAGATTTCTATATTTTTTCACTAGCTGTTTCCCGCGTCTTCATCCGCGTGAACAACGTTTCTATGACTTTTCGAGGGTGCAGCGTGAAAAAAATTAGCCTATGTGGTAATCCAGGTCCTAATCTGTCTACCTACCAAATTTCAGCGAGATCCGTTCAGTAGTTTTTGCGTGAAGAAGTAACAAACATAGACACTCACAAACTTTCGCCTTTATAATATTATGTGATGTTTTTGAAAAATAAACGGGATTATTGGACTTTTTTGATTATTTTTTTCTAGAAATCACACATCAGTATCCATAACAGAGATCAGTTGGGTAAATAAAGGATCGATCAAATAAAGAAGTGACGAGACAAATACCATCGTAAGCTCTTATTATCCGACTGCGCTAGAAGGGGCGTTATCTTTTTCTAGTGTATGTATTTATGTACAGTATAAACTCTGTAAAACGTCACTCGATATAACGATTCACTCTTTAAAACGTCAAATTTTTCTGGCTCCAGTTGGTTTACTTTGACGCTAATTTCTCTCTGTATAACGAAAACTCTTAATACCTTCACAAAATGCCCGGTCCCTTGAGTGTACAGGGTGTGGTTTTGGTCGACAACGCCCTTTCCAGTAGGGCTTCTACTCATGAAACTGAACAACTTTTGTTTTACAAGTTTGCTGAAATCGCAAAAAAGAAATTGGACTTTTCATACAAATCGATCAGCTGGTGGACCAATTTTGTATGGAGAGGTCAATTTTTTTTTATGAGAATTGACTATGCGTTCTTTGGGGAAAGTTGTTCAGTTTCGTGAGTAGAAGCCCTCCTGAAAATGGTGTTGTCGACCAAAACAACACCCTGTAGAGTTTACACTGTATATGTCGTTGGTGCTCCGCCGCAAGAAATCGTTAGAATGAATCCATTTTTACGGAACATGTTGTTATGTTGTTATTTATATTCTATATTGTTCTTCGACTCTCACTTTAGGTCTGTGCCAAATTTTAGCGAGATCAGTTAAGTAGTTTTAGCGTGAAAGTGTAACAAATAGACACACTTTCGCTTCGGACTTACAAATGTAAGGTACTCCGTAAGATTCTTCAACAGATTTCCATTCTTTGATCTCCAATACTGCATCTGTGCGCGAAAGTCCCATATTAATAATAGTACCAAACATCAAAGGGTTTTAACAACAGTTAAGTTTACTTTAGGTATATGCATTTAACTCCATAAAATCTAGTCTTTGATCCTCTAACCTTACATCAGCTGTTTAACCAGTTCATTGACCCGGCGGCTTGCTTTTTGACACATTCAAGACGAGGGCGTCTCAGCACGAAGAATTCTCGGGAGGTTGCGTAATGACCACTGGGTGATCGGACGGTGCCGCGTCGCGCTGCTGACCTGGTTCATGTCAAGTCATGTTGGGTTACAAGATTTACCGTCTCCGTGGCGCAGTGGTTATGGCTTTACGACGGGAGGTCGCGGTTTTGATTTCCGACAGGGTTAAAACCAGTTAGACTGGGCTAGGCTTATGGGAGGGGCATTTTGGCCTTTAGAATTTTTGTTAAGTCCACTCCTGTCTTCGTCTAAGAATAAAATAACATATACTACCACACCTTTTCATACGAACTCAACAATGATGCCGATTCATTACAAATAAAAGAATATCAACGCGAGCGACAGTAAATATTTTTTTTAATTCTATTTCGTAGTTCGTATAACGTACACTTGTAAAGTTTTTGTTGTTATTTGTTTTACCTAGGGTAGTACCATTATTATACCAAGTTTTACTTAGGGTAGTACCATTATTACACCAAGTTTTACTTAGGGTAGTACCATTATTACACCAAGTTTTACTTAGGGTAGTACCATTATTACACCAAGTTTTACTTAGGGTAGTACCATTATTACACCAAGTTTTACTTAGGGTAGTACCATTATTACACCAAGTTTTACTTAGGGTAGTACCATTATTACACCAAGTTTTACTTAGGGTAGTACCATTATTACACCAAGTTTTACTTAGGGTAGTACCATTATTACACCAAGTTTTACTTAGGGTAGTACCATTATTACACCAAGTTTTACTTAGGGTAGTACCATTATTACACCAAGTTTTACTTAGGGTAGTACCATTATTACACCAAGTTTTACTTAGGGTAGTACCATTATTACACCAAGTTTTACGCTTGTACCTATGTGTCACCATTTTTACGATAGATCAATAGATCAAAGACAAATCACCTTTAAAATACCTTTAGACAAACAATCTTTAAAATATGCTGTATCTTTTGTGTCACCTTACTGTTTAAAATCTGTATTTTATGTATCCTGTGTACAATAAACAATTAACGAAATAAAATACCCCTTAATTTAAATTGTGCATTTTTAATATACTTTTCACATCATATTGTTAATAGATAAATTGCTAATTTCACTTATTTTGGGATGCACGACCTTAACACACACACACACACACACACACACACACACATACACACACACACACACATACTTTGTAAAAATTTCAGCCGGCTTAAATTTTGATGATACTACTATCTTCGTCACACGCATCGGTTCCATTTTAATATACTTTTCACATCATATTGTTAATTTGTACTTATTTTGGGATGAACGACCTGAAAAGATAGAGCCTTGAAAAGTCGGACAGAATCGGTGGATGAGAGTCGGTGGCGTAACGGCTGGGGCCGCTAACTCCTGTCCGGTAGTTCGTGGTTCAAATCCTAGTACCAATGTGTTATCTAATTTCTATTTCTTTTCTTTCGAATTTGATTTCGTGTTTCCGACGCTCTTACGGTGAAGAACACATCGCGAGGAAACCTGCACTCGCAGGTTGTGTGTGAAGTCGACCAACCCGCACCGGGCTCGCGTGGTCGACTAAGGCCCGATTGCCCTAATTTAGAGTAGGCTCGAGCCCTTCGGTGGGGACGTATAATAGCTAATATGAGTGATGGACATGATGATAGAAACCACTGTCACTCGGTAACCAAATAAGTAAACACAATTTTTGAAAACAAATACAGTAGCTGGCCACCTTATTTGCCTTATGATAAGGTCGATTACACAACACAGGACGAGCTTGGGGCGTTCGGCGCTGAACACATACTCATTACGATTTACGATGATGTAACAACGGTCAAATTGCGCAAGAGTCGCGAGAGACGCGCACAATACACGGTGCAGGCACCAGGTGACCGTTTAGCGACCGGACTTGGACAGGTAGTGAAGAAATGGACTTGGATAGGTAGTGAATAGTGAAGAAATAACTTGGACAGGTAGTAAAAAAATGGATTTGGATAGGTAGTGTATAAATGGACTTGGACAGGTAGTGAATAAATGGACTTGGACAGGTAGTGAAGAAATGATAAAATTTAACTGTCCTAGCCTATGTAAAGATTCTTGTCCAAAATTTATAGGTGTCATGATACTTTGCAAAACTGATATAAAATACTTTTATTATCTAACCACCTCCATGACATAATGGTAAAGGCTAGCTCCACATCAGAAGGTCGCGGGTTCGATTCCGGGCGAAGTCTAACTTTGTAGGACTGGGTCTGGTTGGTGGAAGGGCTTTTTCTAAATCCGCCTGGCTAGCTACCACCATCTTTTCTAAGTCTTGCCGCCAAACATCAAAGTTAACAACATTGATGTGTTCCGGCTTGAAGATAAGATTGCCAGTTCCCCATAGCGTTGGGGAATCTTGGTAAGCCCGCTTCAATCTTCGGCACCATCGTCACTTACCAT
Source organism: Coleophora flavipennella (assembly GCA_947284805.1). Taxonomy (NCBI): domain Eukaryota; kingdom Metazoa; phylum Arthropoda; class Insecta; order Lepidoptera; family Coleophoridae; genus Coleophora; species Coleophora flavipennella. The sequence goes on along the minus strand of OX369253.1, from coordinate 19,776,492 downwards.
CAGGTGAGATGATGCCAAGGGCTTACCAATTGTGACAAAAAAAGTGTAGGACATAGGTACTGTAGAGATAGTATAGCTCTGCGTTCGTGCACTTGCACCTCCTTTGCAATCTTGCTATCCGCGGGTCGTATTAAAAAAAGCTAAGTTTAAATAGTACTAAATTCAAACTAATAGGTCGTTCGAAAGCTTTTCTGAAACAGTTGAGTGGCATTCTATTCGTGACCACGAGCCAGGACAGAGATCCCTTTATCCGTGGTCGAAGTGTATACATTTTTATAGGAAGAGTGCGACACTAGCTTAGTCTGGTAACCTCAGCCCAATAATCAGCCAGCCGGCGGAGCCCTATTTTCGATATGAATAAAGGTTGCTCTACGTCTTTCTTAGTTCGGCTCCTATTGGGAAAAGTATGACAATTTTGAGTACAGCAATGCCACTTGGTACGGATGTTACACACGTCCACCTGAGCCCAAACAGCCCGGTAGGCAGAATGAACTCCGCGACAGGAAGGGGGGAGGGAGGTAAAAGTTTGGACCTCCCGGCGCTCCGAAAAAAAATTCTTTACTTACTTTACTTTAAAAATAGTTCAAATATGTATTTAATGTTAATGTTTTTTTAATCTTCATTAAATGGGCTTTCAGACAGTATTTTTATAAACCAAGTTTAATACGAAAATATAAAACTATACGGGTTTGTTTAAATAAATAAATAAAAAAAAATTCGAGCGAGACCTACAGTACTCGCATATGATGTGTAACATGTGACAAAATACTTTATAAAAGGACGGCAAAGATACGGCAGACTAGGCTGTATGGTCATAGATACCTTTGCCTTTTCCGCGCTTTTAAAGCCTGAAAAAACGCGACTTCCTGTTACAATGAGACACATTTCCGTCCCATGGGACACATTTCCGTCCCATTTCACGAAATCACTCCCACAAATTGCAGGAAAGCGAGAGCAAAGATGTTACACATCAATAAATATTCTGGGACAAATCACACATGGTCATCTGGCCCCAAAGTAGGATTCCCTGTGTTATGAGAACCAGAGACTGATATACATACTTATATACGTTTAAATACATACATATATAGATATTTAACACCCAGACACAGAGCAAACAAATCTGCTCATCACACAAATATTTGCCCTGGGTGGGGATCGAACCCACAACTCTAGGATTAGTAGTCAAGCACACTAACCACTGAGCCACCGAGTCAGTCTTTTTGCATCAGTTTGCATTGTGTCACTACTAAAAGTTTATTATTTTAAGGATTGAGTCATATTTTGCTATCTACGGAACCCTAAAAAGGTGGTACGGAGAATGAATTGGGTATCATCTAGTTACCTGATAACGACACCAAACTTGACTGAAAGCTCCAAACTAATACGACAGAATTTTTTGATGTGTAACATCTTTGCTCTCGCTTTCCTGCAATTTGTGGGAGTGATTTCGTGAAATGGGACGGAAATGTGTCCCATTGTAACAGGAAGTCGCGTTTTTTCAGGCTTTAAAAGCGCGGAAAAGGCAAAGGTATCTATGACCATACAGCCTAGTCTGCCGTATCTTTGCCGTCCTTTTATAAAGTATTTTGTCACATGTTACACATCATATGCGAGTACTGTAGGTCTCGCTCGAATTTTTTTTTCTGAGCGCCGGGATCTTTGTACTTTGACCCTCCCTCCCCCCTCCCTGTCGCAGAGTTCATTCTGCCTACCGGGCTGTTTGGGCTCAGGTGGACGTGTGTAACATCCGTACCAAGTGGCATTGCTGTACTCAAAATTGTAATATCTCCATACAAACATTCTCAATAGGATCCGGACTATCTTCACAACCTAGAAACTGCATTTTTAATTATCGATGTGATCCCTCTGAGCTTACTTCCCCTGACGATTCTTTGGTGCGTCATAGTACCTTTAGGTATTCAATTCATTTCAATATATGTATTCAAAATAAGTGAAAATTACACTCTTAGTTAGAAACGTCAAAATTCAATTCTTTATGTAAACCAGATTATGTCATTAGAACATGAAATAAATAAATATTCTGGGACAAAGCACACATGGTCATCTGGCCCCAAAGTAGGATTCCCTGTGTTATGGGTTACCAGAGACTGATATACATACTTATATACGTTTAAATACATACATACATAGATTTAATTTTAAGTTTAGCAATTCTGAGAGCTATGTCGGTTACTTTGGTTCTCTTACGAATCTCCTCGTTTCTGATTCGATCACGCAGAGAAACTCCGAGCATAGCACGCTCTATTGCCCTTTGGGTGACCTTGAGCCTTCTTATGAGGGCCATAGTAAGCGACCATGTCTCAGTTCCGTACGTCATCACTGGCAACACACATTAAACACACTTAAGTGGCAGTGGGCGGGGCACATTGAGAACAGATGGCCGTTGGGGAAGTAAAGTTCTCGAGTGGCGACCACGCACCGGAAAGCGTAGTGTAGGCAGGCCTCCCACTCGGTGGTCCGATGACCTGGTGAAGGTCGTGGGAAGCCGATGGATGCGGGCAGCGCAGAACCGGTCGTCGTGGAGATCCTTGGGGGAGGCCTATGTCCAGCAGTGGACTTCCTTCGGCTGATATGATGATGATGATAGATTTAATTTAATATGACACGAAAACTTATACATAAAAATCATTGAATGCCTTTAACATGAGTACGCCAGTTCACACGGACAGCACCCGGTCACGAGTATAACGCGAGAGTCAGCCATCGCACCCATCAACCATATTGTAGGGAAAGGAATGACCCGGCTCCCGATGCGCCACCATTTAAGCGAGCATTCACCACTCATGTCAATGCTAAAATTAAAGAAATAATTACAATAATTAAAAGAAGTACTAGACTTGTCATGTCTTAACGCTTCCACGTCAATTCTTAGGTTGGTCATCATTTTATTACTATTAAACATGATTAGTAGCGTTGATAGTAGAAACACTGTCTACCCATACATTTTTGTCATTTAAATATTCGGATGTCTTATAATAACCTTTTTTACAGAGCTCTTTTGATACAATTTTTAAACTGTTTTTCTGACAAATTTAACACATCATCGGGTAATTTGTTATACATGAGTGAGCATTGTCTCTCAAAGGATTTATTGATTTTGCTAAGTCTGGTATAAGTTACTTGAAGTTTATTCCTATTCCGAAGATTTCGACTGTGCCTGTCACTATTCAGTGAAAAGAGATGCAGATTTTTACTTATCTTTAGTGTCCCAACTCTAAAACCTAAAATTATATGAATAAAAACACGTTCTATGAAATTGTCGAGAACAATAACGCAATAACAAAAGGAAACAATAGTAATTGCGCCTACGCAACATTAATAGATAAAAGTGTGTGAGTTCATTTTGTAAAAGAAGTCATTAAGTCATGCAAACAAGAGTTGGGTTTTGTACTTCCGGATGCGACATAAACCAAACAACCTCCCAAAAATCCGAACTTGACCCCAGGGTTTGGAGAATGGACTCACCTTCCCTAGTAACGGGAAGAGGCTACGCTAATGATTTTTAAGGCTAGGTATTGATTGGAACAGTTGTCTCTGTCTTTTTCTTTACGTGCAAAAGAGTAAAGAAAATAACCACTATTTTTCAATGGTTTTTCGTTTCAATCAAAAACTACAATGAAAGTATAAAAAATAATAACATTACTCACTTTGTATTATCATAAAAAATATTGTTGTATATTTTTTAAATTTATATTTCGTAATATTAGTCAGAACTACTCAGAACTAGAGTTGAAAGTAACGGTGTCGACCTATCTTTGGCATTTTTTTTCTATCGAGCCAAAACTACTCAATCGTGTTTCTATCATCAACAATAAGGGTATTTTTTTTTACATTTTCTATCGTTTAGGAGTAATTGACGTCAAATATAACGAAAATCTATAATATTACCGCCTTAAGGCGACGCATTGGAAACTTTGGTCGCAGGAATCTCATTTTTTCTCAGCAATTACAAAACATTATGGTACTGATATTTTCTAACCTGATTCTTCATTTCAGTGACTTCATTTTATCAGTTGCAGAAACACTTTTGAATAAGAAACACGATTCGTTCACTTTTATTATAATAATGGTCTCTTGTTATTACTTTTACTTGTTACTATTAATTTTTTTATAACTAATCCAAGGGGGAAAGTTGTTGACTTTCATAAGTGGAAGGCCCGTTTAATAAAATAGTGTCAACGTACTCCTTAGTAGCCATTTTGCTGCGGTTAGTAACATAGCCTCTTATTACTGTATGTTTCCCACCGCCTCCTGGTATGTAATATTAACATTAATATTAAACAGTATCACGCCAGTCTCATAAAGTAGGAAAATATTAATAATCTAGCTAGATCCAAAAATATACGAGTATATCAAAAGGGTTGTCCCCTGTGCAGTCTGTAACTTGGCGGATAATTGGGTCACTGAAAACTGCATGAAAATCACTTTCTTAATTCAATCAGTTAAATTGGGTAAATGAAATCTGCATAAAAATCACTTTTTCAATTCAATCAGTAAAATTGTCTGATTGAAAAACTGCATGACAATCATTCAATCAATAAAATTAAGTGAATGAATACTGCATGAAAATCACTTTCTCAAATTAAATCTGTTAAATTGGGTGAATGAAAACTGCATGAAAATCACTTTCTCAAATTAAATCTGTTAAATTGGGTGAATGAAAACTGCATGAAAATCACTTCCCCAATTCAATCAGTCATATTTTGTTGGAGTTTTTTCTTTCTTCTTGTGGTACCTACAGTTTGTTGCTAGATTTCTATAGTTGCGACCCTTAGTGGCGTCATTCGGTCGTCAGCTCGCCCATAAACACACATTCATAAAAGAACCGACAAGTTGTAAAGTGTAGGAGACACAAACTGAGCATTTCACACAACATTGTTATTTCATTACCTATACGACCCACTATTGTGGCACACGGAGGAGAAACACATATTATCATACAAGTTTTCAAATCGTCATATTAATACATGTCTCTAGGGTTGCCAAATATCTTACAATGTAGTCCATGTCTAGAGTTCAATAAAAATCGGTCATGTGTGACTGAGAAGTCCGAACTGAATGATACAAAAGGATATAATATATTGTCTTTTGTTTGTATTGTGAATAGGTATCATTGTCATTATACTATATAGTTGTGTGGTGAGGTGTGGTGGTAAAAAACTCTCCGAGTACTAGTGGTGCCAACTCTATATGTCTAAAAGTCATTAGTCGTACGCTTGAAAAGTCGCTAGAACAATATAAAAATGGCAATTCTGTCGCTAGATGTATGGTATAATTGTGCTTGAAAAGTCGCTAAAATGTATGAAGCGTCGATTTTTTTTGTTGCCTGACTGCTCTGAAAATACGTTAGATCTAGCTATTAAGTCTCTAAATTGGCAACACTGCGGAGTACTACTCCGACTCGCACTTGGCCGGTTTTTTAACGTGTTTAGCGTTATACGTAGATCGTAGGTGTACACTTACGATGGGTCGCACGGGGCGCTTGAACGACCATGTGTTCGGATTTTTCGTCTGGGTACATTCTCGGTTTGTTGAGAAAGTTAACCGCCTCCGTAGCTCAGAGGCAAAGTTCACTGGCTTTACACAGGAGGTCGCGGTTTCGATTCCCGGCGGGATCAATTGTAAGACTTGGTTTGGTTGGTGGTAGGTAGCTTAGATAAGATGGTGGTAGCTAGCCAGGCGGACTTAGAAAATGTTCTAAGCCCGCCTGGCTAGCTACCACCATCTTATCTAAGTCTTGGCGCCAATTATCAATGTTGATATCATTGGTGTGTTCCGGCATGAAGATAAGATAGCCAGTTCCCCATTGCGTTGGGGAATCTTGGTAAGCCCGCTTCCATCTTCGGCAACATCGTCACTTACCACCAGGTGAGATGTTGTCAAGGGTTAATTGTAAATTAAAAAAAAATGTTATTCTTACCCGACTACAAAAAAGGACGGTTATTAAAGGTAGACTGGTTCAAATATTTTTCCTGTATTATTTAAGTACTAGATACTGAGTAATCTCTTAAATATCACTTGTGTTTTTTCAACATCTATATTAAGTACTAGCTTTTGCCCGTGGCTTCGCCCACGTGGACATAGCTTTTATGACTCTTTTTGAGGGTGAGTGGTGCGCTAGCCGCAATCAGCTCGCAAGCGTGGACATGAGTTTTCTCCAGGTACCTCAGGAAATGTATCGGGCTATTCGGATTAGCAGTCTTTGTCACTTCCCACCCCCTCAACAAATTCTATACAAAAAATCACTTTAATCCGTTGCTCCGTTGCGACGCCACCGACGTGCGCGAGCGTAGAAAACAGTTGTCCCCAGATCCTTCGGGAACTATGTCAGGATATACTTATTAGTAAATTATATCATTTTCCACCTCATCTCTGTGCTAAAAATCACACCAATCCATTTTTTCGTTTCGATTTTAATTAAAACGAACAAAGAGTATTGTTTTAGTTTCCTCAAGAACTGCATCGGGCTATGATAATTTCCACAGATAAAAGGTTGACTATTTCATTCCCAGTGATACAGGCTACCTGCATGCCAAATTTCATCAAGATTGGTAGAGGTGTTGAAGTGTGAATAGGTAACAAACAAACAAACACATTTAAATAAAATATACAGCGTCGGTGGCAAAGCGGTTAGGGCCACTACCTCCTGTCCGGAAGGCCGTGATTCGAATCCTGCCACTTACCAATATCTATACGAATATCGATTTCATACTGGTATGTACGTTTATCCAACGCTCTTACGGTGAGAAAAACATCGTGAGGAAACCTGCACACGCCTGCGAAGAAATTCGAAGCTTATGTGTGAAGTCAATCAACCCGCAATGGACCCGCGTGATCGTCTAAGGCCAGATCGCCCTAACTCAGGGCAGGTCGAGCCCCTTGGTGGGGACGTATATAAACTGATATGATGAAATAACACATATACCTATATTATAAAAACTAATTCAAATCATTATAGGTATCAATCTAGTAATAAAATTTCCTAACAATATTAATATGGGTCAAATCCTCGAGTCGTATCAGCTCCAAAGGAGCCCAAGACGCACTTCTCGCGCTGGATGGCAATAGACAACCTTAGCAGCAGGTAGGACCTCACGTCACATCTCCTCTCTCGAAGGCGAAGGCCAATCTCCTTTGTGAAGGCAAAGGCCTCTGAGGGTTCAGCAGCCGGTTGTCTCTCAGACCAGCGGCACAAAGCAGTAAATTGCCTCCAAGACCGAGTACTTATTATGCTTCTTTCTCACCGCAAATTGAGCAGCAGTACCGTGCGGGTGAGAAGTGAGGCAGAAAAAGTGACTTCCCAAAGCAGACGCGTTCCTCTCTGCCATAGCACCTGTTTAAACCCTCCGGCCTTTTGCCATCAGATCGACTAAAGCCCGGCCGGCGGCTGCATCAAAAATGGAATATTCCATTCTGTCTGGAATCAATTCCATCTGGCCGAGACCAGTGCCTTCCGAGTGAGGTCATTAAGGAATTGGTGACGTGGGAATCTTCACAAACACGACTGCAACTCAGTGAGTGATGGCCAATTGCCTCCGCCGTGGACCCGCAAATACATTGATGAGGTTCACAGATATTGATATTGCAGGCGGAGAGCAACTGCCACACGCAAATAGTCGCCGTCAGAAGAGTTCCCATATCTGTGCCTCCTGTTAAAAGATGCTAAACTCGATTTATGTGTTTTATTTTTTTACACGATTGGAATCTGTAAAAAAATACCTCTCTGTTCGTCTATGAAACACATCGCTATCGTACCATAGTTCCAGAGTTTAAAGTAGCGTAAGCTGAAAAATACATAAAAGAAATCCACTCAAAAGTATGAAATAATATTTTAATGTTTTAATACAACTTAAGCGCGTTTTATTATCCCTGCAGTGCCATCTATTGACATTCTGCTACTATGATTATAATGTGTGGTATGTGTAGCTTATATGTTGAAAAAGTACTCTATATTTATTATTGTAAGTATCGATAGATAATTTCCCACGGGACCTCTTTAGTTTTCCGGGATAAAGAATACCCGACTATACAATGATGTCTAAAACACCCCATCCCAATGTAATGGTTTCATATTGTTACGTTGAGCCATTCTAAAGATACATTTTTTTGCATTCCTGCAGGAACCCTTATTTTTTTTCTGGATTCACAATGTCCCAGTTTTAGTTCGCGATAAGGGTATCAACGTGTAAAATTTGATTGTAATAGGTCAAGCCACATTTGCGTGGTGAGCCATTCTATAAATGAATACTTTTGATTTTCCCACGGGAACACTTGAATTTTCCGGGATAAAAAGTATCCTATATGTTAACCCGGGCTATAAGGAACCACCATACAAAATTTCATCAAAATCGGCCCGGTAGTTTTTGCGTGATGCGCGAACATACAGACAGACAGACAGACAGACAAAAATTCCAAAAGTTGTTGTATTGGCCTCTGTATCGTTAGTAATGTCCACCACAGTTATTATTTTCCAAAAATATTTCATGTACAGACGCGGCTCCGTTACAGTTTTATTATATTATAGATAGATTATAGAAAAGTAAAGTCCTGACACACTCACTCACTGAATCATCAACTCCTAGCCCAAATCCTTGGACCCATAAATGTGAAACTTTGCACAGAGGTCCCCTTTATGATGTACTTACCATCAGGTGATATGATGCCAAGGGCTTACCAATCCTTGCTAATATTATAAATGTGAAAATGTGTTTGTTTGTTTGTTACCTTTTCACGCTTCAACGCCTTGACCAATCTTTATGCATGCAGGTAGCATGTGTCCGGGAAAGGACGTAGGCTACTTTTTATCCCGGGAAAATAGCTTAATCTGATGCAGTTCCTGAGGGAACTAAAAAAATACTCGATTGTTGTGATATTTTGCACAGAGATGGTTGAGTATATAGGTGGTATACGACATAATTTACTAATCACCCTTAAAGACAGTCATAAAAACGACGATGTCCACTCGGGCGGAGCCGCGGGAAAAAGCTAGTTATAAATTTAAAAAAAGACAATCAAAAAGGCCGTATTTTTCGAAATATGGAGTAACACGTAGGCAAAGCCGCGGGGCAGAAAGATACTTGATGTACCTACTATACACATGAAACAGTGATTTATTAGTTCTCTCAAGTACATAGAAAACTGGTTGGATCTGATAGCCGATAGCCGGTATCCTCGTCCTGCTGTCTGCCAATCTATCGACGGAAGCCGATGCTGCCGTGAACATGCGAAGATATTTACAGCGAGTACGGTGCCTTCCTTTTGCCTTACTCAGTGTTTCCAATGTAGAGGTACTTCCAAAGACATTTATAATACTTCGCGAGGACTAGCCAATAGGTCTGTAAGGCATTGATACCTCTAGCATTGTTATTTGATGCTCGGTTGTTATTCAAGTAACAACATTTATTTGTATAGATAGATAAATTAAGTGTTTTTTTAACCGACTTCAAAAAAAGGAGGAGGTTTCTCAATTCGAATGTATATATTTTTTTATGTGTGTTCGCGGATAACTTCGTCGTTTATGAACCGATTTTGATGATTCTTATTTTGTTGGCAAGGCGATATCCCAAGGGTGGTACCATGATAAGGAAACCAGGATCTAATGATGGCTTCCCAGAGAAATCGAGGGGAACCTTAGTTTCCTGTTTGAAGTCGGTTTTTTTGTGCAAAATTATTGATGCTAATTAGTTAATGAGAATTTTGTTGCTCAGGTAATTTCAGAGCAACAAATTACAATGCTAGACGATGTCTATGCTAGCTTTACAGACCTCGATTTTATGAAGCTTAAACGAAGCTCTACTAGTCCGTTATTAGGGACCAATGAGTTTGTGGCGACCACATTTCCTGGTCCCACGGAACCCTAAAAAGTTTTATTTTTTTGTCGAGACACAATTAATAACAGTTTTTGGATTTTGAAGCCGTAAACACGGAGATTTTATATTTTTATTAGACTTCATGTAATTAAAGTTTATTGAGGTACATCCTGGGGACGTTTTGGCGGTCTTGCACACTATAGAGAATTTCTAATTGCTTTTGGGTATAAGTTATTACGGTCTATATAAAGACATTAGATTGTTTACAAACGCCGCTATGGGAACGTAATTTGTGCAAAAGACACGCCGACGTTTATTAGTTTCTACCTAGCTAAATGTTTATAGTTTTATTATGTATTATATCCCTGTTAGTTATTGCTGTACTGTACCTCTGTTTTCACACGAATACTTTTAATATTTCTTTGTATCTTAGTACCGTTAGGAGCACCCCCCGATCTCCGGTAACTAGTCGTTATTGAATGTTACGAGACACACCAAAAGGAGTCAACTCTCAGCCACGATATAGATCAGACGTTCTCCTAGGGACTAACTTAGCATACCGAATTTCTGTACCTACTTTGTATTTCTGTGTTATATTTTGTGTTTTCTGATATTATACAGTTATCAGTTTCACCAGAAGTTCTGAACTTTTATTTAATACGCGACGTGAGTCAGTACACCCAACCCGTAGTGAGAAGCGCAACAAGTTTCTATAACTCCAGAGGGAGATTGAATGTCACTTAAATGGTCTCATAGGTTGCTGTAGTGAGAGTGAGACACATGTAGTGTTATTTTCATACAGTTTATTTTTCTCGGCTACGTCTTAAATTCTGTTACAATCTGCGGCGTATAATTTGAACACAAATGGCGTCGCTCGCGCAAGTAGGGAGCGCGTGGGTATCGCGGGGGGCTGGCGTCCCTCGCGTTCCGGACTTCAATTGAGACCTGAAAATAAGACTGTCCAACTTACATGCCGCGATCTTTACTTGAGTCCATTTTTCTGCCGAGCAATGAAAATACATTGCTTATCTCTTGTTAGATATAGGTAATATAACCTCTTTGGTTGGTACTGTCAATCCAGTTAGCTATGAATTATTATTTATTTCCTTTTTTTCACGCACGCCCTATTTTACAAAGTTAACGATAAGAGGCTTATACGGCCACCAACGACCAACTTTGTAACCATTTTTGATGTGTAACATCTTTGCTCTCGCTTTCCTGCAATTTGTGGGAGTGATTTCGTGAAATGGGACGGAAATGTGTAACATGGGACGGAAATGTGTAACAGGAAGTCGCGTTTCTTCAGGCTTTAAAAGCGCGGAAAAGGCAAAGGTATCTATGACCATACAGCCTAGTCTGCCGTATCTTTGCCGTCCTTTTATAAAGTATTTTGTCACATGTTACACATCATATGCGAGTACTGTAGGTCTCGCTCGAATTTTTTTTACTTCAATTATGGATTTTTAATAAAAAAAAGTGTTTTGTAATTTACAGGATATGAGGAGTGATTTTTATTTTCTCAAATTATATTTTAAAGTGAAACTTTTATTACATCGTCTCAAATTTTTTCGTCTGTGTGTTGCATGTCGCGTGACAGTCGCTTTCGTCTGACGATATGATCATTTCGTCCTCTGTACCCTAGCGAGAGCAGCTATGATCGTTTCGTCCTCTGTAAAGTTTCACTTTTACCGTGGTTTCATAAAACCACACACTTACTTTTAATACACAGAACTAAAGAAAAATATATCCTAACGCACCCTTTTTTCTAGTTGTTACCATGGAACTGCTGCAATTTTGATCGGAACATTATGATAATTTATGTACTTCTTAACAAAACAATGTAAAATGATTTTGTTTACCTTACTTTTTGGAAATTCTTCTTATTTTATTTATTATGATGAATTAAAAACCACAATTTTCGCACCATTCGTTGGCAGCGATTGACGTAACAGGCACGTTGCAGTACGATCTGACAAGAACTTTATTTCCAAGTTCGATGTTTGGAACATCGTGAATCGAGTTGCTAGTTTTTGGGACGGAAGAGCCTTAAATCATGCATTGCCAAACTACTAATAAAAGTAGTTGAAAGATGCAATATTATTAAGGTGAACAACATGCAGGTTCACAGAGACATTAACTGACTAGGTAAAAACTTTTTAAGCAAAATATTCGGGAGGAAAGGTCCAGAAGTAGTCAAGTAAGTTAATTAAGTTGAGAAAGCGCCCTTTTGGCAGAGTATAAAAATCTAAAATGATTGTGACCAAAAAATATTGTTCTTTAGTTACTTGTTGGCGAATGAAGATCATTTCATTTCGTTTGTTTCTTTTCTTTCTTCTTTCTTACTTTAATAGAAGTATATTACGCTAGGATCATGTTCTGCTGCCATATTCTCACTAAAGCCGCTTGCCTCGGCCAAATTTTTTTAAAAACTTGAATCTTTATGTATATACCGTGAAAATAGTATGGCTGGCGCGGGTGTCACGCACACAAGTATAAAAAGCTGGCCTGTTTTGATCGCAATGATTACAGCATCATATCAGCTCACATATACGTACCCACCGAGGGGCTCGAGCCTACCTTGTAATTGGCGATCTGGCCTTAGTTGATCACGCGGGCCCACTGCGAGTTGGTCGACTTCACACACAACCTTTGGGTTTTTTCGCTTCTTCGGTGGCGTAACGGTTAGGACAACTACTTTCTGTCCGGAAATTATCTTGTGTACCACATAGATGTCTGTAACAATAAGACTGAAGGCCCTTTAGAGCGGTAACAGTGAGAGGGTTAATAACAGCTCTCATACATAATGCATTATAATAACCACTTAGATAATTGTAGCAGTTCACCTCGGGGATAAAGACATTCAAGCGCTCCGTCTCAGGTCTTATTTGAAAGATAAGTTGTACCTATAATAGTTCATCATCATCATTCATATCAGCTCATACACGTCCCCACCGAGGGGCTTGAGCCTACCCTGAATTAGGGCAATCGGGCACTACTTTCTTCGCAGGTCTGTGTGCAGGTTTTTTCACGATGTTTTCCTAGGGGTATTTTCTTTTTTTGAAATTGGCAAAGTTATCGCTATCCATGTAGGTAGATATTTAATAGAAATTCAATACAGATATTTAAAAGATATATATTTAAAATAATTTTCGAAAAACCTAAAAACTTTTAGGCACAAGCTTTTATGTGAAATAAAATAATTATTATATTATAATTTGATACCCACATCATTGGGTGGATGCATAAAAAAAACTGGTCCACCATCTTTGGGCATGACGGCATATTGGATTTAAAATGACGTCACACAATTAACATGCATTGTCATCCAAACTGAACGTGTATACAAAATTTCAGCTCAATCGGTTGAAGATATCTGCTTCAAAATTTAGTTGCAAGATTCCACCCGAACAAACATACATACATTGCAAGTTAAATAAAAGCTTGTAAGAAGAACTAACTGGAAACAACATATAGTAAACATTGCAAGTCCTATAATAAAAATTAAGAAACCTTCCTATTATGCTAATACAACAATTTCTCTGTCTTTACAGGCGAAAGCTGCATCGAGAAGCCACTGGCAACACTCTGGAGAAACTATCAGCAGTCGACCAAACCCGACGTTGTCATGAAACTCTCCGTCACCAACTCAGGCCTGAAGGGTTTTACCAAAGAGCACGGGTTGACAGAATACTGGTCACATCGGATCACTTACTGTGCCAGTCCACCGCACTACCCAAAACTCTTCTGCTGGGTTTACCGCCATGAAGGCAAGAAGCTAAAGCATGAACTGAGATGCCATGCCGTACTCTGCTCCAAAGAAACTATTTCCAAAAAGATCACAGAGGAGCTCCAGATAAAACTAAAGCAGGCATTAGTTGAATTCAAGAAGGACCGGATCTCAAAACAAAATGCAAGGTTGAGTCTTGCGAATAGCGTATACGAAAACCCGAGCATGCCGCGAAGGAAGATACTTCTAAGTGTCGGCGCCATGAACTACCGACCACCGCTAGAGAGGTCCAAATCAGCTCCAAAACTTGGAGCTATTGAAGAAATGTGCTCTGAAGAAGATGAAGAAGAAACAGAGGCGAAAACTCCTGAACACTTGGACGAGTTTTACACTTCACACACACTGGATAGACGGCGTCCAGAGATGAGATCTCCTCGCAAATTGTCCTGTCCAGAAGGTGTTATGGGAAGAATTCGATCACTTTCCGAATCAGAAGGAAGTAACGAAGACATCATAAACGTCCTCGTAAATGAAAGTAGAAGAATAGAGTCTAGTCACAGTGAAGAGAAGGAATTGAGGTTGCATTCGCTGGAAGCTATAGCTGAATCGAACGAACTCGATGAGAGCGAAAGGAAGATGAATATTCTATCGCAAAGTAACTTCCTCGTCACGGACAGCGACGATGGATCTGTTTCTTCAGGGTGTGAGACTGCAAGCACGGTCACCTCCTCTGACGCTGAGCCCACTTCACTTCCCTCACACTTCCCCCAAGAGGAACTCAACAAAAGCGATGACGAAAAACAACTTGAAACGATCTTTGAACGATCACCAGTCAGAGGGAGCAGCAGAAGCTGCACCAACACTGTTCATGTCAACGGAGAATCTGAATTGTCAAGTCTCAGTTCTGAGGAAGTAAACCATGTGCCTATTGGAGAGAGAAACGGTTTTAGGCGAAGGTCAACTTACCCACCTTTGAGGGTAGAATCGACTGCTCTGAACAATTTTGAGAACAAATTCGAAGTTCTGATAGACAATTTGACTGATGTGGATAGCCTGCACTCCAGCACAGAGACTGAGGTCTTCAGGAGTACCGGTGATAATGACAGTGCTTGCAGCGACGAATCTGGTTATTCTGAGCTTCTTGAAGGGAAAGAAAGCATTATTGGGAATACTATTATGGTTTAAGAAATATTTGAGACTTTGTAGCGGGTTTATGGAAACTGTGAGATTCATGATAAATTAAGAAATTAGATGTCAATAGATCTTTGTCAAAAGTTTTATGTTTTATTGTTATTAATTTCTTTATTAGTAAAGTTTGTAGACCATTATTATATCCCATAACCTTATGGTTTAAGCAAATTAAGCGAGTACCTAGTACCATGGCACACTTGTATTAAATGAATGAATATCTGTATAAATGTTAGATTGTATTAGTGGGTTATAGAGATTATTATAGATAAATATTGTATAATTCTTGGTTTTTTGAATGCGTATTTGTAAATTATTTTGTAAATAACAGGGTATCTACATAATATTGTATTGTTATTTACTTGATCCAGTTGTATGTATTATTTTTGTTCAGTAGTTTGTGTAGAAGAAAGTAAGAATTTAGGTAACTATTGTTTGACCAAAGAAATTAACCGATGAATGTGTATTTTGCTTGACTTTCATAATTTATACATCACAAACATATTTTTTTTTACCAAGCATTGTATATTTTTTTACATTCTATCAAATACGGTCAAACGATAGATTATTAATTTAAATTTAAAAAAGTTTATCTATAAAAAAGAAAAAGGATTTTTGAGATTTGTCTGTCTGTTCAGTTGAGCGGGCACTTTGTCTACGATCGTTACGCTGAGTAACAGTCTGTAGCAGTGAGTCGTACATCTGAGAGAGTCTGTTTTATAGGACATTCCATATTATAACTATATTGTACAGCTCATTTAATATAAATGTCTGTAGAGGAATTATTTTCGAAGAAAATAAAAGAATGACTGAAAAATTTATTGTATTTTGAGTTTATTTGTTTCACCTGGAGATAAAATTGTAGGTGATATTAAGTACCTTTCTTACTGACCCTTAAAAGTCGCCGAAGGCTCGAGTTCCAATTTGTATAGAACTACGTTTGTACGTTGTTCCGTTTTAAATTTAATACATCACACCCTGGACACTTCATACAACGGGCTAGAAATGACATTTCGAAAAAAGGAATGACGTTACAAACAAAATGGCGGCGAAATCCTATACGTTCAACAACCAAACGGTAACCAATCTGTATCAATAATCTGGATGACGAGGGGGTGAGGTCGCAATCTAGAGAGCG
The DNA here is from genome assembly GCA_947284805.1 of Coleophora flavipennella. Taxonomy (NCBI): domain Eukaryota; kingdom Metazoa; phylum Arthropoda; class Insecta; order Lepidoptera; family Coleophoridae; genus Coleophora; species Coleophora flavipennella. Next base: position 19,760,606 of record OX369253.1, on the reverse strand, counting down.
GCAGGGAGTATATATATATATATATACAACGTTTCTATGACACTTCGAGGGTGCGCAGTGCGCAAGCCGCAAGCGGCTCGCGAGCGTGGAAAAAAGTAGCCTATGTGTCAATCAAGGTCTTAATCTGTCTATCTACCAAATTTCATCCAGATGCGGGGTAACAAAGATACATTCTTGCAAAGTTTCGCGTTTATTATATTAGTAGGATTAAAGTAAAACGGAACATAAATTTAAAATAAAAATACGATTGAATAAAAATATTACCACTCTTTTTTTGGGAAGTCGGGTAAACTGTGTCCTACGTCACTCACGGGATCAAGACAAATCTAACGATACGTCGCACTCTAAGGTCCATCAAGCCGTTTAGATGATATCGTGGAATGAACAAACATATCTGTACATACATACATTAGATTAGAAACCAATACACTCTTTTTTGTGGGTAGTCGTGTAAAAAAAAATTGAAACGTTTATCGTTTATCAGTTGATCAAGGTCTTTATTTTAAATATATTTGCGTATTACGATAAAAACAAATTACAGATTCTGTTAAGTAAGTATGTTTGTATGTAAGTTTTTATGCTTGAAACCGACTCCTTCGCACTCGATTTTGACCCACTTTAAACGGACAGATTTAATTCAAACTTTGTACATTTATCAAGAGTCAGTGACAATCAGAGATATGCTTTATATATAAGGGGAGGGTGACAATATAATAATGTCATAAGTTTTTCTCATTATCCTGAACTAAAAATTTTAAAATAAATATCGTTTAAAAAAACTAAAAAACACGCTTTTATAGCACATCAAACTAAATAAGTGAAAAAAAAATTCTTAATTTAAGCTGAAAACAATAATGAACGAAAAACACTAGTATATTATTGTGAAAAAAGCGTGGGGCGCTTTGTGCCATATTTTTCGTATATGGAGCAATATCCCACGCTTTTATTATACTAGTTTTTTTCGTTCATTATTGTTTTCAGCTTATATTAAGAATTTTTTTCACTTTTTAGTTTGACGTGTTTTTTTAGTTTTTTTTAAACTGATTTCGAAATTTAGGATTTGATTCGGCATGTTGTAACTGAACTGCGTTTGTAGAGATACTTGAGCCTCCTGGGGCGACCCTCAATTCCAATAACTGAAAACCCGACTTCCATCGCAACAACTTGGTACAATTTTGCGTTATCATTTCTTGTTTTTAATAATAAACACAGATTTTTATAAAATTTATATGGGACCAAGCTGGGGTTATCTAATAAAAAAATAATCATGATAATAAGTTCATAATCTACGAATATATCGCGTCACAAACATACAAAAAAAACATACAGTCGAAGTGAGAACTTCCTCCTTTTTGGGAATCGGTTAAAACCACCAATTCTAAATCTGCAGATTCTACTTTACACAGAATATTTGTTATTATAATACATAGTGAGATATTTTATTATTTTTTATACTTTCATTTAGAAAATTGAAACTAAACGAAAAAACATTGAAAAAGTGCAAAAGAGTGGTTATTTTCTTTACTCTTTACACGTAAAGAAAAAAAACAGAGCCAACTGTTTAAATCAATGCCTTGCCTTAAACCTTCGGAAAATATGAAGACTTGTCCTCCCCGATAAACATTAAAAAAGAAAAAAAGAAAGAAGCGTCGGTGGCTCAACCGGTAACAACTCGGTCCTCCTAACCAGAGGTCCCGGATTCCAATCCGGACGGCCATTGTACTATAGTGGTACCAATGAGTTTTTCCATACTTACGTAAGTACATAATACTTACAGATTGCTTTAACGGTGAAGGAAAATATCGTGAGGAAACCTTCACATCTGATTTCAGATGTGTACGAAGGTCGCGTTGTACACTTCCGTAGGTGTAAATCTAAATGGCCTTCACGTGACCGCGGGCTAAGTGCAACACCAGGCAACCGCCGTCTATCCCTTGGATAACACGGTTAATTGTGCCACACGATAGGAGAAGAATGTACTAGATAGATTATTCATTGAAGAACAAACCTGATCAGTATTTAGGTACTTATTTCCAAACAGACCATAACAACAACAGTTGCCTTAACAAAAACTGATCGGCCAAATTCTTAAGTTTTACAAAACATGTATTTTTATTAGCAAACTGGTTTTGGACAAAAATATGTATAAACGTATCACTGCCTTGTTCTGGAAACGTGCATATTTTATTTTATTAGTTCTTTTAAAGTTGCCTTTTGGGTAGTAATCTTTTTCTGGAAAGTTATTCAAAATGATAAATTCATTGTATATGCCTTAATTTTAAATTGTCCAACAAGATATAGGATTCAAGATATTTATTCAAAATAGTTGAAAATTACACTCTACAATTTTGATCATAAAATAGTAATTACCTAATGTCATCTGTAAAAAATCGAGAAATAAACTTGAGAAAATCCATTGCTTGATATTTAACAAATTATGTCATTAGAACATGAGAACAATATGACACGAGAAGTTATACATTTAAATCAATTGAATGTGATGCCTTTGACAAGAGTAGGCCAGTTCACACGGACAGCACCCGGTCACGAGTATAACGCGAGAGTCAACCATCGCTCCCATCCGTATTAGAGGGAAAGAAACGACCAGACTCCCAAAGTAAAAAAGTGTTTAACTCATTTAAAAAAAACCGGCCAAGTGAGAGTCTGACTCGCGAGAGTAACATACGTACCACTACACCGCTACACAATTACAACAATAATACTTACTCATTTTAAACAAAAGACATCAACGCAAGAGACAGAAAAATGAGGTGTTCAACAAACTTCCAAAAAGAGGAGTTTCTCAATTCGACTGTGTTTTTTTGAATGTTTGTTGCGCTATATCTTCGCAGATTGTGAACCGATTTTCATAATACTTTTTTTTGTTCGATGGGTATGCTGCCCGGTTGGTTCTATATAAATTTTATTAAAACCGGTGTAGAAAAGAAAAAAAAGAAAATTCACAAAAACTCAAATAGTGCCTTCACTTTTGTCTTGAAGATTCCTAAATTATATGAATCGGGAAATACAGACGCCGGCAGGGAATTCCACTCCTTGGCCGTTTGCTTAATGCACGAAGAAGCAAAACGCTTCCTGCGTAAAGGTGGAACATTAACGAAAAAGGAGTGGAATCGCTCTCGGCGCCTGGTTGTCCGATGATGAAACGAAATGAGGTCGTAGAGCTCCAAGGCACACTCTACGAAATGAATCCTGTAGAACACCGATAGACAGGTGACTTTGCGGCGATTCACAAGGCTTTGGAGCCTGTTTGATACAAGTTCCTTTCCGCCAATAAGTCTCCTAGCGCGTCGGTCGATAGAATCCAAGGCATCCAGCTGGTAACGAGCCCATCCGTCCCTTAAGTGAGAGCAGTACTCCATACATTATGACCGAACTTGAGCTTGGTATAATAATAGAAGCTGCTCTGGGGTGAAATAAAGTCGCACCTTCGAGAGGATACCAAGTTTTTTGGCTGCCATTTTTGCCTTGAATTCAATACCGCAGTGAAGATAGCACCCCACTTTGCCGGACCCCTTTTTGTTGTGTATGCTGTGAACACGCCCTTACTATAAGGGGGTTAGCACCCTTAATCTTACTTAATTTACCAATAATCGACACTACCGTACAAATAAAAGAATTTCAACTGTCATAAGCCTTTCTTTTCATCTTTGTCCATATCCTACCTTGATTAATAGTTCAGTCAATCTATAATATATAGCTGAGGTACCTACCTAAATAAACAAACGCACAGCACAGACGAATTATTGTAAAGTGGATAACTGAATATCAGCGTAAGTATCTACCTACCTATCAAGCAATAACGGAAGGATTTCACTACGAAAACAAAGCTTACTTTTGATCACGCACGATTAAACAACAGTTTCCTCAAATCGTTACTCAAGTGAATTGTACCTACTTTGAAAGAGATAGATAAGTACGGCTCCCTATTCAAATACATGAGGTGAAGTTGGTAAGACACATGTCGGCATGTTGAACAGGCTCTGCTGAATCGTTTAAAGTACAGAGCGACTCCAGTTAATGTTCATATTTTTAAGATATTTACGTCTAAACTTTATTTGTGTAGTCGATTTTCAAAAAAATTGAACTCCACTTATAGGTACTTTGCATGAGGTGAAGTGGGTAAGACACATGTCGGCATGTTAAACAGGCTCTGCTGAATCGTAAAAGAGACAGAACGACTCCAGTTAATGTTCATATTTTTGAGATATTTGCGTCTGAAGATTCTATATGAAGTCGAATTTTTCAAAAAATTGAACTCCACTTTTAGGTACTTTCCAAGAGGTGAAGTGGGTAAGACACATGTCGGCATGTTGAACAGGCTCTGCTGAATCGTTTAAGACACAGAGCGACTCCAGTTAATGTTCATATTTTTAAGATATTTACGTCTAAACTTTATTTGTGTAGTCGATTTTCAAAAAAATTGAACTCCTCTTTTAGGTACTTTGCATGAGGTGAAGTGGGTAAGACACATGTCGGCATGTTAAACAGGCTCTGCTTAATCGTATAAGTGACACAGCGACTCCAGTTAATGTTCATATTTTTGATTTATTTACGTATAAACTTTGTTTGTGTAGTCGATTTTCCAAAAAATTGAACTCCTCTTTTAGGTACTTCGCATGAGGTGAAGTGGGTAAGACACATGTCGGCATGTTAAACAGGTTCTGCTGAATCGTAAAAGAGACAGAACGACTCCAGTTAATGTTCATATTTTTGAGATATTTGCGTCTGAAGATTCTATATGAAGTCGAATTTTTCAAAAAATTGAACTCCACTTTTAGGTACTTTCCAAGAGGTGAAGTGGGTAAGACACATGTCGGCATGTTGAACAGGCTCTGCTGAATCGTTTAAGACACAGAGCGACTCCAGTTAATGTTCATATTTTTAAGATATTTACGTCTAAACTTTATTTGTGTAGTCGATTTTCAAAAAAATTGAACTCCTCTTTTAGGTACTTTGCATGAGGTGAAGTGGGTAAGACACATGTCGGCATGTTAAACAGGCTCTGCTTAATCGTATAAGTGACACAGCGACTCCAGTTAATGTTCATATTTTTGATTTATTTACGTATAAACTTTGTTTGTGTAGTCGATTTTCCAAAAAATTGAACTCCTCTTTTAGGTACTTCGCATGAGGTGAAGTGGGTAAGACACATGTCGGCATGTTAAACATGATCTGCTGAATCGTTTAAGACACAGAGCGATTCCAGTTAATGTTCATATTTTTAAGATATTTGCGTCTGAAGTTTCTATATGAAGTCAAATTTTTCAAAAAATTAAACTCCACTTTTAGGTACTTTGCATGAGGTGAAGTTGGTAAGACACATGTCGGCATGTTAAACAGGCTCTGCTGAATCGTTTAAAGTACAGAGCGACTCCAGTTAATGTTCATATTTTTAAGATATTTACGTCTAAACTTTATTTGTGTAGTCGATTTTCAAAAAAATTGAACTCCTCTTTTAGGTACTTTGCATGAGGTGAAGTGGGTAAGACACATGTCGGCATGTTGAACAGGCTCTAATGAATCGTTTAAAGTACAGAGCGACTCCAGTTAATGTTCATATTTTTAAGATATTTACGTCTAAACTTTATTTGTGTAGTCGATTTTCAAAAAAATTGAACACCACTTTTAGGTACTTTGCATGAGGTGAAGTGGGTAAGACACATGTCGGCATGTTGAACAGGCTCTGCTGAATCGTTTAAAAGACAGAGCGACTCCAGTTAATGTTCATATTTTTGATTTATTTACGTATAAACTTTGTTTGTGTAGTCGATTTTCCAAAAAATTGAACTCCACTTTTAGGTACTTTGCATGAGGTGAAGTTGGTAAGACATATGTCGGCATGTTGAAGAGGCTCTGCTGAATCGTATAATTGACAGAGCGACTCCAGTTAATGTTCATATTTTTTAGATATTTGCGTTTGAATTTTCTATATGAAGTCGAATTTTTCAATAAATTGAACTCCACATTTAGGTACTTTGCAAGAGGTGAAGTGGGTTAGACACATGTCGGCATGTTGAACAGGCTCTGCTGAATCGTTTAAAGTACAGAGCGACTCCAGTTAATGTTCATATTTTTAAGATATTTACGTCTAAACTTTATATGTGTAGTCGATTTTCAAAAAAATTGAACTCCACTTTTAGGTACTTTGCATGAGGTGAAGTGGGTAAGACACATGTCGGCATGTTGAACAGGCTCTGCTGAATCGTTTAAAAGACAGAGCGACTCCAGTTAATGTCCATATTTTTGATTTATTTACGTATAAACCTTGTTTCTGTAGTCGATTTTCCAAAAAATTGAACTCCTCTTCTAGGTACTTTGCATGAGGTGAAGTTGGTAAGACATATGTCGGCATGTTGAACAGGCTCTGCTGAATCGTATAATTGACAGAGCGACTACTAACAGTTAATGTTCATATTTTTGAGATATTTGCGTCTGAAATTTCTATATGAAGTCAATTTTTCAATAAATTGAACTCCACATTTAGGTACTTTGCAAGAGGTGAAGTGGGTAAGACACATGTCGGCATGTTGAACAGGCTCTGTTGAATCGTTTAAAGTACAGAGCGACTCCAGTTAATGTTCATATTTTTAAGATATTTACGTTTAAACTTTATTTGTGTAGTCGATTTACAAAAAATTGAACTCCTCTTTTAGGTACTTTGCATGAGGTGAAGTTGGTAAGACATATGTCGGCATGTTGAACAGGCTCTGCTGAATCGTTTAAGACACTAAGCGACTACAGTTAATGTTCATATTTTTAAGATATTTACGTTTAAACTTTATTTGTGTAGTCGATTTTCCAAAAAATTGAACTCCACTTTTAGGTACTTTGCAAGAGGTGAAGTGGGTAAGACACATGTCGGCATGTTGAATAGGCTCTGATGAATCGTTTAAGAGACAGAGCGACTCCAGTTAATGTTCATATTTTTAAGATATTTACGTCTAAACTTTATTTGTATAGTCGATTTTCAAAAAAATTGAACTCCACTTTTAGGTACTTTGCATGAGGTGAAGTGGGTAAGACACATGTCGGCATGTTAAACAGGCTCTGCTGAATCGTATAAGAGACAGAACGACTCTAGTTAATGTTCATATTTTTGAGATATTTGCTTCTGAAGTTTCTATATGAAGTCGATTTTTTCAAAAAATTGAACTCCACTTTTAGGTACTTTCCAAGAGGTGAAGTGGGTAAGACACATGTCGGCATGTTGAACAGGCTCTGCTGAATCGTTTATAGTACAGAGCGACTCCAGTTAATGTTCATATTTTTAAGATATTTACGTCTAAACTTTATATCTGTAGTCGATTTTCCAAAAAATTGAACTCCACTTTTAGGTACTTTGCATGAGGTGAAGTGGGTAAGACACATGTCGGCATGTTGAACAGGCTCTGCTGAATCGTTTGAAAGACAGAGCGACTCCAGTTAATGTTCATATTTTTGATTTATTTACGTATAAACGTTGTTTCTGTAGTCGATTTTCCAAAAAATTGAACTCTTCTAGGTACTTTGCATGAGGTGAAGTGGGTAAGACAAATGTCGGCATGTTAAACAAGCTCTGCTGAATCGTTTAAGACACAGAGCGACTCCAGTTAATGTTCATATTTTTAAGATATTTACGTCTAAACTTTATTTGTGTAGTCGATTTTCAAAAAAATTGAACTCCACTTTTAGGTACTTTGTATGAGGTGAAGTGGGTAAGACATATGTCGGCATGTTGAACAGGCTCTGCTGAATCGTTTAAAGTACAAAGCGACTCCAGTTAATGTTCATATTTTTAAGATATTTACGTCTAAACTTTATTTGTGTAGTCGATTTTCAAAAAAATTGAACTCCTCTTTTAGGTACTTTGCATGAGGTGAAGTGGGTAAGACACATGTCGGCATGTTAAACAGGCTCTGCTTAATCGTATAAGAGACAGAGCGACTCCAGTTAATGTTCATATTTTTGAGATATTTGCGTCTGAAGTTTCTATATGAAGTCGAATTTTTCAAAAAATTGAACTTAACTTTTAGGTACTTTGCAAGAGGTGAAGTGGGTAAGACACATGTCGGCATGTTGAACAGGCTCTGCTGAATCGTTTAAGAGACAGAGCGACTCCAGTTAATGTTCATATTTTTGATTTATTTACGTATAAACTTTGTTCGTGTAGTCGATTTTCCAAAAAATTGAACTCCTCTTTTAGGTACTTTGCATGAGGTGAAGTGGGTAAGACACATGTCGGCATGTTAAACAGGCTCTGCTTAATCGTATAAGAGACAGAGCGACTCCAGTTAATGTTCATATTTTTAAGATATTTACGTTTGAACTTTATTTGTGTAGTCGATTTTCCAAAAAATTGAACTCAACTTTTAGGTACTTTGCAAGAGGTGAAGTGGGTAAGACACATGTCGGCATGTTGAACAGGCTCTGCTGAATCGTTTAAGAGACAGATTTTTGATTTATTTACGAGTTTATACGTAAATAAATCAAAAATATGAAAATTAACTGGAGTCGCTCTGTCTCTTAAACGATTCAGCATAGCCTGTTCAACATGCCGACATGTGCCTTACCCACTTCACCTCATGCAAAGTACCTAAAAGTGGAGTTCAATTTTTTTGAAAATCGACTACACATATAAAGTTTAGACGTAAATATCTTAAAAATATGAACATTAACTGGAGTCGCTCTGTACTTTAAACGATTCAGCAGAGCCTGTTCAACATGCCGACATGTGTCTTACCCACTTCACCTCTTGGAAAGTACCTAAAAGTGGAGTTCAATTTTTTGAAAAATTCGACTTCATATAGAAACTTCAGACGCAAATATCTCAAAAATATGAACATTAACTGGAGTCGCTCTGTCTCTTATACGATTAAGCAGAGCCTGTTTAACAGGCCGACATGTGTCTTACCCACTTCACCTCATGCAAAGTAACTAAAAGAGGAGTTCAATTTTTTGGAAAATCGACTACACGAACAAAGTTTATACGTAAATAAATCAAAAATATGAACATTAACTGGAGTCGCTCTGTCTCTTAAACGATTCAGCAGAGCCTGTTCAACATGCCGACATGTGTCTTACCCACTTCACCTCTTGCAAAGTACCTAAAAGAGGAGTTCAATTTTTTTGAAAATCGACTACACAAATAAAGTTTAGACGTAAATATCTTAAAAATATGAACATTAACTGGAGTCGCTTTGTACTTTAAACGATTCAGCAGAGCCTGTTCAACATGCCGACATATGTCTTACCCACTTCACCTCATACAAAGTACCTAAAAGTGGAGTTCAATTTTTTTGAAAATCGACTACACAAATAAAGTTTAGACGTAAATATCTTAAAAATATGAACATTAACTGGAGTCGCTCTGTGTCTTAAACGATTCAGCAGAGCCCGTTTAACATGCCGACATGTGTCTTACCCACTTCACCTCATACAAAGTACCTAAAAGTGGAGTTCAATTTTTTTGAAAATCGACTACACAAATAAAGTTTAGACGTAAATATCTTAAAAATATGAACATTAACTGGAGTCGCTCTGTGTCTTAAACGATTCAGCAGAGCCCGTTTAACATGCCGACATGTGTCTTACCCACTTCACCTCATGCAAAGTACCTAAAAGAGGAGTTCAATTTTTTGGAAAATCGACTACAGAAACAACGTTTATACGTAAATAAATCAAAAATATGAACATTAACTGGAGTCGCTCTGTCTCTTAAACGATTCAGCAGAGCCTGTTCAACATGCCGACATGTGTCTTACCCACTTCACCTCATGCAAAGTACCTAAAAGTGGAGTTCAATTTTTTTGAAAATCGACTACACATATAAAGTTTAGACGTAAATATCTTAAAAATATGAACATTAACTGGAGTCGCTCTGTACTTTAAACGATTCAGCAGAGCCTGTTCAACATGCCGACATGTGTCTTACCCACTTCACCTCTTGGAAAGTACCTAAAAGTGGAGTTCAATTTTTTGAAAAATTCGACTTCATATAGAAACTTCAGACGCAAATATTTTTATTTTTTATTTTATTTTATTTATTAGGTTTACCAATGATTGTTTACATCAATACATACAATATATTAATTATTACAAAGAAAAACTTACTAAATGTAACAATCTCTTATAGGTAAACACCACATGCACACAAACACTTGCCTTTCTAGGTATCTAAGGTAATAATGCTCAAAAGTATACACAGCTTATAAATGAGTTAACTTTGACATAAAAGACGGTCAAGAACCGCCTTGTAAAATTTAGCCACGGTGTCATTATGTACATCGACTATGTCACTGCAATTATTTAATAATCTAGACATCCTAGGAATAGGAGAATTAGAACCTAAGACAGTTCTTCTAAGCGGTGGACACAATGGTGTAATTCGATTACGTGGTAATCTAGCGGGAGCACGGAAGCGTAACAAATTCAATAACTGAGAACAGTCAATATTATTTCGCATAATCTTAAATAAAAACATTAAATCTAATATGTCTCTCCTTAATGCCAATGAATCAATTTTAAAATACTGCAATCTTCCTTGATAAGAGGGTATTCTCTTAGACAATCCACAAGAACAATAACAAGAACAATATCTCAAAAATATGAACATTAACTGGAGTCGCTCTGTCTCTTATACGATTAAGCAGAGCCTGTTTAACATGCCGACATGTGTCTTACCCACTTCACCTCATGCAAAGTAACTAAAAGAGGAGTTCAATTTTTTGGAAAATCGACTACACGAACAAAGTTTATACGTAAATAAATCAAAAATATGAACATTAACTGGAGTCGCTCTGTCTCTTAAACGATTCAGCAGAGCCTGTTCAACATGCCGACATGTGTCTTACCCACTTCACCTCTTGCAAAGTACCTAAAAGTTGAATTCAATTTTTTGAAAAATTCGACTTCATATAGAAACTTCAGACGCAAATATCTCAAAAATATGAACATTAACTGGAGTCGCTCTGTCTCTTATACGATTAAGCAGAGCCTGTTTAACATGCCGACATGTGTCTTACCCACTTCACCTCATGCAAAGTACCTAAAAGAGGAGTTCAATTTTTTTGAAAATCGACTACACAAATAAAGTTTAGACGTAAATATCTTAAAAATATGAACATTAACTGGAGTCGCTTTGTACTTTAAACGATTCAGCAGAGCCTGTTCAACATGCCGACATATGTCTTACCCACTTCACCTCATACAAAGTACCTAAAAGTGGAGTTCAATTTTTTTGAAAATCGACTACACAAATAAAGTTTAGACGTAAATATCTTAAAAATATGAACATTAACTGGAGTCGCTCTGTGTCTTAAACGATTCAGCAGAGCCCGTTTAACATGCCGACATGTGTCTTACCCACTTCACCTCATGCAAAGTACCTAGAAGAGGAGTTCAATTTTTTGGAAAATCGACTACAGAAACAACGTTTATACGTAAATAAATCAAAAATATGAACATTAACTGGAGTCGCTCTGTCTTTCAAACGATTCAGCAGAGCCTGTTCAACATGCCGACATGTGTCTTACCCACTTCACCTCATGCAAAGTACCTAAAAGTGGAGTTCAATTTTTTGGAAAATCGACTACAGATATAAAGTTTAGACGTAAATATCTTAAAAATATGAACATTAACTGGAGTCGCTCTGTACTTTAAACGATTCAGCAGAGCCTGTTCAACATGCCAACTTGTGTCTTACCCACTTCACCTCTTGGAAAGTACCTAAAAGTGGAGTTAAATTTTTTGAAAAATTCGACTTCATATAGAATCTTCAGACGCAAATATCTCAAAAATATAAACATTAACTGGAGTCGTTCTTTCTCTTATACGATTCAGCAGAGCCTGTTTAACATGCCGACATGTGTCTTACCCACTTCACCTCATGCAAATTACCTAAAAGTGGAGTTCAATTTTTTTGAAAATCGACTACACATATAAAGTTTAGACGTAAATATCTTAAAAATATGAACATTAACTGGAGTCGCTCTGTAATTTAAACGATTAAGCAGAGCCTGTTTAACATGCCGACGTGTGTCTTACCCATTTCACCTCTTGGAAAGTACCTAAAAGTGGAGTTCAATTTTTTGAAAAATTCGACTTCATATAGAATCTTCAGACGCAAATATCTCAAAAATATAAACATTAACTGGAGTTGTTCTGTATCTTATACGATTCAGCAGAGCCTGTTTAACATGCCGACATGTGTCTTACCCACTTCACCTCATGCAAAGTACCTAAAAGTGGAGTTCAATTTTTTTGAAAATCGACTACACAAATAAAGTTTAGACGTAAATATCTTAAAAATATGAACATTAACTGGAGTCGCTCTGTACTTTAAACGATTCAGCAGAGCCTGTTCAACATGCCGACATGTGTCTTACCCACTTCACCTCATGCAAAGTACCTAAAAGAGGAGTTCAATTTTTTTGGAAAATCGACTACACAAACAAAGTTTATACGTAAATAAATCAAAAATATGAACATTAACTGGAGTCGCTCTGTCTCTTAAACGATTCAGCAGAGCCTGTTCAACATGCCGACATGTGTCTTACCCACTTCACCTCTTGCAAAGTACCTAAAAGTGGAGTTCAATTTTTTGAAAAATTCGACTTCATATAGAAACTTCAGACGCAAATATCTCAAAAATATGAACATTAACTGTAGTCGCTCTGTCTCTTATACGATTAAGCAGAGCCTGTTTAACATGCCGACATGTGTCTTACCCACTTCACCTCATGCAAAGTACCTAAAAGAGGAGTTCAATTTTTTGGAAAATCGACTACACGAACAAAGTTTATACGTAAATAAATCAAAAATATGAACATTAACTGGAGTCGCTCTGTCTCTTAAACGATTCAGCAGAGCCTGTTCAACATGCCGACATGTGTCTTACCCACTTCACCTCTTGCAAAGTACCTAAAAGTTAAGTTCAATTTTTTGAAAAATTCGACTTCATATAGAAACTTCAGACGCAAATATCTCAAAAATATGAACATTAACTGGAGTCGCTCTGTCTCTTATACGATTAAGCAGAGCCTGTTTAACATGCCGACATGTGTCTTACCCACTTCACCTCATGCAAAGTACCTAAAAGAGGAGTTCAATTTTTTTGAAAATCGACTACACAAATAAAGTTTAGACGTAAATATCTTAAAAATATGAACATTAACTGGAGTCGCTTTGTACTTTAAACGATTCAGCAGAGCCTGTTCAACATGCCGACATATGTCTTACCCACTTCACCTCATACAAAGTACCTAAAAGTGGAGTTCAATTTTTTTGAAAATCGACTACACAAATAAAGTTTAGACGTAAATATCTTAAAAATATGAACATTAACTGGAGTCGCTCTGTGTCTTAAACGATTCAGCAGAGCTTGTTTAACATGCCGACATTTGTCTTACCCACTTCACCTCATGCAAAGTACCTAGAAGAGTTCAATTTTTTGGAAAATCGACTACAGAAACAACGTTTATACGTAAATAAATCAAAAATATGAACATTAACTGGAGTCGCTCTGTCTTTCAAACGATTCAGCAGAGCCTGTTCAACATGCCGACATGTGTCTTACCCACTTCACCTCATGCAAAGTACCTAAAAGTGGAGTTAAATTTTTTGGAAAATCGACTACAGATATAAAGTTTAGACGTAAATATCTTAAAAATATGAACATTAACTGGAGTCGCTCTGTACTATAAACGATTCAGCAGAGCCTGTTCAACATGCCGACATGTGTCTTACCCACTTCACCTCTTGGAAAGTACCTAAAAGTGGAGTTCAATTTTTTGAAAAAATCGACTTCATATAGAAACTTCAGAAGCAAATATCTCAAAAATATGAACATTAACTAGAGTCGTTCTGTCTCTTATACGATTCAGCAGAGCCTGTTTAACATGCCGACATGTGTCTTACCCACTTCACCTCATGCAAAGTACCTAAAAGTGGAGTTCAATTTTTTTGAAAATCGACTATACAAATAAAGTTTAGACGTAAATATCTTAAAAATATGAACATTAACTGGAGTCGCTCTGTCTCTTAAACGATTCATCAGAGCCTGTTCAACATGCCGACATGTGTCTTACCCACTTCACCTCTTGCAAAGTACCTAAAAGTGGAGTTCAATTTTTTGGAAAATCGACTACACAAATAAAGTTTAAACGTAAATATCTTAAAAATATGAACATTAACTGGAGTCGCTCTGTATCTTAAACGATTCAGCAGAGCCTGTTCAACATGCCGACATATGTCTTACCAACTTCACCTCATGCAAAGTACCTAAAAGAGGAGTTAAATTTTTTGGAAAATCGACTACACAAATAAAGTTTAAACGTAAATATCTTAAAAATATGAACATTAACTGGAGTCGCTCTGTCTCTTAAACGATTCATCAGAGCCTGTTCAACATGCCGACATGTGTCTTACCCACTTCACCTCTTGCAAAGTACCTAAAAGTGGAGTTCAATTTTTTGGAAAATCGACTACACAAATAAAGTTTAAACGTAAATATCTTAAAAATATGAACATTAACTGGAGTCGCTCTGTATCTTAAACGATTTAGCAGAGCCTGTTCAACATGCCGACATATGTCTTACCAACTTCACCTCATGCAAAGTACCTAGAAGAGGAGTTCAATTTTTTGGAAAATCGACTACAGAAACAAGGTTTATACGTAAATAAATCAAAAATATGAACATTAACTGGAGTCGCTCTGTCTTTTAAACGATTCAGCAGAGCCTGTTCAACATGCCGACATGTGTCTTACCCACTTCACCTCATGCAAAAGTACCTAAAAGTGGAGTTCAATTTTTTTGAAAATCGACTACACATATAAAGTTTAGACGTAAATATCTTAAAAATATGAACATTAACTGGAGTCGCTCTGTCTCTTAAACGATTCATCAGAGCCTGTTCAACATGCCGACATGTGTCTAACCCACTTCACCTCTTGCAAAGTACCTAAATGTGGAGTTCAATTTATTGAAAAATTCGACTTCATATAGAAATTTCAGACGCAAATATCTCAAAAATATGAACATTAACTGTTAGTAGTCGCTCTGTCAATTATACGATTAAGCAGAGCCTGTTCAACATGCCGACATATGTCTTACCAACTTCACCTCATGCAAAGTACCTAGAAGAGGAGTTCAATTTTTTGGAAAATCGAATACAGAAACAAGGTTTATACGTAAATAAATCAAAAATATGAACATTAACTGGAGTCGCTCTGTCTTTTAAACGATTCAGCAGAGCCTGTTCAACATGCCGACATGTGTCTTACCCACTTCACCTCATGCAAAAGTACCTAAAAGTGGAGTTCAATTTTTTTGAAAATCGACTACACATATAAAGTTTAGACGTAAATATCTTAAAAATATGAACATTAACTGGAGTCGCTCTGTACTTTAAACGATTCAGCAGAGCCTGTTCAACATGCCGACATGTGTCTAACCCACTTCACCTCTTGCAAAGTACCTAAATGTGGAGTTCAATTTATTGAAAAATTCGACTTCATATAGAAAATTCAGACGCAAATATCTCAAAAATATGAACATTAACTGGAGTCGCCCTGTTAATTATAGGATTCAGCAGAGCCTCTTCAACATGCCGACATATGTCTTACCAACTTCACCTCATGCAAAGTACCTAAAAGTGGAGTTCAATTTTTTGGAAAATCGACTACACAAACAAAGTTTATACGTAAATAAATCAAAAATATGAACATTAACTGGAGTCGCTCTGTCTTTTAAACGATTCAGCAGAGCCTGTTCAACATGCCGACATGTGTCTTACCCACTTCACCTCATGCAAAGTACCTAAAAGTGGTGTTCAATTTTTTTGAAAATCGACTACACATATAAAGTTTAGACGCAAATATCTCAAAAATATGAACATTAACTGGAGTCGTTCTGTCTCTTATACGATTTATTAGAGCCTGTTCAACATGCCGACATGTGTCTTACCCACTTCACCTCATGCAAAGTACCTAAAAGAGGAGTTAAATTTTTTTGAAAATCGACTACACAAATAAAGTTTAGACGTAAATATCTTAAAAATATGAACATTAACTGGAGTCGCTCTGTGTCTTAAACGATTCAGCAGAGCCTGTTCAACATGCCGACATATGTCTTACCAACTTCACCTCATGCAAAGTACCTAAAAGAGGAGTTCAATTTTTTGGAAAATCGACTACACAAATAAAGTTTAAACGTAAATATCTTAAAAATATGAACATTAACTGGAGTCGCTCTGTACTTTAAACGATTCAGCAGAGCCTGTTTAACATGCCGACATGTGTCTTACCAACTTCACCTCATGCAAAGTACCTAAAAGTGGAGTTTAATTTTTTGGAAAATCGACTACAGAAACAACGTTTATACGTAAATAAATCAAAAATATGAACATTAACTGGAGTCGCTCTGTCTTTCAAACGATTCAGCAGAGCCTGTTCAACATGCCGACATGTGTCTTACCCACTTCACCTCATGCAAAGTACCTAAAAGAGGAGTTAAATTTTTTTGAAAATCGACTACACAAATAAAGTTTAGACGTAAATATCTTAAAAATATGAACATTAACTGGAGTCGCTCTGTGTCTTAAACGATTCAGCAGAGCCTGTTCAACATGCCGACATATGTCTTACCAACTTCACCTCATGCAAAGTACCTAAAAGAGGAGTTCAATTTTTTGGAAAATCGACTACACAAATAAAGTTTAAACGTAAATATCTTAAAAATATGAACATTAACTGGAGTCGCTCTGTACTTTAAACGATTCAGCAGAGCCTGTTTAACATGCCGACATGTGTCTTACCAACTTCACCTCATGCAAAGTACCTAAAAGTGGAGTTTAATTTTTTGAAAAATTCGACTTCATATAGAAACTTCAGACGCAAATATCTTAAAAATATGAACATTAACTGGAATCGCTCTGTGTCTTAAACGATTCAGCAGATCATGTTTAACATGCCGACATGTGTCTTACCCACTTCACCTCATGCGAAGTACCTAAAAGAGGAGTTCAATTTTTTGGAAAATCGACTACACAAACAAAGTTTATACGTAAATAAATCAAAAATATGAACATTAACTGGAGTCGCTCTGTCTCTTAAACGATTCAGCAGAGCCTGTTCAACATGCCGACATGTGTCTTACCCACTTCACCTCTTGCAAAGTACCTAAAAGTGGAGTTCAATTTTTTGAAAAATTCGACTTCATATTGAAACTTCAGACGCAAATATCTCAAAAATATGAACATTAACTGGAGTCGCTTTGTCACTTATACGATTAAGCAGAGCCTGTTTAACATGCCGACATGTGTCTTACCCACTTCACCTCATGCAAAGTACCTAAAAGAGGAGTTCAATTTTTTTGAAAATCGACTACACAAATAAAGTTTAGACGTAAATATCTTAAAAATATGAACATTAACTGGAGTCGCTCTGTGTCTTAAACGATTCAGCAGAGCCTGTTCAACATGCCGACATGTGTCTTACCCACTTCACCTCTTGGAAAGTACCTAAAAGTGGAGTTCAAAT
Organism: Coleophora flavipennella; assembly: GCA_947284805.1. Classification (NCBI taxonomy): domain Eukaryota; kingdom Metazoa; phylum Arthropoda; class Insecta; order Lepidoptera; family Coleophoridae; genus Coleophora; species Coleophora flavipennella. The sequence goes on along the minus strand of OX369253.1, from coordinate 19,743,070 downwards.
TTTTGAAAAATTCGACTTCATATAGAATCTTCAGACGCAAATATCTCAAAAATATGAACATTAACTGGAGTCGTTCTGTCTCTTATACGATTCAGCAGAGCCTGTTTAACATGCCGACATGTGTCTTACCCACTTCACCTCATGCAAAGTACCTATAAGTGGAGTTCAATTTTTTTGAAAATCGACTACACAAATAAAGTTTAGACGTAAATATCTTAAAAATATGAACATTAACTGGAGTCGCTCTGTACTTTAAACGATTCAGCAGAGCCTGTTCAACATGCCGACATGTGTCTTTCCAACTTCACCTCATGTATTTGAATAGGGAGCCGTACTTAACTATCTCTTTCAAAGTAGGTACAATTCACTTGAGTAACGATTTGAGGAAACTGTTGTTTAATCGTGCGTGATCAAAAGTAAGCTTTGTTTTCGTAGTGAAATCCTTCCGTTATTGCTTGATAGGTAGGTAGATACTTACGCTGATATTCAGTTATCCACTTTACAATAATTCGTCTGTGCTGTGCGTTTGTTTATTTAGGTAGGTACCTCAGCTATATATTATAGATTGACTGAACTATTAATCAAGGTAGGATATGGACAAAGATGAAAAGAAAGGCTTATGACAGTTGAAATTCTTTTATTTGTACGGTAGTGTCGATTATTGGTAAATTAAGTAAGATTAAGGGTGCTAACCCCCTTATAGTAAGGGCGTGTTCACAGCATACACAACAAAAAGGGGTCCGGCAAAGTGGGGTGCTATCTTCACTGCGGTGAATTCAATGTATCTCCCGAAATTCAGAACGGATGTTAAATATACACCAAGGAGCTCAAGATGGTCGGAGATCTGGATAAATTCATCTCGGAAAGTAGGAGTCAGGCTAAAAGGACTCCTATTCGCAGTGAATAGATACACCTGCATTTTAAAGGCATAAAACCTAACAAGTTTGTCATCGTCCCAGTCAGAGACTTCCTTGAGTGTTAAGTTCACGCGCTCAATCATGGCCTCTCTCTGTGATAGTATATCCGGACCCCTAGCTCGAGCACTAGACAAATATCTCTCCGTAACCGTGCTGTTGTCTGCATACCCAAATATACCGGGTTTCAGCAGATAGTTAATATACAGAATAATACAAGTTGCGGAGAGAACTAAGCCCTGAGGTACCCCGGCGTCCATGGCCAATAAGGTCAGACGAGCAACCATCGACTACCACTCGAATGAACCGTTCCCTCAGGAAGTCAGATATCCAGTTGCACAAACCAGTAGGTATTCTAAAGGAAGGAAGCCCACCAATAAAGCTAGCATGCCAGACCCTATCAAATGCCTTGGAGATATCGAGAGATACGGCAAGAGCTTCACCGTGCTTCTCTATGGATTCACCCCATAGCTTCACCGTGCTTCTCTATGGATTCACCCCATAGCTTCACCGTGCTTCTCTATGGATTCACCCCATACATGAGTAGTGTACACTAAAAGATCTCGTGTTGACCGACGCCAGCGAAAGCCATACTGACGGTCACTCAGGAGGTCATTATCGTCTAGTTATACTAAGAGGCAGGTGTTATAATCTTACAGAGTATGGACCTGCAATCACCTGATTGCAATAGGTCGATAGTTGGATGGGTCAGCACTACTACCTTTTTTAGGCACGGTCTGCACGTTGACATGTTTCCAAGACTTTGGATCTATACCGGTTTTGAGAGAGAGGCGGCGGTTAAATTGTAACAACTCAATATTGAAAATAAAAATTAACTTACTCTATTCGTAACTATATCATCATCATCACATCAGCTCATATGTACGTCCCCACCGAAGGGCTCGAGCCTACCCTGAAATAGGTCGATCGGGCCTGAGTCTTGACCTGTGCGGGTTAGTCAACTTCACACACAACCTTCGGTTTCTTCGCAGATGTGTGCAGGTTTCCTCACGATGTTTTCCTTCACTATAAGAGCGTCGGATAAACGTACATATTATAAGATCGAAATTCTAAAAAACATTGGTACGTGGCAGGACTGGAACCACGACCTCTTGGATAGGAGATAGCGGACATTGCCGTAGCGCCACCGACGCTCTAACTATACATATAAATGACATCAGACAGGTTTTTAAACGAGAATTTAAAAAAAATATTGTCAGTCCAAAACGTAAATCGAACCCACACCACAGATGAGACACTAATACTAGTTACTTGCCCCAGACACCACCCTAGTTTTACCCGACTGCACCAGAAGGAGGGTTAAGTTTTTCGAGTGTTATGTATGTATAAGGACTAGCTGTTTCCCGTGGCTTCACCCGCGTGGACAACGTTTCTATGACTTTCCGAGGGTGGGCAGTGCACAAGCCGCAAGCGGCTCGCGAGCGTGGAGAAAAGTAGCCTATGTGTTAATCCAGGTCCGAATCTGTCTACCTACCAAATTTCAGTCAGATCCGTTTAGTAGTTTTAACAAAGTCGGAGTCGGAGTTTTCAAATTTGGTTTCTCGGAGTCGGAGTCGGAACCGAGGTTGAAGTCGGAGTTTTCAAATTTGGTTTCTCGGAGTCGGAGTCGGAACCAAAGTTGGAGTCGGAGTTTTCAAATTTGGTTTCTCGGAGTCGGAGTCGGAGTTTTCAAATTTGGTTTCTCGGAGTCGGAGTTTTCAAATTTGGTTTCTCGGAGTTGGAGTCGGAACCAAAGTTGGAGTCGGACTTTTCAAATTTGTTTTCTCGGAGTCGGAGTCGGAACCGAGGTCGGAATCGGAGTTTTCAAATTTGGTTTCTCGGAGTCGGAGTCGGAACCGAGGTCGGAGTCGGAGTTTTCAAATTTGGTTTCTCGGAGTCGGAGTGGGAACAGCAGAAGAGAGATGGCCTAATAAAATAAAATAGTAGGTACAAACATTATTCAGTCATCCCCTTTAATTTTTGTTTGGGCTGGTCCCCGAACTATGTGTGTCAATTGTATGAGTGCAGGACGGCAGGAGAGTTTGTGTGTAAATTGTGTGTGCTCTTGTCAAGCGTCCGCAATTGGTTACGAACCTGGTTACGGTCTTAATTGCACTAAGTGAATGACGACGGGCGATGTATGAGTTCGCAAAGTCAATTATAATACTTATTATAAATTTGAAAAATTCGTAGAAAATAAACCTTAATGTGCGTGCTCGTACAACTTTAATAAAAAAAATAATAGTCTCACATAATACATTTTAAAACATAGGCGTTAAAAAATAACAATCATGTTTTCAATAACAGTTAGCAAATTAAACGCTTGGATCTGCGTTTTAAAAGTTCCGGGGCCAAAGTCGGAGCCGGAGGTATAATAGCAATCGGAAGTTCCGACTTGTCGGAGTCGGACTCGAAGCTCCGTAACATCCCTTGTGTAGACGACATATCTACCTAAAACCTGTAATTTAAAACTTAAAACTAAACCCTACCTAATTTAAATAAATTAAAATAAACATTGTACTTACCTTTGTAATACAGCGCCATCTGTACCATTATATTGGGACCAATAAACTTACCTGTATATACCTAGGGGTGCACCTATGTACATCTAACTATATGTCTTCACTCTTGCCTTTTAAAGCAAGTGTAACACTACTAGTCAACAGTCAGTAGACAGCCACCGCGCTGTGGTCACACAGGCCCACCCCTACGTACCTGGGTATTTCAAGTAATCCGTATTGTCATTTATTCTTCAAATCCCGTAGACCCATCACGATCTAGGCCATTACCTACACCTTGTATATGTATGTTTATCCTGTAGTCTAACTAAACGGCTTGATGGATTTTGGAGTTCGAGGTGTCGTTAGATTTGTCTTCATCGCGTGAGTGACATAGGATACATTTTACCCGACTGGCCAAAAGATTAGAGGTTAAGTTTGTATGCAGTCGGGTTTTTAATTTTTAGTTAATTCCTAAGTATTCATCATTATCATCATCATCATATCAAACGACGGACGTCCACTGCCGGACATAGGCCACCCCCAAAGATTTCCATGACGACCGGCTCTGCGCTGCCCGCATCTAGCGGCTTCCTAAGTATTACTATAAAACATAATATTACAGTAGATCGACAGGTATATAAGCATTGGTAGTTGGTGTGTTGCCAGATGCAATGAAGCAAAATACAGTAGCTTATCTTAAAAATTGCAATGTAGCTATCTACCCAAATAAAATTACCAAATATTATCAACAAATACAGATTTCGTGCAAAAAAAAGTGTTTTGTATAAAAATTCTCAAAAGTTCATTTACAAGCGAAGACATGAAAATAAAGTAAACACGGTAATTACCGTTGCATCTGGCAACACTGTAGGTATTTGTATGTGCACCCGTACTAGAATAGGTAGATAAGTTGGGCTGCGGCGGGAAACACTTTTAAAAAGACTGAAAACTGGATTAAAATGTTTTAATATTCTATTTCTAAGCTTAGGGCAAAGTATATATATTAGTACTAACATACAGTATGGACACTCCCTGCCGCTCTCTAGATTGCGACCTCACCCCCTCGTCACCCAGATTGGTACAGATTGGTTATAGTTTGGTTGTCGAACGTAGAGGATTTCGCCGCCTTTTTTTTTATTCCGACATTCCTTTTTTGAAATGTCATTTCTGGCCCGTTGCATGAAGTGACCAGGGAGTGGCTTAGGGCTAGGCGAGCTCACTGCTCGGAGTCGATACCAGAACAGAACTGACTCCTGGTCCCATGGGGTTATACCACTCGCAAAATGCAGCGTTAACGGAAGGTTCTAGTTCTAGTGAGATTTGCTAAGCATATTAAAGCCGGTTGCTGGTGCATAACTAGGTCACACCCTGGACACTTCATTCAACGAGCGAGAAATGACATTTCAAAAAAAGAATTACACACACATACACACACACACACACATCATACTTTGATAGTTTTTTTCTCTACTTGTAATATTAGGTACTGTTATTTTGTTATTTTTCTCCTCTCATTTTTTTTATTGATGTGTAACATCTTTGCTCTCGCTTTCCTGCAATTTGTGGGAGTGATTTCGTGGAATGGGACGGAAATGTGTAACATGGGACGGAAATGTGTAACAGGAAGTCGCGTTTTTTCAGGCTTTAAAAGCGCGGAAAAGGCAAAGGTACCTATGACCATACAGCCTAGTCTGCCGTATCTTTGCCGTCCTTTTATAAAGTATTTTGTCACATGTTACACATCATATGCGAGTACTGTAGGTCTCGCTCGAATTTTTTTTTATTTAATCTATTCCCAATATTAGTATGTGTGTTTGGTGACAAGGAATCAATAAATGTCTTATGTCTTATGAATGACGAAACAAACAAAATGGCGGCGAAATCCTATACGTTCGACAACCAAACTGTAACCAATCTGTATCAATCCGGGTGACGAGGGGGTGAGGTCGCAATCTAGAGAGCGGCAGGGAGTGTCCATACTGTATTAGGTCCCGTTAACTGGGGCTTCTACTCATCGTACTGAACAACTTTTGTTCTACGACTTTGCTGAAATTGCAAAAAAAATATTTACTCTTCATACAAATCGATCAGCTGATTGACAAATTTTGTGCATTTTAGTATGGAGGGTCCAAATTTTTTTTTGAGAATTGACTATGGGTTCCTTGGGGAAAGTTGTTCAGAATGATGAGCAGAACCCCCAGTTAACGGGTCCTACACCATTTTTTTTACACCCTGTATACTGTATAAAGGTGTAATCAAATCAAATCTCAAAAAAAAAATTTGAACTTCCCATACTAAGTTGGCTGATCAGCTGATCGAGTTAGTATGGGAGAGTCAAATTTTTTTTGCGATTTGACTATGGGTTCCATAGGAAAAGTTGTTCAGTTTCATGGGTAGAAGCACCAGTTAAAATAGTTTCAGCTAATTTTGTTACACCTTATTTAAATACTTTGACTAGGTATTCATTGTGGATTACAAAACAAACATAATTATATTCGCCAAAATAAATCTGTTCTTAGGAAAACACTGTGTTTTTCCTTCCTTCCCCCTTCGCCCTCCGCCCTCCGCCCTCCGCCTCTCTCGCCTGGACCAACACAATGATGAGATTTTTAGCATAACGAGAAGTATGTGTTAGAATGTTTATGTTTTGCTATCACGCAGATGGAAAACATACACTTAAAGCTTCCCCGTCCCTAAAATTAGCATCTCGATTCACGATGTTTCAAACATCGAACGAAACAGCTTGGAAATAAAGTTCTTGTCAGCTCGTACTGCAACGTGGCTGTTACGTCAATCGCTGCGGACGAATCGTGCGAAAATTTTGGTTTTTAATTCTTTATAAATAAAATAAAAATAATTTCCAAAAAGTAAGAAAACGAATCATTTCATATAGTTTTGGTAATAAGTTCATAAATTTTCATGATGTTTCGATTAAAATTGCAGTAGTTCTAAGGTTACTAGGTTACAAGAAAAAAAAGGGTGCATTAGGATATTTTTTACAGTAGTTCTGTGTATTAATGTAGAATTCAAGGAATAAAAATAAAATAGAAGTAAAATGTCGTTACAAATTTAGTCGTTGGCGGCGGTATAGGCTTTAAATCGTACATGTATACTCAAAGCTTTACATGTATACTAAATCTTAGCTTTAAATAGAATAAAGTTCCGGTCTCTTGACTTGGCCCCGCTTTAAGGCCAGCCGGCCTAGCCTTTGTGTCCCACAACCAAAGTATATATATTAGTACTAACATACAGTATGGACACTCCCTGCCGCTCTCTAGATTGCGACCTCACCCCCTCGTCACCCAGATTGGGTACAGTTTGGTTCTCGAACGTATAGGATTTCGCCGCCATTTTGTTTGTTCTTTCTGGTCCGTTGTATGAAGTGTCCAGGGCGTGCCACAACCGTGGAGAATCGGGTCATATGAGTTGGGTCGGTATCAATCGATTTCTAAATAGGAGTCGGTTCTCAATTCAACTCTTTTTTTTGTATGTTTGTTACGCGTTATCTTCGCAGATTGTGAATTCGTGATTTCATGATTATTTTTTTATTCGATAAAGAGTATGCTACCAGGGTAGTCCCACAGTAATGCAAGATTGTATTAAGTTGTTGCAATGGAAGTCGTTTTTTTAGGGTTCTGTACCCAAAGGGTAAAACGGGACCCTATTACTAAGACTCCGCTGTCCGTCCGTTTGTCTGTCTGTCTGTCCGACTGTCACCAGGCTGAGTTCGTGAACCGTGATAGCTAGACAGTAAAAATTACTATAGACGATGTATTTCTGTTTAAGCTATAACAACAAATACTACAAATTAGAAAAAGTGAAAAAAATATGGGGGGTCTCCATACAAAAAACCTTGTTTTATAACGTTAAGAAACTAGCGCAATCTAGTATGATGGTACGGAACCCTTTTTGCGCGATTCTGACTCGCACTTTACCGGTTTTTTAACGTGTTCAGTGTTTCTATATAATTTAATTTTAAAACAAAAATATGAGGTAATTTGCGAATTGAAACTCTTTTCAACGTATTGTTTTTAATAATAAGTAGGGATGCATCGATACGCCTTTTTGCCGATACGATACCGATACCGATACTCTTATAAAAATATCGGCGATACCGATACCGATACCGATACGCTTATTGAATTCAAAAAGGGAGGTAGAATAAATAAAACACAATTAATTAATGGTTTTAGTAATCAAAATTAACATTTATAAGATTTTTATTTAAAAAACAAAGCAATCTTAAGTTTTGCGGGCAAAGGCGATTTCGCAAGTCTGTTTGAATAAGACCTGCGGTGGAAAATAGTCTCTCAGATGCGACAGATGCCTCGCTTGCAACGAAATAGATGGGACAACACGCGCGTTTACATTACATTTTTAAAGCGCGAAATTTGAAAAGTATCGTTGAATCTGCCATAAAAATATCGCCGATACCGATATATCGGCAAACCCGAAGTATCGCCGATATATCGGTATCGGTATCGGTATCGGATGCATCCCTAATAATAAGCAAATGTAAACATTACAAAGAAGTTGTTAAGAGAATTTTGACCGTTAATGACGTCATAACCGTAATGCAGTATGCCGCACCACAGATTACTAATTAGTTACTACCGCACGCAGTTGACCAGGCGACCAAGTGTTAAAACTAACTCAACAAGTACATATCAAAAGAAACCATTTCTTCAAAGTCTTAAAGTTCAAATTTAATTCCACTGCAAATAATTTTGAAGATAATAAGGGAGAACCTTTATGTAGTCAGATTAAGGTTTAAAATAGTCTGTGTTGAGTAAATGCGTGAATGTGCACGTCGCGTGACGACACCTGCGTTATTACAAAATTCGGTACTAAACTACAATAGGGTTGCCAAGCGTCCTGTTTTCCCAGGACGTGTCCTGCTTTTGGGGTGTTCTGGATAGTTTTTAAGTAGTGTCCTGGGTTTTGGGTGAATTGTCTTTATTGAGAATCAAGTATATCTATACCCAGTAGAGTTGTAATAGACATTAAAGAGCATCAAAAAAGGCCAAACACAAGATACAATCTTAGGCAGCGACTTCTAAAGCCTTAGACACGTTCCCTAAGAAATGGTCGAAAAATTAAAAAACAGTACCTAGCTTATGTTGGGGCTGCAGCTTAATTTTTGCTAATAATTGAGTTTCAACGATCCTATATTCATAGCGTAATTGCTATTAACTATTGTTGTTATATTGCGTCCTGTTTTTTAAACAGAAATGTCCTGGTAATACGAATTTGGGGATGGCAACCCTAAACTACAAGCCATGCGTTTGTAGGGACTGTACAGAGACCAGCACATCGAGCTAGACTTTTTGGACTTTGTACCGTTCTTATGCCGTACGCGTATGGATCAGAATCGCACTACGAGTGTCTAGCTTGATGTGCTGGCCTCTGTACATGTTTCGGAAACGGTCAGAGCTCAGTGTGATTTGCGTGGGTGGGTCGATCACGGAGGTTAACTGACCACAAGCACGGTTGACGTTACCTAACTGGAGGTTTGACTGTTAGTGACATTTATGTCGACCGTTACCATGCTTCGCAAGGCAAGTTATGTCGTTGTTGCCGGTTGCTGTCACTCGATGGCAGTCTTAACCGTGCTTGGGACCGTTCTTTGCAAGTGTTCGTTCGGATGGCTATACATCATCATCATCATATCAGCCGAAAATCGTCCACTGCTGGACAAAGGCCTCCCCCAAGGATTTCCACGACGACCGGTCCTGCGCTGCCCGGATCCATCGGCTTCCCGCGATCTTCACCAGGTCGTCGGTCCACCGCGTGGGAGGCTTACCTACGCTACGTTTTCCGGTGCGCGGTCGCCACTCGAGAACTCGAGATGGCTATACAATAATTTTGGATTTATTGGAGTCGAAGGGTATGCACTGGAGCTTCTTAAATATAGCCGTATTTGAGCTTGTTGGAATCATTTATGAGTTACGTAAGCCATTAATGGTTTTTAAGCGTGTTTATTTTATGAAAATTATTATTACAATCGGACAATTAAACTTACCGCACCAACCGACCAACCCGCACTGGGCCCGCGTGGTCGACTAAGGCCCGGTCGTAGGCTCGAGCCCCTCGGTGCGGACGTATATGAGCTGATAGGATGATGATGATGAATCAAACTTAAAGACGACTTCTCTAAATAATACTAAAATACTTAGGCATGGCAACCACGAATATAGTAGTACATTACTGCAGCGGCCAGCAAATGAGGCATTGATGGACGAACGTGTAAATGTGGGCCGAGGCACACATACGTAAGTCCATCAATGCCTAGTTGTGGCCAAGGCTTGTATAGTACCTTCATCAAATAATTCGTGGAAATTAAAACTTCAATAACTAATTTTCAAAATCAATGACGAACAACGAACAACAATAATTTTTCACGCGCCAAAGTGTTCATTTGTTTTTTTTTTAATAAACAGCGTTCTATTTGCAAGTCAGTTCGAAATTTAAATAAAACCTTTGATAAGTAACCTCCTTGGTTGCCATGTTTCGCAGTAAAATATACATAGTTCCATTTTTAAATTACACGACAGATATGAGTTTACATAGAATTGGATTTTCGTACAACTTTTGCCGGCCGCTGCTCGCATGTTTTGGGCCAGTACAGCAATTTCGATATCTCGAAGAAGGTTGTCAAAATAATGCTCAAATTTCCAAACATGTTTGAGAAAAAAAAAATATTAATTGTCACTAAATCACATATCAGAATGAGAAACGAGGAGATCCGCAGGAGAACCAAAGTAAACATACATATAGCTTTCAAATTCGCTAAACTGAAGTGGCAGTGAGCAGGGCACATAGCTAGTAGAACAGATGGCCGTTGGGATGGTAAAGGTTTTGAGTGGCGACCGCGCACCGGAAACCGTAGCGTAGGCGGGCCTCTTACGCGGTGAACAGATGACTTGGTGGATATCATGGGAAGCCGCTGGATGCAGGCAGCGCAGGGCCGATCGTCGTGGAAATCGTTGGTGAGGCCTTTGTCCAACAGTGGACGTTTGTCGGCTGATATGATGATGATGAAATTATAAACGCGAAAGTTGTTGTTGATGTTCCACCTTTTAGCACAAATCGTTACGCTTCTTCATTTATTATGCGTACAGCGCAGGGGTGGAACTCCTTGCGTGCGTCAGTGTTTCCCGATTCCTATAGTTTGGGGATCTTCAAGGCAAGAGTGAATAGGCATTATTTGAGTTTGCGTGTACCATCCTCGATTGCATCATCACTTACCATCAGGTGAGTTGCAGTCAAACGCACTTAAATTATGAATCAAAAAAAATATGTTAGTTTTTTGTTTCTCTAACTTTTAGAGTTGGATGAAAGGTAATCAACTCAGGATTAACATATAAGCTAATTTAACTAGGTTTACCTACCAAGTAACAGGACCCTATTGCTAAGGCTATGCTATTTGTCCGTCCGTCCATCCGCCTTTCAAAAAGCTGTATCTTTTAACCCTTTCACGAGCATTGGCAATATGTTTGCTTCCTCTAATATGGTTGAGAGGAGCGATGGCTGACTATCCCGTTATACTCGTGACCGGGTCACGGATTACTAAATAGTTACTTACCAGGTGCTGTCCGTGCGAACTGGCCTACACCTGTCAAAGGCGTTCATGACATTCAATAATTTTCATGACATTATTTGTTTTTTTTTATATCGCGGATTGGATTTGGACGTTATTAACTAATGATTGTTAATTTCTTGATTATGTAATCACTATTTTATATATGACTATCAGAAAGAGTGTAATTTGCACCTATTTTAAATAAATATCTTGAATCTTAGGAATGCTGTGTTAATACTGATCTGTATTGACCTCTAATAAGGTTCAGTTTGCTCTTATTTGCCGAAGTTGCGTTGCTCGTGAAAGGGTTAAACCGTAATCAGTAACCGACTAAAATTTTTATAGCATGTTTGTGATTGGGGATATGCTAACAAATAATAAAAAAAACGAATAATATTAAAGAAGTCTCCATGCAAGATTGAAGCAATTACTCTATCATATAACCGTAATCGTTAAACTTGGTGTGATTATAGTAAATAAAATATTTTTTGTGTCGCATGCATTTACATTTTTTGTTTGAAATGAAAAGGAATCATTGCTATACTTGCGTGGATAGTTTGGTGGTACGGAAAGAACCCTCGGTGAGCGAGTCCGACTTGCACTTGCTCGTTTTTAGGGTTCCGTGCCCAAAGGGTAAAAACGGAACCCTATTACAAAGACTCCGCTGTCCGTCTGACACCAGACTGTATTTCATGAACCGTGATAGGGAAGCGTTCAAGTATTACGTAACAAATTTAGGGAAGTGGGGAGGGTTTAAACGACGCGTTACGTAACATTGTTTTTATTCTTATTAACGCGATTAAAACAACAACAATACGTTAGTACTAATATATATATACTGTGACAAAGGTATTTTAACGACTTTCCGGTACTTTACGCCACATAATTATTATTTTGACTTTGAGGAAAAATGGTCACTTGGTGGTTACTTAACGTTTTACTAGAGGGATGGGGGGGGGAGAGGGGTACAGAAAAACGTAACGGCGCCTTAACTTATAGGGTCAAAAATCTCCAAAATTTGTATTACGTAATACTTGAACGCTCCCATAGCTATAGTTGAAATTATCGCAGATGATGTATTTCTGTTGCCGCTATAACAACAAATACTATAAATTAGAAAAAAAGTGAATGTCTCCATACAAAAAACTTGAAGAAACTAGCGCCATCTACTATGGTGGTACGGAACCCCTTTGAGCGCGGTTCTGACTCGCACTTTACCGGGTTTTTTTTTTCTCGTTCCCCACCGTGCACCCCCGATTACAGTCACAAAAACGCTAACCACGCAGGCGGAGTCGCGGGTAAAAGCTAGTAGGTTAAACGGACGTAAGATTATATGCGATCTTTATGCGCCTAACTTTTGTTGGCGAGAAAAAACAGGTTGTTGGAAAACCAACATAACTTGTCTTATTTTTCTTCAACTTCGTCTGCGTTATACTGATTTTGTATATACATTTAGGAATCCTGTTTTTTGTTATTATAAAAAACCGGCGAGTCGGCCTAGTACTCCGAGGGTTCCGTACAACTACACCTCTCCACACAGCTACATAGTAGAATGATAATGGTACCTCGCGAGCGACAAAAATATGTCTAGTTGTTCTCATCATCATCATTAATGTGGTTATGTATGTATGAGTACTTACTTTAATATATATGTTATGTATGTATGTTTTGTGTATTTGTATTTTAGTTTAAATATCATTTATATGTAAGTACATATATATTTACGTGTATTACATAGTTTAAGATTGAATATTTATTTATTTTTTTCTCTATGAATTTGTTTATTGCCCACTACTACCCCACAATAATGATTTCTCATATTTCCTTCAACTAAAGGTTGTCTGGAAGAGATCGCTTGTTAGCGATAAGACCGCCTATATGTACAACTTCCTTAATCATTGTATCTTTTTTTTTTCTCTTATGTTGTGCAGTAAATTGTTTTCAATCAATCAATCAATCAAAAATATGCTTTTTTTGTTATTTCGGTTCGGACTCCTTACCACGAGTAAGACTCATACTTGGCCATTTTTTATTATTTGTTGTTTTCCTTCAGTATACTAGTACCACACCCTGGATCCAGGGTGTGACCTAGTTATGCACCAGCAACCGGCTTTGCGTCATGTTAATGTGCTTAGCAAATCTCACTAGAACCTTCCGTTAACGCTGCATTTTGCGAGTGGTATAACCCCATGGGACCAGGAGTCAGTTCTGGTATCGACTCCGAGCAGTGAGCTCGCCTAGCCCTAAGCCACTCCCTGGTCACTTCATGCAACGGGCCAGAAATGACATTTCAAAAAAGGAATGACGGAACAAACAAAATGGCGGCGAAATCCTATACGTCCGACAACCAAACTGTAACCAATCTGTATCAATGTGGGTGACGAGGGGGTGAGGTCGTAATCTAGAGAGCGGCAGGGAGTGTCCATAATGTATGTTAGTACTAATATATATGTTAACTTTGCTAGTACTATAATCACTCCAAGTTTCACGCCTGTATGTATTACCGTTTTTACGATAGAGCTAAATAAAAAAATCCTTCTAAACACCTATAAAAGAACAAGTTATTTGTATGGAAACCTCCTTATTTTTTAACTATTTCTAAATTTTAGTATTATAGTATAGTTATAGAAGCCACAGAAATCAATATTCTGTAAAAAATTCATATATCTACCTATTACAGTTCATGAAATACAGTCCTCTGACATCCGGACAGACGAACAGACTTAGTAGTAGGATCCCGCTGGTCACCCGTGTGTTTTACGGAACAAAACGTGAGTCAAAACCGCTCACAAAGGGTCCCGTACTATCATACTAGATGGCGCTAGTTTCTTCACGTTTCAGAATAAACACGTTTTTTTGTATGGAGACATAACCTTTCTAATTTTTAGTATTTGTTGTTATTTAACCGCCTCCGTGGCTTAATGGTTAGTCCATTCGCTTCACACCAAGAGGTCGCGGGTTCGATTCCCGGCGGGGTCAACTTTGTAAAACTCGGTTTGGTTGGTGGTAGGGCATTTTAATAGCCCGCCTGGCTAGCTACCACCATCTTATCTGAATCTTGCCGACAAACATCAGTGTTAATAACATTGATGTGTTCCGGCTTGAAGATAAGATAGCCAGATTCCCATTGCGTTGGGGAATCTTGGTAAGCCCGCTTTCATTTTCGGCAACTGTCACTTACAATCAGGCAAGTTGATGCCAAGGGCTTAACAATTGTGAATAAAAAAAACAGTTATAGCGGCAACAGAAATACATCATCTGTGACAATTTCAACGGTCTAGCTATCACAGTTCATGAAATACAGCCTGGTGACAGACGGACAGACGGATAGTGAAGTCTTAGTAATAGGGTTCCGTTTTTACCGTTTTTGTACGGAACCCTAAATATCTGTAGAGCGCGTTAGGTAGGTAGTTTTTCTGGGTATAATTCTCAGGTGACATCAACGAATAAATTTCCATTTGGATGTAACCTAACAAAAACACAGAAGTATTTAAAGTGTTGTTAGAATATAGTTCTATGTACCACAGTATTAAGAGCGTCGGTGGCGTAACGGCTAGGGCCGCCGCCTCCTGTCCGTGAGTTCATGGTTCGAAGCCTGCCACCTACCAATGTTATTTCGAATTTAGATTTCATATGTACGTTTATCCGACGCTCTTACGGTGAAGGAAAACATCGTGAGGAAACCTGCACACGCCTGCGGAGAAACTCGAAGGTTGTGTGTGAAGTCGACCAACCCGCACTGGGCCCGCGTGGTCGACTAAGGCCCGATCGCCCTAATTCAGGGTAGGCTCGAGCCCCTCAGTGGGGACGTATATGAGCTGATATGATGATGATCACAATATAATACTGTGGTTATATCCTATGCTACTGTAATTCAATTTCGGATATTTATTACTCTCTGTGTTCATCATATCAGCCGAAGAACGTCTACTGTGAAGATCGTGGGAAGCCGCTGGATGCGGGCATCTCATGACCGGTCGTCGTGGAAATCCTTGGGGGAGGCCCTTGTCCAGCAGTGGACGTCTCTCGGCTGATATGATGATGATGAAGTTGATAGAATGTTGAAAAGTTTCCGCCTTTAGGTTACAGACAAGCTAGTTGGATGTACGCATCTATCACTTATGAAAAAAAATTGTTTATTTTCTACATTCAGGTTTTACAGTTTTTTTTTATTTTTTTTTATTAACATTTGGTAAACCCTTGACAACATATCACCTGGTGGTAAGTGATGATGTTGCCGAAGATGGAAGCGGGCTTACCAAGATTCCCCAACGGAATGGGGAACTGGCTATCTTATCTTCATGCCGGAACACACCAATGATAATATAAACATTGATATTTGGCGGCAAGACTTAGATAAGATGGTGGTAGCTAGCCAAGCGGGCTTAGGAAATGCCCTACCACCAACCAAACCGAGTCTTACAATTGACCCCGCCGGGAATCGAACCCGCGACCTCCTGTGTAAAGCCAATGAACTTTGCCTCTGAGCTACAGAGGTGGTTATTAGTAATATTAGTTAACTTGTCTGTGGCTGGAGCCTCCTTTTAAGCTAGAAGAGTTGATACTTTTGATTGTAGGTTCTTGGTGGAACTTTATATCACACATTTAGATATATATTCACCCCAATTCCACTTAGAATAGATAAAACTACACATTATAATTTGTCAGTGACCGGTTTCGAACACCATCTTCAGGCAGACGAATTATTGTAAATATCATCATCATCATATCAGCTCATATACGTCTCCACGGAGGGGCTCGAGCCTACCCTTAATTAGGGCGATCAGGCCTTAGTCGACCACGCGGGCCCAGTGCGGGTTGGTCAACTTCACACACAACCTTCGAGTTTCTCCGCAGGCGTGTGCAGGTTTCCTCACGATGTTTTCCTTCACCGTTAAAGTAATCGGTAAGTATGTACGTAAGTTTTGAAAAACTCATTGGTACATTGGCCGTCCAGATTTGAACCCGGTACTTCTGGTTAGAAGAACCGAGTCGTTACCGGCTGAGCCACCGACGCTTTTTTATATTGTAAATATATGTATAACAAAATATAGTAACCTAAAAATACCTGTGTCAGGAGGCACTGCTCTTCCTTATCTTAATACAACTTTTTGCCTACGGCTTTGCCCGTGTCGACATCGTTTTTATGACTGTTTTTAACTTGTCTTTATTACAGTCTTGCTCGCGAGCGTGGACATGAGTTTGCTTTTTCTAGACATAATATCTATACATACTTATCTATCACTGACATATTTGGAGGACATAAAGAGCAGCCATCACCAGCACAGCCAATGAGGAAAGATGCGTCTTTACGGTCCCTGCATAAACATTTTTTACCACAAGTGTAATTTCTACCACTGTTGTAATTTCTACCACTAGTGTAATTTCTACTACTAGTCTCATTTCGACCACTACTTATAGTCATTTCTACCACTAGTTGCATTTTTACCACTGGAGTCATTTCTACCACTAGTTTCATTTTAACCAATAGTGTCATTTCTACCACTAGTGTCATTTCTACTACTAGTGTCATTTCTACCTATAGTCTGATTTCTACCACTACTTAGTGTCATTTCTACCACTAGTTGCATTTTTACCAATAGTGTCATTTCTACCACAAGTGTCATTTCTACCACTAGTATAATTTCTACCACTAGCGACACTTCTACCACAAGTGTCATTTCTACCACTAGCGTCACTTCTTCAAATAACAGTTTTCCCCTGACTGTCCAAAAAGGAGGGTTATGTTTTTGGAGTGTATGTATGTCCGTGTTTTTGCTGAGCCTATAGTCTAAACGGCTCTATGGATTTTGGAGTGCGAGGTGTCGTTAGATTTGACGCCCAGAGTGACATAGGATACATTTTTATGTAGGTCAGTTTTTAGGGTTTATAAGGAAAAAAAACGAAACCCTTATAGGATCACTTGTGTGTCTGTTCGTCCATCTGTCACAGCCGATTTGCTTAGAAACTGCTGGACCGATTGAGTTAAAATTTGGAAC
The DNA here is from genome assembly GCA_947284805.1 of Coleophora flavipennella. NCBI lineage: Eukaryota > Metazoa > Arthropoda > Insecta > Lepidoptera > Coleophoridae > Coleophora > Coleophora flavipennella. Next base: position 19,726,074 of record OX369253.1, on the reverse strand, counting down.
ACATATGAAAGTCGGTGACATAAAGACGGACTGGTTACGTTAGTAAGTAAGTTAATTTAAAACATGGGAGCACTTTTAAGGTGTAAATTAGAAAAAATAAAAAAAAGTTTTGCAAACTATATCTTGTGACATATTAAATGAAAGGGCCTGTTATAAGAATTTTATATACATATTTTTTATAATTTTAAGATAAATATTTTTGAAGTTATTTATGAAAATAGGCGAAAAATTACCATTCCCCCTTATTAAATCCGAAACTACGGTGCCTAAATTTTTGAAAAAAAAAACACAGTATAATATGAAATTAAATGTATAGATTACAGGAAAAATCTATAAAAAAATCTGTTGTTTTTCCGTTCTTACAGAAAAAATAAATTTTCAAAGTCCGATTGTTTAGAAACTAGCGACAATTAGTGGGATCTAGCAGTATCTTCTACATAGTTGATTTACGTAGTTATATGACAGCAGCAATTAGTTCCTTTTTACCTATATCTGTAGATGGCGCTGTAGATGCCAATTAATTTTTAATTAATTAGTGCGCGAGTTTGACTCGCACTTGGCAGGTTTTTAATTATGTAAACTAATTAGGTTATTTTCTGCACAAGCACTCAAGGGCCACGAGGCGTGTATTTAAGAATCAAATTAACGAAAATGAAGTAGCGGGCGGTCACTAGTTGAATATAAACACTTAAACATTAACAAAGGATTTTTTCATGAAACCCATGTTTTGCTGCCTAATTGACTAAAATGTGTTTTCCTAAATTGTTTACTTTTTGTTGAGCAGAGGTTGACAGAGCGGGGGTCACCGGCGGTCAACGGTATGATCTGTAGGTATTGTGGACTTAGTAGCCCAGGGCGGCGGCGATAGGGTTGCCAACTCTACTTTATATACTACTATCTTTTTATGTTAAACTTTTAAAGCACTATTGTAATTTGACATTCATAGTATGAAATATAAATCTAATACATAATTATAAAAAATATGTGAGTATGTACCTATTGTAGGCACTTTTCGTGAGAGTTTTTGCGAGAGCTGAAATAAAAAAATTCGCAAATGAATACTTTACATTAATATCATTTGAAAGTAATATTTTTTTGACTACCTAATGTAAGTTATTTAGTATGTGTTTACATAAGTAGGCATATTTCTATAGTCATAGTGTGTAAAACAAGATAGGTAGTACCAAAAGCGAACCAAATGTGGTTTTTAAAAAAATGACAGTCAAAAAAGACACTACACATTTTTTAAATAATAAAGCAGAAAAGCTAATCACGGTTAAAAAACATTTATTACATACTTATGTAAAAATTGAAGAGATATCAAAATCTTAGTAAAATTATAAATAATTTGTGTGTAGAGACGACTCAGCTGAATGATTCAAAATTCTCGTCTTATTCTTATGCTTATTGTCAAGTTGTCTTTGCAGCGAGTCCGATTTATCTTTTTTATTTTTTTATTTAAGAGATTTGCTTTTGTCGGTGCTTCTTGACACCATCTCTCTCTTTCCTATCGTTTTCTTCATCTGTCTGTACAAAACCAATTCAACCTCTTTCTTTTTTTTCTAATTTCTTCCCGGCCTCAGTTTAAAAATAATGTAGATATTTAGTCACAAAAATAATAACAAAAAGTTATTATTTGTTAAGTTGGTTAACTAACCAGTTAACTAACTAGTTAAATTGGTAATGCTTGTTCTGTTATATACGTATGCAATATGCATCTTTATCTTAAGTGGTGACACACCCTGGACACTTCATACAGCGGGCCAGAAATGACATTTCTAAAAAGGAATTGCGGAACAAACAAAATGGCGGCTAAATCCTATACGTTTGACAACCAAACTGTAACCAATCTGTAACCAATCTGTGTCAATCTGGGTGACGAGGGGGTGAGGTCGCAATCTAGAGAGCGGCAGGGAGTGTCCATACTGTATGTTAGTACTAATATGTATACTTTGGCCAGGATTCCACTCTCTGCCACAAGTTAAAGAATCGTATTTAGAAACTACCAGACGAAGTAACTAGTTAGTATAACTCATCTGTGTTACCAGCTCTGTGAAATATACTTACTTCGCTGGTAACAAATAGCATTATTGCAAATTGCCAAAATATTTTTACTTTTAGTTATATTTTGTCTATTAGTTATAATATTTAGTAAGTTCTTTTAAAAGTTGAATTTACTGCTGTGTCCATACTGTATGTTAGTATTAATATACTCGTATATACTTTTGTGCTGACCTCGAATAATGTTTCGACACGTGATAGGTCCTATCCTTCACTGTAATTGAGACAAGTGCATTTAAAACATGTCACAGCACGTTACGGCATAGTAAAAGGAAATGATTAGTAGGTTATCTTCATACATGGTACATCGCGCGGTTTGTATGCGTGCGCGCTAGTAGGCACACTACAATAATAACAATGATCTAAGATGGATTTAAGACTATTGCAACGTTATTATTGTAGTGTGCGTGCGTGCCTACTGAGATGCGCATACACACAAACCGCTCGATGTACCATTGTATGAAGATAACCTACTAATTGTTTCAATTTACTATGGTTTCGGCATGTTGACGGTAAGTCTGCTTACGCGTTAAGGCGTCATCGCTGCGCCATGTTTTGAACAGAACATTGTATGTTCAAAACATTTCCCGTCCGCTGTGACTTTAACAATATTTAGTAACCCCATCAAAATACTTTCAATTATTACGGGCGAAACGTCTTCCTGCGACAAAAACGAACATAAAATGAACGCTTCTCCCTCCCGCAGACGAACGCGGGGAGGATGTTTTCCACAAACTCCGGCAAACACGTCCAAGTGTATTTGATGCACAAATCATTTAAGCCACGCCCCTTTTTTATGTTTTCGAATGTTCTGTTCAAAACATCGTGCTGCGGACCCGGCCTAACCCGGCGTGAATGAGGTGAAAAATAGTTACACCTACTGCGAGGTGGGTATGGCATACCCAAATATAGAAATTGTCGATTTTGATAACTGAAATGACTATTTACTACGTAATATAATAATTAACATTAGGGACGTGAGGTAAAATGATAAATTTACCCAGTTCTAGTTATAAAAGTATTTATATTTCTATAAAAAAACAAAGCAGTATTTTTTTAACAAAAAAATCAACATTATTTAGGAACTATGACTTAATATCTAAAAACTTGAGATATTTTGACAACTGTGCACACAAAATAAAAAATATGTCTTTCTTATAATTTAGCTTCGAGATAACATAAAATCAACATAAAACATTCTTATATCTTCTTTTATGAGGTCGGATATTACGTACCCGCTGTGTGTTGACGCACGTGTATTTAACCGAAAATAATTTTTAAAAAATCACCTTAAATCACTCCTCGTGGCACCCCCTCCAGCTACCGAGCCAGCCGATTTCCAGAAATCGCACAGTTCAGAAATATTTAGTGTTCTATAAATTGGTGGGTACGAGCTACCCGACCTCATTCACACCGGGTTAAGCAAAACTCTGCTCCGTCGTGATTGAAGCACAGTCTTTTACACTCCGTTGTCAAAGCGTTAACACTAAATCTACCTTTTATTTTTGATCTGAGTTCTCGGCTCTCTTCTAGTATTCCTAAGTTGTATTACCATTTTTTTCAATTATAAAATGAAGATGTTATGCAAAAAGAGATAAGTAGAACAGAACGGTCAAAATAAAAGTTGAAATAATAGTATTTCACCTATTTAAAAAAAAGAGTAGTTTGCCATAAAAAATCTAAATATAGATAAAAAATAGAAAAAATAAAAATAAATTCAAAAAATCAATAAAATAAAATTCAAAAACAAATAGATAAATAAGAACACAAAATAGATAAAAATATAATAAAATTCCTGAATTTTCCCGCGAATTACTACATTTTTAAGACAGAAGTATCGAAAAATATTATATCTGGCCCAAAAAATTGGCAACCCTAGGTGTAGTTTTTAAATACGCACATGATAAATAGATACCTAGCGTCTAGGTAGGTTCTAAAATTACTTGACCAGCTTGAAAGCCTTTATTTAGTGGATCGATGCAACTGTGCTTTACCCCATTTTGACCCAAATAACTTAGCCCTGCATTCAGTGACAACCCCCTATAAATAATCCAAAGTTACACAATTGCATGGTTTCATTGACCCAGTTTCAATATTACGAGTAGCTTCTATTAAGTACCTACCTATGACTAAGTAAGTAATCGTTATTTATGATACGAGGGTGGTAAAAAGGTAAATAACCCGAACCGCAGGCCAGGGTTTATTATCGTCGAGTTTGTTATTTCCTTTTACACATGTTTTACACCCATGTATCATACGATATTCTTCAATACAGTTGTGAGAAAACAGGTAAAAAAAAATCGATTGTGACAGAAAAACAAAATCAAGGTTTCGGCAATCCAAGTTCATTTTACGCGACTTGTGGCTCATTTTAATATACCGGGTTTTTGATATACATACACTATACATACACATAAGTATATTTTATATAACACGTATATTAACCATTCATAATTTTATTCTTATTCACAACTAAAACAACTTAATTCAGTTTTACGAAAATGGCGCCATATTTAATTTAGCTATTCACACGTACGCTTGCGTAAGTTTTTTGAAATTTTTTAAAATAGGGCTTGGGATAGCATTTTTATAGCATTAAATACTCCTTGAAAAAGATGACCTATTCCTTTGTGTAACCTATGCGTTTCATTCATATTTATTCTCATTTCTTTACAAACATAAAGAGAATCTAATCAGCTAGCGTTATGTATTAAACTCACGGAGAAACAACCTATCTCTTTTAAAATTCTTCTTTCAAATGTCTTAAAGAAGATTCTTTATCTTTGGTAATTATATTTTTTATTTGCTACAAATTTCTTGTTTTTCGGAGCTAAAAATTTAAAAAAAAAGTCGCAATTTAAAAAGCACGTATGCGGTAAAATCTGTTTTGCGCACAGTTATCTGGCATTTTAAGTACCACTTTTCGAGCAACTGTATAAAAAATATACTTTACTAGCTTTTTCCCGCGGCTTCGCTCGCGTGGACATCGTTTTCATGACAACTTGCGGCTCACGAGCGTGGACATGAGTTTTTTCCAGTTCCCTCAGGAACGACATTGGACTATTCTGATTAGCAGTAAATGTCACTTCCCACCCCCTCAAAAAATTCTATTGGAAAATGAATGAGTGGAAATGAATTTTCCTCACATCCCTTGGGAACTATGTCAGTATATGCTTATTAGTAAATTATGTCACTTCCCACCCCCTGTGATGCTGTGCAAAAAATCACAAAAATCCATTGTTCCGTTGCGATATTAAAGAAATCAACCAAAAAAAGAGTATTTTTCAGTTCCCTCAGGAACTGCATCGGACTATGCTATTTTCACGGGATGAAAAGTAGCCTAAGTATGTCCTTCCCAGTAACACAGGCTACCGCATGCCAAGTTTCATCAATATTGGTCAAAGTGTTGAAGCGTGAAAAGCTAACAAACAAACAAATAAACAAACAAACACATTTTCACATTTATAATATTAGTAAGGATTGCACATCAAAAACAATTCAGGGCTTATAATTTACAATCCTACATAAAGTACAAAGGCGGCCTTATTACTTTGAGCGATTTCTACCAGTCAACCTTCAGTGAGTGATACAAAGAAAGGAAAACTAGTACAGGGTAGCAGTAAATTCAACTTTTAAAAGAACTTACTAAATATTATAACTAATAGACAAAATATAACTAAAAGTAAAAATATTTTGGCAATTTGCAATAATGCTATTTGTTACCACAGCGAAGTAAGTATATTTCACAGAGCTGGTAACACAGATGAGTTATACTAACTAGTTACTTCGTCTGGTAGTTTCTAAATACGATTCTTCAACTTGTGGCAGAGAGTGGAATCCTGGCCAAAGTATACATATTAGTACTAACATACAGTATGGACACTCCCTGCCGCTCTCTAGATTGCAACCTCACCCCCTCGTCACCCAGATTGATACAGAATGAAATGTCCAGGGTGTGTCCTGGCGCTGTGAAGCTGATGTAACAAGAGGTGACGAGCAAAATTAAATATCAGATAGCAGTATTCGTAAACGTAGCGTTGCCATCTCTAAAAATCTAAAAACAAGACTTACCTGCTAAAAAGCCGGACTTTTAGGTCCCAAGGCCGCACGCAAGAAAAATATGTATCAATTTAATATTTTTCTTTGCCAGATGTCTGTTTTGAAAGCTTTGTTTTTTTTTTTGTAGATATTGAAATTTTTTTGAATATTGTAAAACATTTTTTTGTTCTATTATTAATAGTTTCCGCGATGAAAGACATTTTATGGATAATTTATTACATCTTGGGTTACGTTATTGAAGTTTTAGCGGGGATCCCTATTTTTTTTAGTAATAAATTTAGCCTACGTTACTCAGGAATAATGTAGCAATCTATGGTGAAAGAATTTTTAAAATCGGTCAAGTAGTTTTTAAGTTTATTCGTTACAAACATAGAAAAATACATTTTTACAAATCTTTCCTCTTTATAATATTAGTGTAGATTAAATTTAACAGTCAACGTTTTAGCAATCGTTACGGAGTTTTACCTGTTTTTTTGGTTTCGTCCATGCTGCCCTCTTTAAACATTGGCATTACAGCCCAGTATTGCAAAGTAATATTCGCTTAAAATCAGCATCCTTTTGATTCTCTTTCAAAAGTTTATTACTTTATCCGGACGGATGGCAACCAAAATACATATTACACATACAATTTTTTTTTTCATTTTTTATTTATTACGTACAGATCTAAATTATTATACATTAAAGCTAATACAATTATAAAACTTACAAATTACACCTAAAATAAAATGCTTTAAATACTTAAATAAAACACCTTAAATCACACCTAAAATACCTAAAATCACACCTAAAATCACACCTAAAATACCTAAAATCACACCTAAAATACCTAAAATCACACCTAAAATCACACCTAAAATACCTAAAATCACACCTAAAATACCTAAAATAACACATAAAATAACACATAAAATACCTAAAATCACACCTAAAATCACACCTAAAATACCTAAAATCACACCTAAAATAACCCGTCCCTCGTCATGCAGATGGTTTTGAATTGTTAAAGAGAGAAAAAAGGAAAATGAATTTATTTTGACAAGCAAGTAAGTATGTACAATATTTTTACTTATATATACTTGTATTATAGATTTTAACACTCTGCCAAAAAGGGTACCGTCTCAGCATAATACTTTGGCTTTAACAAATAGTAAATAATAATATTTGTTGGCCTAGAAATATTATTTGATGGATGTAATCAGATTTAATTTAGACAAATATTTTGTTATATAATACAATCAAGCACACTAGCAGACGTTTCTATATCACGACGTTCTTAAATGATTTGTGTTGCAAAAGTAAAGCATACCAATATACATTTCCCAATATAATTTCATTATTGAAAATTTTTGTTATATTATGTATTAAGGCAGTGACTGTTTACTGATGGCGGCGCTTAAGGCGAGGCATTAATTGGAACAGTTGTCCGTGTCTTTTCCTTTTCTTTTTTTTACAATGAGCGTCGGTAACAAGAGCCACTACCTCCTGTCCGGGAGATTGTGGTTCGTATCCTGCCACGTACCAATGTGTTATCGAATTTCGATTTCATATGTACGTTTATCCGACGCTCTCAGGGTGAAGGAAAACATCGTGAGGAAACCTGCACACGCCTGCGAAGAAACTCAAAACCCGCACCGCACTGGGCCCACGTGGTCGACTAAGGCCCGACCGCTCTAATTCAGGGTAAGCTCGAGCCCCTCGGTAGGGACGTGTATTAGCTGTTATGATGAATTTCTTTACGTGAAAAGAGTAAAGAAAATAACCACACTTTTGCACTTTTTCAATGTTTTTTTTAAATTTTTTTTCAGTTGTTGTTCAATTAATTATATACTAATCGACTAAGTACATTACAGGTACTAAATCAGTCTGGTTTGCCAGTATATAGACTGTACATAAATCTCTGTTATAAAAGAAGTTTCTTTGATATATTTTTTTCTGTTAAAATTGTTTACGAATCTGGTTTCTGCAACTGACGAAATGAAGTCATTGAAATGAAGAATCAGGTAACAAAATATCACTATCATATGTTTTGTAATTGCTAAGAAAAAAAATAAATCCCTGCCATACGTCGCCTTAAAAGAAAATTTCTTATTTTCTGTGCAGCTGCTAAATATTTCAACTTGGCAAGTTTTAATAGTAAAGCTTCCAAGCAATCAACAAATCCTTTTAAAAAAATACGCCAAAATCATCATATTAGCCGAAAGACGTCCACTGCTGGACAACGCCCCCCCCAAGGATTTCCACGACGATATAGAATACCTACATTAGCTTAATTAAATTTTCTGTCTTATAATAATGACACTCCTGGCGACTCAAGAAATCAATGTACTCTAAGCCCTTCACTAAATGAATCATGTAAGCCTGAATTCACCTCGAGGCTGAGGCGAAGTAACTATTTAGTAATCTGTGGCTAAGGCCAAGAGTGTTGTGACGTACGTCGCTATAGAGATGACCTGGTTCGACTCCCGCCCAAGGCAGGGAAAACCTGAGTGTATTGACCGGAGCCTCTGTCTGTGTTTCTTTACGTATTTTGAGACTAATTTGTTATTATTTTCTTGGACTTTACATATACGATTAAATGTTGTTGTAGAAATACTACCTGTATCTTTATCATATTTGAAACATTATCACATCAAGCTACGTACGTCAAGCTAGCTTATCTGCAACCTAAAGGCGAAAACTTTTTAATGATCCTTAACTGGACGCAAATAAGCAATAACAATTTTAACCGCCTCCGTAGCTCAGAGGCAAAGTTCACTGGCTTTACACAGGAGGTCGCGGGTTCGATTCCCGGCGGGGTCAATTGTAAGACTCGGTTTGGTTGGTGGTCCCTACTATCCCTACTAAAAACTGGAAGGTGCTAAAAAACCCTATTTAAATTTTGACTTTTTCAATCAAACGGCAGTTCTTTTTTTTTCCCCCTTTTCGGAGGGTGTGAGAATTAAAAAATGCATGACGCATACCAGACAACTGGTCTACGGTCTGGTTATGTGGGACTTTAACCGCCTCCGTAGCCCAGAGGCAAACTTCACTGGCTGTACACAGGAGGTCGCGGGTTCGATTCCCGGCGGGGTCAATTGTAAGACTCGGTTTGGTTGGTGGTAGGGCATTTTCTAAGCCCGCCTGGCTAGCTACCACCATCTTATCTAAGTCTTGCCGCCAAATATTAATGTTGATATCATTGGTGTGTTCCGGCATGAAGATAAGATAGCCAGTTCCCCATTGCGTTGGGGAATCTTGGTACGCCCGCTTCCATCTTCGGCAACATCGTCACTTACCACCAGGTGAGATGTTGTGAAGGGTTTACCAATTGTGAATAAAAACTTATTTTAAACATATTTTAAACTTATTTTTAGTATTTTACAAATTTAAATTAAAAAATAACAAAATAATGTTACAGGTTACGAAATAAGCCCAGAAATTTATTTAAACAAAATTTGAAATAACTAATTTGTCTTTTCATAAAAGGTTACTAGTTGATATTTGGTTATATAATGAAACCTAGTTTTCCTTAAAAATAAAATAAATAATATTTTTTTTAACTCTTAGGTAAATTTATGAAACAGAACAACTTTCAAAAAGGATGTTTTTAATCCACTATTGATAAGCCTCTGGCATTATCTCACCTGATGGTAAGGGACGATGATGCCAAGGATGGAACCGGGCTTACCAAGATTCACCATCCAAATGGGGATCTGGCTATCTTAACTTTAAGCCGGAAAACATCGATGATGTTAACACTGATGTTTGGCGGCAATACTTAGGTAAGATGGTGGTAGCTAGTCAGCCGGGCTATTAAAATACCCTACCACCAACCAAACCGAGTCTTAAAAAGTTTACCCCGCCGGGAATCGAACCCGCGACCTCCTGGTGTGAATTGAATGAACAAACCATTACGCCACGGAAGCGGTCAGACGTCAATCGAAACTAATATAATTTCAAAGAGGCATCTATTGACATATACTAATAAATAGATTGGTAACTTTTTTATGGAGCTTGCCTTAACATTTTTACATTGGAGTGAGGTACCTAATTGTTAACATTTCTACATTGGAGTAAGGTACCTAATTGTTAACATTTCTACATTGGAGTGAGGTACCTAATAGTTAACATTTCTACATTGGAGTGAGGTACCTAATTGTTAACATTTCTACATTGGAGTGAGGTACCTAATTGTTAACATTTCTACATTGGAGTGAGGTACCTAATTGTTAACATTTCTACATTGGAGTGAGGTACCTAATTGTTAACATTTCTACATTGGAGTGAGGTACCTAATTGTTAACATTTCTACATTGGAGTGAGGTACCTAATTGTTAACATTTCTACATTGGAGTGAGGTACCTAATTGTAAACATTTCTACATTGGAGTAAGGTACCTTATTGTTAAAATTTTAACATTGGAGTAAGGTACCTAATTGTTATTGTTAACATTTCTACATTGGAGTAAAGTACCTAATTGTTAAAATTTTTACATTGGAGTAAGGTACCTAATTGTTAACATTTCTGCATTGGAGTGAGGTACCTAATTGTTAACATTTCTGCATTGGAGTAAGGTACCTAATTGTTAACATTTTTACATTGGAGTAAGGTAAGTACCTAGTTGTTAAAATTTTTACATTGGAGTAAGGTTAATACCTAGTTGTTAAATTTTTTACATTGGAGTAAGGTTAATACCTAGTTGTTAACATTTTTACATTGAAGTTAGGTTGTTAACAAGCTATGTGCCCTGCCCACTGCCACTTCAGTTTAGCGATTCTGTGAACAGATGGCCCTCGTGTGGCGACCGCGCACCGGAAAACGTAGCGTAGGCAGGCCTTCCACGCGGTAGACAGACGACCTGGTGAAGATCGCGCGAAGCCGATGGATGCGGGCAGCGCACGACCGGTCTTTCTACTTTAAAGAAAGACTATATTTTTTATGATTTGATTACAAATGTATAGTTTTCAGATTTTTCCCTATACTTGTAGTATAAGACAGTATTGCTTGCCAAATTTCATAGTTCTAGATCAAATTTTGATTCCCTTGATAGTGTCGAAACATACGTTTTTTGTGGCATAAACTATATTCTTTTTTTAACGTTTCTGTTTTTAACTTAGAAGTTTGATTTTTTCACAGCTTCAAGGGACTATAGACCGAAGTCATCATCATCATCATATCAGCCACAAATTTTCCACTGCTGTACAAAGGCCTCCCCCAAGGATTTCCACGACGACCGGTCCTGCGCTGCCCGCATCCATCGGCTTCCCGCGACCTTTACCAGGTCATCGGTCCACAATCTAAATGGATTTGTCCATAAAAAAGCGTCGGTGGCTCAACAGGTAACGACTCGGTCCATCTAACCAGAGGTACCGGGTTCAAATCTGGACGGCCAATGTACCAATGAGTTTTTCAAAAACTTACGTACATACTTACCGATTGCTTTAACGGTGAAGGAAAACATCGTGAGGAAACCTGCACACGCCTGCGAAGAAACTCGAAGGTTGTGTGTGAAGTCGACCAACCCGCACTGGGCCCGCGTGGTCGACTAAGGCCTAATCGCCCTGATTCAGGGTAGGCTCGAGCCCCTCGGTGGGGACGTATATGAGCTGTAATGGTGGATATAAATACAATTATTGGTAAATGTCTCATTAAGTCTGATAAGTCACTAAGATCTTTTTTTTTCTTTACTACTAAATAAGCATATTGTTTTTAAAGTAAAAACTTCTTTACGCGCGTTGGGTGGTATTTTTGAGATGAGAAAAAACCATTGAACTCGCGACACTGTAACGTAACCAACACCGTACCAGAAACACTCGGAAGGTCAAAACTTACGTTAGGCATTTTTGAGATTGGAAAAACCATTGAACTGGCGACACTGTCACGTAACCGACACCGACACCGTACCAGAAAAACTCGGAGTATCAAAACTTACGTTGGGCATTTTTGAGATGGGAAAAACCATTGAACTCGCGACACTGTAACGATACCAACACCATACCATACCATACCAATTGTTAACATTTCTACATTGGAGTGAGGTACCTAATTGTTAACATTTCTACATTGGAGTGAGGTACCTAATTGTTAACATTTCTACATTGGAGTGAGGTACCTAATTGTTAACATTTCTACATTGGAGTGAGGTACCTAATTGTAAACATTTCTACATTGGAGTAAGGTACCTTATTGTTAAAATTTTAACATTGGAGTAAGGTACCTAATTGTTATTGTTAACATTTCTACATTGGAGTAAAGTACCTAATTGTTAAAATTTTTACATTGGAGTAAGGTACCTAATTGTTAACATTTCTGCATTGGAGTGAGGTACCTAATTGTTAACATTTCTGCATTGGAGTAAGGTACCTAATTGTTAACATTTTTACATTGGAGTAAGGTAAGTACCTAGTTGTTAAAATTTTTACATTGGAGTAAGGTTAATACCTAGTTGTTAAATTTTTTACATTGGAGTAAGGTTAATACCTAGTTGTTAACATTTTTACATTGAAGTTAGGTTGTTAACAAGCTATGTGCCCTGCCCACTGCCACTTCAGTTTAGCGATTCTGTGAACAGATGGCCCTCGTGTGGCGACCGCGCACCGGAAAACGTAGCGTAGGCAGGCCTTCCACGCGGTAGACAGACGACCTGGTGAAGATCGCGCGAAGCCGATGGATGCGGGCAGCGCACGACCGGTCTTTCTACTTTAAAGAAAGACTATATTTTTTATGATTTGATTACAAATGTATAGTTTTCAGATTTTTCCCTATACTTGTAGTATAAGACAGTATTGCTTGCCAAATTTCATAGTTCTAGATCAAATTTTGATTCCCTTGATAGTGTCGAAACATACGTTTTTTGTGGCATAAACTATATTCTTTTTTTAACGTTTCTGTTTTTAACTTAGAAGTTTGATTTTTTCACAGCTTCAAGGGACTATAGACCGAAGTCATCATCATCATCATATCAGCCACAAATTGTCCACTGCTGTACAAAGGCCTCCCCCAAGGATTTCCACGACGACCGGTCCTGCGCTGCCCGCATCCATCGACTTCCCGCGATCTTCACCAGGTCATCGGTCCACCGCGTGGGAGGCCTGCCTACGCTACGTTTTCCGGTGCGCGGTCGCCACTAGAGAACTTTACTGCCCCATCGGCCATCTGTTCTACGAGCTATGTGCCCTGCCCACTGCCACTTCAGTTTAGTGATTCTGTGAGCTATGTCGGTTACTTTAGTTCTCCTGCGGATCTCCTCGTTTCTGATTCGATCACGCAGAGAAACTCCGAGCATAGCACGCTCCATTGCCTTTGGGTGACCTTGAGCCTTCTTATGAGGCCCATAGTAAGCGACCATGTCTCAGTTCCGTAAGTCATCACTGGCAACACACACTGGTCAAAGACCTTAGTCTTGAGACTCTGCGGTATTTGGGACGTGAAGATATTGCGAAGCTTCCCGAAGTATATGGTTTTAATTTCAACTCGATACCTCCACGCGTTCCCGAGATAAAGGGCCTCGACAGACACACGGACGGACAACAAAGTGATCCTATAAGGGTTCTGTTTTTTCCTTTTAAGGTACGAAACCCTTAAAACTAGATAAAGTACCTCCATATAAATACAAATCTAAATCTCTTTCGTTATATCCGTTGAATTTCAGTTTTATGATCTAAAAGATATGTGAGTTTAAAGGTTTAACGTCGAAAGGAGCGAAATTTAGTTGTTTTTTTTTTCTAAAGTATCGTCAGTGTTACTGGTCAAACGAAAGGAACTATTCAAGCTGTCCAGCTTTGGAATTCGCTTGCCGTTTCTATCCAACATTTTCTAAGCCCGCCTGGGCTAGCTACCACCATCTTGGATAGCTATTTTCCCATTGCGTTGGGGAATCTTGGTAAGCCCGCTTCCATCTTCGGCATCATCTTCACTTACTATCAGGTGAGCTATTGTCAAGGGTTTATTAATAGTGGATCAAAAATAGCTCTTTCTCATGTCAAGGAATACTTTTTATGTCTTCAATCAACGTGTTAGCAATATTCCTTGTTTTACTGATCAAAATTTACTAGTACCTATATTTTTTTATTATATGTAATTATAGTTTATATTATTATTATTTATATATTATATAGTATTTTATTACTGGTTGAATTATGATTTAGATTTTAGTTAAGTAGTAGGTAGGTATAGTATAATTTTTATTCTGCAATTTTGTTGCATATTTTTTCTTTGCACGGGCCTTATCTTATATATAAAATTCTCGTGTCACAATGTTCGTTCCCGTACTCCTCCGAAACGGCTTGACCGATTCTCATGAAATTTTGTGAGCATATTGAGTAGGTCTGAGAATCGGCCAACATCCATTTTATTTTAGGGTAGGGTAGTGTAGGGTAGGGTAGTGTAGTGTAGGGTAGGGTAGTTTAGTGTAGTGTATGTAGGGTAGGGTAGTGTAGGTTAGGGTAGTGTAGTGTAGGGTAGGGTAGGGTAGGGTAGTGTAGTGTAGGGTAGGGTAGGGTAGAGCAGTGTAATGTAATGTAAGGCGGTACGTAGTTCGCCGGGACAGCTAGTTTTTATGTAGATTTATCCAATCTCTGGATTGCCTGTAAGAAATTGCTTTAAGCTTTAAGACCGCCTAAATAGTAAAATTTAATTCTTTACTATAAAATATATTCTTTACTACTCTTTGTATTTTTTAATGTACAATAAAGCAATTTATTTGATTAATTGATTGAAACACATTAAAATGGTCCGTAAAAAAACCGGCCAAGTGCGAGTCAGAACTGCACACAAAGGGTAATTAGGGTTCCGTACCATCGTACTAGATGGCGCTAGTACAAAGGGTTCCGTACCATCGTACTAGATGGCGCTAGTACAAAGGGTTCCGTACCATCGTACTAGATGGCGCTAGTACTAAGGGTTCCGTACCATCGTACTAGATGGCGCTAGTACAAAGGGTTCCGTACCATCGTACTAGATGGCGCTAGTACAAAGGGTTCCGTACCATCGTACTAGATGGCGCTAGTACAAAGGGTTCCGTACCATCGTACTAGATGGCGCTAGTTTCTTCACGTTTCGAAAAAAAAACACGTTTTTTGTATAGATAGATACCCCCTTATTTTTCCACTTTTTCTAATTTCAGTATTTTTTGTTACAGCGGCAATAGAAGTACATCATCTGTGAAAATATCAGTTGTCTAATTATCTCGGTTCATGAAAGTCAGGCTAGTGACAGACGTACGGACGGACAGCGAAGTCTTAGTAATAGGGTCCCGTTTTTCCCTTTGGGTACGGAACCCTAAAAATAATCAGACACTTGCAACTTTGTAACAGTTCAGTTTTAAGAGCTATTCTTGAAATAAAAAAAAATAATCACAAAATCGACAAAGTGAAAAAAATTACAAAAGTTGTCAGTTATAAATAAGGAATTGCCAGAAAAACAGAAATATAATAGGGATGACGAATGCTAGTCATCTGATTTCCTTTTTGTCATCTGTCAAAAACGACATCTTGTTCTAAAAATGTAAGAAATACCTAGGCGTGACGTCATAGTTTTGCAGCGTCATTTATGTACTCATTTTGTGATTTTGGTGAATTAAAAATGGAAGACTTGATGGAAAACAAAACGAGTAAGGTTTTCCGAAGTTTAATTAGGAGGGCAATTTAGTGATCAAGAGTTCATAATTTATTTCTGATGCTGTCGTCATCCCCATTATGCTCGAAAACCCGACATACTCATGGATCAGATCAGAGATACCATGGCTACGGCACCGCGGAACTACGGTACGAAATTCTATTCTTCAAAATATTATACTAAAAATACTTGCCGACACGACTAGGCTAGGGGCCAACTCACAAAAAATCATGAAATGGTTTTCGCATTTTTTTAAAAAGTTTTCTTTTTGTGAATTTATTTTCACGTTACGTCGAGTTTATTGATTTGATTTACGGTATTTTTTGACTTTACATATTTGTAATTTTTGCTTCATTTGATTTCATTTATTGGACAGTAAGCAGAGGTTCAAAGTTTATTTTTACAAGTTTTTATTTAGTTTCACCTGTCCCAGTGTCTGCAATAAAATCTTGCATAATAAATTTGACCCGGTTTCCGATTGCGCTGAAATTTTGCATGCGTATGTATATCTCGTAACAATGTCATATTAAAAGCTTGTACCTAAAAGTTTTTAGGTTTTTGGAAAATAATTTTGATTGGGTGATTTTTACCCGACTATGAAAAAGGAGGGTTATGTTTTTAATAGTCTATGTATGTATGTATGAATATTCATCTGTTCCCTCGTATTTCCTAAACCACTTAACCGATCTTGAAAAATGCGGTGTCTTTGGATTTGTGTCATTACTCCGCGTGTCATAGGATATATAGCATTTTTAACCGACTTTAAAAATCATGATGAAGGCATCCCAGAGAAATCGAGGGGAACCTAAGTTTCCTGTTTGAAGTCGGTTTGTTTTTGTTTTAAAATTATTTACAGAGTGTACAGTCGACATAAAAAATACCTTTACAGTTGAGTGTTACAAAAATACCTCTACATTTAAATACGTTTACATTTTCAGCATAAATGTCTTCACAGATTTGATTTTCTTAATTTGAACAATGACAATCACCGAAAACAGTACCATAATGTCAAATAATCTATCTCTTTCATCCGTCGTGTTTGGTTGGCCTGGTCATTATCCGCTCGATGAGTAGTTGATTATCATAGTGCAAAAGTACAGTCATAGCACTCATAGCACGCGAGAATCAGTAGTCTACTAGCTGTCCCGGCGAACTTCGTACCGCCTTACATTACATTACACTGCCCTGCCCTACCCTACACTACCCTACACTACACTAAACTACCCTACCCTACACTACCCTACATACACTACACTACACTACCGTACCCTACACTACTCTACACTACCCTACACTACACTACCCTACCCTACCCTACACTACCCTACCCTACACTACCCTACCCTACCCTATCCTATCTCTCAAGTTGGATCGAACTGCACATGGTGTGCGAATTTTATTATAATCGGTTAAGTGGTTTAGGAGTCCATTGGGGACAAACATTGTGACACGAGATTTATATATATTAAGATAATACAGCTTGTCCCAGAAGTACCGGGACATCCTGTATAAATACATACAATTTATAAACTTCACTTACGCTTTGCAGAATCATAGCATTATTAGTAAGTAGGTATATAACGATCTTTTTTCTTCCAATTTTCATTGTTTATTTGAAAATTTATGACACTGGTAGGTTTCTTGCGATGTTATGTTCTAAATTTAATCTTTCGATATTCATTTATCTTTAAAGTATGATGTCAGTGCTCGTGCCAATCTTGAAATAATAAGTACTCAACGCATTTATGTACTTGGTTTCATAATAAAATAATTATCTGGACATGGCAAATCGTATTGACGATCACACCAAACATCGAATTATTACAATGCGGGAAAATGGTGAAAAAGTAACTGACATATCCGATAAATTAGGAATTTTGGTAAGTTCATTTTCGAAAATGACTAATAAAAATGATTTGTTTGCCAATAAATTACCTATTTACATTACTAGCTCTCTTAAATAAACTATCCTACAGTTAGGTATAAAAAATACAAAATATTACATATTTGCCTCTTTCTTATTTAATGTTGTTAAACATTTGTATTTGATTATTTAAATATTTTGATTGCAGCGACCAACCATATACTTGTGGTGTAAAAGATGGGCCAGTGAAGGAACCGTTAAATACCACGCATCAAAAGGGCGTCTCAAGAAAACTACCGCAGCAGCCGACAGTCAATTAATTGCAAATGTTTTGGTTCAACGATTTGTAAGTGTTCCGACGTATGCTGCCGAGATAAATGTTAG
Source organism: Coleophora flavipennella (assembly GCA_947284805.1). Lineage (NCBI taxonomy): Eukaryota > Metazoa > Arthropoda > Insecta > Lepidoptera > Coleophoridae > Coleophora > Coleophora flavipennella. Next base: position 19,708,112 of record OX369253.1, on the reverse strand, counting down.
TGGGAATACCATCCGGAGACGCCTGAAAAGAGCTGGGCTCCGTCACAGGATCCCCGAACGAAAACCACTACTTAACGATAGACATAAGCGATTGAGGCTAAATTTCGCAAACAAGTATCGGCATTTTGACTTTGAAAAAGCTGTTTTTGTTGACGAAAAGATTTTTACAACAAATCAAGACGGACGTGTTACATTGTATCGACCGGAAAACACGAGGTATAACGAAGAAATAATTTTGGCGAACAGTAGAAGTGGCCGCTTATCTTTAGGTTTTTGGGGCTGGATATCATTTTCAGGACCAGGGGAACTGATCGAAATATCGACTCGCTTGAATTCAGCAAATTATATCGAAATTCTTAGAGATGTGTTATTGCCCACAGTTAAAAGTTCATTTGGTGAGGATGTAACCATATATTTTTTTACAAGACAATTCCTCAGTGCATAATTCACATCTCGTCCAGAAATGGATTGATGATCAAGAAAATTTAGAATTGTCCCCTAAGTCACCAGATATGAACGTGATTGACAATATGTGGGCCATCATGGTTCAAAACTGGGATGCATCACAGATAAGAAATATGCACAATTTGAAACAACACGTGCACGAACTGTGGGAGCATTATCGAGGTTTGGACTATTGTCAAAAATTAGTGCAGTCGATGGGACGGCGGCTACAGGATGTGATAGATGCGGAAGGCAGTTATACAAAATATTGAAGCATAATTGTATTTTGCATTACGCTTATGTTTAATGAATAGCAAAATCACCTGTATTTTGTAGTATGTCAGGTATTATTATTATTATTATTTGATTAATACACTAGCAGCTCTAAGAGCTGATGCGTGTATATCACTGCACTTGTGTTTTAAAATGTTCATCAAGTGTGTTTTTAAAACTGTTGACTGTTGGAGCACTTATGACTGTTTCTGGGAGAGAGTTCCATAGCTTCATCACTCGAAATGGCAAAAAGTGTGTTCTGGGGTTGCTAGCACATGGAGGTTTTGTTAGTTTCAAGGAGTGCCCTCTTAAACCTTTATTCTGGTTCATCATGAACAGGTCCTTTAAATATCTCACATTATAATGTTCATTAAGTATCTTGTATGTTTCTATAAGGTCTCCTCTTTTCCGTCTCTGTTCCAGTGTAGTCAGGTTGAGTTCTTGGAGGCGTTCTTCGTATGACTTCTTTTTCAGAGATGTTACCATTTTTGTTGCTCTCCTCTGAACTTTCTCCAACATTTCTATGTCTTTTTTGAAATAGGGACTCCAAATTTGGAAACCGTATTCCAGCAGTGGACGAATGTATGTTTTATAAATTTTTATAAATAGTTCCTTCGTAATACTATAAAATGCTTTTCTGACCATGTAGAGCATGGAATTGGCTCTTTTTGTTAAGTTAACAATGTGCACGTCCCACTTAAGGTTATGTGTTACTGTAACACCAAGATCCTTTTGTGTACGAACCGCTTGGAGAGGCACATTATCTATGTTGTATTGTAGTTCAGGATTAGTACTTCCTATGTGCAAAACTGAACACTTTGTGGCATTCAGTGCGATAAGCCAGTCCTTTGTCCACTGAACGATGCGGTCCAGGTCTTGCTGTATTATGTTGTGAGTGATGAGTGGATTCCCTATTATTTTAGTGTCATCTGCGAATATAAGTATGAGAAGAATATATAATTTTTATGCAGTTTTATGGTTTCACTTGAGAAGTTAACCTTTTCGCCACCATTGTCTTGATATAAAGTCAAACTTTTCTAATTTTTTCGACGCTGTAAGGCTCAAAGGCAGTCGCTCAGATGCCACATCACCGAAGTAAAATACCGAGGAAAAGTGGCACTTTGACCCTGCCTAGCAGGAAAGAAAAAACCCTTATTCATGTAGTTGGTGTGAAATCATTTCAATGAATTAAACCTTTTTTTAAGTCGATTGTAAAGCCAAAATTGATATTCATGACGATTTCATGTAATTATTAAAATTAAGAACGGGCTAATTGTAAAGATATTTATGTAACAATAGGTAAGCTAAGTAAGCTTGATCGTAAAGTTTCTAATGTCAGTGAAAATGTAAACGTATTTACGGCACATTGGCAGTAAATCTTATTCTGTAACATGCAATGTAAATCTGTTATGACACAATTTTTGTAAATGTTTTTATGAAAGACAGATTGTAAACTCAAATTTGGAGCATTAACTGAAAAGCAGAATCTGTCATGCAAGTTGTAAGCATGTTTTTGTCATGCAATGTGTAAACGTATTTAAATGTAAAGGTATTTTTGTAACACTCAACTGTAAAGGTATTTTTGACCTCGACCGTACAAGCATTTTTTATGGCAGTCAGCTCTCGGTGTGCTCATCGTATTATGACAGGCTTTACCAAATGTTTTTGCAGTCATTAGCAGTGCTAATGGAACAGAGGTCTTTTGTGTCATACATATTAGGTTTTTGTATGTATCTGAATGAAAAGCATTAATATTTATTTTTTATATACTTTTTTGCCTAGGTATAATGCGTGCCAATAATTAAAAACGCTTAAAACGTTAAAAAAACCAACTTCCATCGCAACCACTTAGTACATTCCTGCATTATTATTTTTGTTTTTATTTTTATTTTTTAATAAAGTACTACACCGATTTCGATAAAATTTTCATGGGACCGCACGGGAAGCACTAGCTTTCAAATAAATAAAAAAAAAAGAATCATCAAAATCGGTTCACTCAGTCTAAAGTTCTGAGGTAACACACATGAAAAAAAAACACATACAGTCGAATTGAGAACCTCCTCCTTTTTGGAAGTCGTTTGATTAAATAGACAAAGTATTAGAAAGTGTACAAAATAATTATTCATAACATATAGTTATCCATAATCCTTCGCATCTTTTGACATATTGGTGTACACGTCGTAAACCATTTTCCTACTTTGTCTTTTCAAGCGACTTCCAAAAAAGAGGAGGTTCTCAATTTGCCTGAAGGTTTTTTTATGCGTGTAACCTCAGAACTTTTGACTGGGTGAACCGATTTTGATGATTCTTTTTTTATTTGAAATCTAGTGCTTCCCGTGTGGTCCCATATAAATTTTATCAAAATCGGTGTAGTACTGTATTAGAAAATTAACAAAAACCAAAAATAATAATGCAAAATTGTTCGAAGTTGTTGCGATGAAAGTCGATTTTTAACGTGTTTAGCGTGTTTAATTACATATCATTATCATAATGATATCAGCTCATACACGTACCTACCCACGAAGGGGCTCTAGCCTATCTTGAATTAGGGCGAACATAAAGAATGTACCTAAAAAGAAAATATTTATTAATGTTTTACGTGGTAAACAATGTAGGTAGGTATATCTCATCTGTGGCTAGGGAGATTTTTGATGTGTAACATCTTTGCTCTCGCTTTCCTGCAATTTGTGGGAGTGATTTCGTGAAATGGGACGGAAATGTGTAACATGGGACGGGAATGTGTAACAGGAAGTCGCGAAAGCGCGCGCTATTCGATCTGACAAATGAGCTTTGCTCTCGCTTTCCTGCAATTTGTGGGAGTGATTTCGTGAAATGGGACGGAAATGTGTAACAGTGACTTGTTTTTTAATTGCGTCCCTATGGAAGCAATTTTAAAGATGTATTCACGTCAAAAAGAAATTCATTCAAAACTATGATTTTTTTTTAATCATGTCGTTTCAGTAATACCTACTGTCGGGTAGGTAGGTTAAGTAACAAACAAGTAAGCATTGAATTAAATTACTAATTGTAAGTAATTCAATGCAAGTAAGTATCTCATCTGTGGTATTTATTACCAAGGATTATACTATTCAAGGAATACCTACCTATTTTGGTACCTAGGCACTATTTAGTAATCTGTGACCTAGGTAAGTAAAGTAGGTACTTACAAGAAAGTATGTAAGTAGGTGAGTACATCGATCTAAACAAATTTAAAATTTTGGTTACCTATTTAAGGCTTGTACATGGGCTAGCGACCTTGAGGGTCTGGGCGGAGCTCTATATCTCTCCCCGCACCACCCGCACCATAACATCGCGCGCGCTGCGTAGGTATACAGCCACACCAGAGTCATAGAGTAATAAAATTACAGAGACTTACACAGACACAAATAGCATCTTCTTTCTACGTACAGTCTTCAAGCGTAAAGGCAAAAAAAAATATTACAGCCATGCTATGCATACTTTTTCGCAAAGCTGTCACGGTCTGGTGTAGTCGAGACTACACAAAACAACGATAACCATTACGTTTACCTAGTAGCAATAAAAATTGGTGAATACATCTAAATTTTACACATAATTTGGGTTTGTATGGGAGGTGAAATGAGAACTAAAAGATTCCATCGTGGTAGATTATGGAAATGACATTTGTTTGACACATTTGTTCACAAGCAGCGCCCCTCTTGTGTGAAAATATATTTTTCAATACAGTTGCTCCAAAAATGGTACTTTATGTGCTAGTTTACTTTGCGCAAATTTTTTTTTACCGCACACGTGCTTTTTACGTTGCCACTTTTTTTTAATTTGTAGTTCTGAGAAACAATACATTTCTAGCAAATAAAAAAATATAATAACCAGAGATAATGAATCTTCTTTAATGTTTTTGGAATGAGAATTTTTAAAGAGATTGGTTGTTTCGACAGAATAGAAGAATCATATTTTTTTTCTTATCTGTGGTTGTTTCTCTGTGAGGTTAGTACTAAGTACATAACGTTAGCTAATTAGACTCTCTTTGGGTTACATCTTTGTGAAGAAAGGAGAATAATTATGAATAAAGCGCATAGGTCATCTTTTCCAAGGAGGTTTTAATGCTTACAATAATAATATATCCCAAGCTATTGATATTTATCTAGGTTAATATTTTAAAAAACTAACGCATTCGTACGTGTGCCTAGCTAAATTAAATATGGCGTAATTTTCGTTAAACTGAATTGAGTTGTTTTTGTGAAAACGAGTGAAATTATGAATAGTTAATATAATATGTCTAATAAAAAATATACATATGTACGAGTACGATTATAATAAAAATAGAGTGAGATTACTCCCCGGACGTTTTAAATGAGCAACAAGTCGAGTAAAATGAACTTTGATAGCCGAAACCTTGATAGGTATGATGTACCCATGTATTTTGTTTTTCTGTCACGGTATTTTTTTATTTACCTGTTTTCTCTCAACTGTATAAAAAAAAACGTCGCATGATACATGGGTGTGAAAGGAAATGACAAACTCGTTAAAATAAAAAACGACAGTGACAGAAAAATAACCACAGTTCATTTTACGCGAATTTTGACTTTTTTTAAATGTCCGGGGAGTAATCTCACTTTGTTTTTCCTTATATATAAGTATATTTTTTATTGCACGTATATTCATAATTTTGTTTGTATTCTAAGCAACACTATTCAGTTTACGAAAATTGCGCCATATTTAATTTAGTTAAGCACACGTACGCATGCGTAAGTTTTTTTTTAATATTAATATAAGTAGATTACAATAAGGCTTGGAATAAAATTCATGTAAGCATTAAAAACTCCTTGGAAAAGATGACCTATTCCTTCCTGTTACCTATGCGCTTCATTCATTATTATTCTTCTTTCTCACAAAGATATAAACCAAAGAGAATCTAATCTGCTAGTGTTATGTACTAACTTTCTTTTAAAATTCTCCTTTCAAAAGTCTTAAAGAAGATTCTGTATCTTTGGTTATCAAATTTTCTTATTTACTGGAAATTTCTTGTTCCTCCGAGCTAGAAATTAAAAAAGGTGGTAAAGTAAAAGCACGTATGCGGTAAAATCAATTTTGCGCACACTTGACTGGCATATAAAGTACCACTTTTCGAGCAACTGTATTGAAAATTACTATGTCGATCTTCCATGCGTATACACGACAAACGAAGTGCGAGGACATGCAATAAATTTATCGATGATTTTCATATCTGGCTGGTTACAAGTTACAGAGCGGAGAGGTACTGCAATTAAATAAAATCAACGGTATGTAGAAATTATAAATTATAATGTTATGAAAAGGTAGTAATTAGTACCGTTTCGGGATTTTTATCTGATCTCAAAAGTTTTTATTTGTTTTGTATTTTGTTTTTAAATTTTAAAATCACTGTACTTGATAGGTGATAGGTTAGACTTGTGGTTAAAATTTAAATCTTTGGAATTAATCAAACTTAGGACTCATAAAACTCCTTAAATCTCCTAATAACCTATAAAATCTAAAATAGCTTTAGTAGCTCGTAGAATATATTATGGCCGTTGTGGTAGTAAAGTTCTCGAGTGGCACTCACCACAAGAGACAACGTGCACCGCATTAAAAATGACCGGTCTTGTGTTGCCCGCATTCAGCGACTTTTCGCGACCTTCACCAGGTCGTCGGTCCACCGAGTAGGCTTTTCTACATTTCATCTTCCAGTGCCCGGTCTCCACTCAAGAACATCACTGTCCCAACGATCATGTGTTCTACGAGCATGTGCCTGGCAACATAGCTGATAGATCAGGTGGCCGTTGGGATAGTAAAGTTCTCGAGTGCCGACCGTACACCAGAAGACGTACTGTGCACCGTGCCGCACATAGCTCGTAAGACAGATGGCCGTTTGAGTAGTAAAGTTCTCGAGTGGCAACAACGCATCAGAAGATGCACCGCACAACGCATTAGATACGACTAGTTCTGCGTTGCTCGCATCCAGAGGCTTCTCGTGACCTTTAGCAGGTCGTCGGTCCTCCAAGTGGGAGGCCTGCCTACGCTACGTCTTCCGATGTTCGGTCATTACTTGAGAACTTTGTTGCCCCAATGACCATCTATTCTACGAGATATATACCTAGAACAGAATATGATCGTTTGGGCAGCAAAGTTTTCGACTAGCGAGAGTGCACCAGAAGACGCAACGCGCACCACATTGGAAATAACCTATCCTCAGTTGTTCGAACCCAGTGGCTTCCCGCGACCTTTACCAGGTGGTTGGTCAACCGAGTGGAAGGCCTGCCTATTTTAGGTCTTCCAGTGCGCACTCGAGAACTTTACTGCACCAACGGTCATATGTTCTACGAGCTATGTGCTAGACCGGGCATTCTCAATGCGGTACACGGTGCGTCTTCTGGTAAGCGGTCGTTACTCGAGAACTTTGCTGTCCTAAAGATCATCAGTTCTAGTCATATATCTCGTAAAACATATGGCCGTTGGAGCAGCAAAGTTCTCAAGTGGTGACCACACACCGGAAGATGTAGCATAAGCAAGCCTCCCATTTGGTGGACCGACCACCTGCTAAAGTCGCGGAAAGCCGCTGGATCTTTGTGCTGGCTTATACGATTTCGATGTTTTTTTTTGAATAGGGTATAATAAAGCTCGGGTAGATTTTAAGCAACAAAAACTGTAAAACAAAAAATTTGTATCAAAAAAATTAAAAAAAGAAAAACCGAAAAGTGTAAATTAAAAAATAAAAGAATCTAATGTAGATAACCAAATATGTTCATGAAATACTCTCTGTCCGTTACACTACACTATGTACACAAAAAACCCAATATTTTATTTTTATTCGAGAGCTCCTGCAAAGCAGCACAGGTCCGTCTAGCATCGCGACCCGCCCCGCACTGATTTTTAGGACGAGCGCGGGGAACGGCTTGAGAACGGTTGGAATTTTACCCGAAATCAGATGGTTTTAAAATATTTATAAATAAAATACAATAAATATTCAAAAAGTGAAAAATCAGCATCACTCTAGATTATTTTTTGAGTTATATCATAAATTTTCAAACTGTTTTGTTAAAAATTGCAGCAGTAAAATGGTTACAACTGAAAAAAAGGGGGTGTATTAGATATTTTTTTTCTATGGTTCTGAAAAATAAAATAAAATTCTGTGAAATCTACATCACTCCTTATATCTTGTAGATTATTATGTATTTTTTTCTGGTTGAAATATGCTATGGTTAACGAATAAAATGGTTACAAAATTCTTCAGTTTTAGCAGTTTTTCGAAGGACAAGCCTTAAGTTAAGCCACTACATGATATCTCTTTTCAAATCTCAAAATATGAGAACCTGTGAATGGTCTGTTTCAAAGAGTACCATAAACATAGGTAGAGTACATCAGAGTAATCAGTATACTACGGTAGTACCGAAAAGTCTGTTTTAGTTTGTACAACGATATAAGTACCTCGTAGCGTCATCTACACAAAAACAGGGGAACTAAATCATTTAGATTAGAACTGACTCACCTCACCAAATCACCTTGCAACAACTTGTAAGCCGCCACGACAGATGGCGCTAAATGAAGAGAACTGACGCGACGGACGAGTAGGTACATCAATTTAAACAATTTCAAACATTTCGATATTTAATTTAACGACTACATGATATCTTTTTTCAACTTCCTTTCAAAATAGGACCTGTAAATGGTCTGTTTTTAGATTGACATTTCTCACATGGCACAACTAAACTTCCAAGCTGCCGTGATAGATGGCGTTGAATAATGATAAACTTGTGGATAAACTCCAGACGGAGACGCGACGTGTTGTCAACAATCTCCAGACGGAGACGCGACGTGTTGTCAACAATACAAATTCATATACAGGATAAAAAAAGTGGTGTAGGAACCGTTAACCGGGGGTTCTTCTACTCATCATACTGAACAACTTTCCTCAAGGAATTTAAAGTCAATTGTCAAAATAAAAATTGGATCCTCTATACAAAAATGCACAAATTTGACGATCAGCTGATCATTTTTTTTGCGATTTGCAAAGTCGTAGAACAAAAGTTGTTCAGTATGATGAGTAGAAGCCCCAGTTAACGGGACCTACACCAGTTTTGTTACATTCTGTATAACAATTCAGTTCCTAACATTTTGTATAGATGACGCCACAATCTCGTTTCAACATGGCGAACCAAAAAATATTTTTTGCGGCTACCTAGGAAGAAGACGTGTAATATGGAAATGGTTTTCGGGTGTATGCACAGATTTGAATAGATAATATAAAAGTCACTGGGTGTATGTATGAATGAATGTAAGTAGGTATGAATATACACTACCAGGTAGGTATATTGTAATTCTGTGACCAGGTGAAGACCTATAATTGACCATTTATATAAGATGTAACATAATTAGCTGAAACTATTTTAACTACTGGTTCTACTTATGAAACCAAAGACTTAGGAACTATAATTATCTTTGATGAAACTGAACAACTTTCCCATGGAACCCATAGTCAAATCGCACAAAAAAAAATGACTCTCCCATACTAACTCAATCAGCTGATCAGCCAACTTAGTAGGCATGGGAAGTTCTAATTTTTTTTTGAGATTTGACTATGGGTTTCATGGGTAAAGTTGTTCAGTTTCATGGATAGAAGCACCAGTTCAAAAAATAGTTTCAGCTAATTTTGTTACACCTTATATAAAAAGCATAATTTGAACACACCTAAAAATAAGGGTAAAGCTAACAAGTAATTACACGAATTATATAAAAATTATAAAGACGACTGCAAAAAATTGAACCCCTCTTTTTTGGCCAGTCGGGTAGTAATTTATTAATTCTATAGTTTATTGTACGCAGGATTCATAAATTAATTACACATTATACAAAGTATAAATCTTTTTAGGGGCGGGCTGGTTTCCGCAACCAGGCGACCACTGCGCCCATTTTGCGTGTTTGGCCGGCATCACTGCCAGCCCAGAAGTATAAATCTCACACAATACAGCATAATTCTAAAGAAATTTATTTTAGCAGACCTGGATCTGTACATAGTATACTAATTACTCTAAGCCTGGATGTATCCTATGTCATTAACGGAATCCAGACAAATCTAACGACACCGCGCATTTCAAAATTCTTCAAGCCAGAGCGTGCCAAAGAAATAAATAAATAAACGTAGAATCCTATCCTACTATAAAATAATAATATTATAAAGGCGAAAGTTTGTGAGTGTGTATGTTTGTTACTTCTTCACGCAAAAACTACTTAACGGATCTGGCTGAAATTTGGTAGGTATACAGATTAGGACCTGGATTAACACATAGGCTACTTTTTTCTTGCGGCTCGCGCACTGCGCACCCTCGAAAAGTCATAGAAACATTGTCCACGCGGGTGAGAGTTTTTTTGGCGGGATTTGTGGTGGACGCATTAGTAGTTTTATTTTATTGTATTTGCATTGTTTTCTGCTAGAATTTACTACAAAAAGTTGTGTGTTTTGGAGAAAATCGTCTGGTACACGTGAGCAATGTGAAGAACAAGAAAATACAATAAGGGTAAATAAATAAATAAAATGAAAAAGGACGTGAAAACCCAATTTGCACTGGGTGCAGTTTTATAGACGCCCTACTGCAACCGGGTGTTCTACCTCAGAATGAGGCTGCTGCAAATGCTGTCAAGAACTTCAGAGAGATTTGTAATGCACCGGCACTAGCATTACACATCCAAAAACAAATGAAGAAAGTGAAAACGATTCACGAATTCGGCTGAAGGACTCGTTTCTATGGCCAAGAAAAATTCACAACCACGCGGGTGAAGCCGCGAAAAACAGCTAGTTACACATACCCTTGAAAAACATACCCCTCTTCTGGCGCAGTCGGGTAAAAAGGTAATTGCCTGACCAGAGAAAAGGGCACAGGCTCAGCATAATATTGTGCATGTAAAGTATACATGCACAACACTGTTTTTCAGCCAGGACCAGTGAAGAGATATGAACAGTATACATGCCCAACACTGTTTTCAGCCAAGACCAGCGAAGAGATATGAAAAGTATACATGCACAACACTGTTTTTCAGCCAGGACCAGTGAAGAGATATGAACAGTATACATGCCCAACACTGTTTTCAGCCAAGACCAGCGAAGAGATATGAAAAGTATACATGCACAACACTGTTTTTCAGCCAAGACCAGCGAAGAGATATGAAAATGTGCGCACCTCTATGAAACAACAAACAACTCAGTATACTACCGATGTACAGAGGCCAGCACGTCAAGCTAGACACTTTGGACTTTGGACCGTTCTTATGCCGTAGGCGTATGGGTCAGAATCGCACTACGAGTGTCTGGCTTGATATGCTGGTCTCTGTACGTAATTATTGTTAAGGCTCCTCCGTCCCCAAAATTAGCAACTTCAAATATCGAAAGAAATAGTTTGGAAATAAAGTTCTTGTCAACTCGTACTGCAACGTGGCTGTTACGTCAATCGTTGCGGACGAATCGTGCGTGTGGTTTTAAATACATTATAAATAAAATAAGAAGAACTTACAAAAAGTACGAAAACAAAGTCATTATATATTGTTTTTTTAAGAAATTCATAAACTATCATAATGTTTCGATTAAAATTGCAGCAACGATTAAAATTCTATTGTAACAACTAGGAAAAAAAGGGTGCAGTGTATTAAACTAGAATTCGAGGAAATCAAAATCACTTCACATATCCTGTAAAGTACAAAACATTTTTTTTTTTCAATAAAAAGATACTTAACTGAAGTAAAAAGTAGTTACAAAGGTGGTCGTTGGCGGTGGTACAAGCCTTAAATACTTTAGGTACCTAGGTCACTGTGCTGGCTGCCTCGCCGCACGCTTCGGAACATTACCACACACTGGACGCTTCATACAACGGGCCAGAAATGACATTTCAAAAAAGGAATGACGGAACAAACAAAATGGCGGCGAAATCCTATACGTTTGACAACTAAACTGTAACCAATCTGGGTGACGAGGGGGTGAGGTCAGAATCTAAAGAGCGGCAGGGGGTGTCCGTACTGTATGTTAGTACTAATATATAAGGTCTAACAAAATTAGCTGAAACTATTTTAACTGGTGCTTGTACCCATGAAACTGAACAACTTTCCCCATGAAACCCATGGTCAAATCTCAAAAAAAATTTGAACTTCCCATACTAAGTTGGCTGATCAGCTGATCGCGGTAGTATGGAAGAGCCAAATTTTATTTGCGATTTGACTATGGGTTCCATGGGGAAAGTTGTTCAGTTTCATGGGTACAAGCACCAGTTCAAATAGTTTAAGCTAATTTTGTTACACCTTATATATACTTTGACATTACTATGCTTGGCGGCAGGTATAGATATAAACAAAGACTTCTATACAAAAGATATAAGTGGGTAGTAGAACCCACCCGGTGTATAAAAGATTCTACCACTACCTATCACACATGTCGGTAAGGTTGGATGGAAGAGACCTCCTATAAAAAAATTCGAGCGAGACCTACAGTACTCGCATATGATGTGTAACATGTGACAAAATACTTTATAAAAGGACGGCAAAGATACGGCAGACTAGGCTGTATGGTCATAGATACCTTTGCCTTTTCCGCGCTTTTAAAGCCTGAAAAAAGGACGGCAAAGATACGGCAGACTAGGCTGTATGGTCATAGATACCTTTGCCTTTTCCGCGCTTTTAAAGCCTGAAAAAACGCGACTCCCTGTTACACATTTCCGTCACATGGGACACTTTTCCGTCCCATTTCACGAAATCACTCCCACAAATTGCAGGAAAGCGAGAGCAAAGATGTTACACATCAAAAAGTCCACCTTTGTATAAGAACGTCCTCTCCTAGTGCTTTTCGTGTAAATATTTATATACACAATATGCCTTTATAGGCTGTAACAAAACTGATGTGGGTCCCGTCAACTGGGGCTGCTACTCATCACACTGAACAAATTTATCGCAAAAAAAATTAACTCTTCAAACTAAAACGATTAGCTGATCGACCAATTTTGTGCATTTTAGTATGGAGGGTTCATTTTTTTTTTGAGAAATGACTCTATGAGTTCCTTGGGGTAAGTTATTCCGAATGATGAGTAGAAGCCCCAGTTAACGGATCCTACACCAATTTTGTTACACCCTGTATAAGTTATATGTTATATCCTTGACTTGGGAATCCTTATTAATATTATATGTAAATGTGTTTGTTTTTTGTTTGTTATTTACCTTATCACGCTTCAACACCTTGACCAATCTTAATCAAATTTGGCATGCAAGTAGGCTGTGTCACTGGGAAGGACATAGGCTACTTTATGTCCCGTGAAAACAACATAGTCCGATGCAGTCCCTGAGGGAACTAAAAAAATCCAGTTTTTTTTGGTTAATTTTTTTATCATCGCAACGGAACAGTGGATGGTTGAGGAGGTGGGAAATGACATATTTTTTTCTAATTATAGCATATCACGTAACTAGTATCTCATCTACTCACATAGCTCCCGAGGGATCTGGGGACAACTCATTTCCACGCTCGCGCAAGTCGAGCAACGGATTGAAGTGATTTTTGTATAGAATTGGTTGAAGGGGTGGGAAGTGACATAGACTGCTAATCAGAATAGCCCGATATTTCCTGAGAGATCTGAAGATAATTTGAAAACGCTAAACAGGTCAAAAAACCGACTTCCATCGCAACAACTTAGTACATTTTTGCATTATTACTTTTGGTTTTTGTTAATTTTCCTATAAAGTACTACACCGATTTTGATAAAATTTATATGGGACCACACGGGAAGCACTAGCTTTCAATTAAAAACAGAAACATAAAAATCGTTGCGCCCATTTAAAAGTTCTGAAGTAACACACATAAAAAAATATACAGACGAATTGAGAACCTCTCCTCCTTTTTGGAAGTCGCTTGAAAACTCATGCCCACGCTCGGGAGCCGCTTGCGGCTTGAACACCACTCACCCTCAAAGACAGTCATAAAACAATATCATAAGCCAGTATTGAATATTGTCCTACAAATTGCGACTCTATACGAATTGGAACACATTGTACAACCAAAAAATTATTTAAAAATTTAAAATCGTCGTTACGCTACCGAAAATACTTCACTAAAACTACTATTGTTCTAACTTCTACATAAAGAACATTGCCCAAATGTAAGCTACCTTGGCACGCCTAGTTGTCGTTACAAAAAGATCATAAATTCCAGATTGGAGCAAGTGAATCCTTCAATGACAGGTTGTGACGACGACAAAGGAGAAGGTACGAAATGCTCACGTAAGGTACAAAGGCACAAAGGCTGCAAAGGTGAACAAAGGAAGCAGTAGCAATAAAGGTAAATATTTTGGTCGGAGATTGAGTCGGAATCAGCGGGGGTTGTGTTCACATTTTGAATAGGTTTTTAAAAGCTTTTAATATTTATAAATACAGAGATATTGTCTCCGATATTTTTACTTTGATGTCAATTACACAAGACGAATAACTTTATTCTAATAATTGGAAAAAAATATGTAGGTACCCATAATAGGGATAATGGATCATAAAGAAAAAAATACTTGCCTATTCACAAACAAATCCCTGTAAGTATATTAAAAAAAATCTCATTCGCTTGGTTTTCTATTGTGTTTTGAAGTTTTTTAATAACTAATCGATAACTTTTGCCCGTAGAACAGATAGCCGTTGGGGCAGTAAAGTTCTCGAGTGGCGACCGCGCACCGGAAAACGTAGGGTAGGCAGGCCTCCCACGCGGTGTTGAAGATCGCGAGAAGCCGGTGGTAGGTGCAAATTACACTCTTTCTGATAGTCATAAAATAATAATAACAATGTCATTTGTGAAGAATCAAGAAATAAACAATAATTAGTTAATAACGTCAAAATTAAATCCTTGATACTCGTATAAACCAGATTATCAATCAATCAATCAATCAATCTATTTACGACCAAATTTATGTCATTAGAACATGAAAACAATATGACACGAAAAGTTATAAGTACATAAAAAAATCATGAAATGCATTTAACAAGAGTCAACGGACAGCAACCGGTCACGAGTATAACGCGGGAGTCAGCCATCGCTCCCATCAACCATATTAGAGGGAAAGGAACGACCCAGCACCCGATGCGTCACCACCATCCGCACGAACATTTAAGCGAGCGTTGCACCACTCATGTCAACATTAAGATAAAAATATTGATTAAAAGAAGTACTAGACTTGTCGTGTTCCCTCAGGAACTGCATCGGACTAATCAATTTTTACAGGATATAAAGTAGCCCATGACACAGGCTACCTCTACGCCAAATTTCGTCACGATTAGTTAAGATGTTGAAGCGTGAACAGGTAACAAATAAGGAAACACATTTTCACATTTATAATTTAGAAAGTGTTATAGCTCACAGAATCGCTAAACTAAGTGGCAGGGGGCAGGGCACAGACTGGCCGCTGGGGCAGTAAAGTTCTCGAGTAGCGACAGCAAACCGGAAGACGTAGCGTAGGCAGGCCTTACACGCGGTGGATCGACGACCTGGTGAAGATGCGGACAGCGCAGGACCGGTGGTCGTGGAAATCCTTGGGGGAGGCCTTTGTCCAGCAGTGAACGCTTTTCGGATGATATGATGATGATGATGATGATGCAGGGATATCGTACCATCTAATAAGACAAAAGACATCCATTTCGTGATTACTTTTAATCAACTAGAATATTTATTTCCAATTTCCCAAAGCGATATCAATTTGCCATCCACAAGTTCTTGGGTGTCCAGTTAAAAGTGAATTTTAATCAAAAGATACCCAAATCTTTGTAACGTTTGGGTCAGGTGTGACTAATAACCGCCCACGAGCTATTGTGGAACTTTAACTAAACTATTGAACTACTGTCTGACTTCAAACAAACTGTGTTGCGCAAAGATAACAAAAACATCGAAACGAGAATAAAAAGTTTTTGATCTGAGTTCGCAACAGTGGGTGGTGACAATTGGCGTTCAAATAGAACAAAAGATTTTTTTTTGAACGGTAGCAAGGTGTTTTCAAAATCTGATTTATTGCACGGCAGTGTGAGTTGAGGTAGACATTCACAGATAAAATGTTTTACCTGTTGCCTCTTTAACCATTGTAGTCTTCAGTATTAAAACAAATTGAACAGCCACTTACATTGACTTGAAAATTAGCACTTTAAAGCTTAAGGCTTTAAGATGCCTCAATCCGAGCAGTTTGATAAGTGTTAAAATAATATCGAACGTAATTCTATTCATTTTAAGTTCAAATTCAGCGCGGCTGTTACGTTGAAACCGAACGCCCAATTCTCGATTTTTACATGTTTTTATTATATTTCTATACTATTATTTATTCTATTTAAAAAAAAATGTGTTCAATTAAAATGAAAAGTCTTAGTCATCGATTTTTGTGTGTTGGTTTTATTCAATATTAACTATTTGTTTTCGGCAATTCATGCCATCTACAGTATATTTTTTATACATCAAAAGTGGTAATATTTTTAAATTTTAATTCAATTAAATCGTTTTTTATTATATCATGAGGCGATCGGTGGCTCAACCGGTAACGACTCGGTCCATCTAACCAGAGGTACCGGGTTCAAATCTGGACGGCCAATGTACCTACCAATGAGTTTTTCAAAAACTTACGTACATACTTACCGATTGCTTTAACGGTGAAGGAAAACATCGTGAGGAAACCTGCACACGCCTGCGAAGAAACTCGAAGGTTGTGTGTGAAGTCGACCAACCCGCACTGGGCTCGCGTGGTCGACTAAGGCCTAATCGCCCTGATTCAGGGTAGGCTCGAGCCCCTCGGTGGGGACGTATATGAGCTGATATAATAATAATATAATAAATCGTTTTTTATTACTTTAAGTTTATTATTGATTTTTACACAGTCTTTTAATAATATGAATTGAATATTGTCATTTGACCTATCTTAAGGCCTTAATATTTTTCAATCGGAACCCTGAACTGAAACTTGAAAACCCTCCGTAGTTTTCGATACCCCACACGATAACCACCCCCGTGGTGTAGTGATTAGTCCATTCGCTTCACACCAAGAGGTCGCGGGTTCGATTTCCGGTTGACCACACCGGAAATCGAACCCGTTGTAAGACTCGGTTTGGTTGGAGGTAGGGCATTTTATAAGCCCGCCTCGCTAGCTACCACCATCTTATCTGAACCTTGCCGCCAAACATCAGTGTTAACAACATTGATGTTTTCCGGCTTTAAAATAAGATAGCCAGTTCTCCATTTCGTTGGGGAATCTTGGTAAGCCCGCTTCCATCTTTGGCATCATCGTCACTTACCATCAGGTGAGATGATGCCAACAAGGGTATACCAATTATGAATACATAAAACCGGCCAAGTGCGATTTGAACTCGCGTGGAGAGGGTTCCGTACAAAGCCAAAATCAAATACAAAATATCACATTTGAAATCCTCACAGTAAGATTGGAGTTATTTTTTTTATTATTAAAAAAATTAATGTGTTCGGGCGCACCTCACCTGATGGTAAGTGCCGATGCAGCCGAGGATGTAACACGCAAGCTCAAAAAGTGCCTATTCACTCTCGTCTTGAAGATTCCAAGGGAATTCTACCCTTGGCCGTTCACATGATGAACGAAGAAGCAAAACGCTTCGTGTGTAAAGGTGGAACATTGACGACAAAGGGGTGGAACCGTCTTCCGCAGCTGATCGTTCGATGATGATATGAAGAGGGGGAAGGAGGTCGTGAAGCTCCAGGACACGCTTTCCGAAATGAATCCTGTAGAACACCGATAGACTATTTTCTATTATGTATGACTAGAACTATTTTCCGTAGGTGAACGTATTACATTGAGTTTACCACTTTTTTTCTATTGATAGAATTTTTATAGGTTTTCCTGTAATCTACAAGCAATAAACTATATTTTGTATTTTTTTTTAAATTTTAGGCTCAATAGTTTCGTAGAACAGGGGGGGGGGGAATGGTCAATTTTCTTCTTCTTTCATGAATAAAATCAAAACTTTTTATTTTACAATATAAAAAAATATATTTTAAGATCCTGATAACAAGCCCTTTCATTTGATATAATTATGACGCAATAAGGTTTCCAAAACTTTTTTTTAAATTTCCTAATTTGTATAATAACCCTTATTTTAAAAAAAATATTTATTTACTTTGCACATCTGTGTTTGGGTCATAGGATCACAATATCCTACCAAATTTCACCTGATCGGGTCGAGTAGATTCGGAGCGTCGTCGGATAAACGTACAATATGAGATCGAAATTCGAAAATGGCACGTGGCAGGACTTTAACCACGACTTCCCGGATAGGAGGTAGCGGCCCTTGCCGTTGCGCCACCGACGCTGCTGACTTACTCCTTACAAAGATTAAAAAATATTACTTTACACTCCTTATAATATAATCCCTACTCTTTGCGTATACTTACTTTTGTGTCTAGAGTTTAGAGTGCATTTTCGTCAAAATCTCGTAATCTTATTTAAGGTCTTTCGTCGCTCGATGGTAATTGTTATTTATGGTAAATAGGTCATATAACAAACGAGTGACATTTGTGAGCCCCAGCCGCAGGCGAGGGTTTACCATCGTCACGAGTTTGTCATTTCCTTTTACACTCACGTATCATACGACATTTTTTAAAACAGTTGTGAGAAAACAAGTAAAATAAAAAACGAACGTGACAGAAAAACAAAATACATGGGTACATACAGCGGCCAAAAATATTTTCCTATCTGTGGTACATACATAACAAAGTTAAAGATTATTTTACGCGACTTGTGGCTCATTTCAAATGTCTTGGGAGTAATCAATCACACTTGTTTTTTCTCATACATACACATACGTTAATTTTTATTACACATATAATATTTATTATAACAGCTCATATACGTCCCCACCGAGGGGCTCGAGCCTACCCTGAATCACGGCGATTAGGCCTTAGTCGACTACGCGGGCCCAGTGCGGGTTGGTCGACATTACACACTACCTTCGAGTTTCTTCGCAGGCGTGTGCAGGTTTCCTCACGATGTTTTCCTTCACCGTTATACACATATAATATTAACTATTCATAATTTTATTCGTTTTTACAACTAAAACATCTCAATTGAGTTTTACGAAAATTTTTACATATTTTAGCTAGCACACGTACGCATGCGTAAGTTTTTTTTTAATATTATCATAAATAGACAACAATAAGGCTTGGAATAACATTATTATAAGCATTAAAAACTCCTTGGAAAAGATGACCTATTGCGCGGTGTAACCTATGCACTTTATTCATATTTATTCTCTTTTCTTTACAAAGTCATAACCCAAACATAACTATCAGCTAGCGATAACGGAGAAACAACCTATTATCTTTTAAAATTCTCCTATCAAAAGTCATGACTCATAAAGAAGATTTTGTATCTTTGGTTATTGTATTTTGTATTTGCTAGTAATGTCTTGTTCCTCCGAGCTAGAAATTTAAAAAAGCGGTAAAATAAAAGCACGTGTGCGGTAAAATCTATTTTGCGCACACTTGACTGGTATATAAAGGACCTTACGTGCATATACTTACTCGCGAAGCATTCACAGTCTGTCGTAGTAGGGTATCTACAAAAAACATTATACTTACTTAATTAGCAAACAATAAAGCTAAAAAAAATTACAAATAATTTGGGTTTGTATGGGAGGTACCTTACTCGGATTTTTCCTGAAATAATTCCTGGAATATAAATTACCCAGTGCAGTAAAAATTATTAAGTCCTAGTTAATCACAAATATTCATTAAAATCGTTAGAGCCGTTTTTGAGAAAAAAAACTATAAATATTTTTTTTTCTATGGTGGCAAGCCTTAAAAAATTAGTTAGTGGAAATTTGGAAAAAAAAACATCTAAAGGTATAAAAATAATATTGCCCTAACCCGAATTTCACCCAAACCCGTCCAATACACACACTCACACATACATTTTTATATTTTTTTGTTTTAGACTCTATTAGTGTAAGATTATCACTAACAAAATATCAACTTCCATTTTTTTTTGCCATTACATCACCTTCTCCACTCCTTTATCGCTCTTAAGTAAAGTGCCTACCTCCCTAAACCCACATTATTTGTAAATTTTTCATCAAGTCTGATATAGCTAGCTTTATTATTTGCTACTAAGTAAGTGTAATGTTGTAAGATGGCCGATGGGGCAGTAAAGTTCTCGAGTGGCGACCGCGCACCGGAAAACGTAGCGTAGGTAGGCCTCCCACGTGGTGGACCGATGACCTGGTGAAGGTCGCGGGAAGCCGATGGATGCGGGCAGCGCAGGACCGGTCGTCGTGGAAATCCTTGGGGGAGGCCTTTGTCCAGCAGTGGACGATTTGTGGCTGATATGATGATGATGAAGTGTAATGTTTATTGTGGATTTGTGTATGCCCGACTACGATAGACGGGGAAGGCTTCGCGAGAAAGTATGCACAGCGTGGCTGTACAATTTGTTTTACCCAGGGATTAATCACACACATGGTCATCTGGCCCCGAACTAGGATTCCCTGTTGTATGGGAACCAGAGACTTAATTCCCTCTTGTATGGGAACCACAGACTTATACAGGGTGTCCCCTACACCAACGTCAACGCGGCGAGTGCTGGTGGGCTAGGTCACGTCACGACTAGCCAGAATAATTATGTAAATACCATTTTTGTAAGTAACACAGTTTTCGAGATATTGGCACTCTTATGAAATTTTTGAACTTTGGGTCAATATTATGGACACCATATCTACAAATATAGATATAATGTAATTTTGTTTTTTTCTTAATACTACAAAAGAATAAGGCTTTTCAAATGCAATCAAAGATTTGTTTAAAATGGCTACGGTTATCTTTAAAAAAATTTTTTTTTTAGTATTAACAAATTTTAATCAACGAACTTTAAATTCCTATGTTAAAAAAGTGTACCTATACAGGCATGTTTTCTAAAAAGTATCGACTCAACCGGTAACGACTCGGTCCATCTAACCAGAGGTACCGGGTTCAAATCTGGACGGCCAATGTACCAATGAGTTTTTCGAAAACTTACGTACATACTTACCGATTGCTTTAACGGTGAAGGAAAACATCGTGAGGAAACCTGCACACGCCTGCGAAGAAACTCGAAAGTTGTGTGTGAAGTCGACCAACCCGCACTGGGCCCGCGTGGTCGACTAAGGCCTAATCGCCCTGATTCAGGGTAGGCTCGAGCCCCTCGGTGGGGACGTATATGAGCTGATATAATAATGCCATTGAGTGTAGTTTTCAAAATATTATTAAAAGATTTACTAATAGACAATTTACAAAAAAAAAAACCGCATTCGCCGGTTTGACATTGGCAGGTTGGGGGTAAATGGGGATTCTACTCATAAAACTGAACAACTTTACTGATCAAGTTTACTGAAATCACAAAAAAAATTGAACTCTTCATAGAAATGGATCAGCAAGTTGACCAATTTCGTGCATTTTTGTATGAATCGTCGATTTTTTTTGCGCATTGAATATGGGAGAAAGTTGTTCAGTTTGATAGGTAGAACCCCCAGTTAACGGGATCTACATCAATTTTTGTAATAATTAAAATGGTGTAGAACCCGTTAACTAAAGGTTGAACTCATTATACTGAACAACTTTCCCCTAAGAACCCATAGTCAATTCGCAAAAAAAATTTTGGAGCATCCATACTAAAATGCACAAAATTGGTGAATCAGCTGATCCCAAAAAATGAAGACCCAACAAAATTATATGCCAATCCGAGCTGTTTGAATTTATATTATGAATTCAGAGAGGAATTCCGGCCGTGTGCGTCCAGCCTTAGAGGTCTTCAATGCTCGCAATCCTGTTTCCGTGTGTTTTGCTTATTTATTTTTTATAGAGCTCCCAAAAAGCTGCACGTCTCCATTCTCGATCAATATGCAAAGTCAGCTGTGACATACCTACGCGACTACCTACTAAACTGACCAACCGAATACTAACCCAATCGCCCCACTTTACGGTCCAAAATCATACACAAAAAAGCATTATAGAAGCCTTTTAAAAATCGAATTTGAACTCACGTGGCTTGCCGCTTACCGTTTTGAATACATTTGCCGATACCACTCCAAAAGGCACCTTAATGCAATTTGCTTACAGTTGCATTTTCAACCAACAACTGGTTCCAAAGAAATCTAGACCGTAAGACTTCAAATTTAAGGTGGAACCGGTACTTCAAAGTCAAGTTCCAAAATATGTAGGTCTCAATCCGGTAGATTTGGGAATGTGTGTCACGGAAGTGGCAAGAAAGTGGGGGTGCACGGTTGTATATGGGGGGTTATTAAGATTATGCAGAGGTGTATAATTTATTTAAGAGCTTAAGGAATCGCTGCGGGGCGGTGAGAAGGGAGGGTTGACATAGTGAATTAAAAAAATAAAATTACTCGCTAGCTAGCCCCTGCGCGTTTATTATTATGATTATCATTCCCTATATTATTATTATTATGATTCTGGTCTAGTTATGTTAATGGTTACTTGCAGGGTGACCGGCAAATTACCTGAAGACCTCATAACTAATGATTCTATGGATGGACTGAAATACTTTAGTTCTACAACTTGACTTGAAACTTTTTTTTTGGACCTTTGATACAAATCTTTTTTTTTTGCCCTGATTTCGTAAGTTCCGCGGGAAATGGACGGAGTGGTTGGGTCTGTGGTTTTTCAATACTTGATTACTAAACTGCTCAACATGCCTAGAGATATTTTAAAAATTTTCATGCTAAACATGGTTTCTCTATCTTTTTTTTTCTCAATTTGTAAGCCCTTGGCATCATCTCACCTGATGGTAAGTGACGATGATGCCGAAATTGGAAACGGGCTTACCAAGATTCACCAACGCAATGGGGATCTGGCTATCTTATCTTCAAGCCGAAACACATCAATGTTGTTAACACTGATATTTAGCGGCAAGACTTAGATAAGATGGTGGTAGCTAGCCAGGCGGGCTTAGAAAACGCCCTACCGCCAACCAAACCGAGTCTTAGAGGCCCGCGTGGTCGACTAAGGTCCTGTCGCCCTAATTCAGGGTAGGCTCGAGCCCCTCGGTGGGGACGTATATGAGCTGATGTGATGATTATAAAAAACACAATTTTCATTTTCCGCGCGTTTTTACAAAAACCACTTCAAACTAAATTAATTTATAAGAATTGAGAGGGTCAATAATAAATATAGCACTAACTCATCTCGAAAGTTTCTACCCTACACATGTCTTAAGTAATTTTTATAGTTCTTCAAAAACAATCGTTTGTATGAAAAGTTAGGCAAAGTTGATGTGTGTATATTTACTATTTATTACTGAACTGTAAGTAATCTTGTATTTTTTTTAGCTTATTAAGCCCCAACGCAAAAGGGTTTTTATTAGGTTTAGAGTGTGTATCTGTGGTATCGTAGTTCTTCAACGAATGGGCCGATTTTGATGCGGTTCGTTTGAAAGCTGACATGATCGAGGTGGTTCTTAGCTATAATTTATGAAGATCTGTTTTATTATTAATTATTAGTTATTATAGTTGTATTAAATTAAAACAGTTGTATTCGTTTCATTTTATTAACTTAGTGGTCCCCCTACGCGACGACTCTTAGATCAAAATATAACTACTTATATTAAACATAAAGGGCCGAAGCATATTATTTCTACTTTGTAGAAATTGTTTAAATTTTAAATTTAAGTTTTTTTGTGTTTATGTTTACCCATGTTTTTTGTCTGATACTAACATTGTGTACTTACATTTCGTGTAGCGGTATATCTGTATGTCTGTCTGTAAAGTTTTCGAGTGGCGACCTCGAACCAGAAAACGTAGTGTAGGCAGGCCTTCCACTCGGTGGACCGATGACCTAGTGAAAGTGGCGGGAAGCCGCTGGATGCGGGCAGCGCAGAACCGGTCGTCGTAGAAATCCTTGGGGGAGGCCTATGTCCAGCAGTGGTCGTCCTTCGGCTGATATGATGTCTGTTCAGTGACTTCTGTTATGTCAGAATCAGTTTAAATATACAATCACTACTTTGAATAGTACATTATTTTATTGTTACAATATTATAAATGTGAAAATGTGTTTGTTTGTTACATTTTTACACTTCAACACTTCAACCAATCTTGATGAAACTTGACATACGGGTAGCCTGTGTCACTGAGAAGGACGGGCTACTTATTATCCCAAAAAAAGCATAGTCCGATGCAGTTCCTGAGGGAACTAAAAATCGTCTTTTTTGGTTGGTTTTTTTTCAATGGCAACAATAACGGTTTCTTGTCTTTTTTCGTTTTTTTTGAGGGGATGGCAAATGACAAAGACTACTAATTAGCATAGCCTAAGACAGTTCCCGAGGGATCTAACGAAAACTCATTTCCAGGCTCGCGCACATAGGCGTCGCAAGGGAGCAACGGATTGCCGTGTTTTTTTCATAGAAATTATTGAATGAATGAATGAATGTTTATTTGCAGTAAATATGGTACGAATAAGGTGATACATTGTAAAAGGAATCTCATATTTAGCCATTATACAGTTAGCATGCAAATATTCAACAGGGTTAGTGAACCACAATATACACTAATCATCATCATCATCATCATATCAGCCACAAATCTTCCACTGCTGGACAAAGGCCTCCCCCAAGGATTTCCACGACGACCGGTCCTGCGCTGCCCGTATCCATCGGCTTCCCGCGACCTTCACCAGGTCATCGGTCCACCGCGTGGGAGGCCTGCCTACGCTACGTTTTCCGGTGCGCGGTCGCTACTCGAGAACTTTACTGCCCCATTGGCCATCTGTTCTACGAGCTATGTGCCCTGCCCACTGCCACTTCAGTCTAGCGATTCTGTGAGCTATGTCGGTTACTTTAGTTCTCCTGCGGATCTCCTCGTTTCTGATTCGATCACGCAGAGAAACTCCGAGCATAGCACGCTCCATTGCCCTTTGGGTGACCTTGAGCCTTCTTATGAGGCCCATAGTAAGCGACCATGTCGCAGTTCCGTAAGTCATCACTGGCAACACACACTGGTCAAAGACCTTAGTCTTGAGACACTGCGGTATTTGGGACGTGAAGATATTGCGAAGCTTCCCGAACGCTGCCCAGCCGAGTTGGATTCGTCGATTGATCTCTTTCTTGAAGTTGGAACTACCTAGCTGGACTGTTTGTCCCAGGTATACATATTCGTCAACAACTTCCAGTGTAGAGTCTCCAACCTTTAGAGGAGTGGGTGCGACACGGACATTTAACATTATTTTCGTCTTGTCCATGTTCATTTTAAGACCCACTTGTTGAGAGACCTTACTGAGGCCATCGAGCATTGTGCTTAGGTCTTCCATAGTCTCAGCCATGACCACGATATCGTCAGCGAATCGGAGGTGGGATATGTACTCGCCGTTGATATTCATGCCGAGTCCACCCCAGTCCAGAAGCTTAAAAACATCTTCCAGGGCGGCGGTGAACAGTTTCGGAGATATAACGTCTCCCTGTCTCACCCCTCGCTGCAACTGGATAGGTTTCGAGTTCTGGTCCTGGAGGCGAACCGACATGGTGGCGTTTTCATACAGACACTTCAACACCTCGATGTATCGATGGTCAATTTGGCACCGCTGGAGAGACTGTAGCACAGCCCAGGTTTCGACTGAATCAAAGGCCTTCTCATAGTCCACAAACGCCAAGCATAGTGGCCGATTGTACTCTTCGGTCTTCTGTATAATCTGCCGCAGCGTATGTATGTGGTCTATGGTACTAAAGCCTTTTCGGAAACCGGCTTGTTCGGGAAGCTGGAAGTAATTTATACACTAATGTCATAAATTAAATGTCAGGAACAAACTCATAAAAATAAAATAAAATTAATATACTTATTGCATTATTTTAAAAAAAACTCTTCCTAATCTATCAAATTTAGGAGATGGAAAGTGACAAAGACTGGTGATCAGAATAGCCAGATATAGTTACCGTAGGATCTGGAAACTCCTATCTACGCTCGCAAGCCGCGCGGCTCAAGAACCACTCATCAAAGACATAAAAACGATGTCCACGCGAGCGAAGCCGCAGGCAAAAGCTGGACTATTACATAAAGTGTTATTGATGTTATTTTATATGAGCCACTGGTTTTACAAAGATTAAAATACATAAAGTTAAAGTCACCTGCCTGCATACACAAAACATAACTGCGCATATCTTTCCCTACTGACCATATCACTATGTTAGGCTTAGACCTTACTTAAGCCAGTCTGGCTTAATATCATCAACATCATTACGGCGACTCGTTACAGCGGTGGAGCTGTGAAAATAAGCTCTATTTTAACATTTCCAAATGTTACGTCATGAGTTTTACACGATCCACTAGTGGAATCCTGGCCCAATACTACCTTGGCTCTAATGCTCTAACCCGGACTCAGTCAATGAGGGACCTAGGTGTTTTATTCGTTCCAACCCTCACTTTCCGTGATCATATCCTGGAGCTTACAGTCGCATGTTTTAAAAGACTTGGGTTCGTGACGCGAAATTGCAGGGACTTTTCTCACGCCAATGTTATCAGCTTGCTTTACACTTCCTTGGTCAGATCGAAGCTGGAATCTAGCGCCTGTATTTGGAACCCTCATGCGGCAGTATACACACTGATGATTGAAAAGGTTCAAAAACGTTTTCTGCGCTTTCTCTACAAAAAAACAAACGGTGTTTACCCGTTCATGTATCCAACACGGTTTCTGCAAGGCATGCTGGGGTATCATTCTTTAGAAACTCGGCGTTTGTATGCACAAATGTCAATCGTGTGTCGAATATTGCGGGGTCAGCTAGATGTCCCTGCTTTGACCGCTGCCTCCTGCCGACTATTTGTGCCCGAGCAGCGCACCCGCCTGCGCGGCAGCAGCGTGCGTCTGCTCGCACCCGAGCACGCGCGCACCGTGGCGCGCCGCCAGTCGCCTTTGTGTCGCGCGCTGCATCACCTTAACGCGCTTGGCAAGTCGAGCCCGCACTGTGACTTCTTTTTTGACGGATGGCCGGTGATCTTTAGTGCATGTCTAAGATATTGTGAGTGTGAGAATGACAAATTTATTACCTAGATATTTTATCCTGATTTGTATAATTATAATGTGTATACTGATTTCGATTTATGCTTATTTTAACTTATAAATTACTACCCATTAATGTTGTAATGTAATGACTTGGATGCAAATCTGTAATGTTACATTTATATGAAATAAAAAAAAATAAAAATAAAAAATAAATAAATAAAATAACATCATATCAGCCGAAAAACGTCCACTGCTGGACAAAGGCCTCCCCCAAGGATTTCCACGACGACCGGTACTGCGCTGCCCGCATCCAGCGGCTTTCCGCGATCTTCACCAGGTCGTCGGTCCACCGTATAGGAGGCCTGTCTACGCTACGTCTTCCCGTGCACGGTTGCCACTCAAGGACTTTACTGCCCCAACGGTCATCTGTTCTACGAGCTACGTGCCTTGCCGGATTAATATGAGACACACACAGACTCGACTTACAAAAATTTGCACATTGAAGCTTAATATTTGCACATTGAAGCTTAATATTTGCATATTGAAGCTTAATATTTGCACATTGAAGCTTAATATTTGCACATTGGAGCTTAATATTTGCACATTGAAGCTTAATATTTCTCGCAAACCGATACCTGAATCGAAAAATTGTTTTTGCAAACCCTCAGTAGTTTTAAAAGACCTATTCAACAATTCCCCATACAATAGGGTAGGTCACCGAAAAAAAAATTCACCCCCTCTTTATATTTAGAGGAAGTAACCTAATTTGCTTTGCTCACCGATTGCTTTAACGGTGAAGGAAAACATCGTGAGGAAACCTGCACACGCCTGCGAATAAACTCGCAGGTTGTGTGTGAAGTCGACCAACCCGCACTGGGTCCGCGTGGTCGACTAAGGCCTGATCGCCCTAATTCAGGGTAGGCTTGAGCCCCTCGGTGGGGACGTATATGAGCTGTAATGATGATGATTAAACACAACAAAAATAATTTTAGAAAAACCTAAAAACTTTTAGGTCGAGCTTTTAATATTGCATTGTCACGGGATATACATATCCATGCAAAATTTCAGCTCAATCGGAAATCGTAAAGTGGATTAAATTAAACTTGCAAGAATTCACCCGAACAAACATACATTCATTGCAAGTTAAATAAAAGCTTGTAATAAACAAAAAGTAATGACTTCGTCACAATATCGGTCGAAATACGTTCACTGCTGCCCAAGGATTTCCACAACGACCGGTTTTTCGCTGCCCGCATCCGTAGCTTCCCGCTACTTTTACCAGGTCATCAGTCCACCGAGTGGAAGGCCTGTACGTTTTCTGGTGCGCGGTTGCCACTCGAGAACTTTACTACACATTGGCCACATGTTTTACAAGCTATGTGCCTTGTCCACTGCACTTAGGTTAAGCGATTCTGTGAGCTATGTCATTTATTTTGGTTGATGATTCGATCGCTTAAGCCAGGACACTTCATATAACGGGCGAGAATTGAAATTTCTAAAAACAAATGACGGAACAAATGAAATCACGGCAAAATTCTATACGTACGAGAACCAAACTTTAACCAATCTGTATCAACCTGGGTGACGAGGGGGTGAGGTCGGAATCTAGAGAGCGGCAGGGAGTGTTCATACTGTTTGATAATAGAGTGCGTTTCATTAAATAGTTCCTATGACGTCATGTTGGCTAACTTGTCTAGAAAATGTATGCAAAACAGATAGGTTAGCCAACATGACGTCATAGGAACTATTTGATGAAACGCACTCTACCACAGATCTACTAAATTAGTAGATCTGTGACTCTACTAATATGTATTTTTTTATATGTTGGTAACGGCTCTGGGTACTCAGCCCTTTTGAGTCAGTCTTTACTTAAAAAGGTTACATTTGCCCTTAGTGTGAGCTAGAGCCTTCTTATGAGAAGTTTATTATAGTTCTCATCCAAGTATTCTCTAATGACATCTACATTATTCCTAATGACACTAATATTCAGGTCAGAAGCTTAATTAGCCCTACCCACAAACACTTGCATTAAAAAAAGTCATACATACATTTGAATGTCATTAACAATCGCGTGTATGGGACTTGTATGTAGGTTTGTCCGTATGTCTGACATGGTGCGGTGTCGTAAGCTGTTTATCCAAGGTGATATGGAATGAATCAGCGTTTAAAATTTACTTTTTATTAGCGAGCAGTTAGGAATTTGGATGAGGTGAATTGGATTAATTTGGGTTTAAAGTCATAGTAAAATAACTTTTGGAATAAATTAAAAATTAATACCGGCCATGCGTCTTGTCCATGTTCATTTTCTTTTGAAATCAATTATTTTAATGTTAAATGTCCGTGTCGCACCCACCCCTCTAAACGTTGGAGACTCTACACTGGAAGTTGTTAACGAATATGTATACCTGGGACAAACAGTCCAGCTAGGCAGGGCCAACTTCAAGAAAGAGATCAATCGACGAATCCAACTCGGCTGGGCAGCGTTCGGGAAGCTTCGTAATATCTTCACGTCCCAAATACCGCAGTGTCTCAAGACTAAGCTCTTTGATCAGTGTGTGTTGCCAGTGATGACTTACGGAACTGAGACATGGTCGCTTACAATGGGCCTCGTAAGAAGGCTTAAGGTCACCCAAAGGGCAATCTGCGTCATCGAATCTGTTGCTGATCCCCTTCGATGATGGTACAGGAAATGCAGGGCGACGCGGAGGTTGTAGAGACAAGGAAAACAGCCGTGATATCTTCAGTCTTGAACAATTTCAGTGGTTGATTTGCTTATGGGAGCTCGAGGGAGGTCTCGTTGTTACTCGGTGGCTTGTCGAAAATGTTGGATTTGAATGAATACGCTCTATGACGCCTACGCTATATTTATATTCAATTTCTAGAGCGGGATGGCGCCATAGGAGGAAGCGAGACGGAAGATGGTGCACTTACCCACCCCTTTGGAGCAATACCGTACAGAGAGCCGCCTACGACCAATTTCCGCGCCGCGCCGTTTTGAAATAACGGTCGCGGAGGCAGCTCGCTGCTTACCAAAAAACCTTTTACCTCTCCTCAGGGGTTCTACCAGGCTTCCATCTCGCCACCTTTACCAAACTAATTACCTAGACCTCCCTCTAAGCCTCCCCAAGCAAAACACAGTTACAAAACACATTTATTTAGAAAACATACAAAAGGCTTATAAAACAAGATAACTTAAAAACTACAACTTAACTATCTATATCTATGTACATATAACAATTCAAAAATAAAACGTATCGCACTTTAAGACATACACAAATTTACAATCAACAAAATTTATCAACAAGTAACTTTACGTTTTTGAGTGTCCATCGTGCACATTCTCCCGCCGTCACCTTTGTGATCCAGCACTGGTAGCACGATGATCTTCTTGGTGGGCCGCCTCAGCACGCGTCCTCGGCTCGTGGTCACCTCCACCACGCGCACTTCGCCGTCCTCGCCCGGGAACGTCCGGGTGATGCGTCCTCTGGGCCAGCAGTTGCGTGGCAGGTTGCTGTCGGCGATGACCACCAGGTCACCGATTTTGGGGGCCTCTCCGGAGGCCCTGGGCTCCCGCCGGTGTTGGAGTGTGGGGAGGTACTCTCTCACCCACCGCCGCCAGAAGTTGTCGGCTAGCAGCTGTGCGCGCCTCCAGTGCGTGCGCGCGTTGATGTCTTCGGGAGTGAACGTGCCCGGGGGTGGCACATGACAGTTGGGCCCGACTAGGATGTGATTCGGGGTCAGCGCCTCGGGCTCCGCTGAGTCGACGCTCACGTGGGTCAGCGGTCTCGAGTTCACCACATTCTCGCACTCCACCAGCAGGGTATGGAGTGTTTCCTCGCTCGGCCGCTGCTCCTGCAGCGTGGCTCGCAGCGCCTCCTTGACTGTGCGCACCATGCGCTCCCAGGCGCCTGCCATGAAGGGGGCTGAGGGTGGCATGAACCGCCACACGATGTGCTGCGCGCTGGCTTCCGCTCCCATGGTCTCGACTGCTGCAGCTAGCTCTCGATCCGCCGCCTTGAAGTTGGTCGCGTTGTCACTCCAGACTTCTTTGGGCGGTCCCCGCCGCGCGATGAAACGCCGGAGCGCTGATATGGCTGAGTCGGCGCTCAGCGACGCGGCAATCTCCAGGTGCACGGCGCGCGACGTCAGACACGTGAATAGGGCCACGTATCGCTTCTCGGTGCGGCGCCCCACAGTCACAGTCACCGGACCGAAGTAGTCTAGGCCGGTAAACGTGAAGGGGCGCGCGTGATGCGCCAGGCGGCCCGCCGGCAGGTTGCCAGTCGACGGGCTGGCGGGTTTCGCCTTCCTCAGGCGACAGGCAGGGCAGCTTCGCAGGACTTCTTTGACTGTAGGCCGGATGCGCGTGACCCATAGTCGCTGGCGCGCCTCGTTCACCACCAGCTCCACTCCGCCGTGGCTCAGCCGCTCGTGCAGGTGTTGCAGGTACAGGCGGGTGAAGGGGTGCCTGCCGTCCAGCACTGCGGGGCTTGCAGCTTCTTCTGATATGTCGACGGCCTTCTCCACTCGTCCTTTGAGTCGCAGGATTCCGTCGGTGCCCACCGTAATACTTAGGGCGGCTAGCTTATCGTCGCCGGTAGGTAGGGCTCCTCTCTCGATTCTCCGTCTCTCTCTCGCATACGAGTCTTCCTGCGCTGCTCGCACCCATAGCTTTTCTGCGCGTATGAGTAGGTGCGCTTCGATTCCCATGAAGCGGTCCGGCGTGTCGACTGAAAGGCTTTTTTTCAGTTTCTTTTTCTTTTTAGCCTCTCCCCACGTAGGATCTCTGTTTTCATTTTTGGCAGTTCGCTTCCTCTTCGCGGCTGCAATGTGTTGTGTGCGGCCTCGGCATTGCTCGACGAACTGTAGAACACGCGCTGTTGCTCGGATGAGGCGTGTCCAGCGTGAAAATCTCGCTACGTCGGGCAGGTGGGCGTGGCTTCGTAGCGTCGTAGTCGTCGTAGTCGCGTAGCAAGCTTCTCGTTCTTCCCCGGTGACTGAGGCCGCGGCGCGTCGGTTTTCTTGCGGCCAGCATTCCTCAGGTTGATATAGAAACTCGGGGCCGTGAAACCATCTGTGTGCGGCGCCGAAGTCCGCCGGGGTGGCTCGCGTAGCATCATCAGCGACGTTATGGGCTGTTGGGACCCATCTCCACTCGTTTTTCTTCGTCGTTTCTTCGATTTCTGCCAGCCGGTGTGCCACAAAGCACTTGAATGCTCGCGGCTCGGCTCGTATCCATGCGAGAGCCGTGCGAGAATCGGACCAGTAGTGTCGCGCCTCTGCTTCCCAGTCGTGTTCGCGCGCGACAGTGTGGGCTAGTCGCGCTCCCAGCAGCGCCGCCTGCAGCTCGAGCCTCGGGATCGACACGGGTTTGAGTGGTGTCACCCGGCTCTTAGCGGCAGCCAGCACGACGCTCACGCTTCCATCGGACCTCTCGTTCCGCCAGTACACAGCGGCGGCGTAGGCTTCCTCGCTCGCGTCGACAAAGGTGTGGAGCGCCCGCTTGGTCACGGCGCCCGTGTCGTAACAGCGTGGGATGCGTAGCCGCTCCGTAGCGCGTAGCGTGCGTAGCCACTCGTACCATTTTTCGTGTAGCTCGTCTGGCAGATCGGCGTCCCAGTTAGTGTGGTAGCGCCAGGTGTCTTGCATGATGCGCTTGGCCGGCGTAGTTACAGGTGCTATTAGCCCCAGCGGATCGTATAGGGACATGATCACGCTGAGGGCCTCTCGTTTCGTCGGCGCGCGCAGCCCGTCGATGACTTCCAGTGGCGCCCTCTTGCGGTTGAGTCTGAAGCCTAGGTTGTCCGGCCCTACTTCCCAGAGCAGGCCCAGTGTTCGCTCTGTCTCGCTCCCGCCGATAGGGATGGTAGCCTCCGCCTCGTTCGTAGCGTAGTGACGGAGCACGGAGGGCGAGTTGGATGCCCACCCGCGCAACTCAAAGCCGGCCTGCCGATGGATGTGTTCGACCGCCGTGGCTGTCTCGAGGGCCTCTCCGTCTGTCCCGTAGCTGGCGATGTAGTCATCCATATAGTGACTTTTCACTATAGCCTGCGCCGCCTCCGGGAACTGTTCTGCATAGTCAGCTGCGTTTTTGTTTTTGACGAAGAGAGCTGTGCACGGCGATGAGGTCGCACCGAACACCACGCTCGTCATTCGGTATTCTGACGGCGGCACATCTCCTCTCTCGCTCCCTCTCCACAGGAAGCGCAGGGCGTCTCTGTCTTCTGGTTTTATGCGTATTTGCATAAACATCTCGCGAATGTCCGCAGTCACAGCGTACGGGCTCTGCCGGAAGCGCATAACTACGCCGGGCAGAGATTGTAGTAGGTCGGGCCCGGGCAGCAGCGCGTCGTTCAGGCTTCTCCCCTCAGTTCTGGCAGCTGCGTCGTGCACAAGACGTATCTTCGGCTTGTCTGGGTTGACCACAGCGAAGTGAGGTAGGTACCACACCTTTCCAGGTGTAGGCTGCGTCGTGGCGGGCTCGGCGTACCCCTTGGTAAAGAGGTTCTGCATCCTTTCTTCATACTTTGTTTTCAGATCAGGATCTCGATCTAGGCGCTTCTCGATGTTGAGCAGCCTCTTCTTTGCATTGCCATAGTTGTCGGGCATTCTTGTGTTGTCTTCTTTCCATAGAAGGCCAGTTTGGAAGCGACCATCTGGGAGGCGTGTGGTTGTCTCCTCTAGCAAGCGTAGCGCTCGCTGCTCCGGGTCATCGCGCGCCTTCCTTGGCTCAACGCCCAGCGACTCCAGGGCGAAGTATCTCCGCATAGCATTTTCCATTTCGTCGCTGGATTCCTCCTTGGTAGACAGATACCCGCAAAACGAAACGGGCTCTGTGTGCGACGAGCGGCACCCGTGTAGCACCCACCCGAGTTGTGTGAGTGAGGCTACGGGTCGGTCTCTCCGTCCTGCTCGCACATCGCGCGACACGATGAGTTCCCAGTTATCTTGCCCGATGAGAACTTTCGGCTTGGCATTTTGGTACATCAGTTCATGTCTGAGGTCCTCCAGGTGTGGGCAGTCCTCCAGGTCTTCTTCGCCGAGCGACTGAGTAGTGAAATCGAGTCGCTCGACCGTGCGTGCCCCTTGCAGTTCGTAAGAATCGAGTGAGTATTTCCCTCTCACTCGCACGTCGACTGTTTTGCTGTTTTCGTGCTTGCGCCGCGTGCCGTTGACTCCTATGACCCACAGGTTGTTAGTGGGCCCTTCCAGGCCGAGGGACTCGACGATGTCTTCGTCAATGATGGTGATAGTACTGCCCTCGTCCAGCAGCGCGTACGTCTCGACAGTGTTTCGCGGACCGGTGAGAACGATCGGCGCGATTTTCAAGTAGGCCCGGCGTGAGCCCGCCCGAGTGGAGTGGGCGAACTCGAGGGCCGACGCGACTTCTTCCGCCTTCTTGGGTTCTTCTCTCGGCCGCTCTGAATGCAGCAGCGAGTGATGGGGAGCGCGACAGCCGTTTGTTCCACACGGCTTCGCTCGGCAACTGAAGCGTCTGTGGTTGCTCCTCACACACCGGAAGCATTGGCGGTGCCGGCGTACCAGGTCCCAGCGTCCGTTGACATCAGCCTCGACGAACTGTCGGCACTCCAACAGTTTGTGACTGCCGCTGCACTGTGGGCATGTCGTGGTTGTAGGCGTAGTTGCCGTTGCAGCAAAGTTTTTCTCTACGATCTTCTTTCTCGCTCTCTCTCGTGGCGTCTCGGCTGGTGTTGTTTCAGCCGGAGCGTAGGGGCCGCATTTGTCCGCCTCTTCGTTGAGAAAAGATGCCAGTTTTTTGAGGTCTGGCGTGTTGTCTTCTCGCGCTGCGAAGTCATACCACTTGTTTCGGAGTATCGGTGAAATCTTCTCAAGAATTGTGCGTACCAGCTCGGGATTGCATAGGTACGCGTCTCTCCGCAGCGCCTCGATGGTGGCCACAACATTTGCTACTTTGTTCGCAAAAACACACACTTCTCGTGGGCTGTCTCCTATGCGGGATAGCGCGCGGGTTTTCTCAATCTCGCGCAGGACTAGCGCTTCTGCTCGTCCGAACCGCCGCTCCAGAGCCTCGATGATTTTTCTGGGTTCCGTGCTGCTGATTAGTAAGCAGCTGGCAGCTTCCTTTGCTGCTCCGGTGAGGCTCTTTCGAATTCTTGCGACGTTTTCTGTTCTTGTGAAATTTGTTTCTGTCTCGACGAATGCTGTCTTAAATGCAAGCCAGCTATCACTTCTCCCGTCGAAACCAGGCAGCTCCTGGAGATATCTGGGCGCCCCTCTCGCCGATGTGCGAATGACGCTCTGTAGGGCCGCTGCGAGGGCCGCAATGTCGGTTTGCGGCGCAGCCGGCTCGGTTTTCTGAGGGGTGCTCTCCGGTTTCGCGGACTCCTCCCCACCCTGCCCCACGGGTTCTCGTGAGGCCGCAGGCCGCAGTCGTTCGGTCACCGCAGGCCCCGGTTGGGTGTGAGCGTGTCCTTTCGCTCCTGTGTGCTTTTCCATCCATTCAGCCACTCGCTCTGAGCCCTGCCTGACTTCTTCGTCAGCCGATTCATCTGCAGGGTCCAGCTCCTGGTCAGAGTCCTCCATAATTCTCCGCAAATGTGCCTCCTCTAAGGCCCGTTCCGCCGCGATTGCTTTGACCGCCAGCTCAGCCAGCCTCTCCTTGGCTTCCAGTTTCGCGAGGAACCTCTTGCGAGAAGCCTTGGAGCGGTCTGACCTAACTGATTTAGGTCGGGTCTCCACAACCGTGACGTCAGCCTCGGTGTTCGTAGTTTCCGTTACGGTTTCCCCAGTTTGCGTAGTGCCGTGGCTCCAGGTCGCTGTTTCTCCCGAAGTCGTGTTTCCCGTACCTTCAGTTGTGGTATTTTCAGAATCCGTCGTCTCTTGGGCAGCCTGCTTGGACGCGGTCTTGGAACGCGTGGATCTCGTCATGGCGGCGTGGCTCGACGACGTAGTTCTTCAGGTTTTTTCTCTTCAGTCCAGGGATCCGGCTTCACGAAGGACCATAAAATGTTGCTGATCCCCTTCGATGATGGTACAGGAAATGCAGGGCGACGCGGAGGTTGTAGAGACAAGGAAAACAGCCGTGATATCTTCAGTCTTGAACAATTTCAGTGGTTGATTTGCTTATGGGAGCTCGAGGGAGGTCTCGTTGTTACTCGGTGGCTTGTCGAAAATGTTGGATTTGAATGAATACGCTCTATGACGCCTACGCTATATTTATATTCAATTTCTAGAGCGGGATGGCGCCATAGGAGGAAGCGAGACGGAAGATGGTGCACTTACCCACCCCTTTGGAGCAATACCGTACAGAGAGCCGCCTACGACCAATTTCCGCGCCGCGCCGTTTTGAAATAACGGTCGCGGAGGCAGCTCGCTGCTTACCAAAAAACCTTTTACCTCTCCTCAGGGGTTCTACCAGGCTTCCATCTCGCCACCTTTACCAAACTAATTACCTAGACCTCCCTCTAAGCCTCCCCAAGCAAAACACAGTTACAAAACACATTTATTTAGAAAACATACAAAAGGCTTATAAAACAAGATAACTTAAAAACTACAACTTAACTATCTATATCTATGTACATATAACAATTCAAAAATAAAACGTATCGCACTTTAAGACATACACAAATTTACAATCAACAAAATTTATCAACAAGTAACTTTACGTTTTTGAGTGTCCATCGTGCACAGAATCAGAAACGGGGAGATCCGCAGGAGAACTAAAGTAACCGACATAGCTCACAGGATCGTTAAATTGAAGTGGCAGTGGGCAGGGCACATATCTCGTAGAACAGATGGCCGATGGGCCAGTAAAGTTCTCGAGTGGCGATCGCGCACCGGAAAACGTAGCGGGCAGCGGTCGTCGTGGAAATCCTTGGGGGAGGCCTTTGTCCAGCAGTGGACGATTTTCGGCTGTGATGACCGGCCATGCGCGCACACGTACAAACACAATCTCCACGAACCCCGACTTGCCGTGCGTGGAGCATTAAAAAAAAGCCGTGGCACACTGGTGGGGACTGGATTGATAACGAATTGCAGTATAATATTAGATCATAAGAGGCTCAAGGTCACTCAAACGGTAATGGAGCGTGATATGCTCGGAGTTTTACTGCGTGATCGAATCAGAAACGAGGAGATCCGTAGGAGAACTAAAGTAACCGACATAGCTCACCAGAATTGCTAAACTTAAGTATCAGTAGGCGGGGCACATAGCTCGTAGAACAGATGGACCGCGCACCGGAAAACGTAGCGCAGGTACGCCTCCCACTCGGTAGACCGATGACCTGGTGATAGACGCTGGATGCAGGCACCGCAGGACCGGTCGTCGTGAAAATCCTTGGGGGAGGCCTATGTCCAGCAGTGGACGTCCTCCGGCTGCTACGATGATGATAATATCAGATTAAAACATTATTTTTTTTTATGTATCTTTGTCAAAGGAAAAAATTGCAATAGTCATTCAGGCCAAAGACATTCCAGTCCATTGACGGATTTACTCTGACAACTAAAAGTCCTATGGAACTTCATATAAGTTTTATAGTCCTAAACAGATATATTATGCTACATATATAAGGTCTAACAAAATTAGCTGAAACTATTTTAACTGGTGCTTCTACCCATGAAACTGAACAACTTTCCCCATGGAACCCATAATCAAATCTCAAAAAAAAATTGAACTTCTCATAATAAGTGGGCTGATCAACTGATCGAGTACCTACCTAATTATGGGAGATCCAAATTTTTTTTTGCGATTTGACTATGGGTTCCATGGGGAAAGTTGTTCAGTTTCATGGGTAGAAGCACCAGTTAAAATAGTTTCAGCTAATTTTGTTAGACCTTATATTATATAGGATGACTTTTAATTAGTTCTTGATAGCAAAGGATATGAATGTGCTCGTGATTACAAACAACTTTCCCTAAGAAACAATATGTCAAATATGAAAAAAAAAAATTGGTCCTTCATACATTTTTGTCGATTTGATAACTTGTTATGTACCGAGGACCTAAAAATTTTTTCTGATTCGACAAATAGTTTCTTTGGGAAAGTTGTTTGTAATCACGAGTACATTCATATCCTTTGCTATCAAGAACTAATTAAAAGTCACCCTATATACAAGGGGAGGTAGATAAGTTCCAAAAAGTGCAGTAAATAAAAAGATGCCAATTGGTATCTCTTTTCTTAGTAGCATTCGGTGCAACGGAAGCGAACTGCTTATAATGTTGTGTGTGTAAATGGGTTAAATTTTCAATTGTTGTTTATCAGTGCGTAATCCAGGCTACTTATTTGATCATAAACCGGCAAAGTGTGCATCGGACCACGCGCAATGTGTGGTTATTAACCTGTCTGGCGACCAGTTCACAGCTCCCGACGTCGCCCATACGAGCAATACTTCCGGTCTAGATTAGCGGGGGTCGGCCGCGCTGCGGATTTCGGAGGTTTTCTCAGTATTTTTGTATAAAACCTATAAAAACTAATTACTGGTCTAGGAAGCTGATTAAATTTCCTTTTTGATTATATTTTTTTAGATTTCTTCTATCACAAAAAAATTAAATACAACATATGGGCTGTTTGTCGCGTGACAGGATAAGCATTACCAGGTAACAAATCTCTGGTCCTAAGGACCCATGGGGCAACAGTGACTCAAAAGTGGGGGTAACGAGGGAAAAAACAAAACTTGCAATGCCCAATGAGGCATCTATCCTCAGAAAATGTAATCCGTAGTACCTCATACTAAACCCACGTGAAATAAAATGAAATGAAATAAGATCTAAATAAGTTCGGGTTCTGTCCCTGTAAACTGACTTACTTTATTTTTTTATTTTATTATTAGTTGATACTTTTGATTGTACGTTCTTGGTGGAACATTATATCTCCATATTGTCATCACTTAAGTTACCATTTAAGTTGCCATTTAAGTTACCATTTAAGTTACCATTTAAGTTACCATTTAAGTTGCCATTTAAGTTACCATTTAAGTTACCATTTAAGTTACCATTTAAGTTGCCATTTAAGTTACCATTTGTCAAGACAATGATTTATGATAAGAGCATTTACATCAATGCTGTAAAGATATTTAATAAATTGCCAAATCAGTTTAAGGAGTTAAATGTATTATAAAAAAAGTTTTAAAAAACTTAAAATCGACTTCAAAATAAAATTCACTCAAAAGTGTGAAATAATATTATCATACTTAAATACACAACATTAACCAACAATAACGAAATCAACGGTGGGTACGAATTAAATTAGAGGCTTAATTTTTTTTTAAGTCGGTGTCAGCAAACCATCGAATCTAAAGCATTTAATACGTAAGTAACTGTGTGCTGGTACCGACCTCAAAAGAAATTAAGCCCCTAATTTAATTCGTACCCGCTTTTGATTTCGTTATTGTTGGTTAATGTTGTGTATTTAAGTATAATAATATTATTTCACACTTTTGAGTGAATTTCATTTTGAAGTCAGTTTTAAGTTTTTTTTAAACTTTTTTTTTATTTTCTTTATTTTTAGTGGTAATGCTATCTATCTAGCAACGTTAAATCCAATCACCTATACTCACCAATAGGAATCATCAAATCATAATACATGTGTTTCATTAACAGATACAGAGTCATGTGGCTTCCATCATCATCTCAGCAGCATGAAAGTTAAGGAGTTAAATCGTTCTCATCAGCTCATCTGAATAACCTGAAAGAATACAACTATCGGTCTATGCATACCTACGTATATATCTATGTATAACATTCAAAAGAATTTTCCTGCAACTCCTAACCGTTAAGGAGTTGTACCTTCCTACATCAGCTTATCAACATGAGAATATGACTAACAGATGCAAGTATATTAATAGCTTTAGAAAACATATGAATCACGTAATTAGTGCCTTTAAAATTCAAATTTTTCATTATTTTTGAAGTGTTGCCCTCGATTTCCCTGGGATCCCATCATTAGATCCTGACTTGGTGACAATGGGACCCCCTCGGGAGTATACTCTTTCGAATGAAAAAAGAATTTTGAAAATCGGTCCACAATTGACGGAAAAATCGGTGAACATACATCAAAAAAAAATATACAGTCGAACTTAGTACCTCCTCCTTTTTGAAGTCGGTAAAAATTCAAAAGTGTTTTAAAGAATTGGTTAATTGAAAATGTGTTCTACAATCTTGATGAGTTTTTTTGTTTTTAATAACTATTTAAATTTTAAATTGTCTTATGCTTGACTTACTTATTATAATAGATAGATATAAACCAATATGTGTGTATTTTTTTATTCACAATTGGCAAGCACTACGAATCATCTCACCTGATGGTAATTGACGATGATGAGGAAGATGGAAGCGGGCTTACCGAGATTCCTCTACGCTATGGGGATCTGGCTCTCTTATCTTCAAGCCGGAACACATCAATGTTGTTAACACTGATTTTTGGCGGCAAGACTTAGATAAAATGGTGGTAGCTAGCCAGGCGGGCTTAGAAAACGCCCTACCACTAACCAAACCGAGTCTTACAAGTTCCTCTTACAAGGAATCGAACCCGCGACCTCGTGGTGTGAAGCGGATGGAATAACCACTACGCCACGGAAGCGGTTACTCTTCTCAAAGCTGTTTTGAATTAATTAATTAATGTTTATGTATTTTTATTTTGACAGTATTATCTAATAAATATATTTTTTTAATCTTTCCACATATTTAGACATTATGTAGTACATAAATAATCTATGAACATCACAATGAGAGTAGGTCTGCACCTTCTTTAAATAAAAATTGTAAAATATTGAATTTTGAAGTTTTATTCATGTGTGATTGAAGAAACACCGCCGCCGCCTCCGTGGCATAGTGGTCAAGTCCATTAGCTTCACATCTTGAGGTCGCGGGTTCGATTCCCGGTGGAGTCTAACTTTGTAAGACTCGGTTTGGTTGGTGGAAGGGCATTTTCTAAGCCCGCCTGGCTAGCTACCACCATATTATATAAGTATTGCCGCCAAACATTATTATTCACACCATTGATGTGTCCCGAACTGGCCATTTCGTTGGGGAATCTTGGTAAGCCCGCTTACATCTTCGGCGTCATCGTCACTTACCATCAGGTGAGATGATGCCAAAGACTTGCCAACTGTGGATAAAAAAACCCGCAGAAAATTTTCACATAAATAATATGAAGAAAAAACTAAAAGCTTCAAGGTGTAAGCTTTTGTTTCAAATGAGTTTTTATGCTCCAAAGTCAAATGCTCTCATATGGTGCCAAATGTGAATATACCTATAAATACACATTCTCAAATGCTCTCATATGGTGCCAAATGTGAATATAAATACACATTCTCAAATGCTCTCATATGGTGCCAAATGTGAATATAAATACACATTCTCAAATGCTCTCATATGGTGCCAAATGTGTATATACCTATAAATACACATTCTCAAATGCTCTCATATGGTGCCAAATGTGAATATACCTATAAATACACATTCTCAAATGCTCTCATATGGTGCCAAATGTGAATATACCTATAAATACACATTCTCAAATGCTCTCATATGGTGCCAAATGTGAATATACCTATAAATACACATTCTCAAATGCTCTCATATGGTGCCAAATGTGAATATACCTATAAATACACATTCTCAAATGCTCTCATATGGTGCCAAATGTGAATATACCTATAAATACACATTCTCAAATGCTCTCATATGGTGCCAAATGTGAATATACCTATAAATACACATTCTCAAATGCTCTCATATGGTGCCAAATGTGAATATACCTATAAATACACATTCTCAAATGCTCTCATATGGTGCCAAATGTGAATATACCTATAAATACACATTCTCAAATGCTCTCATATGGTGCCAAATGTGAATATACCTATAAATACACATTCTCAAATGCTCTCATATGGTGCCAAATGTGAATATACCTATAAATACACATTCTCAAATGCTCTCATATGGTGCCAAATGTGAATATACCTATAAATACACATTCTCAAATTTAAAAAAGACGAGCACAGTACATTTTAAAATTCTATTGAAAGTGTCTGGCGATCCTGGGACCTTGATTCAACCTACAAAGTTCATTATTAGATCAACTTCAAAATACCAAAATGATCTATTGTCACCGGGACAATATCATATACCACAATTATTATTTTTGCTTTTTGTTAATTTTCTAAAAAAGTACGACACCGATTTTGATATTATAATTTATACTAAAATTTATACTAATTTTTATATTTGGCGGCAAGACTTAGATAAGATGGTGGTACCTAGCCAGGCGGGCTTGGAAAAAGCCCTACCACCAACCAAACCGAGTCTTACAATTGACCCCGCCGGGAATCGAACCCGCGACCTCCTGTGTTAAGCCAGTGAACTCTGCCTTTGAGCTACGGAGGCAGTTAAAACTAATTGCATATTCCAACGACTATCCTACTTGCTGGATCTGTCCCCCCCTAACCCCCTCCGCCAAGAGAAATGGCGCGACCTTGTTTCTTGACCCACTGCCGACGTCGCGAACGAGCACCGGCGGCGCGCGCGCAGGCTAAGCGCAAAAACAGCTTTATGGGGCCCACTTGCACGGTGGTGACGCGTGGTGCATGTATGCATGTCATGTAGTCCTTTTAGAAAACTTTTATGTTTTTATACGGGAACTCTGGTTCGTTCTAGTCCTTTTGTAAAACTTTTTTTGTGTACAGAACTGTGTTTCGTTATGGTTCGTTCTTTTCAAGCGACTTCCAAAAAGGAAGA
Organism: Coleophora flavipennella; assembly: GCA_947284805.1. NCBI lineage: Eukaryota > Metazoa > Arthropoda > Insecta > Lepidoptera > Coleophoridae > Coleophora > Coleophora flavipennella. The sequence continues at coordinate 19,665,703 of OX369253.1, read as the reverse complement.
GGTTCTCAATTCGACTGTATGTTTTTTTTATGTGTGTTACCTCAGAACTTTTGACTGATTGATTATTTTTTTATTTGAAAGCCAGTACTTTCCGTGTGGTCCCATATAAATTTTATCAAAATCGGTGTAGTACTTTATTAGAAAATTAACAAAAACCAAAAATAATAATGCAAAAATGTACTAAGTTGTTGCGATTGAAGTCGGTTTTTTAACGTGTTTAGCGTTTTCAATTATTTATGATGCAAAAAGAAGAGTAATGTTTTTAGGGTTCATCTGTACAGAGTGTAAAATAATTTTCGAAAAACTTAAAAAAAATTAAGGTACAAGCTTTTAATATGGCAATGTCACGCGATATATACATATGCATGCAAAATTTCAGCTCAATCGGAAACCGGGAAGTGGGTCAAATTTAACTTGCAAGATTTCACCCGAACAAACATTGTAAGTTAAATTAAAGTTTGTAAAAATTGGTGTAGGTCCCGTTAACTGCGGCTTCTACTAGTAACTAATTAGTAATCTGTGCTTCTACTCATCATACTGAATAACTTTTGTTCTATGACTTTGCTGAAATAGCAAAAAAAAAATGCTTATCTCTTCATACAAATCGATCAGCTGATCGACCAATTTTGTGCTATTTTGTATGGAGCCTTCAGATTTTTTTGAGAATTGACTAGGTATGGGTTCCTTGGAGAAAGTTGTTCAGTATAATGAGTAGAAGCCCCAGTTAACGGAACCTACACCAATTTTGTTACACCCTGTATATGTCATCATCATCATCATCATCATATCAGCAGAAAGATGTCCATTGCTGGACAGAGGCCTCCCACAAGGATTTCCACAACGATAGGTCTGATGCGCTGTCCACATCCAGCGTCTTCCCGCGACCTTCACCAAGTCGTCAGTTCACCGAGTGGATGGCCTGCCTACGCTACGTCTTCCAGTGCGTGGTCGCCATTCGAGAACCCTATTACTCCAACGGCCATCTGTTCTACGAGCTATGTGCCCCGCCCACTGCCACTTAAGTTTAGTGATTCTGAGAGCTATGTCGGTTACTTTGGTTATCCTACGGATCTCCTCGTTTCTGATTCGATCACGCAGAGAAACTCCGAGCACTCCGAGCTTCATTGCCCTTTGGGTGACCTTTATAGTGCCTTGTATAATTTTGACTTCATACAGATTGATCAGCTGACTGACCAATTTTGTGCATTTTTGTATGGAGCGTCGATTTTTTTATTCATAAACTTTAATCTAACATAATAACCACTAAACTTAAGTGGCAGTGGGCGGGGCATATTGATCGTAGAACAGATGGCCGTTGGGGTAGTAAAGTTCTCGAGTGGCGACCACGCACCGGAAAACGTAGTGTAGGGAGGCCTCCCACTTGGTAACCCATGACCTGGTGAAGATCGCGGGAAGCCTATTTAAGAATTGATATTCTTTTGATGACTTTATAAAGTGTGACATTGAAATTTTACATTAATTTATTTTATACTAACTGTCCCGGCGAACTTCGTTCCACCTGACACTACACTACCCTACCCTATACTTTCCTACCCTAAACTACACTACTCTACCCTACACTACACTACCCTACCCTATACTACCCTACCCTACCCTACATACGCTACACTACACTACCTTACCCTACACTACCCTACACTACACTACACTACCCTACACTACACTACCCTACCCTACCCTACCCTACCCTACCCTACCCTACCCTACCCTACCTTACACTACACTACCCTATACTATACTACCCTACCCTACCCTAACTACACTACACCTACACTACACTACCCTACCCTAAAACCAATTATTTTTTGACAAATATTTTATTTTTTTATTTTTTTTTATTTAATTCCGAGTTGTTTTATATTTATTCACCTTTTTTAAACCTTCTCTAGAATTCCACAAATAATTCAATACCAAAATTAGCCAAATCGGTCCAGCCGTTCTCGAGTTTTAGCGAGATTAACGAACAGCAATTCATTTTTATATATATAGATGACATTAAAATTATTTTTATAAAATGTTAACATGGAATTGAATATTATGTTATTATGTGATTAGATTTAAGTTTATAAAATTTTTTCGCACACAGATTCTGTTCTTGAAATAAAAATGATGATGATGAGCCGCTGGACGCGGGCAGCGCAGAACCGGTCGTCGTGGAAATCTTTGGGGGAGGCCTATGTCCAGCAGTGGACGTCCTTAGGCTGATACGATGATGATGACATAATAACCGCACTATGCTGTAGCAATTTAAAGAACTGAATCAGATCCAACGGTTTCCAAGATCCTGTACTAAAATGGTATGTATTCATATGGATTGTAAAATTATTACAAGCAAATTCTATAGAATTTTATCCCTACTAATATTATAAATGCGAAAGTAACTCTGTCTGTCTGTTACGCTTTCCCGCAAAAACTACCGAACGGATTTGGCTGAAATTTTGTAGGTAGACAGATTAGGACCTGGATTAAGACATAGGCTACTTTTTACCACGCTCGCGAGCCGCTTGCGGCTCGCGCACTGCGCACCCTCGAAAAGTCATAGAAACGTGGTCCACGCGGGTGAAGCCGCGGGAAACAGCTAGTAGATCTATAAATCTATAGATCTTTAGATCTAACAGCTTTCATTAAAATTCCAAGTTCAATTAATCAGACAGCGCTAGAATCCAGAGTTGCGATTGCGCACGTGCTCACACATGGCTTTGTGTGCGTGGTAAATAGAGCCTCGTGGTGATGTGGTGTTTGTTTGTGTGCGTGTGGAAAGTTGTTTAGAAGGAGGGGATTGTTACTATTTGAGTACTAGCGTTTTATCCCATAGAAACAGACATAATTATTATAGTATGTATATATTTATTTATATATTTGTATCTAATTTTATTGTAATATAACATCTGTTTATAACTTTAGATTATTGTTTTTACTTCTTTAAAAATCTGTACTAATTATTTTGTTTCTTTGCTTATTGTGTAAATCCTTTCATTAATTAAGTGGTTGGCTGTAAGAGGATAAAAGGTAGCCTATGTCCTTCCCCGTGACACAGGCTACCTGCATGCCAAATTTCATAAAGATTGGTTAAGGCGTTGAAGCGTGAAAAGGTAACAAAAAAACACATTTTCACATTTAAAATATTAGTAAGGATATCAGCTCTAATACGTCCCCACCGAGGGGCTCAAGCCTACCCTAAATTGGGGCGTTTGGGCCTTAGTCGACCACGCGGGCCCAGTGCGGATTGGTCGACTTCACACACAACCTGCGAGTTTCTCCGCTTGCATGTGCAGGTTTTTTTATATACAGCCTTAAAAAAACTTTGCTTTTTACAAGCCTTTAATCTTGTAAGTTAAATTTGACGCACTTCTCGGTTACGTAAAAAAGCTGAAATTTTGTATGTATATCGCGTGACAATGCAATGTTAATGGCTTGTACCTAGAAGTTTTTAGGTTTTCGTTTTTTTTTTAATGTACATTAATTTTAACTACGGAACTCTAATTCACGCGTGATCTGACACGCATTTGGCCGCTTTTTTTCACTTTTCACGTTATTTATTGCAGACAACCCACAGTCAAAACCACGAAAGGTAGAATCATGTACAGTGTAAACTCTGTAAAACGTCACTCGATATAACGATTCACTCTTTGTAACGACAAAATTTTCTAGCTCCAGTTGGTTTACTTTGACGCTAATTTCTCTCTGTACAACGAAAACTCTTCGCAGCGTTCGGGAAGTTTCGCAATATCTTCACGTCCCAAATACCGCAGTGTCTCAAGACTAAGGTCTTTGACCAGTGTGTGTTGCCAGTGATGACTTACGGAACTGAGACATGGTCGCTTACTATGGGCCTCATAAGAAGGCTCAAAGTCACCCAAAGAGCAATGGAGCTTGCTATGCTCGGGGTTTCTCTGCGTGATCGAATCAGAAACGAGGAGATCCGCAGGAGAACTAAAGTAACCGACATAGCTCACAGAATCGATAAACTGAAGTAGCAGTGGGCAGGGCACATAGCTCGTAGAACAGATGGCCGACGGGGTAGTAAAGTTCTCGAGTGGCGACCGCGCACCGGAAAAAGTAGCGTAGGCAGGCCTCTCACGCGGTGGACCGACGACCTGGTGAAGATTGCGGGAAGCCGATGGATGCGGGCAGCGCAGGACCGGTCGTCGTGGAAATCCTTGGGGGAGGCCTTTGTCCAGCACTGGACGATTTCCGGCTGATATGATGATGATGATGAACGAAAACTCTTAATAACGTCACAAAATGCCTGGTCCCTTAAGTGTGGCTATATAGAGTTTACACTTTAATTTGGAACCTGCCTATACAGTCTGTTCAAAAAGGATTGCCATCGGATTGTATTGGAACTACAACAATTTTAAGGTGGTAATATTACAGATTTGCGTTATTTTTGACGTCTCCTCCTAAACGATAGAAAACCCAAGGTTGAAAATAATACCCTTATTGTTGATGATGTTCCTTAAAGTCGAAAGCTATTCAAAACACGATTAAACAGTTTTGGCTCGATAGAAAAGAGTCCCAAAGATAGGTCTACACCGTTACTTTCAACTCCAGATATGACTTATATTTTGAGGTTTAAATTTGATAAAATATACAAAAATATTTGTTATGATAATACAAAGGCCAGCGTAATACAAAGTAGCGTAGGCAGGCCTCCCACGCGGTGGACCGATGACCTGGTAAAGGTCGCGGGAAGCCGATGGATGCGGGCAGCGCAGGACCGGTCGTCGTGGAAATCCTTGGGGGAGGCCTTTGTTCAGCAGTGGACGATTTGTGGCTGATATGATGATGATGATGATGAATACAAAGTGGGTAATGTTATTATTTTAATACTTTCATTGCAGTTTTGAAAGAAATGAAAAACCATTGAAAAAAGTGTGGTTATTTTCTTTACTCTTTACACGTAAAGAAAAAGACAGAGACAAGTGTTCCAATCAATCATCATCTTTATCATTACAGCTCATATACGTCCCCACCGAGGGGCTCGAGCCTACCCTGAATCCTGGCGATTAGGCCTTAGTCGACCACGCGGGCCCAGTGCGGGTTGGTCGACTTCACACACAACCTTCGAGTTTCTTCGCAGGCGTGTGCAGGTTTGCAAAAAGCGTCGGTGGCTCAACCGGTAACGACTCGGTCCATCTAACCAGAGGTACCGGGTTCAAATCTGGATGGCCAATGTACCAATGAGTTTTTCAAATAAACTTACGTACATACTTACCGATTGCTTTAACGGTGATGGAAAACATCGTGAGGGAACCTGCACACGCCTCCAATCAATACCTAGCCTTAATGGCAACCTAAACATCGGAATTTTATTTGTACAATATTGGTGAACTCTTTGCGACAGACTGTATCTAACATTTGGTGCAGATTTTTAGAAAACTGACCCATAAGGGGATGAAAAAAGGTTTGAAGTTTGTCCAGAAAATCGCATTCCCAACCGGTTGGACAGACTATTTACATGCAATATACACACGGACGAAGTCACGGGCACCCTACTAGCTTACATACTCGTGCCGCATAATTGGTAAGCCCTTGGCATCATCTCACCTGATGGTAAATGACGATGGCGCCGAAGATGGAAGCGGGCTTACCAAAATTCCCCAACGCAATGGGGATCTTTCTATCTTATCTTCAAGCCGGAACTGTTAACACTGATGTTTGGCGGCCAGACTTAGATAAGGTGGTGGTAGCTAGCCAGGCTGGCTATGACAATGCCCTACCACCAACCAAACCGAGTCTTACAAAGTTGACCTCGTCGGAAATCGAACCCGCGACCTCTTGGTGTGAAGCGAATAGACTAACCATTACCCCACGGAGGCGGTTAGAATTTATATAGTGCAAAAATTTATATAGTGCAAAAATTCATATAGTGCAAAAACTTATATAGTGCAATAATTTATATAGTGCAAAAAATTATACAGTGCAAAAATTTATATAGTGCAAAAAGTAGCTTGAGTAACACAAAATAACTAGATTGATTTCATAGTCGTCAATTTAAAGTACCGAGGCCATTTTTTCATAGTATTTGGGCCTGTGACGTCATCAATTTTTATCATTTGAAAAGCCATAAAAAAACGAGCAAACCTTACAGTATTCGCATATGATGTATAACATGAAAAAACCTATCGTCCTGCGCGCCTCCGGCCTCGCATAAGGCGGCATAACCATGTTTCCAAAGCCTTCATGACTGAAAAAAAAACGCATATCCTGTTACACATTTCCGTTCCTTTACGATATCACTCCCACAGATTGCAGGATAGAGGTAAGAAGTAACACATCAAAAAGAAGTAATCCTTATCACATCAGCTCATATACGTCCCCATCCCTGCATTAGGGCGATCGGGCCTTAGTCGATTACGCGGGCCGAGTGCGGGTTGGTCGACTTCACACTCAACCTTCGAGTTTCTTCGCAGGCGTATGCAGGTTTCCTCACGATTTTTTCCTTCACCGTAAGAGCGTCGGATAAACGTACATATGAAATCGAAATTCGAAAACACATTTGTACGTGGCAGGATCGAACCACGACCTCCCGGACAGGAGGTAGAGGCCCTCGCCATTACGCCACCGACGCTCTTACTAATGCCTAAAAATAAAAAAAACAAATCAGTTTCTTAAAACAGTCTATATTTTCGTAAAGAAACTTTTAAAAACCTTTATTTTTAGTCCCTTTTTTTTGACCAGGATCTGATGCAGAGAAAGGGCGAGGTTAAGATAAGATAACATTTATTCGACAAAAATACACACAGAAAACATAAAAATAACAAAAAAGGTACAAATAACACAAAGAAAAAGTAGAAAAATATGAGTAGGATACAGTTGTGAACATGCTATGTGCAATGGTTCGTAAAAGCAAAAGTCATCATGGCTCATCTCACTCTTATCAGTATCGGCAACTTTGCGTGTAATCCGTCCAGGTTCAATACAAAATTGGTGAACGGCTGCCATAACCTCCTTACCCCAGGGGGCTGCGGTGTGAAGGAAGGGGGGAATCGTAAAAGTAAAAGTCATGGCTCCTAACAGTACCGCTGTTCGCTCTCGCTGGCACACTTGCGCGATGACGATGACGCCCCAAATCATTGTAGCCAAGCCACGCCGTGTCATTGGCGACTGGCAGGTTTACGGTAATAGATAAGACTAGTGAAAAAACAATTTGACAAGTGGCACATATAAGTAGGCCAGATTTGGGACTAGAAATACTCTTTCTTCTTCTCAAAGTCAAGATCGTATGCCGGTAATATCATAGGAACTCAGCAAGGGCCAAAAAAATAGGTGAGATGATGCCAAGGGCTTACTAATTGCGAATGAAGAAAAAAATGGTGCTTGATGGCAAGAATTTTATTCCACTTTTTTATTCACAATTAGTAAGCCCTTGGCGTCACCTCACTTAATGGTAAGTGACGATGGAGTTCCATCTTCGGATGGAAGCGGGCTTACCAAGATTCCCCAACGCAAAGGAAAACTGGCTATCTTATCTTCAAGCCGGAACACATCTATGCTGTAAATATTATTGTTTGACGGCAAGAATATTGTAGCTAGCCAGGCGGGCTTAGAAAATGCCCTTCCACCAACCTAATCGAGTCTTACAAAGTTAGACTCTGCCGGGAATCGAACTCGAAACCTCCTGATGTGAAGCTAATGGACTTACCAGGATTCTTTTGTTAAAATACTAAACTATTCTTCCTCTATTATAGCATCGCAAATGCTAAAGTTACACGCATGCATGGATATCTTCCCACACAGGGCCAATAGGGATGACGAATGCTAGTCATCTGATTTACTTTTTATCATCTGTCAAAAACGACATCTTGTTCTAAAAATGTTTGACATACCTAGGCGTGACGTCATAGTACAGTAGCGTCATTTATGTACTCATTTTGTGATTTTGGTGAAATAAAAATCGAAGACTCGATGGAAAACAAAACGAGTAAGGTTCTCCGAAGTTTAAGTAGGGGGGCAATTTAGTTATTAAGAGTTCATAATTTATTTTTGATGCTGTCATCATCCCTATTCCGTGTGGGTCACTCCTTCCCATCTCATAAAACAAACAATGTACAGAGGCCAGTACATCAAGCTATACACTCGTAGTGCGATTCTGATCCGTGCGCGTACGCCATAAGAACAGTACAAAGTCCAAAGTGTATAGCTTGATGTGCTGGCCTGTGTACATAAAATACTTAAATCAATTTTCCACATGTTTACAACGCCAGGGGCCAGTTTCCAGGGCGGTGCGCAGACGCAGGCAAAGCGGATGCGGCTCGGCGACCCAACTAGGCCACGGCACACTTACCGCTTTCTCGCAGCAGTGCAGCGCTGGATCTAGCTGTCGTTCGGTGCTGTGTTGAGTACAGCCTTATTTTAAGCTTCCCAAAATTTACTGAATAGATTAGAATAAAACTGTTTATAGGTATTCAGGTACTGGCGAATTCTAACAGATTGTACAAAACCATTCACGTTTAATGGTGCTATTGCTATTGTATTTTGTTTTGAAATTGGTAAATACAAAAATAAATAAATGATAGTGGTAGGTCTCTTTGAAAATGCTTGTCTAGAATTTCAAATTTTAAGGCTGTGATTGATATGTTTATTGAAAATCAAGTTGGTAAGTAGACCGATATTTTAGCGTCGTATTTTAGAAGTCCTTTGACAATTTTGGTTTGGAGAAGTCCTTGGATAACTTAATTTTTCAATGATTTACCACAGATGAGATACTTGCTTTACTTTACACATCAACGAGACACTAAGATTTATATAAATGTTTTAATGTAGATACTTATTAGGTTAGGAAACCACAATTAAACATATGCTTGGAAAACTTAACTTCTTCTTCTAGTGCTCGGTCGTCGAACGGTCAATACCTCCCGAGGATGCCTCGTAGTGTGGCACAACACGTGTGTGAGTTTTCCGATGTATTCGCGTTCCAGAATACCCCCCGAGGATGCCTCGTATTGAGGCGAAACACGTGTGTGAGTTTTCCGATGTATTCGAGTTCAAGAATATCCCCCGAGGATACCTCGTATTGCGGCGAAACACGTGTGTGAGTTTTCCGATGTATTCGCGTTCCAGAATACCTCCTGATTATGCCTCGTATTGAGGCGAAACACGTGTGTGAGTTTTCCGATGTATTCGCGTACCAGAATACCCCCCCGAGGATGCCTCGTATTGAGGCGAAACACGTGTGTGAGTTTTCCGATGTATTCGAGTTCCAGAATACCCCCCGAGGATGCCTCGTATTGAGGCGAAACACGTGTGTGAGTTTTCCGATGTATTCGCGTTCCAGAATACCCCCCGAGGATGCCTCGTATTGAGGCGAAACACGTGTGTGAGTTTTCCGATGTATTCGAGTTCAAGAATATCCCCCGAGGATACCTCGTATTGCGGCGAAACACGTGTGTGAGTTTTCCGATGTATTCGCGTTCCAGAATACCTCCTGATTATGCCTCGTATTGAGGCGAAACACGTGTGTGAGTTTTCCGATGTATTCGCGTACCAGAATACCCCCCCGAGGATGCCTCGTATTGAGGCGAAACACGTGTGTGAGTTTTCCGATGTATTCGAGTTCCAGAATATCCCCCGAGGATACCTCGTATTGAGGCGAAACACGTGTGTGAGTTTTTAATGTACTTGTGTTCTAGAATGCCCCCAAAAATGCCTCGTATTGAGGCGAAACACTTGTGTGAGTTTTCCGATGTACTTGTGTTCTAGAATGCCCCCAAAAATGCCTCGTATTGAGGCGAAACACGTGTGTGAGGTTTCCGATGTATTCGAGTTCAAGAATATCCCCCGAGGATACCTCGTATTGCGGCGAAACACGTGTGTGAGTTTTCCGATGTACTTGTGTTCTAGAATGCCCCCAAAAATGCCTCGTATTGAGGCGAAACACGTGTGTGAGTTTTCCGATGTACTTGTGTTCTAGAATGCCCCCAAAAATGCCTCGTATTGAGGCGAAACACGTGTGTGAGTTTTCCGATGTACTTGTGTTCTAGAATGCCCCCAAAAATGCCTCGTATTGAGGCGAAACACGTGTATGAATTTTCAGATGTATTCGCGTTCCAGAATACCTCCCGAGGATGCTTCGTATTGAGAAGAAACACCTCAATATTCTGGAATGCGAATATATCGGAAAACTCACACACGTGTATCGTCGTCGAACGGTCAACACCTCCCGAGGATGCCTCGTATTGAGGCGAAACACGTTTGAGTTTATGTGTAGGAAAACATCGTGAGGAAACCTGCACACGCCTGCGAAGAAACTCGAAGGTTGTGTGTGAAGTCGACCAACCCGCACTGGCCTCGCATGATCTACATAAGTCCCGATCACCCTACTTCAGGGTAGGCTTGAGCCCCTCGGTGGGGACGTATATGAGCCGATAAGATGATGATGAAACTATGTTTTGATATTTTACCGAACGTTTTATTCCAAAACTACAATGTGACTGGTAACCTAAGATTTTGTAAATACGGTAAAAACTAATAGTTTTTTTCCCTATTCGGAGGAAGGGGGAGAGATGAATCATGCATAGCAATACAGCCCGGCTGTACTGGTTATGTGAGACTCACAGCTTAAGGCTGAACCTACCCACTAAACTCCCCATGGATTTAGGTCAATCAAGACCTGTAAATCCTTCATCGGTGCGACCCACAATTTTGGGAAGCGGGGAGCATAAGAAAAGAGGGGCTGCATTCAAAAGCACGTCGCCACTGGGGGAAGAGCTTTATAATTTACCTCTGCTGCATCAAGCGCCACCATATCTCGTTGACTTGCTGATTCTCGACACACTTTCCACTGCTGCTATCCCTCTCCATCAATTACCATCTCGCTCACACGCATCGGAAGCAGAGGTTAGAGCGCTAATGTCAAGGTTATGATGCACTTTTCATAGATCGAGGTAACGTCTGCGGTGCGCGTGATTCGGTGGTTTTGTTTGCCCTAGATTTGGAGCTTTGGAATTAGGTTCTGTCGAATGATAAGGTTTTTGTTTTCGTTGTAACTTGTGAAGTTGTGTTTTTTTTGATAAGAGCCTAAGTAGCGTAATGATATTATTAGTTGCAGGTACGGTGGATTTAGGTACGGTTTTACTCGACTGTGCTAGAAGCAGGGTTATGTTTTTCAAGTGTGCGTATGTGCGTATGTACACACGGCGACACATCAAGCTATACAAAACCAATATAAGCTGGCCGTGCGAGTCGCGCGACGCATGTGCGTTTCAACATACGTTAGGCCCGCGTATACTGGTTTTGTATAGCTTGATGTGGCGCCGTGTGTATGTATGTATGTTAATTTATTTGACACGCCCTGTAGCCTAAACGGCTGACGACGGCTTGTACCAGGTGTCGTTAGATTCGTTTTATCAGGCTGTCGAATAATTGAAAACGCTAAACACGTTAAAAAACCGACTTCCATCGCAACAAATTAGTACATTTTTGCATTACTATTTTTGGTTTTTGAAATTTTCTTCTAAAGTACTACACCGATTTTGATAAAATTTATATGGGACCACACGGGAAGCACTAGCTTTCAAATAAAAAAAGAATCATAAAAATCGGTTAACCCAGTCAAAAGTTCTGCGGTAACAATTATAAAAAAAAAACATACAGACGAATTGAGAACCTCCTCCTTTTTGGAAGTCGCTTGAAAAAAAAGTACCAACTATCAACGGTTGGTTCACGGCCGAACACCAGGCACACCACCTTACCTCTCGTAGAGTAGAAACACAACTCGTTCAGCACCACCCGGGGACACGTTCAGGGAGACGGTGGATGATCCACTGCGGATCGACGTTAGTAACTTCATCCCCCAACTGTGTTGAACCGTTTAACTTACCGGGTGCGGCAACGCTAAATACTGTGCCAGGACAGACATCAGTACCACAGAATAAAGATATATATTAGTATTAGCGTACAGAATGGACACTCCCTGCCGCTCTCTAGATCCGACCTCAACCCCTCCCCCCCACCGTCACGCAGATTGGGTACAGTTTGGTTACCGAACGAAAGGGTTGTCACACATGGGAAAGATACTATAAGATATCTTTATCTAACCAGATATCTAACTATATCGCTTTTCATAGAAATCAACGAATGTACACATGTTTTTCCCGTGTTTTGCATACAATTTTGGTGTGTCAGTACTTTAAAGTTACAACAGCCATAATAACTACTACACTCATTAATTGAAAAAAAAAACCAGACTGCATGAAAACTTAATCCCTCTTTTTTGGACAGTCGGATAAAAATTTTTCTTAAGTCGCTCACGAGATCAAGACCAATCTAACGACACCTCATCAGTACTTTGAAGTTACAGCAGCCATAATAACTACACGAATTAATTGAAAATAAAAAAATCGGCCAAGTGCGTGTCGGGCCACGCGCAATGTAGGGTTCCGTAGTTGCCATTATCGCGTCCATATCTTATTTTCAATTTTCTAAATACAGCGACTTAGTTGTTAGCGGGTGGGGACACTCGACTCCAACTAAATTTAGCACTTATAAGCCAATTTTTTTCGAAAACGGAACTCTAAATTATAAAATGGTTTCAGAAGACTCACAACTATTTTTAAGCTCTAACCAACGATACCCCACACGACTGGGTTTGATGAGAAAAAAAAATCATCCTCACTTTACTTGTAGGGGAAGTACTCTTAAAAAGTTTTTTTTTCCAAAATTTTTTTTCCAGTTCTCTCCGCGTTATTATTATACGAGTATATTATATCTTTGCCAAATTTCAACCCTTAACTACTGATAGTCTAGGACAGGCCGTGGACAGACAGACGAACAGACAGGCATGACGAAACCATAAGGGTTCCTTGTTGTACTGTGGAACCCTAAAAACCATACTGCATAACAAATTACCCCCTCTTTTTTGGCCAGCCGGGAACGAATGTATCTTATGTCACTCACGGGATCAAGACGAATGTATCTTATGTCACTCACGGGATCAAGACAAATGTATCTTATGTCACTCACGGGATCAAGACGAATGTATCTTATGTCACTCACGGGATCAAGACGAATGTATCTTATGTCACTCACGGGATCAAGACGAATGTATCTTATGTCACTCACGGGATCAAGACGAATACGTATCTTATGTCACTCACGGGATCAAGACGAATGTATCTTATGTCACTCACGGGATCAAGACAAATGTATCTTATGTCACTCACGGGATCAAGACGAATGTATCTTATGTCACTCACGGGATCAAGACGAATGTATCTTATGTCACTCACGGGATCAAGACGAATGTATCTTATGTCACTCACGGGATCAAGTCGAATGTATCTTATGTCACTCACGGGATCAAGACGAATGTATCTTATGTCACTCACGGGATCAAGACGAATGTATCTTATGTCACTCACGGGATCAAGACGAATGTATCTTATGTCACTCACGGGATCAAGACGAATGTATCTTATGTCACTCACGGGATCAAGACGAATGTAACGACACCTCGCTCGCCAAAATCCATCCAGCTTTAGGCTACAGAGCGTTCCAAAAAAACTACACCAAAGTAACTGCACCACAGTAATTACACCAAAGTTACAACACCACAGTTACTACACCATAGTAACTATACCACAGAAATAAATAAACATACATACATACACTCGAGAAACATAACCTTCCTTCTGGCGCAATCGGGTAAAATGTCAAAGACCTCGCAGAAACTTAGTACAGTGTAAACTCTATATAGCGACACTCAGGGGACCAGACATTTTGTGACGTTATTGAGAGTTTTCGTTATACAGAGAGAAATTTGCGTCATAATAACCAACTGGGTGTCAAATATATCTATATATGTATGTATTTAAACGTATATAAGTATGTATATCAGTCTCTGGTAACCCATAACACAGGGAATCCTACTTTGGGGCCAGATGACCATGTGTGATTTGTCCGAGAATATTTATTTATTTATTTATTTTATTTAACTAGGGTCAGAAAATTTTGACGTTTCAAAGAGTGAATCGTTATATCGAGTGACGTATTAGAGAGTTTACACTGTATTTTACTTCTATAATGGTATTGCAGCTGATATGCCAGACAGACTTAGCCAGCAAGCTTGTGGAAGTAGGCTGATCGGACGCGAACACAGCGTCATCATTTAGCCAGTGTTGCCAGTAATTAATCACGTTAACCCAAAAGTGTACACTCAAGCCAACCAGCTAAGTGAGATTTAAGTTACAAGAGTAAGGCGATTCGTTAGCTATACATGTCACTTTGAAAGACCAAGTGGCGTATTGGTTGGAGCCTCTGACTGCTAGGCTGAGAGTCGTGGGTTCTATTTTCACCCAGGGCAAATATTCGTTTGTTTGTTTCCTACTACAGCTTTTGCCCATGGCTTCGCTTGCATGGATATTATTTTTTTATGTCTGTATTCGAGGGTGCGGAGTGCACGAGCCACAAGCGACTCGCGAGTGTGGACTTAAACTTAGCATTCGACATTTGTTACTTGAAATTTGACATGAAATTTGACATTATGATTTTTGACGTTTGACAACCTTCAAAATAAGAACTATGCCTTTTCCCGGGATAAAAGTAATCTTTTTGTTCTTAGCCCTTCAAAGTATCTCTGTGCTAAATTTCAGCGAAATAAATTCAGTTGTTAATGATTGGGAGAGTAACATACAGACAGTCAAACACACTTTCAGATGTTTTAGTAAATAATATTGTTGCTATAGTTACCTATAGAAAACAACTTGAATTGTATTCCAGATTTAATTCATTTAAAAAACACATATTAAATATGTAAAATGGCCATTAAAAATTTAATATACTCGTAAATATAAAAGCCAGTAATATAATAAAAAACACGTTAATCTCGAATGCATAAAAACTTAAACCCTCTGTTTTGGCCAGTCGGTTAAAAATGTATCCTATGTCACTCACGGGATCAAGTTCATTTCAGATAAATCTAACTACACCTCTCACTCCAAAATCCATCAAGCCGTTTAGGCTACAGAGCATCCATACATACATACACTTGAAAAACATAATAACCCTCCTTCTGGCACAGTCGGGTAAAAAGGTAATACCAAATAAGATCAATTTTAAGACAAATCTTATAAAGCGTCTCAAAACTGCACTTACCAACCAAGTTTCTCAATACTTACAGCACAGAACATCCCCTCTCCATGCCGACCGGCACCAAAAGGTCTCGCAAGTTCAAGTATGAAGGGCACGGCCGCGACTCGTCGTTTCCCCCGGGCTCGCCTGCAAAGGTCACGCTGACCTTTCATTCACCATCTTCACTGCGGGACCTGTAGGTGTTTGTTTCGCCCATAGCGTCAATATAAACGCTGGATTTCGAAAGACAAAATTATTAAGGCGAGGCACTGATTGGAACGGTTGTCTCTGTATTTTTCTTAACGTGTAAAGAGTAAAGAAAATAACCACATTTTTTCAGATTTTCAATGGTTTTTCGTTTCAATCAAAAACTACAATGAAAGTGTTAAAACAGAATAACATTACATACTCACGTTGTAATATTATATCAAATATTGTTCTATATTTTTTTTATTTATTTTGAATATTAGTCACTAGAGTAGAAAGTAGCGGTGTAGATAGGTTGGTTTTTTTTTTCATCGTGCCAAAACTGCTCAATCGTGTTTCTAATAGCTTTTGACTTTAAGGAACATCATTAAAAATAATTGTATTTTTTTTCAACCTTGGATTTTCTATCGTTTAGGAGTAATTGACGTCAAAAATAACGAACATAAAATGGGTTTTTATTTCGTGTTTCAACTTCACAATACGCGTTCCTTGCTTCTTTGTCTTGTTATTCAATGTCAAAAAGAATATAAATTTAGTTCGGCTATTTGCCGCTAGACCAAAGATGACCTATTAATATTACATACAACAAAGATGACCTAATATTTGATTAGAATAGATCCAGACAAACTTGATTTAATGTTTAAGGTGCATGCTCGCTCAAATATTTGTGCGAACGGTGGCGCATCGGGAGCCGGGTCGTTCCTTTCCCTCTAATATGGTTGATGGGAGCGATGGCTGACTCTCGCGTTATTCTCGTGAGCGGGCGCTGTCCGTGGGAACTGGCCTCTCGTCAAAGGTATCAATGACATTTAATTAGTGACTTATTTATTTTTATGTATAACTTTTCGTGTCATATTGTTTTCATATTCTAATGACATAATCTGGTTTATTTCAAGTATTGAATTTTGACATTATTAACTGATGATCATTTATTTCTTGATTTGTCACAAATGAAATTATGTTATTATTATTTTATGACTATCAGAAAGAGTGTAATTTGCACCTATTTTGAATAAATACCTTCAATCTTGAATCTAATAATAAGACATCTTTGTCAGAGACAACCTATTGTGGTCTTAAACAGTAGGTTTAAGGACAAGAAAAACAAGGTTATTTTTATAAGTTTTCATAGGTTTCTACCAATCGTGATATTCCGTGGTTTGTAGTCAATTTGTTTTCGTATGAAGCGATATGTTTCGGTCAAAAACAGAGGGCGTATTCACAAAATCGTTTCCCATACAAACTTAAATTTACTACTTCTTGAAAATGAATGGGCCGATTATGATGAAACTTTATGCACATAAGCAAGTAACGAAATCCTAGTATGTGCATAGATTAGATTTTCAAAACAACGAGTTGTCACTAAATAACAGTGATTTAAGGTTTTCATAGTAATCTTGAAATTCGCTTATCTTTTTTAAAATAAAGTATTTCGAAAATACTTAAAGCGTCGGTGGCTCAACCGGTAACGACTCGGTCCTTCTAACCAGAGGTACCGGGTTCAAATCTGGACGGCCAATGTACCAATAAGTTTTTCTAAACTTACGTACATACTTACCGATTGCTTTAACGGTGAAGGAAAACATCGTGAGGAAACCTGCACACGCCTGCGAAGAAACTCGAAGGTTGTGTGTGAAGTCGACCAACCCGCACTGGGCCCGCGTGGTCGACTAAGGCCCTATCGCCCTAATTCAGGGTAGGCTCGAGCCTCTCGGTGGGGACGTGTATGAGCTGATATGGATTTCGAATAGGGGATCGGACTGCTAGTCATTTGAGTTACTTTTTATGATCTGTCAAAAACGACATTTAGTTCTAAAAATGTTTGAAATACCCACAAGTGACGTCATAGATTTTTAGCGTCATTGACGAACTTATTTTGGAATTTGATCAATTAAAAATTGAAGACGTGATGGAAAAACAAAACAAGAAGGTTTGTTTTTAAATTTCAAGAGGAGAGCAATTTAGGAAATCATATTTCAGAATTTATTTTTGATGCAGCCCATCCATTTTCAAGAAGAAATAATTTAAAATTTGTATGGGAAACAATTTTGTGAATACGCTCTTAAAGCATTAAAGCAGTTTTTAACCGACTTCAAAAAAGGAAGAGGTTCTGTGTCCCACTGTTTGTATTTTTTTCGTTTTTTATGCGTGTTCACCGATTCACTCTGTCAATTATGTACTGATTCTCAAATTATTTTTTATTATAAAGGGTATACTCCCGCCCGAGGTGGTATAATTGTCACCAAGTCAGGCTCTGATGATGGAATCCCAGAGAAATCAAGGGCAACCCCCAAATTTTATAGGCACGATGCATGTATCATAAACTCAAAAGAAATTGTAGGCCTCTTATTTGATTCGTCACTACTTTTGATTTCGTTATTGTTGGTTAATTTCGTGTATTCATATTATTTTATTTTATACTTTTGAGTGTTTTTTTTAAGTCGGTTTTTAGTTTTTTAAAACTTTTTTTTAGTACAGTTAATTTATGGAATTAATTTCTTTATCGCACATTACACTCTAGTCACTTGGCAAGAGATATGGCGAAAAAACCGGTCAAGTGCGAGTCGGACTAGCACTTCGAGGGTTCCGTACCACCACACCTCTCCACACTACTATATAAGAAATTGACAATGTTACCTATTCACATTACCAACAAAAGACATCAACGCGAGCGATAAAAATATGCTTTTTTTGTCATTCAGTTCGGACTTCTTAGAGCGAGTACGACTCACACTTGGCCGACTTATATTATTTGTTATTTTACTTCAGTATTAATACTATAATCACACAAAGTTTCACGATTGTATGTTTTATCATTTTTACGATAGAGCTAAATCAAAAATACTTCTAAAGACCTTTAAAAAAACAGGTTTTTTGTAAGGAGACCCACCTTATTTGTACGCTTTCCTAATTTCTAGTATTTGTTTGTTATGGCGGCAGCAGAAATACACATTGTGTGAAAACTTCAACTTTCTACCTATTACGGTTGATGAAATACAGCCCGCTGACGGACGGACAGACGGACAGACAGCGGAGGCTTAGTAATAGGTTCCCGTTGGTTGAACGGAACCCTAAAAAGTGTAATACTTTGACCGCCATGACACTTTTGCTAAGACTTTTGATGACGACGCTGTCATCAGGATACCTTGGAATAGATTATTTACGCTATTTTTACGTGGGCGCTGTAGCCTAGCGGTAAGCTGCCCTACTCATGTCAAATAAGTTTTGGGTTCGTAGCCAAATATTTAGTCACAATTTCGTGATTAATGATTTCTGGCCTCACTTAACATGCAGTCCGCACTTTTGAATCATCATTATTCTATTTCATCATCATCATATCAGCCGAAAGACGTTCACTGCTGGACAAAGGCCTCCCCCAAGGATTTCCACGACGACCGGTCCTGAACTGCCCGCATCCAGCGGCTTCCCACGATCCTCACCAGATCTTCGGTCCACCGCGTGGTCGCCTACGCTACATTTTCCCGTGCGCCGTCGCCACTCGAGAACATTACTACCCCCCCAACCATCTGTCCTACGAGCTGTGTGCCCTGCCCACTGCCACTTCAGTTTAGCGATTCTGTGAGCTATGTCAGTTACTTTGGTTCTTCTTTTAATTTATTTAGCATCAAACAATCTGGTAACACTGCTCGATACTTTACCATTCATTCTGCAACCGCCCGCAGTTGCAAGTGACGTAGTTAGTGAAATCAGTCCGTAAGTGGGTTGGTGAAAGAATCTCTCTGCGCATACGCCCGGCGGCTCGGCGGCGCGGCGGCGTGCTGCCACTGCGCAGACTGCCGACGTTTTTGCGCCAATGTTCTTTGTGTGAGTAGCTGGCTCCATCATAGAACTATAACTATTGCTAGAGAAACAAAGATAAAGGGATTTGAAAATTTTTGTATGGAGACTGGCATGCTGGAGTCCGCCGTATTTTTTTTTTCAAAATGACGTCGCACATTGAGACCTATATATTTGGATAGGGGACATACAGACAAACAAAAAATGTCATGTAACATAGTGTCCTAAAACGTCACGTTACTGAGATAATTGAATGTATAATATATTCCATAATAATTTTGATTATTTTGAACTTCTATATTATCTCAGAAACGTGACACTTTTGGCCAAAATGTTATATGAAATTTTTTGTTCTTCTATAGGTCCTCTATCTAAAAAACACAGGTTAGATTGTGCGACGCCATTTTGAAAAAAAATCAAAATGGCGAATCCTCAGTATGCCAATAACTTTCAAACCCCTTTGTTTTTATTTATTTAATTTTCTATTATAAGTCCTGTAATGATTTTTGGCGTGCAATAATAGTAGTTTATGCAACTGTTTTGTAATGACAGGTCTTAAAACATGAGTGTGTTTTAACGTAATGAGGCGAAGCCCAATTTTGTTATAAAATCACACGAGTGTTTTAAGACCTAAATGCAACAGTCGCATACATTATTTTATCTACATACATAGGTATTGTAAGTTCTCTAAGATGGGTTCAGAAGCCGTAGGGTAATGACCTGCATTGCTACAAGTGCTTTCTGTAAAATATCTATATATAGACTATAGATATTAAAATATTGCAATAAAAATAAAATTTAACAAATAGAGAAACAAATTATTTATATTGACATTTACATTGGAACAATGGTATATACATATTTAACCGGTCTAGTACCGGACTACAACAAAGAGACACACGATTATGTATCTTATTTATTCACAAGTTGAGTTAAAATTGGTGCCCTCTCTACTGGAACGTAAACGTTCCAGAGAACTTGAGGGGTTAATGGTCCTGGATTTATTGTAGTGGGAGGGTCTCGGTTGAGACCCACTTGAGATTTGACAGCTGTTCCAAATTTAAACGCATGCCTAAAGTTACAAAAATCGATACTGTAATAACATTAAAGTACAGATTTTACCCACTACCACAGACAAGAAAGTTCTCATAGTAAAATTATTGTCATAAAGCTGGTCATTACCTACGGATTTTGAACGTATTTTAGAGGACTTATGTAATATGATATGTGTGCAGTAGATAAAGTATATTTACTTAATTAATTACTTAAAATACCAATATAGAGACTTATCTGTTGCAGAAAAGAGGTATCCGCGCCATCTACCAGATACGATCGCGTGAGTCGTTACAGATTAAGTTTAAAGAAATCAATATTTTAACTGTTGCTAGTCAATTTATATAGGGTGTCAATTAAATGGTTAGCATAGTATTGTTATTTCTGTGAGCAGAAAAATATAATCGGTGAGCAGAAATAGCTAATTGGTCAGCAACTCATGGTCAGCAAACATTTCAAAATCAATCAGCAATTTATGTCATTCTGGATGGCTGTAATTATTTTAAACATCCCCGTACTACACTCTTCCTACAGTGTTGAGTGGTCGACGGAGCCCCTTCGGGGCTCCTACTTCTGTGTTCTCATGTTAAACCTAACACTACGACTGTGCGGGGAGGCGAGCTTAGCTCGCCTCCCCGCACAGTCTCCGAACCTAACGGATCCGAGTCGGGGTGCTCCGCAAGTCCGAGCTCGCTTCGCTCGCTCCCGCTTCCATTTAGAACTCCCCGTACCACACTCTTCCTACAGTGTTTTCTGCCGCTCAATCATGAAATCTTGCCGCTCAAGTAGTTATTTTGCGGACTGAATGTTTATTATGCAGTTACATTATATTTATTCCATTTATATATGAAAACATCATGTAGGTACGTTCGTAAGAATTTGCATTTATTTCCTAAAAACAGTGACAGGCATAATTTGTATTTAAGTAATATAGGTAAATAAAATTGATATAGCCTTTTCGAGGCTGAATAAGGTTAAAATGTCATTTGTGGGGCAGTGTATAAGATTCTACAATAAAATTCCAAAAAATGTAACTAGTTTGTCAGAGAATGAATTTAAGACTCATGTCAAAAAACGCTTGTGCTCTAGAGGATAATTCATATTATTTTGAATCAATTTATAAAATGACGTGTAAAGTATTTTTTTTTACCAATAAATTATTATGATTATGATATTATAGAATAATAGATTATGTAAATGACAAAGACATAGAGTTGATTCTATAAAAAATATCATTACCTGACACTGTAATCTGAATTGTGACCTTATTTGTAATAGACAATAAGTTTTTTTTTTACTTTTTAAAAGTACTTGAAGTACTTGAAATAAATATTTTTGATTTAATTTGCATTTCTTGAAATGACTCTTTTTAATACTCCCATGAAAGAGGAGTGAGAAATAACTTATCGTGGTTTCTAAAGTCGGACTTTTGGTTTGTTTGTAACGTTTTTGACGAAACCAATTTTGACGAAATTTTGCGTGCAGGTAGCCTGTCATGGGAAAGGACATTGGTTACTTTAATGTGCAGTAAACCTTCGTTGGTAAGAAAATGTTATGTTTGTTTACTTACCCACGAAACGTCAGTTTATTGCATCTAAATTATAGTACTTGATTTTGTTTTTTTATATTCACAATTGGTAAGCCCTTGGCATCATCTCACCTGATGGTAAGTGACGATGATTTTTTTGAAACGTGAAGAAACTAGCGCCATCTAGTATGATGGTACGGAACCCTTAGTACCAGCGCCATCTAGTATGATGGTACGGACGGAACCCTTAGTACCAGCGCCATCTAGTATGATGGTACGGACGGAACCCTTAGTACTTGCGCCATCTAGTATGATGGTACGGAACCCTTAGTATCAGCGCCATCTAGTATGATGGTACGGACGGAACCCTTAGTACTTGCGCCATCTAGTATGATGGTACGGAACCCTTAGTACCAGCGCCATCTAGTATGATGGTACGGACAGAACCCTTAGTACCAGCGCCATCTAGTATGATGGTACGGACGGAACCCTTAGTACTTGCGCCATCTAGTATGATGGTGTGGCACCCTTTGTGTGCGGTTCTAACTCGCACTTAGCCGTTTTTTTAAAAATAGTGTTTGCAAGTTTTTGTTTTTAGTTTTTTTTATTCACAATTGGTAAGCCCTTGGCATCATCTCACCTGATGTATGATTTGTATGTCTTTCGGTATTCTATAGAATTAATTTCGGAGAGTGTGCTCAAGAACTGCACGACCTCATTCTCCCAGCTCCATTCCACCTTCGGTCAACGTGACGCTGGGGGAGGTTTCACCCCTTTGTTGGTAATATTCAGCCTATACGCACGAAGCGTTACGCCTCCTCATTTATTATGCGGACAGCGACGGAGTGGAAATCCTTGCCTTCGTCTGTGTTTCCCGACTCTTACAATTTGGGGATGTTCAAAGCGAGAGTGAACGGGCATTATTTGAGTTTGCGTGTACCATCAGGTGATGTCACATTTACCATCAGGTGAGATGTGGTCAAACGCGCTCAAATGTTTTGATAAAAAAAAAACATCGGCCAATCAGTCAATTATGTGTCTGCAATTTTTTTAATTATTCAAGAAGCCGATAAATCTTTGCAATTGGGTTCTATATCTTAAGAAGAGAAAGAATGCCTTTTCACGGCTCGGTGGAGAAGAGGGGGGGGAGGGCCAGTAACAGATTAAACCGCCTCCGTAGCTCAGAGGCAAAGTTCACTGGCTTTACACAGGAGGTCGCGGGTTCGATTCCCGGCGGGGTCAATTGTAAGACTCGGTTTGGTTGGTGGTAGAGCATTTTCTAAGCCCGCCTGGCTAGCTACCACCATCTTATCTAAGTCTTGTCGCCAAATATCAATGTTGATATCATTGGTGTGTTCCGGCATGAAGATAAGATAGCCAGTTCCCCATTGCGTTGGGGAATCTTGATAAGCCCGCTTCCATCTTCGGCAACATCGTCACTTACCACCAGGTGAGATGTTGTCAAGGGTTTACCAATTGTGCATAAAAAAAAAATCAAAGACGTTGCTGAGAAAAGAAAATCTTTATGACTGTCTTTGAGGGTGAGTGGTACGCGAGCCGCAAGTGGCAATGAGCGTGGAAATGTGTTTTCTCCAGATCCCTATCCCAGATCGGGCTACTGTGATTACCAGTCCATGTCACTCCTCAACCATCTCTGAGCATAAAATCACAACAATCCATTGTTACGTTGCGATTTTAAAGAAATTAGCCAAATAAGTTTTCTTTCAGTTCCTTACGGAACTGCAGCGGGCTATGCTGTTTAAAAAGTAGTATATTTCCTTTCCCGTTACACATGCTACCTGCATGCCAAATTTCATCAAGATTGGTGAAGATGTTGAAGCGTGAAAAGGTAACCAACAAATTTTCACATTTATAATATTACTAGCTTTGTCCCGCAGCTTCGCCCGCGTGGAAATCGTTTTTATGACTGTCTTTAAGGGTGATTAGTAAATTATGTTGTTTCCTACCTACTCAACCATCTCTGTGCAAAAAATCACAACAATCCATTGTGCCGTTGCGATGTAAAAGAAATTAACCAAAAAAAGAGTAAATTTTATTTTTATTTTTAGTTCTCTCAGGAACTGTATCAGATTATGCTATTTTCCCGGCATAAAATGTAGCCAATGTCCTTCCCCGTGGCACAGGTTACCTGCATGCAAAATTTTGTCAAGATTGGTTGAGGTGTAGAAGCGTGTAAGGTAACAAACAAACAAACACATTTTCACATTTATAATATTAGTAAGGATTTGTCAAACTCTCTGTACACCATGCTTGTTATTATATCATTATGATCCATAGATCTTTAGATCGTTATTAATTTCGTAGCTGAGTGAACGAAATTGTATTAGCAAACTTATTCAATAAAAAACTAAAATAAAAGTATAAAAAAGAATAACATTTCTCAGTTTCTATTATCATAACAAATATTTTTGTATATTTTTTCAAATTTTACTCATAACTAGAGTTGAAAGTAACGTTGTAGACCTATCTTTAGACTTTCTTTCTATCGAGCCAAAATTGCTCAATCGTGTTTCTTGTAGCTTTTGACTTTAAAGGACATCATCAACAATAAGAGCATTTTTTCAACCTTGGGTTTTTTATCGTTTAGGAGTAATTGACGTCAAAAATAATAAAAATCTGTAATATTTCCACCTTTACCAAGCTATAATGTAAGTCATCTATATTGCCATACCACACAATAGCATTCCTAAATGAGTTTAATAAATTTCTCGTCAATCTAACACCATCAATGCGACAAAAACTGTCGTTTGCGTCTGCGCGCGCGCCGCAGTCAATTATGTCAATTTTCACATCCGACTTTCTTCCAAGTTTCGCGCCATCCTGTGAACTTGACTCTTTCTCTTTCACACCATTGTTTGCGAAGTGAGATGTCTAATAAAATGTGACCCAGTTTGTTTTATGTTGTTAGAAAACTGTGTAAGCCGGTGATTGTTTGCGACCTTTAATTGTCAGTGCCTAATTGTTGTTTTTTTTGTTGGAAAATTATAGCTTGTGAGAAAGAACCTAGATGAAATATTTAGTTATCATCATATCAGCTCATATACGTAACCACCGAGGGGCTCGAGCCTACCCTGAATTAGGGCGATCGGGACTTATGTATACCATTCTGACCCATTGCGGGTTGGTCGACTTCACACACAACCTGCGAGTTTCTCCGCAGGCGTGTGCAGTTTTCCTCACGATGTTTTCCTTCACCGTAAGAGCGTCGGATAAACGTACATATGAAATCTTAATTCGAAATCACATTGGTACGCGGCGGGATATTATACACCAGAACTAAATAAAAGATAATATCTCGCAGGTGTGAAGTCGACTAACCCGCACTGGGCCCGCGTGGTCGACTAAGGCCCGATCACGGTAGGCTCGAGCCCCTCGGTGGGGACGTATATGAGCTGATATGATGATCTAGCACCTGAGTTTCAATAAAAAAAAACTTTACGTCTCGTCACTATAATTATCTCACTCATCTGTGGTCTTGTTTTCTAAACTTTTCAATGTACTTATTTCACAATAAATTTAGATGTAACACCACATTAAGTGTGAATACAAAATAAATAATTTTCGAAAAACTTGAAAATTTTTAGGTAAAAGCTTTTAATATTGCATTGTCACGCGATATACATATCCATGCAAAATTTCGGCTTAATCGGAAACCAGAAGTGGGTAAAAACTTGCAAGATTTCACCCGAACAAACACACATACATGGCAAGTTAAATAAAAGCTTGTAAAAAAACCTAACCACTCCGGGAGTGCCGATAGAAGTGAAAACTTTTTACAGTTTTATAAGTTTTGACCCTGCGAGTGTTCCTGGTAAGGTCTCCGTTACACAGTTACAGTGTTGCGAGTTCAATGTTTTTTTCCATCTCATAAAATGCCTATAAGTTTTGACCCTGCGAGCGAGTTCTCCTGATGCGGTGTCGGTTACGTTACAGTGTCGCAACTTCGATTGTTTTATCCCATTTAAAAAAATGCCCAACGCGCCTAAAAAAGTTTGTACTTTAAAAAAATTTAACAGTTTAAATAAAATAAATAAACAAATATTCTGGGACAAAGCACACATAGTCATCTGGCCCCAAAGTAGGATTCCCTGTGTTATGGGAACCCGATACTGATATACTTACTTATATACGTTTAAATACATTATATAGATATTTAACACCCAGACACAGAGCAAAAAAATATGTTCATCATACAAATGTTTGCCTTGGGTGGGGATCGAACCCACAACTCTCGGATCAGCAGTCAAGAGCAGTACCCACTGAGCCAACGAGTCAGTTTGTTTAAAATCTACTTTATTCTACAACCACTTTTTATTATTATTTACAATTGTACTTTGCAAAATAGCCTGTCTATCCTTCATGTTGGAATTAATGAAAATTAAAAACAAGTGTGGATATAATATGCACACAAAGAACTAAAAATAAAAGATAATAATAACTAGAATTTAAGTTTAAGTAATTATTTAAAGCAAGATATTTACGTTGGCAGATAATTTAACTCTTTTATATGTAGGTGTGTACGCGTAGGATAGAAAAAAAAACTAAGAAATAAGTTAACAAAAATCTCCATTTATTTTACATTAATTTACATTTTACTTAAAAAACTTCTCGAAAAATATAACATTTCATAAGACTTAATACAATATCGTGTTAGTCTCCTCAAGGGTCACTCCCAAATGGACCAAGGAAGGATTTACAATAAAAATAATTACAAAATTACAATTTAAAATAAATACTTATCACTAATCTTAAGTACTAGCAAAAGGTACTTTTAGGGCCAGACTTCACGCGCCCGACTAACGTCACATGTGAAACACTTTTATTTAAGTGAAAAAAATAAAAATAAATTACAAGGTTTCGTTCCATAAAAAAAATATTTCTGTACTTATATTAAAAATTATTTCATCTCATTTTGACAAAATGTGTTTTGATATTAAATATTTAAAAGTTATTTTTAAGGTGCGAGCATTTTTACCCGATTACCCAAAAAGGAAGGTATTGTTATTCCGGTTTATGTATGTATGTCTGTTTCTTTGGCTGAGCCTGCAGCCTAAGCGGTTTGAGTGTGAGGTGTCGTTAGATTCGTCTTAATCCCGTGAGTGACATAGGATACATTTAACGCAACTGCCAAAATAGAGGAATAATTTTTCTATGTATGTAGTTGGGTTTTTATTTTTATTAAATTGGTGAGGTTATTAAAGTAACATCTAGCGTTTCACAGATGCGCGTTATAAAATGGATAAAACACTACACAATATTCGAGATCGATTACAAGATACTGTTAAGAGCCTTATCATAGGCCGCGTAAAGTCAACACCGGCCATTCCATATTCGAATGGTTTTCTAATATTAGATTAATATCAATCGGTCGAAACAGGAATAGACCTCCGTTTACTGGAATTTTTAAGATTTAATTTTATAGTATAAGCTTTCATTTCAAAATTCAAAGATAGCAATGATATAAGGTGCATTTTTTAATGAAATGCGATTTAATATTAACAATATATTTTGCGAAGAATTTACACATAGATTTTTTGACTGAAGTAGTCTTAACAAACTAGTGTTATATTGGAATTAGCAAACATGGCTAGTGCAACACCAGGTATGCCCCTTAGACAGGGTGACTTTTAATTAGTTCTTGATAACAAAAGATATGCATGTTTTTTAATTTTTTTAACTTGTATTCCAAGTTCTAAGTAGATAGTATGAACTTAGTATTAGGGTATTAGGTAGATTGTATAACATTTAAAAGTGTTTAAAGAAATGCCTAAAATGCCTTTAGGCAAACGTAGTGTGGGACTCCCCCCCCCCCCTGGCGACAGCAGGATGCACAGGTGTAGGTGGCGAGCCTTGGGGGGGCCTATGTCCAGCAGTGGATTAACACGGGCTGATGATGATGATGAAATGATAAACATAAATTTTCGGTTTTAATTTTTGCTCGATCCCGTTTAAATAATTTTGTAACAGAATGAACTGTGTACTCTAGATCGTTCATCAAGGACACAATAATTAATATAAATAAGGATCAATCAATAAAGTATAACACTTGTATCCGTATGTTTACAATTACAAGTCAGTGCTGAAGTCAAGAAGAGGATTTACCCAATTTTCTCGAGGATGTGCGAATTGCGCAAGGGTAACACGCATTTATAAATAAGTATTGGGTGCTTATTAGACATTAATGTCCGTTAAATATGAATTATGTAGTCGCTCTAATGTAGGATTTCTTTTACAAATAAGTGTCTCAACGTCTCAACGTCTGCTACATCTAACCACTTATTGAGGGGGCCTGGAGACCTAAAATACAGGAAATTGTATTTTCCTAGTTTAGGCTACAGTCCCCCATTAACTATGTTATACTAAAGAGTGGCCCGCAGGAAATTTTCTTTTTGTTTGCTTCTTAACTTTTGAACGCGTGGAGGGGGAAGCGCGCTGGTGGCATCAATCGGTAGCTTGGTTCTTGAAATTTTGTTCGCCATGAGTCAGTTCACGGGTGAGCAGGGTGCTTTCGCTGTGCATAAACCTTACGAAGACAATAATTTGCGTGTAATCGTAGCAGTGTCAAAGTGCCCCTTCGATTAAGCACTGGATAAATAAACTTCAAAGAGACCGGTCCTGTTATGCCACGTCGCCGCCCAGGTCCCGCACGTACTGCTTGAACCGAAAAAAGAGCGCACTGTGCAAATGATACCGAACTCTTAATAAACGCCTAACAATTACACACGAATTATTGTTTCCGAACAAAATTTCAAGAACCAAGCTACCGATTGATGCCAACAGCGCGCTTCCCCCTCCACGCGTTCAAAAGTTACGAAGCAAACAAAAAGAAAATTTCCTGCGGACCACCCTGTACGAAAAAATTTTAAAATATTTGAGACAAGTTTATGGTGAGAAAATAAACAAAATTGACTGATTGATATTTTAAGACTGCAATATAATTTTGTGTAGTTTGTGTTACACGTAGGTGTAAGTTATCATAAACCTATGAAAATGTTTTTAAAAGTGAAGGATCGTTGATACAGAACAGATGACGCCAGACGTATTTTTATTTATTTGGGACTTAGTTCTCCACTTTCATTTGTTTTAATTTTTAACCGACTTTAAAAAAAGGAGGAGTTTTCTCAATTCGGCCGTATATTTTTTTATTTTTTTTTTATGTGTGTCCGCGGATAACTTCGTCGTTTATGAACCGATTTTGATGAGTGTTTTTTTTTTGTTGGAAAGGAGATATCCCAAGGGTGGTATTATGATAAGGAAACCAGGATCTGATGATGTCATTCCAGAGAAACCGAGGGGAACCTTATTTTCCTGTTTGAAGTCGTTTTTTTTTTGTTTAAATTTATAATTTAAATTTATAAGAGGAAGCTAATACTGTCGATAGAATTATCCAATATTAATAAAAATATTGAGTAGATATTTCTTTCTGATACTTCAATAATTTACTTGGAAATTATGTATCTAATATATTTAAAAAATATTTATATTGCAATTGTAATATATCTAGAACGAACGACGAAATAAAGGCATTCTTTTTTTAAGACAGACCTCCCAAACGTCAAAATTGAATCAGATCGATTGATGATACAACCGATTCGCCCAGAAGCCCTAAATACCTCAATAACATTGCGCAACACCGGCGCGAAGTCAATCAGTATAGTTATGGTAATACCCTGCCGAGGCTGATTTTTTACCGTCCGCTTCCCGGACGCGGGAGGGGGGGGGGGGGGGGCAGGTTCCGCAGTTCGCGTGCGCGTGCGCGTCGATATACTTTAATATCTAAGCCAACTATTGAGTATCGAGTAATGCATGATCCACAGATATGATAATTAAGGTTGGATTGGAAATGTGCGCTATGCAGGCGCGCCTCAAGTATGATTAGACAATCATACCTAACCGAAGCACGCGTTCATACTTTTTATTCGCGTGTGGTTGTGTGTAACGTACAGACATACTCTCGAAATGGTGTGAGACACAATTGCAGCCCTGTGTTCTAAGTGTGTTTTGTTTATTAGTGCGCGCAATTCTTGTATATTTATTATTGTTGCTTTTGTAGTGGAGTTGATGGGTGACTCACCCAGGGTGAGAGACAGGCGGCGACGCTGGGTTTCAAACAAAAGAGTGACTATTGCCAATCCAACCTTATTTATCTTATCCGTGGCTTGATCGATGCGACCATGCAAGGAGCGATCTTAGGCCGCAGTCTTGTTAATTGAAAACGACTTCTATCGCAACAACTTAGTACAATTTTGTATTACTATTTTTGGTTTTTGTTAATCTTCTAATAAAGTACTACACCGATTTTGATAAAATTTATATGGTGCCACATGGAGAGCACTATCTTCTAAATAAAAAAAGAATCATCTAAATCGGTTAACCCAGTCAAAAGTTCTGAGGTAATACACATAAAAAAAACATACAGTCGAATTAAGAACCTCCTCCTTTTTGGAAGTCGGTTGAAAAGAGCGTAATATATATATACAGGGTGTAACAAAATTGGTGTAGGTCCCGTTAACTGGGGCTTCTACTCATAATACTAAACAAATTTATTTTTACGACTTTGCTGAAAACGTAAAAAAATATTTTTACTCTTCATACAAATCGATCATCTGATCGACCGATTTTGTGCATTTTAGTATGGACGGTCCCAATTTTTTTAGAATTGACTATGGGGGTTCTTTGGGAAAAGTTGTTCAGTATGACGTGTGGAAGCCCCAGTTAACAGGACCTACAGCAACTTTGTTACACGCTGTATACTTTGCCAAAGGTACGCGATGGACCGATGAAAAAGCGCCGTCTCGCCCCGGGCTGGGTCGTCAAGTTCTCACTGCGCTACCCTTGTCACCGCTGCCGTTGCCGCCACCGCTCCCGCTTCTGCTCTTCTCGAGAATGCGGCATCCGGTAAATGGAGGGAGACGTCCAATCTAGACCACTATTTTTGACGTGATAACGTCTTATAAATTGATATCGTGGTCCCGTTACGCCAGTGTGACGTCATTGTCACGTTACACCTGAGCCAAATGTGCAAGCGAGAGTTTTACTTGTACTTGCTTGGGGCTTGGGGCCTGAGGCCTGGGGCCTTGGGTTAAATTTAAGTTGTACAAGTTTAGGGTCAAGGCCAAGGTCATGGTCAAGTTTAAGATTAAGTTAAGTTAAAAGGATTAAAAGTACTAGGCTTCCAGGATCTTACAAGAGGTGTTCCAAGTCGGTCGATTCTCTGTAAGGAAATGCCAAAGAGTTAACTGACCGACTATGGGCAGTATTTTGCATCTCCTTAAAGATGGAGCTGAAGAAGTTTTACTTCAGTCGTGTGGTCTAAAGCACACACGGGTTCGGCATGTGACACGTTATCGCGTTAAATTATAAATGTACACCGACTTTACTCACAACATCGTATTTTTACTTTTTTACGTATCCACTCGTTACTACATTTCGCTTCCTCTAAATCATTGGAATCCTTTCAACAGAAACAGCTAAGCTTTTTAGGGTTCCGTACTCAAAGAGTGCCGCTAACCCGACCCTATCACTAAACCTCCGCTGTCCGTCCGTCAGTCTGTCAGCGGCCTGTATTTCATGTACCATAATAGGTGTTTTTTTTTTACTATTACCGATATAACACTATTAATAAACACATAATTAAAATTAATAAGAAACGTAATTTTCTCAAACTTGAAAAGTATAAAAAAAGTACAAAGTGCTAAATCTTGTACGAGAGTATACTTAACCCTTTGTGTACGAGTCCGACTCTCACTTGGCCGAATATATGTTTTATGATACGCGTCCATATGCTTGTTAAGAGTAAGAAATTAAAAAAAAAAATTATAGACAAGATCAGATATGATTAGAGGTAAGGTACTTAAATTAAATCGTACCTACCTTAACTGTCAGATTAATATTTAAAAATCGTTAGCCTCGTTTGCTTTGTCATTTGTATTAAAATAAGTACTTACCTATTCATAATTATACAACGTAAATACTAAATAAAAATATTTTTTATTAAAAATTTGACTATAAATAGGTAATCGAAGTAATAATTCATATATATTAATATAAATGAGAGGAAAATATTTCACGCACATTTTTTAGACGCGCGTAGTTCTGTGTCAGATAATTAAAATGTGCTGCAAAACTGAAAAACCTTCAACGATGTGATTACACGTTGCAAAATGAACAACCTTTATTTATATAGATTATAAACTTATAATTTTTGAAAACTTTCCCATAGATGGTACTCAACACCTCGTACTGTTGTGTTACTATACAATTTTTGTAAAGCAAATAAAAAAAATTAAAAAAAAACTCAACACTATCAATACTTTTGGACGTTTCAACTTCTGTAGATCGTAGTAAATACCTTAGGAAGTTGTTAAGTTTATAACGTACAGTCGGCTGAAGGTTTTTGTGAAACTAGCACCCTCACTACACCTTTATCTAATTACAGGTAATTAAATAATTAATACACAATGAGACGGAAATCCTAACTATCAATAAAGTCTAAGTTGATGTGATTAGCTTGTTTGAATTTTAAGTCTTTAATAATATTAATGAAAAGGCAACATACAAAAAAAAATATAGGGTTTTCTGGACACATAATACTTGCTTTTACTTTCTAAACTGGAAGTCATACAAATTATTTTTTATTTAAAAAATTACATGCATCAGACTGTACTTTTGCATTAACACTTTAACAGTGTAGCGTATATAGTACACGGGAAGCACTTCCGCCGAGTTCGTGTACCTTATGAGGTACACGAGCCCTGTGTTACTCTATGGGCTCACACATACGGACGTATGATATTTTTCAGAACACTTGTATGGGGACCGTTAATGTATTAATAATTATTTAAGTTCTATACGATTCCTTTTATATGATTAAAGCTTAACATGTATGATGTTGCACGATCTATTCTTAGTTTCAAAGCAAATACGAGTAAGCCAACGAAATGCTAATTAAGATAACAAAAATATACAAACGAATATCTATCTACATGAAAATAAAGATTGAGAGCCTTATAACTAGTCAACATTGCACTTGTCCATAGCGTAAACTAGGGTTATTTATAATTAAGTACAAGTATATTATGTAAACATACCTTAAATTAAAAGTTTTATAGAAAACAATGAATAAATAGAAAACAGTTGAACTAGTATCTACTCGTTACAAAGTGCATGTTATGATTGTTAAGAATATCAATGTTACTTGCTAACAAAATTTAAAACAAAAATTTAAGTACCGGCGCTACAGTAAATCTTACGATTTAATAACCCGAATTACTAAAAGCCTGATTAATATGTGATAATTAATTAAGACGGCTTTTCCTCGTGGCATCAGACTAGCTGACTAACTAAGAAAATTTTAAAGATTTTCATGCCGTTACTGTGGAATATTAAAAGCGCTATATGTAAGACTACAACTTTTGTTACCAATATTCTGCAAATAAATATTTTACTTACTTAAATACATACTTAGATTTTACTAGGCGGCCCTCTCAACAACGCTCCAAACCACACACAAATTATAATATTTAGGTCTCTCTAATGAGAATGTTGAGAATAGTACGAAATCAATGATGATCTCAGATCAAAGCGGGCTTCACTAAGTCACATTGGTAAATCTACTAAGTCATGTTTTTAACCTACCAAGTCACGTTGGTGAATCTACCAAGTCATGTTTGTAATCCACTATGTCACATTGGTAAATCTACCAAGCCATGTTTGCAATATACCAAGTCCCGTTGGTAAATGCACCGAGTCATATTTGTAATCAACAGAAGTAACTAGTATCTCATCTGTGTCTACAGTAACTTTGATAAATCTACCATGTTATGTTGGTAATCTAACAAAACACGCTACTAAATCTACCAAGTCGAGTTGGTAAATCCTAATATTAACCGTCTTTAGGGCTTTAAAGATAACATAAATATAAAGCTGAATCGAGAGAAACCCACAGGTAAAAAAAAAATATATCCTCAAAGGGGACTTCAGTTTTGTGACAATAAACTTGGATTCATGTGTAATCATCTGAAAAGGTAAACATACTAGCTAGACCGTACAATGATTCGGCGCCATTTTGTTATACCCTCATCCCAAATTGTAACGAGTACATACTAATTACTTATTAGCAATGTACAGTTCCATTTTGAATCTTACATTTAAATACACGAACTTCGTACTGTAGTGCAAACTGTACTTAAACTTTAAAAGTAAGAGTCAAATAATTAGGTTCCACGATCTTCATCACTCATTTACACTCACACACACAAACATACTTTCTACAATCTACAAAATGCTTCGTTTTGAGCTAGTTGCGGCGCAAAGTCTCTGCTAATCCCTCCCGATCCTTTTGTGGATCTGCTGGTGTTTGATTAAATGCGCCTTCTGTCGAAACGCCTTTGCACAAACGTCACACCTAAAAGGTTTTTCCCCTGTATGCGTTCTGAGATGCACCTTGATATTAGATTTGTTTAAAAACCCTCTGTTGCATATCCCGCATCTATGTACTGGCTTTTCCTTTCCTAATAAGCCGCTTAATTCTGCAGCAGTCGAAGGAAACGATAAACTGCCGTGTATATTAGCACCGTTTTGAGATTGTTTCGCCTTAGCACGACTCCTTTTACTTTTGTTTGAGGGTGTGATTGTCGTGGTGTGCGCGTGAGGGTAGCCCAGAAGCCGTTCTGGACTGCAAAGACCATCCTGTTTCAGACTTAGAGCATAATGGGAAGCGTACCGGCCATTTAGAAGACTACTAACTCCATCTGTTGTTGATACGGCATTTCCAGGTGGTGATGACGTCGATATGACGTCCATTCCATAGCTGGTTGAACTCGGCGCTTCCTGTTTAACGGGTGGACCGTTTTGAAGTCTGTTTTGAAGGAGAGCCGTTGGCATGTACCCATGTGTCAGTAAAGCCTGAAGTGTCGATCCTGCTTGCAAGTTCTTCTGTAGAAACTCTTGATTTTTTGTGAATTCCTGATTCTTACATGAGAACTCCATACTGGAATGATGACTGGTCTGAGGTGCAGGCGGTGAGCTTGGTAACCCAAACTCGGCTGCCAAATCCTGAGATACAATTTTATCGCCATGCTGACTGCACGCTCCCGCTATCCATGCGTCGATGTCCATCCAGCTGTCTCTCGAGTCATTTCTATCCGGGTCCTCAGGTTGGGAAGGTACTGTCGTGTCCGCGATAGCTGAGCCAATAATTGCTGCTATGTCCTCTATTGAGCTGATATCATACATGTCCTGTTTGTTGCTGTCTTCGAACAGTTTAGCTGGAGGCGAGCAAGATGCAGCGCAAGAGTCCGCTGCACCAGATGCTGTGGATTCCGCGAAAGGTTTAGTATCTTCTAGCGCAAAGGGTTTAACGTCCTCCAAATCTGGCGGCTCAGCGTCAGCGGCACAAGTTGACGAGGACACCACATCGTGGTCTCCGTACCCGCTTTGCGTTGGATAGTTGTTGTTTTCTTCTGGAAGACGTTGAGCGATAGCGTGATAGTGGTGGCCGGAGATGCCATTGATGGATAGGTGGCCTGTGTAGCCAGTGAAGGGTGGGAGAGGTTTGAGCTCAGCGAGGGGAGGCGGAGCTAGGAGAGAGTCGAGAAGGTCGTGCGCTGGTGGGGGGGAGGAGTCCAGTTTGGGGTCGAGCCAGCAGGAGCCGAGCAGTAGCTCATCGCCCACCCCCCCGCACTTCATGCCGCGCCTCACCGCCAGCCCGCCGCCCAGGGACATCCCACCGCTGCCATACTTGGACGCCGCCACCCTGCCGAGCTTGCTGCAACAATAGAAAACGACCTAGTTAGATGTTATTCTGGAACCCAATTTAGTGTTTCTGTCAAAACTAATGTTGCCATAACCAAACTCTATAAAACTCTCTTAAAGGAATAGTATAATAGGGTATTTGACAGTGTTTAAAATAAATTAAAAAATATCATTCACTAAATAGCATTTCTCCTACAAAAGCATAAAAACTTATTCATTTAACATTTTATTCTTATTTCAATTATATATTTTTATCAAAATCACTAAATTAGTTCGTCAAAGACAATGACGTCAAAGTTTGTAACACGAACAATTTCAGAACAAAATGTAGTTTTTGACAGTTGTTAAAAAGTAACTCAAATGACTGGCAGTCAAATACCGGATTATAATAATCAGGGATCACTTCGTTGTCTATCAGACCCTTTTTCTAAAGACCACAAGGAGGTGTCGATTTGAAATTACGATTAACATCAAACACATGGCTGTAAAAAAATTAATCTTCTAAGTCAAAGCAATAAAAAGATTTGGCTATTTTCGTCACATATTTTGATCGTCATCATCATCATATCAGCCCGACCGGTCCTGCGCTGCCCGCATCCAGCGGTTTCCCGCGAACTTCACCAGGTCGTCGGTCCACCGTATGGGAGTCCTGCCTAAGCTACGTCTTCTAGTGCGCGGTCGCCACTCGAGAACTTTACTACCCTAACGGCCATCTGTTCTACGACCTATGTGTCTTGCAAACTGCCACTTCAGTTTAGCGATTCTGTGAGCTATGTCGGTTACTTTGGTTCTCCTGCGGATCTCGTCATCGTCATTTCTAAACCTACAAGTAAGTAATTTTAAACCTACAGGGTACCTACTACCCGTTGATATACAATCATGAAATTTGACGAGAAGATAAAGAAAAGAATCTGAAAATTTAAAATTTGTAGTTATATCACTTTTTTTTTGCGAATGCACACTGACATTTGCCATTTGTTTAAACACTAGCGATACCTACTAGGATATCTTAGTATCTTCTACAATTGATTTATGAATTCATATGAGTAAGACTAGTATTAGGTCTATAGAATAAAGTTCCCTTTTAAATCTATAGATGGCGCTGTAGATAGAAATAGGTTATTTTTATTACATGATATGATGGGAAATGGGAAGAAAACTTTTTAAACTACAGAGTTTAGTTTGTCTTTCAATCCGTTCTTCCACTTGTTATGTCTGTAGGGTCTCGTATCCCAAGCTGTTTTGGTACGGAACCCTTGGTGCGCGATTCTGACTAGCACTTGGCCTGTTTTTATTGTTGCTTTATGGATCCACTTTTGGCACAGTATTACGATATGGTTTACAGTAGCGCAACGCCTTTGATGTCGCACGATGCCGGCACGGCGTAGGTACTAGCAGTTTAGCCTGTAGCCAGCCTGGCAATCTCGCGGAGTTTGCCAGGCTTTGCTCCGCCGCCCGCGCCCCCGCAAATATCCTTCCGTTTCTCTGCGTAAGTACATTCGTTGCCTACTGTAAACCGCTATATAGTAATTCTGTGCTTTTGGCATCACGAGATGATGTCAAGAATTAACGTAACGGTTATAAAAAGTAACTTTGAATTCAATTCCTTAGCTGGTGTTTTATTTTGCTTAATAAAAAAAAATATTTGTTTTATAAAATCGCCTTAACGTCTTATACATTAGTCCAAGGAACTGAAATTTCAGCAAGTCATAGGATGAAAGTTCTTTTAGTTTCACCATCTAAGAAATGAATGTTTGTATTGCTTACTAAAAGAATACAATTTTTCCCTTTCGACGCTAACGCAAAAAATTTCAATTTCATGTATAACAAAGAGTTCAATTCTGAAATTCCTTATATTCTTATCAACATGTGAAAGAGCATATTTTAAACTTGATAATACCACCGAGCATGCGCAATAAGCCACTTCAATTGGGTTAGTCTTGGTCTATTGTGGTCATAGTAGAGTTTGGTCAGAAGTACTTTTTTGACGTTGGTATAAATCAGTATCTTAGTTACTTAACATATTTTGTAAAATTTCATAGTTCAAAGAACATATTTATTTACATAAGAACATAGTTTCTAGAACTTAAAAAAATATAAGGTAGGTACTTATATCTTACGATCTACGCATCACAAGTAAATATATAATAATACTAGTCCTAGAATCTGCATATCGAGCTGTCGCCTGCGACCTTGAACTTGCGCAATTTATCGCTCTACCTAGTTAGGGGCGTTCCACAAAATGTTTTTCTACGTTAAAAATGGACACGCAAGGCCAAATCTAAATATTTATAAGTTAAAGGTGACTGACTGACTGACTGACATAGTGATCTATCAACGCACAGCCCAAACCACAAGACGGATCGGGCTAAAATTTGGCATGCAGGTAGATGTTATAACGTAGGCGTCCGCTAAGAAAGGATTTTGGGAAATTTCCACGGGAACCGCAAAAATCGGGATCTGCGCGGGTGAAGCTGCGGGCATCCACTAGTATTGATATAAAAGGCAATATTTGGGTAGTCCTCTGTCCAACAGTGGACTAATAAAGGCTAATAATGATATTTAATCCTGGAATCACTTAATCATGATAACAATATGTAGCTGATAGTGAAACTGTATAAACTATGATAGTTAACTGTAACGGTACTGGGACATAAGTATAAGAACTATGATACGTCACGGCTTGTACTCAAAGTTAAAACTGAGTTATCAAAAAGGCATCTTATAGAAGTAAAAAGTTGGAAAAGCTGCCTTTAGCCTTAAAAAAATCATAGGAAGAGATTTTAAAAATAATCTAGTGTTGTGTCAGAGAGGGATTTATTTTTCCCATCTTGCTTGTCAGCATCCTTACTAATATTATAAATGTGAAAAAATGTTTGTTTGTAACCTTTTTACGCTTCCACGCCTAAACCAATATTGATGAAAATTGTCATGGAGGTAGACTGAGTCATTGGGAAGTACATAAGCTACTTTTCATCCTGTGAAAACAGCATAGTCCGATACATTACCTAAAGGAACTAAAAAAAGTTTTTTTTTGTTGATTTCTTTAACGTTGCAATGAAGCAACGGATGTTTGAGGGGATGGGAAATAATATAGACCACTAATAAACATAGACCGAGACAGATCCCGAGGGATCTAGGGAAAACTTTTTTCAAGGTACGCACGCCTTGGCGTCGTAACCTAGCAACGGATTGACGTGATTTTTTGCAAAGAAAAAGTGGAGGGACTGGGAAGTGACTTAGACTGCTAATCAAAATAGCCCGATATAGTTCCCGAACTTCTCTCTACGGCCGCGAGCCGCTTGCGGCTATCGCACCACTTACCCGCAGAGACAATCATAAAAACGATGCCCACGCGAGCGAAGCTAAGAAAATACAGAATAGAATAGGATAGAATAATATTTTATTTGCGTAAATGTGGTAGGTACAGTATGGTGACAGGTAAATTAATAGTTCAATACACATTTAGCCTTATTTCAAAGACATGCAAACAACAACTTAGAAAATAAAATTTTAAATTTTTTCATCTAAAAACTCATTCACCGAGTAGTAACACTTATAAATAAGTAATTTTTTTAGTGATTTTAAAAATTTGTCATGCGTCTATTCCTTCATTTCCTCAGGTAATTTATTAAATAGTTTAATACACATGGAATAGCAATTTTTTTGATATTTTGTAGTTCTTGGTATTTGATCATGGACTAGCTTTTTTTGTGTCTTGTATTTCTAGGGTACACTTGATCAGCAGTCTTAAAAAAATCAGGATTCTCCTTGACAAACTTACATATCTCGTAAACGTATAAACATGGTAATGATAGGAGATTTAATTTCTCTAATAAAGGTTTGCAAGGTTCATCTGGTACTGCACCGACAATGGCCGTATGCATTTTTTTTTTGCGCATTCAATACTTTTCCTATGTCTGTACCGTTGCCCCAGACTATTAGTCCATACCTAAGAGCAGACTCAACGTAAGCCTGATTGGCTACTGTTGCTATTTTCCTTGAAGTAGTCATGGTCAAATGAAAAGCTATTTACTTTGTTACAGATTCTATTGGTTTGTTGTTTCCAGTCTATCAAATGATCTATTATAATTCCTAAAAATCTCACATCATCAGCCCTCCTAAAAGTTTGTCCATTATAATTTATGTGGAACATATCGCTGAGATTATTAAAATTTAAGAATAGTGATTTATCTATATTTAATTGTAAATTATTTTTAAACTCTAATTCATTGTTGATGTTAATTTCGTGATATTTTAATGTTTGTTTTTCGTCAGTGCTAATAATAATTGAAAGGTCATCAGTAAATAAAATACTCCTATGATTAGTCAATTCTTACAAGTCATTTATATACAATATAAATAGAAGAGGTCCCAATACACTACCCTGCGGAACCCCAGAATTGTTATGCGTGTAATTGGATCTATATGTTTGCACTATATTTTTAGAGTTTATTTGAAGTACTTCAACACATTGAGATCTATTTTTCAGGTAACTTTGTAGCCAGCTCAATGCAGGTTCTCTTACACCACAGTTTTCAAGTTTTGATATTAAAAGTTTGTGTGAAACCAAGTCATTGCCCTCGACATGTCGCAAAATATTACTTTAGTGTAGTAGTTAGCGTCAAAAGCTGGCATGTGCCAAGAACCTTCGTCTCTTCGGGTTGCAGACCGTGAAACGAGGTTCATCTCCCAGGTACGAGCAGAATAACGTTTTAACGATCTTCTGATCAATAGTTTCTTGTGACGAACTCGCACTATGACCAGCACGCACTGCGGTTGGCTACGCGCGCGCCGCCACGCTCCGCCGGCTAACCGTGTTGCGGCACCCGAGCTCTATTTGTTTCAATTTGTTTATTTACAGGCCTGCCTTACACTTGTACTTCATACTAATTTTTATTTATATATACCATCATCATCATCATATCAGCCACAAATAGTCCACTGCTGGACAAAGGCCTCCCCCAAGGATTTTCACGACGACCGGTTTTCTCAAGAACGGCTGGACCAATTTTTATGATTTTTGTGTTTTTTGCATTTATCTTCGTCGGGAATAGAATAATAAGTATTAAAATATGATATTAAATAAAATATAATATTATCAGTCAAAAAAAAAGTAGGGTAGGGTAGGGTAGTGTAGTATAGGGAAGGGTAGGGTAGGGTAGGGTAGTGTAGGGTAGGGAAGGGTAGTGTAGTGTAAGGTGGAACGAAGTTCGCCGGGACAGCTTGTATAAGATAAAAAAGATTTGAACATTTTCAGAGGATAATAAAACTCTTTTTATAAACTGTCTATACCTCCTCCATAGGATCACTTTGTTGTCCGTCTGTCTGTCAAAACCCTTTATCTCGGGAACGCGTGGAGGTATTGAGTTGAAGTTAAAACCATATACTCCGGTCTACAGTGTCTTAAAACTGTGAAAAAATAAATTTTACAAGTTAACGTAAAAAAAAGTTACGGCAGTTTATGCCACAAAAAACGTATATTTCGACAGTCTCAAGAGAATCAAAATTTATAGGGTATTTTCCGTTGACCTAGAACTATGAAATTTGGCAAGTAATACCGTCTTATACTACAAGTATAGGGAAATATCTGAAAACAATACATTTGTAATTAAATCATAAAAATATAGTCGAACATATTTAGGTTTTTCCTTGCACTATTCCACAATTAATATAAATAAAACAGAAATTTGTTTATACTGCAACCGGTTTCGTGATCATCTTCAGGCAGTAGACTACTTTATTTCAAAGTGAGGGTAGTGTGATACTTACTAAAAATAGGGATAACAGTTTCTGAAAAAATCTACCAAAACGGTAGTTTTTGTGTCATACTAGTACCTAAATAAATAATAGAATAATTGTGGAATAGTGCAAGGAAAAACCTAAATATGTTCAGTTCAGTGTTCCATCAAGAACCTACTATCGGAAGCATACAAAAATATAGTTTTTATTTAAATTATGTAAGTTAACTATCAATTATAAAAGGAACGGCGGTCCAAATTTGGATTTGAGTTAACCATGTCACGTGGGTTATCGTACGAAAGGGCTTCATTTGCACAAGCTTAAACAGATTTTTAATTATTATTATGATAGTTTTCCATTTATTAATTTTAAGTTTCCTTATCCAGAGATGTGGTAGTACGGTACCCTCGGAGTGCTAGTCTCTAACTCGCGCTTGGACGGTTTTTTTTTTGTTTTTAGGAACAAATGTTCTTTCTTTTTTAGTCGGTTTAATTTTTGTTAAGTAGTTTTTTTGACGTACAGACAATAAAATAGATACCTGTGTTGTTCTTGCATTCACAATAAAGAAAATGCAAGGCTGGTCACGTTGCTAGCTTAGGACAGTAAAATTGCATCAAACTAAGCGAACCAAATGGCCGTAATTGCCTCAACTAAAGACCGTACTTGTAGAGTGTCTGTCAAGACGAAGGTAGCACACAGATTAAGCAGAAACCCAGGCAAACTAAACATTATTAACCGGATTTTGGAACAAAATTTTAGCCATGTTTGTGGCCATGACACAAAAGCAAATAATCTATCATCATCATCATCATTTAAGAGCCGTGCTCTGGTCGGTGTAGCTCTTTCCAGGTCTCTAACATAATTGAGATCATTGAGAACAGAAGTGGAAAGATGATAGGACACCTAATTAGACACGATAATTTTATCAAGAAGATAATAGAAGGAAAGATCGAAAGAAAGCGCGGAAGAGGAAGACCTAGAATTGTTTATATAGACCAAGTTAAGAAGAAAGTTAAGGTAGTAACTAATAGAGATATGAAGGAGATAGTGTGGGAGAGAGAGAGACCTGAACAAAAACTATATATGTAATATGAAAAGCAATTATGACAAGCTCCGATTAAAAATAACATAGACATTGAGTTTTTTAAATCAATCAATACAAAAATGGGGTTATTAAAAATTTTTGATCTGATCTGAGATGACAAGTGTCTTACGGAGGAAAACATCATGAGGAAACTTGCACACGCCTGAAGAAACTCGAGCCAACTATTATACGATCGACCCTCACGGGGAAGTATATTCACTGACTAGCTTTTGCCAGCGGCTTCGCTCGCGTGAACATAGTTTCTATGACTGTCTCGCAAAAAAGTAGCCTTCATGCTAATCCGGGTCCTAATCTATCTACCTACCAAATTTCATCTAGATTCTTTCAGTAGTTTTTGCGTGAAAGAGTAACAAACATCAATACATCCATACATACAAACTTTCACGTTTATAATATGTGTTAGTAAGGATGTCACTACATACACCCAAAAAAATACGAGTGTGCTTTAGTTAGACCACACGACTGAAGTAAATATTCTTTAGCTCCATCTATATGTATGAAAGTTACTTAGTCTTCAGAAAATAATCAAATCTTTCTTGTAATATGGAGGTATAGACAGTTTATGTAAAAGACTTTTATTATCCTCTGAAAATGATCAAATCTTTTTTATTTTTTGTTTGTTTTGACAATCGACATCGTTGCCTTGGCAACCGATTTTGTTGGTAAACAAAAATAAATAGTATCTCTTTCTATCTTTC
Source organism: Coleophora flavipennella (assembly GCA_947284805.1). NCBI lineage: Eukaryota > Metazoa > Arthropoda > Insecta > Lepidoptera > Coleophoridae > Coleophora > Coleophora flavipennella. The sequence goes on along the minus strand of OX369253.1, from coordinate 19,622,703 downwards.
CTAATTTATACAGGGTGTAACAAAACTGGTGTAGGTCCCGTTAACTGAGGCTTCTACTCATCATACTGAGTAACTTTTGTTCTACGACTTTGCTGAAATCGCAAAAAAAATTTTTGCTTCTCATACAAAACGATCAGCTGATCGAGCAATTCGGTGCATTTTAGTATGGATGGAGGGTTCAATTTTTTTTTTGAGAATTGACTATGGGTTTCTTGGGGAAAGTTGTTCAGTATGACGAGTAGAACCCCCAGTTAACGGGTCCTACACCAATTTTTTTACACCCTGTATATCCCTCTCAACTTCCGTTCGCCTCGTCCGAACACACTTCCGTAACGCTCTCGTAACGCATCCACCAGCTTCCGCAAGCGTGTGGAGATTCGGTTGCCGTCTGCCGCCTCGGTAGGACGTGTGCGACGAGTCACCAGCTCAGGTCGTCGTGTGCTTCGGATGTGTATCGCGGCGATGGAGGGCACGCTGGAACGAGGCCGTGGAATTTGCGCTACTCCTCGCGGGGGAGTCAGTCAACGAAGCGGTTTGGAACGGAACTTCTTGCCGCCATCGTCGGGAAGCCAACGTAGCCATACACGTGGCGGCCCGGCCTGCTTCGGACGATCGATACCGTCGTGTCGTGTGCTTCGATGGTGACCCCGGCGATGAATCTGCGTGTGGAGGCGTCGCCGGCCGTGGAATCGTGCCGCCCCCACGCCCTCCGGGACACATTGAGGAAGCGCACACTGACATTCCGCGCGCCATTCATCGTCGGGGAGCCATCGTCGGTCCGCGGCACTTACTAGTTTCCGGCCGCCTTTTTCAAGGCAGCGCTTTTTGCGGTCACTTCCGTCTCTCTCACCTCTCAGTTCTTGTGCCATCCCCGCATGGCACATTCCCATGGGAGGGGCCCCTGCATTGGGTGCGCCGGCTATCTCCACGGTGCGGTTGGTGCAACCCCTCTCTACTTGTGTGGGTCGCTCCTATCAGCCTCTAAGGCAGCTTAGCTGCCAAGGCTACAGGGGGAGTTTAGTGGGTTAGTGTGGTCGTGGGCCTGTGCATATTTATTTATATATACTTTATGTATATAAAGGGTATGTACCACATAACCAGTACAGCCGGCTGTTATTGGTATGCGTAAAAGCATTCTCCTCCCTCCCTCCTCTGCAGTCCGAGGAAGAAAAAAAAAAGTGAAGCGTGCGTAAAGAAGTTTTACTTCAAAAACATCATTTTTGGGCACACGGGCAAATAAGAATCTAGTCAACATTCTAAATCAAATTTCTATTGACCAAGGCTAGTCGGTTGTTAACCCTGGCCCAGGGTCAATCAATTTTGTATTGAATTCTCTGTAATTGACCACCAGTGCGCAACCACAGAAAAAATCCGTCACAACAGCCATAGCAACGCACTCTGTTGGTTAACGGCAGCACGCAATGCAATGCCTTTGCTTGCGATATTGTGAAAAAAAAACTATTAAAATTTAATATAGATTTGTCTCGCCAATGGCGACCTTGGGTGCATTTATCGCAAAGAGTGTGAAGTTCGATTGCAGGGTTCGTTGGCCCATGTCGACGCGCGCTGGCGCAACAGCTAGAATATTTTTTTAATGAAAAAAAAAAAGAATTACAAACTCCTTCGATTGCGAACTGAACGTGCGCGGTGCGGCCGTGGCGCGATAAAAAACAACTTTTGTCTCCAATTTTCTCGCCGCTAAATTTTAAGAAGCCATTTTCTCTGGTTAATTTTAAGTACAATGTACAGCAATAATGGATAATTTTGAAATTGAGTTTGTATTAAACTAGGTCTTGCCTTTTAAAACTACTTAAATGCAAAAAACATAGCTCACAGAATCGCGAAACTGAAGTGGCAGTGGGCAGGGCACATAGGACAGATGGCCGATGGGGTTGTAAAGTTCTCAAGTGGCGTCCGCACACCGGAAAATGTAGCGTAGGCAGGCCTCCCACGCGGTGACCCGACGACCTGGTGAAGATCGCGGGAAGCCAATGGATGCGGGCAGCGCAGGATCGGTCGTCGTGGAAATCCTTGGGGGAGGCCTTTGTCCAGCAGTGGACGATTTTCGGCTGATATGATGATGATGATGATGAATGCAAAAAAATGGTAGGTGGCTGAGTAGGTCCCAAAATTAATTTTGAAAACGTATCACTTAGCTCTTTCACAAGCTTTCGTTTAGTTTCACACGTTGCGTGTCTGTCTGTCTGTAATCAAATCTTGACCCATATCCCGGTTTCCGATTGAGCTGAAATTTTGCAGACAAGTTTAGTTTTGATGACAATGCATGAGTAACTAAGTGATGTCATTCTAAATCTAATATTAACCGCCTCCGTGGCGTAATGGTTAGTCCATTCGCTTCACACCAGAGGTCGCGAGTTCGATTCCCGGCGGGGTCAACTTGTAAGACTCCGTTTGGTTGGTGATAGGGCGTTTTATACAGTCAGATTCCTAATTTGTAATTTAATTGGTTAAGTAGGTTAAGGCGGTAATATTACAGATTTTCGTTATTTTTGACATGAACTACTCCTAAACGGTAGAAAACCCAAGGTTGAAAAAAAAACCCCTTATTGTTGATGATTTTCCTCAAAGTCAATAGCTATTAGAAACACGATTGAGCAGTTTTGGCTCGATAGAAAAAAATCCCAAAGATAGGTCTACACCGTTACTTTCAACTCTAGTTATGACCATAATATTATTAAGTTTATTTTTTTTAAATATACTACATTATTTTTTATGTTATTACAAAGTGAGAAATGTTATTGTTTTTTCTACTTTCATTCAGAAAATTGAAAGCAAACGAAAAAACATTGAAGAAGTGCAAAAGTGTGGTTATTTTCTTTACTCTTTACACGTAAAGAATAAAATAGAGACAACTGTTCCAATCAATGCCTCGCTAATGTAGTTACAAATGGCATTCGAAATTTAAAAGTTTATTACGTTCCTCAGCGTACCTAATAAAAGTGAATTGCAAGTGTGTGTGTCCGTCTGTCCGTCCCCACTTGTTCCGTTTCATCATATCAGCTCATATACGTCCCCACCGAGGGGCTCGAGCCTACCCTGAATTAGGCCGATCGGGCCTTAGTCGACCACGCGGGCCCAGTGCGGGTTGGTCGACTTCATACACACCCTTCGAGTTTCTTCGCAGGTGTGTGCAGGTTTTCTTACGATGTTTTCCTTCACCGTTAAAGCAATCGGTGAGTATATGTACGTAAGTTTCCAAAAACTCATTGGTACATTGGCCGTCCGGATTTGAACCCGGCACCTCTGGTTAGGAGGACCGAGTCGTTACCGGTTGAGCCACAGATGCTCTTTTCCGCTTTGTTCCGTTTATACGAGTTCAATAAAATTCATTATCAAGGTCACAGAGCCGCGTAGACGCACACCTGTGTCAATTAAATTAAGAATTTCATTTACTTAATTAAATTAATCAATGAATTAAGCATTTTACACTAAGCAAGTTACTGCCATTTAATGGCTATCTTAACTTCATGTCGGAACACATCAAATGATGTTTGGCGGCAAGACATAGTTAAGATGGTGATATAAAGGATCCTTTTGAAAAAGATACCTAAAAACAATTAAGGCGGTGTTGGTTGAGCTCCTGAAACTGAACAACTTTCCCCAAAACACTATAAGTTCATAAGAAAAACTATAGGTTCATAAAAAAACTTTAGGATAATAAAAAAAAAACTGTAGGTTCATAAAAAAAATGTTGGACCTGCCATACAAAGTTCAAGCTAATCAATTTAGTATCACAGGACCAAAAATAATTTTCAAATTGAAAATCCGTTCTTAGCCTTTAATTATTTTCAGGTATTTCAGAAGGACCGATCGTCGTGGAAATCCTTGGTGTATGCCTTTGTCCAGCAGTGGACGTTTTTCGGCTGATCTAATGATGATGATGAACCAAACCGAGTCTTACAAAGTTAGACTCGGCCGGGAATCGAGCCCGCGATCTGCTGATGTGAAGCTAATGGATATAACTATTACGCCACGGAGGCGGTTAAAAACAAATGCTTATCAAAAAGTGAAAAAAAGCTCTTTTAAGATGATCTTAAACATAATAAAAATGTATGCATAATTAAATTAATTACTTTTGAATAGATTTAGGCACGATCTATACAAGTTGTAACAAAATTGGTGTAGGTCCCGTTAACTGGGGGTTCTACTCGTCATACTGAACAACTTTGTCCAAGGAACCCATAGTCAATTCTCAAAAAAAAAATTGGACCCTCCATACTACAATGCACAAAATCGGTTGAACAGCTGATCGATTTGCATGAAGAGTAAAAAAAACGGTTTACGGTTTCAGCAAAGTCGTAGAACAAAAGTTGTTCAGTAAGATGAGTAGAAGCTTCAGTTAACGGGACCTACACCAATTTTGTCACACCCTGTATATGAGTTCAAAAATGTCATCAAAAATACAACACCCTATTTAGAGTCTAGCCTTGAGGTAGGCTCTAAACTATCTACCCACTAGATACAAAGCAATCTATTGTCATGAAAATCGAAAACTAGATTGCCATTAAACGACTTCCGACCAAACGTCCCACGGGTCAAGGTTGCTATTTCAACTCTCTAAAACTGGCGTTTACGTCCAAACGCCGCTGGCGTGCGATTTACGCCACTGACACACTTCCGTGTATTTACCGTTAGATGGCTCACTTACAGTTATATCCGACTCTTTCACTCTCGTTTGGTTCTCATTCGCTGTCTCGTTTGCAGCGCGACAAATTTTCGATGCGGGCGCAGCCGGTGGGTTGGCCCAAAATGAAATTCGTGAATCCGTAAATCGTGAGCGTGATGCTATTCTGGAGATTCTGTTTTTGTATGGGTGGTTACCGATTGAGTCGGTCATTGGGTCACGTGTTCTCGATGGGTCTGTTCTGTGGTGTTTATTTGTGAGAACATGACCATAAATCCTATTTATTTGTTTGTGTTGTCCGTTTACCTTTTAAGGATGTAATTTTTTGTGGCGTTAGAAGTTTTATTTTATCGTACTTTTTTTATTCACAACTAGCTGTTTCCCGCGGCTTCACCCGCGTGGACAACGTTTCTATGACTTTTCGAGGGTGCGCAGCGCGTAACCTTTATGTTGATACAGGTCCTAATCTGTCTACCTACCAAATTTCAGCCAGATCCGTTCAGTAGTTTTTGCGTGAAGAAGTAACAAACATACACACTCACACACTCACAAACTTTCGCCTTTATAATAATAGTGTGACTAGCAGTCCCGGCGAACTTGGTAACACCTTACACTAGACTACACTATACTATACTACACTACACTACATAGAACCTACTCCTGACAATAACAAACTCAACAAAAAAAGAATTATCGAAATCGGTCCAGCTGTTCACGCGTTATGCCATAACCAAGAAATTAGCGATTAATTTTTATATGTATAGATTGGTAAGCCCTTGGCATCATCTCACCTGATGGTAAGTGACGATGATGCCGAAGATGGATGCGGGCTTATCGAGATTCCCCAACGCAATGGTGATCTGGCTATCTTATCTTCAAGGCGTATCACATCGATGTTGTTAGCATTGATGTTTAGCGGCAAGACTTAGATAAGACGGTGGTAGCTAGCCAGGCGGGCTGAGATAATGCCCTTCCACCAACCAAACAGAGTCTTACATTGTTAGAATCCGCCGGGAATCGAATAGATCTTCTGTGACGCTAAAAGACTGAACCTTTAGGTACGCCACGGAGGTGATTAAAATATTAAACATTTGCTTTTAAAATCGAAATAATTTTTGAAGAACCAAAAAAACTTTTAGGTACAAGCTTTTAATATTGCATTACCAATTTATCACGCGATATACAAATGCATGCAAAATTTCAGCTTAATCAGGAACCGGGAAGTGGGTCTAATTTAACTTGCACGATTTCACCCGAACAAACATACATACATTGCAAGTTAATTAAAAGCTTGTAAAAAATTAAGAAAAGAGATTGATGAATTAAAGCTGTTATTTTAATAAATCGATAATACAGGTTGGCAGTTTAAACAAAGCATTTTTTTGGAGACTTCTAATTAAAAACTTAACTTTTTTTCTACGTCTGTGCAGAAATCTATATAATATCTATCATCATCATCATATCAGCTCATATACGTCCCCACCGAGGGGCTCGATCCTACCCTAAATTAGGAATATTTATAATCTATAATAATATTTATAAAAACTGTAACGGGGCCGTGTCTGTACATGAAATTTTTTTGGAATTTTAAATATAAAATAAAACCAACTAAGTGCGAGTCGGCCTAGCACTCCGAGGGTTCCGTACCACCACACCTCTCCACACAACTACATAGTATAACGACAATGAACCTATTCACATTACAAACTAGCACTCCAAGGGTTCCGTACCACCACACCTCTCCACACAACTACATAGCATAACGACAATGATACCTATTCACATTACAAACTAGCACTCCGAGGGTTCCGTACCACCACACCTCTCCACACAACTACATAGCATAACGACAATGATACCTATTCACATTACAAACTAGCACTCCGAGGGTTCCGTACCACCACACCTCTCCACACAACTACATAGCATAACGACAATGATACCTATTCACATTACAAACTAGCACTCCAAGGGTTCCGTACCACCACACCTCTCCACACAACTACATAGTATAACGACAATGATACCTATTCACATTACAAACTAGCACTCCGAGGGTTCCGTACCACCACACCTCTCCACACAACTACATAGTATAACGACAATGATACCTATTCACATTACAAACTAGCACTCCGAGGGTTCCGTACCACCACACCTCTCCACACAACTACATAGTATAACGACAATGATACCTATTCACATTACAAACTAGCACTCCGAGGGTTCCGTACCACCACACCTCTCCCCACAACTACATAGTAATAATGACAATGATACCTATTCACATTACAAACTAGCACTCCGAGGGTTCCGTACCACCACACCTCTCCACACAACTACATAGCATAACGACAATGATACCTATTCACATTACAAACTAGCACTCCAAGGGTTCCGTACCACCACACCTCTCCACACAACTACATAGTATAACGACAATGATACCTATTCACATTACAAACTAGCACTCCGAGGGTTCCGTACCACCACACCTCTCCACACAACTACATAGTATAACGACAATGATACCTATTCACATTACAAACTAGCACTCCGAGGGTTCCGTACCACCACACCTCTCCACACAACTACATAGTATAACGACAATGATACCTATTCACATTACAAACTAGCACTCCGAGGGTTCCGTACCACCACACCTCTCCACACAACTACATAGTATAACGACAATGATACCTATTCACATTACAAACTAGCACTCCGAGGGTTCCGTACCACCTCACCTCTCCACACAACTACATAGTATAACGACAATGATACCTATTCACATTACAAACAAAAGACATCAACGCGAGCTACAAAAATATGCTTTTTTTTGTCATTCAGTTCTGACTTCTTAGCCAGATTACGACTCACACTTGGCCGATTTTTTAAATTTTGTAGTTTTACTTCAGTGTAAGCACTATAATCACACAAATTTTCACGCTTTTATGTATTAACGTTTTTACGATAGAGTTAAATCAAAAATACTTCTAAATACTTATAAAAAACAAGTTTTTGATGTGTAACATCATTGCTCTCGCTTTCCTGCAATTTGTGGGAGTGATTTCGTGAAATGGGACGGAAATGTGTAACATGGGACGGATATGTGTAACAGGAAGTCGCGAAAGCGCGGAATTCTACTTTACGAGAGTCCGACTCGCACTTGGTCGGTTTTTTTCGTTACTGTCAGATCCGCCACCCAGGTACAATATCGTCATCAAATCTAACTAACCTAAAGTATTTTGTCACATGTTACACATCATATGCGAGTACTGTAGGTCTCGCTCGAATTTTTTTTTGTATGAAGACTCACTTAGTTTTTCACTTTTTCTAATTATTAATATTCGTTGTGATAGCGGCAAAAGAAATACATATTCTGTGAAAATTTCAACTGTCTACCTATTATATGTATGGTTAATGAAATACAGCCCGCTGACGGACGGACAGACAGCGGAGGCTTAGTAATAGCAAAGTATATATATATTAGTACTAACATACAACATGGACACTCCCTGCCGCTCTCTAGACTGCGACCTGACCCCCTCGTCACACAGATTGATACAGATTGGTTACAGTTTGGTTGTTAAACGTATAGGATTACGCCGCCATTTTATTTGTTCCGTCATTTGTTTTTTGAAATGTCATTTCTGGCCCGTTGTATGAAGTGTCCAGGTTATGGTAATAGGGACTGTTGGGTGCCTTAAAAAAAATTACTTTTGTAAAATTCTAACTAGTATCACAGATGAGAATATTATACTAGTTACCCAGTAATAGCCATACGGTAAATACTTAAATATCAAATATGTATAGGTACGTCTGTGACGAAACAACAACTAAAAATAAAAATATATAAAGAATTCTACAAGAATGGCGTTTACGTCAAAAATGCCTAGAAATTATGAAAAGTAAGTCACAAAAACATTGGCCCTTGCGGCACAGAGGAGCGGCCTCTTTGAAGATCCTGCCGACCGATGCCGCCCTAATTGCCTAATGTAAAAATGTGTTTGTTTGTCCGTCTGTGTCCCGTTATGGGTATATGGGAGCGAGACAATGAGTTTTTTTGGGAGTTACTTAGTAGGTAGGTTGTTTAAGTCGTCGCGGACTTCACACCGACGAAACGATTGATTTAAATTTTCTATGAATATTCTCACTGCTGGGGTGCGGGTTTCTTTCCAAAATCAAAATGGTTTGGCCACGGCCTTACTGCACAAATGGGGGCAAAATTTGGGTTGGTGAAGGTTGTAGGTAGGCTTGCCAACTTCAAAATACGACTTTACGGGGAATAATGATTTCAAATGCGGGACAAGGGTTTAAAAAAGCGGGATACAACTAATTTTATTTAGAACTAGCTATCCCGGCCACCATACACTACCCTACACAACCCTACCCTACCCTACACTACACTACACTACCCTACACTACCTTACACTACACTACACTACACTACACTACATAAGAACCTTCTCCTGACAATAACGAACAGAAGAAATATATGCAGATAAAAACGTGAACTTGCTTTACAAATTAGAATGAGAAGTAACATAACACACCTTGTTAGATTAATAATAGTCAATATTCACAAAAAAAACAGTTATATGAAAACTGTAACTTACTTTTTTCAACTGAGTATTTTTCTATAAAGAATTGAGTAGCTAATTCCGAAAATCGGGATATTTAGCGTCCGGTACACAGCCCGAACGGGACGTCTTGTTAAGGGTCTCAGAAACGGGACGTCCGCGTATAACGGGACGATTGGCAACCCTAGTTGTAGGGTTAGTGGCGAACCCCACTGTCAGGAGTGTTTAAGCCGCCTATAAGGCATCTGAGACGGCTTAACATCTGACATTTAAAGGCTTCACGAGCTTTGTGAAGCACAGAAACGATCAAGAAAGTCAGTATCCAGGTAATGATCGTGCTTCAGGTCGATTAACCTGCGTGATCGACCCAACTACGCAAGTTAAACTGAGCTACGACCTATCATCATCATCATATTATCAGCTCATATACGTCCCCACCGAGGGGCTCGAGCCTACTCTGAATTAGGGCGATGGGGCCTTAGTCGACCACGCGGGCCCAGTGCGGGTTGGTCGACTTCACACACAACCTTCGAGTTTCTTCGTAGGCGTGTGCAGGTTTCCTCACGATGTTTTCCTTCACCGTAAGAGCGTCGGATAAACGTACATATGATACCGATATTCGAAAACACATTGGTACGTGGCAGGATTCGAACCACGACCTCTCGGACAGCAGGTAGCGGCCCTTGCCGCTACGCCACCGACGCGAAGCTCACATGACCGATTTATATTTAAACCATGAATAATTACATGAAGTAAACATTTGGCTCATTCACTTTCAGATCGTTTATCTACGTCTGTGATAGGCCTGTACATTCTTTATTAATCTTTATATTTGACTGGTCTGTTAGTCCAGTGGTCAGCGCTACTACCTGCTACGCGGCGGGTCCTGGGTTAGAACCCCACTCAGGGCAAACTTTCATTCGTGTAACAGGTTTTTTGGCTCTGTTTTTTTTTTTTTATTATTCACAATTGGTAAACCCTTGACAACATCTCACTTGGTGGTAAGTTACGATGTTGCCGAAGATGGAAGCGGGCTTACCAAGATTCCCCAACGCAATGGGGAACTGGCTATCTTATCTTCATGCCGGAACACACCAATGATATCAACATTGATATTTGGCGGCAAGAGTCAGATAAGATGGTGGTAGCTAGCCAGGCGGGCTTAGAAAATGCCCTACCACCAACCAAACCGAGTCTTACAATTGACCCCGCCGGGAACCGAACCCGCGACCTCCTGTGTAAAGCCAGTATACTTCGCCTCTGAGCTACGGAGGCGGTTAAAAATGCCTTTAAATAGATATTTAATTAAACGTACATGTATGTATACAGGCTGTAAAAAATGGGGTATAGGACCCGTTAACTGTGGGTTCTACTCATCATACTGAACAACTTTCCTCAAAGAACTCATAGTCAATTCCCCAAAAAATGGACCCTCCATACAAAAATGCACAAAGTTCGTCAATCATGTGATCATTTTGTATGAATAGTTTTTTTTTGTATTTCAGCAAAGTCATATAACAAAAGTTTTTCAGTATGATGAGTAGAAGCCCCAGTTAACGAGACTGACAGCGATTTTGTTACACCCTGTATAAAATGACTATATTTACTGGACTGGCCAAGACGTGTAAGTATGTATGTATATCAGCTCAAATACGAATATCTATTGTTCGGAACTTTTATTATTTCCCTTTTTATCTGACTGCCTAAAAAGGAGATTAATGTTTTCGGGTGTATGTATGTATGTGTGTTTCTTTGGCTGAGCTCTTGCCTAAACGGCTTAATAGATTTTGGGTGTCAATTAAATGGTCAGCATAGTATTGTTATTTCTGTGAGCAGAATAGCTAATCGGTCAGCAGAAATAGCTAATTGGTCAGCAACTCATGGTCAGCAAGAAATAGCTAATTGGTCAGCAGAAATAGCTAATTGGTCAGCAACTCATGGTCAGCAAACATTTCAAAATCAATCAGCAATTTATGTCATTCTGGATGGCTGTAATTATTTTAAACATCCCCGTACTACACTCTTCCTACAGTGTTGAGTGGTCGACGGAGCCCCTTCGGGGCTCCTACTTCTGTGTTCTCATGTTAAACCTAACACTACGACTGTGCGGGGAGGCGAGCTTAGCTCGCCTCCCCGCACAGTCTCCGAACCTAACGGATCCGAGTCGGGGTGCTCCGCAAGTCCGAGCTCGCTTCGCTCGCTCCCGCTTCCATTTAGAACTCCCCGTACCACACTCTTCCTACAGTGTTGAGTTGCCGCTCAATCATGAAATCTTGCCGCTCAAGTAGTTATTTTGCGGACTGAATGTTTATTATGCAGTTTAATAATTTAATTTCCATAGATTTTGGTATGCGAGGTGTCGTTAGATTCGTCTTGATGCCATGAATGCCATACATATTATGTATGATACATTTTTACCCTACGGCCCTAATCAAGAGGGCTCATGTTTTTTGAAGACGGGTTTTTATTTTTTAATAAAATTGGTTAGAATATTTCTATAAATACAATGGGTAAGATAAGAACATACAAAAGGTACAGCTTATTTCTATAAGAAATTTCTTTCAGCAGACCTTGGAAAGAGAAAATTACAAAAGAATGGCAGAATACGTGTACATAACAAAGACAACATTTTTAATAATTTCAACAAAAAAACCGACTTCAAACAGGAAACTAACGTTCCCCTCGATTTCTCTGGGATGCCATCATCAGATCCTGGTTTTTCTTATCATGACTATCTTTCATCATCAAAAAAAGAATCATCAAAATCGGTTCATAAACGACGAAGTTATCCGCAAACAAACCTAAAAAAATATATATACGGTCGAATTGAGAAACCTCCTCCTTTTTTGAAGTCGGTTAAAAACAGATCTATTTAATACCGGATCCGGTTTTTAAGTTCTGTCGTTTAATTAAAAGAAATATGTAACAATATTTTTTTTTATAAAAGTGACTGTAAATATATTAATATGGTTAATCTTAATGACGTAGAAGAACGGTAAGGTATAGTTGGTCAGTATTGTTATTTAATAGAGTCCCGTACAAAAAAACGATAGGATCACTCGTGCGTCTGTCTGTCTGTCCGTCCGTCTGTCCCAGCCAATTTACTCCGAATCTACTCGACCAAATCAGATGAAATTTGGTAGGATGGTGTAATCCTTTGATCCAAACAGAGATGTGAAACGTAAATAAATATTTTTATTTTAAATAAGGATAATTTTCAGGGGACAAACTAGGATTTTTTTTTAGTTTTGCAAACCTTACTGTGTCATATATCAAAAGGCTCGATGAGGATCTCAAAAATATTTTTTTATTATTGTAAAATAAACAGTTTTGATTTCATTTGTGAAAGAAGACGAAAATTGACATTTCCCCCCTTCCCCCTGATCTCCGAAACTTCTGAGCCTAAAATTTAAAAAAATATATATAATATAGTTCATTGCTTGTAGATTACAGAAAAACCTATAAGAATTCTATCAATTAAAAATAAAATGCTAAACTCAATAAAATAGATCACTAAAACACCACTAGATAGCGCTAGTAGTAGTTAACTCGCGTCTTACTGTGAGGATTTCAAATGTGATATTTTGTATTTGACTTTGGCATTGTATATGGAACCCTCCCCACGCGAGTTCAACTCGCACTTGGCCAGTTTTTAACATAATATCAGCTAGGTAGGTACGGCCGTGGATAAGATAATTATTATCTACTTAGCACACCTGTAAGTATTGCTGTTAACGAAAGAGTATCATTGCCGACTCGGTACAGCTGACCCATCGTTTCAAATATTTACCTCATTTTAAATATTGTGTCAGTGTAGGTACTTAACTTAAATCATCACCATATCAGCCTAAAGACGTCCATTGCTGGACAAAGGCCTCCTCCAAGGATTTTCACGACGACCGGTTCTGCGCTGCCCGCATCCAGAGGCTTCCCGCGACCTTTACCAGGTCGTCAGTAACTAAAATAGTTAAATGATATTACCCACCTCCCTAAATACAAAGCATTTGAATCGTAGTGTATAATATTAGGTTATTATCGTACTGTATAATATTAGGTAAGTATCGTAGTGTATTATATTAAGTAAGTATCGTAGAGTATTATATTAGGTAAGTATCGTAGTGTATTATATCAGGTAAGTATCGTAGAGTATTATATTAGGTAAGTATCGCAGTGTATTATATTAGGTTAGTATCGTAGTGTATTATATTAGGTAAAAATCGTAGTGTAGGTAAAAATCGTAGAGTATTATACTAGGTAAGTATATGCTATTTTTTTGTTATTCACAATTAGTAAGCCCTTTGATATTCTCAAAAATAAAATGAAACGAGCGTACAATAAATAGATTGATTTGGCAAGTAATGTTTCTGATGACTATTATATTCGTTTAACACAACACTAAAGTGTCATTTTGTTCTATAATTATTTTGAACAAAAAAAACCCGACTTCAAACAGGAAACTAAGGTTCCCTCGAATTCTCTGGGATGCCATCATCCGATCCTGGTTTCCTCGTCATGGTACCACCCTTGGGATATCTACTTTCCAATAAAAAAAGAATCATGAAAAACGGTTCATTGACGACGAAGTTATCCGTGAACACACATAAAAAAAAATATACGGTTGAATTGAGGAACTTCCTCCTTTTTTTTGAAGTCGATTAAAAACACCTAAATTGGACTTATTTATGCAAAGTTTAAAACAAATACTTTTTCTAAAATGTACTGCTTTGTTATTTCTTTTTCTTGTCTTTCTTTTTTTATTACATTCCTTTCAAGTCGGTGTCTTTATTGCTTTTCTTACCCCTTGTAATGCAACCTAAAATATTTACAACTTCATTTTACGATTGCATGTTCAACAAATTCTTCAAATTCATTCCTAAAGGTTGAAAAGCTGCAATGTTCTTTGTAAAATTAAGTAGTTATATAAAAGCGTCGGTAGCTCAGCCGGTAACGACTCGGTCCATCTAACCAGAGGTACCGGGTTCAAATCTGAACGGCCAATGTACCAATGAGTTTTTCAAAAACTTACGTACATATACTTACCGATTGCTTTAACGGTGAAGGAAAACATCGTGAGGAAACCTGCACACGCCTGCGAAGAAACTCGAAGGTTGTGTGTGAAGTCGACCAACCCGCACTGGGACCGCGTGGTCGACTAAGGCCTAATCGCCCTGATTCATGGTAGGCTCGAGCCCCTCGGTGGGGACGTATATGAGCTGATATAATAATAATAAAAATATATGACAAGCTTTATATTAGCTTGCCGTGTTAATAAGTTAGTTAGTGACTGTTAATAAGTTAGAGCGTCGGTAGCGTCCGGGAGGTCGTGGTTCGAGTCCTGCCACGTACCAATGTGTTTCGAATTTCTATTTCATTTGTACGTTTATCCGACGCTCTTACGGTGAAGGAAAACATCGTGAGGAAACCTGCACACGCCTGCGAAGAAATTCAAAGGTTGTGTGTAAAGTCGACCAACCGGCATTGGGCCCGCGTGGTCGACTAAGACCCGATCGCCCTTATTCAGGGTAGGCTCGAGCCCCTCGGTGGGGACGTATATGAGCTGATATGATAGTCTCTGTTAGTATGAGATAAATCTTGAAAACTAAATTTAAAACACTTTCCGGTTTCAGATTGAGCTGAAATTTTGTATGCATGTTAAGAGGAGTGTGAAACCACGGCGAAATTTAGACTTTTCATACAAACAGCCAAAGTAAAGGGAGCCCGGTCGTTCCTTTCCCTCTAATATGGTTGATGGGAGCGATGGCTGACTCTCGCGTTATTATACTAGTGACCGGCCGGGTGGTCCGTGTGAATGGTATCAATGACATTCAATGATTTTTATGTATTACTTTTCGTGTCATATTGTTTTCTAATGACATAATCTGGTTTATTTCAAGGATTGATATTGATTGTTTATTTCCTGTTTTTTTCACATATTAAATTATGTTATTATTATTTTATGACTATCAGGAAGAATGTGATTTGCACTTATTTTGAATACCTTGAATTTAAAAAAAAACTATTTACACTTTATAAAAATTAAGCGACTTTGATAAATTTTTGATAGGTTGTCTAGGTTTATAGGTTTAATTTTTAAAATTATTAATTAACATTAATCAATTAAGGGCCGAAATTTGCATAGCATGAAAACACGGGAACAACAGACGTTATGAACTCAGGGCGGCCCATTTGACGGAGTGTTTGACGCGAGCCTGCAGCGGCGAGCGGCAATTATCAAAGATATCGTTAATTCTGCGATCGAATTATATTTATATGGCCGCTATACAAACAATTAATAAATATAAAATTACATTGAAAATTTATACTATTATACTTATACAAGAAACGCGATACTTATTTTTTGTGAGATGGTACGGAACCCTTCGTGTGCCAGTCCGACTCGCACTTAGCCGTTTTTTTATCTCACATAATATTAGATGGAGTCGGTGCTCCTAATTTTTCCGCCCCCCCATGGAAATCGATAAAAGGTTTTCGGGTACAGTAAACTTCAACTAAAATCTGGATATGCTAAACCCTCTTTTAACTACTGTCGTTTTTAAACATTTTTTCAAACAATAAAATTTTCATTAGAATTTTTTTGCTGTTATATTTTTAGTAGCAATACGTTTCAAATACAAAATTTTGTCCCCTTTTTTTGTAAAAAGTGGATTAACCATCACGTAAAATTTGGACGGAAGCTTCTCGGGAGATCCATGACCAAATAAATTTGAAGACAAAATGCCACAAAAAATGTAGTCGATTCACAAAAAAAAACGCTAAACACGTTAAAAAACCGACTTCCATCGCAACAACTTAGTTACATTTTCGCATTAATATTTTTGGTTTTTGTTAATTTTATAATAAAGTACTACACCGATTTTGATAAAATTTATATGGGACCACACGGAAAGCACTAGCTTTCAAATAAAAAAAGAATCATAAGAATCGGTTCACCCAGTCAAAAGTTATGAGGTAACATACATAAAAAAAAACATACAGACGAATTGAGAACCTCCTCCTTTTTGGAAGTCGCTTGAAAATCAAACGTAAAGGAAATACAGTACCTACCTATCGAAATTCTTTCTTTTTATAGCAGTCAGTTTTTAGGGTTTTGTAGCCAAAGGATAAAAACGGGACCCTATTACTTCGCTGTCCGTCTGTCTTTCCGTCCGTCTGTCACCAGGCTCTATTTCATGAACCGTGACAGCTAGACACTTAAATTGTCACAGATAATGTATTTCTGTTGCCGCTCTGAGAAAAAAAAAAACAAAAAAAAAACAGAATAAAATAAATATTTGAGGGGGCTCCCATACAACATACGTGATTTTTTTGCTCGATATTGATAACTGCAACAGGTACACGTTTAAAATATTCACAGGATACTTAATAATATATTCACTTAAAAAATAAATATAATTAAAATTAAAATAAAATAAATATTTAAGGGGAGCTCCCATACAACACACGTGATTTTTTTTTTTGCTCGATTTTGCTCGATATTGATAACGGCAACAGGTAGTCGCTTGAAATATTCACAGAATATTGAGTTGTATTATTCACTTAATGCAATATTTAAGGGGGCTTCCATTCAACAAACGTGAATTTTATAGATAATAGTACGGAACCCTTCGTGCGCGAGTCCGACTCGCACTTGGCCGGTTTTTACTCTCTCTTTTTTTTTATTAAAAATTTGAGTGCGTTTGACTGCAACTCACCTGATGGTTCTCTTTTCATATTAGAAGTCTACTATGCTCTTATCGTGTGCTACGATTAACTGTGCTATCTGAGGGATTGACGGCGCGGCGGTTACCTGATGGTGTTACACTTAGCGTCACCCGCGGTCACGTGTAGGGCATTTAGACTACACCTACGGACGTGTGCAACGCGACCTTCATATATACATCTGGAATCAGATGTGCAGGTTTCCTCACGAGCAATCGGTAAGTATATATTTATATATTATATAGTATAATAAGGCCGCCTATTACATAGGCTTTCCTCTTTATTATTGATTTCTTTTTTTTATGTTGTGATGCAATAAAGAATATTATATTGTATTGTATTGTATATATGTATGTATGTAAGTTTCGAAAAACTCATTGGTACTTTGGCCGTCCGGATTTGATCCCGGGACCTCTGGTTAGGAGGACAGCGTCGTTACTGGTTGAGCCAACGACGCTTTTTCTATAGCTAGAAGGCGCTCTTAATGGCTAATATTTATTTATTTCATTTATTTATTTTATTTATTTACAAGCAAATTTAACAGCTTATTACAAATAAATATGACAACTATTGGTTTTACATTTTAGAAAACAAATTATGAAATTCGACTAATTAAAGTTTGAAAATGGACCAAGTAGCGAAGTAACTAGTATCCTATGTGTGGAAGTAAGCTTAAACACAAATAATGTAATTGAAAATAACATTAATAAAGCAAAAATTATATAATCAAAAAAAGTACCATAAAAGAAATAAGAACATTTAGTATGAAACGGGCAGCGCAAAGTATTATATGTTATGTGTGTAAGTGTGTTTAATATGTGCAATAATATGCTCAACTAAACTTCATTCTCACATCCCTGTACTGTATTGTAAACATCCCTGCACCGTATTGTACACACCCATGTACCGTATTGTACACATCCTTGTACCGTATGTACACATCCCTGCACCGTATTGTACACACCCATGTACCGTATTGTACACATCCTTGTACCGTATGTACACATCCCTGCACCGTATTGTACACACCCATGTACCGTATTGTACACATCCTTGTACCGTATGTACACATCCCTGCACCGTATTGTACACATCCCTGTACCGTATAGTACACATCCCTGCACCGTATTGTACACATCCCTGTACCGTATAGTACACATCCCTGTACCGTATTGTACATGTCCCTGTACCGTATTGTACATGTCCCTGTACCGTATTGTACACATCCCTGTACCGTATAGTACACATCCCTGTACCGTATTGTACATGTCCCTGTACCGTATTGTACATGTCCCTGTACCGTATTGTACACATCCCTGCACCGTATTGTACACATCCCTGTACCGTATAGTACACATCCCTGTACCGTATTGTACATGTCCCTGTACCGTATTGTACATGTCCCTGTACCGTATTGTACACATCCCTGTACCGTATTGTAAACATCCCTGTACCGTATTGTACACATCCCTGCACCGTATTGTACACATCCCTGTACCGTATTGTACACATCCGTGTACCGTATTGTACATGTCCCTGTACCGTATTGTACACATCCCTGCACCGTATTGTACACATCCCTGTACCGTATTGTACACATCCCTGCACCGTATTGTACACATCCCTGTACCGTATTGTACACATCCGTGTACCGTATTGTACATGTCCCTGTACCGTATTGTACACATCCCTGCACCGTATTGTACACATCCCTGTACCGTATTGTACACATCCCTGCACCGTATTGTACACATCCCTGTACCGTATTGTACACATCCCTGCACCGTATTGTACACATCCCTGTACCGTATTGTACACATCCGTGTACCGTATTGTACATGTCCCTGTACCGTATTGTACACATCCCTGCACCGTATTGTACACATCCCTGTACCGTATTGTACACATCCCTGTACCGTATTGTACACATCCCTGTACCGTATTGTACACATCCGTGTACCGTATTGTACACATCCCTGCACCGTATTGTACACATCCCTGCACCGTATTGTACACATCCGTGTACCGTATTGTACATGTCCCTGTACCGTATTGTACACATCCCTGTACCGTATTGTACACATCCGTGTACCGTATTGTACATGTCCCTGTACCGTATTGTACACATCCCTGCACCGTATTGTACACATCCCTGTACCGTATTGTACACATCCGTGTACCGTATTGTAAACATCCCTGTACCGTATTGTACACATCCCTGCACCGTATTGTACACATCCCTGTACCGTATTGTACACATCCGTGTACCGTATTGTACACATCCCTGTACCGTATTGTACACATCCCTGTACCGTATTGTACACATCCCTGTACCGTATTGTACACATCCCTGTGCCGTATTGTACACATCCCTGTACTGTATGTACACATCCCTGTACCGTATTGTACACATCCCTGTACCGTATTGTACACATCCGTGTACCGTATTGTACATGTCCCTGTACCGTATTGTACACATCCCTGCACCGTATTGTACACATCCCTGTACCGTATTGTACACATCCCTGTACCGTATTGTACACATCCCTGTACCGTATTGTACACATCCGTGTACCGTATTGTACACATCCCTGCACCGTATTGTACACATCCCTGCACCGTATTGTACACATCCGTGTACCGTATTGTACATGTCCCTGTACCGTATTGTACACATCCCTGTACCGTATTGTACACATCCGTGTACCGTATTGTACATGTCCCTGTACCGTATTGTACACATCCCTGCACCGTATTGTACACATCCCTGTACCGTATTGTACACATCCGTGTACCGTATTGTAAACATCCCTGTACCATATTGTACACATCCCTGCACCGTATTGTACACATCCCTGTACCGTATTGTACACATCCGTGTACCGTATTGTACACATCCCTGTACCGTATTGTACACATCCCTGTACCGTATTGTACACATCCCTGTACCGTATTGTACACATCCCTGTGCCGTATTGTACACATCCCTGTACTGTATGTACACATCCCTGTACCGTATTGTACACATCCCTGTACCGTATTGTACACATCCGTGTACCGTATTGTACACATCCCTGTACCGTATTGTACACATCCCTGTACCGTATTGTACACATCCCTGTACCGTATTGTACACATCCCTGTGCCGTATTGTACACATCCCTGTACTGTATGTACACATCCCTGTACCGTATTGTACACATCCCTGTGCCGTATTGTACACATCCCTGCACCGTATTGTACACATCCCTGTACCGTATTGTACACATCCCTGTACCGTATTGCACAATAAAAATCTCTAATGTATGCTAATTATATCCAACATCAACCCATAGCATCCTTCCCCTCTGAAGGCATACTGACCAAAATAAAAATAAACTTACAACTACAAATGAACCAAAAACTACAAAAAACGTGGTTCGTTCCGTTTCCCGCGGGTCACTGGACCCTGTCGAAGTTTTTTTGGGCGGGATAGCCCGGGAATCCGTCGATTTACAGTTAGCCTTCTCAGTGAGCTGCTGTGCTACTAAGATTTACTATCTCGATTGAAACGAGAATCTATCTTTAACTATACTTCTACACTAATATTACAAAGAGGAAAGATTTGATTGTTTTTGATGTGTAACATCTTTGCTCTCGCTTTCCTGCAATTTGTGGGAGTGATTTCGTGAAATGGGACGGAAATGTGTAACAGGAAGTCGCGAAAGCGCGGAATTCTACTTTACGAGAGTCCGACTCGCACTTGGTCGGTTTTTTTCGTTACTATCAGATCCGCCACCCAGGTACAATATCGTCATCAAATCTAACTAACCTAAAGTATTTTGTCACATGTTACACATCATATGCGAGTACTGTAGGTCTCGCTCGAATTTTTTTTTGTTTTGAATAGGCTCCGAAACTAATGGACCGATTTGAAAAATTCTTTCTCCGTTGGGAAGCTACGCTATCCGCGGTTGCTATAGGCTAT
The DNA here is from genome assembly GCA_947284805.1 of Coleophora flavipennella. NCBI lineage: Eukaryota > Metazoa > Arthropoda > Insecta > Lepidoptera > Coleophoridae > Coleophora > Coleophora flavipennella. Next base: position 19,601,789 of record OX369253.1, on the reverse strand, counting down.
ATTATATTTTCAAAAAATTAGGGATCCTTATTAAAACTCAAATAATGTAACCCAAGGTGTAAAAAATGACCTAAAAATTCCTGTAATATCTGCGAAAAGAAGTGTAGTGTAGTGTAATGGTAGTGGTAGTGTAGCGGTAGTGGTAGTGGAAGTGTAGTGGTAGTAGTGGTAGTGTTGTGGTAGTAGTGGTAGTGTTGCGGTAGTAGTGGTAGTGTTGTGGTAGTGTAGCGTTAGTGTAGTGTGAGGCGGTATTTATTTCATAAAGTGTGACTTTTAATTAGCTCTTGTTAACAAAAGATATGCAAAAGGTTGCTCGATATACGAAAAATATTACACAAAGCGTCCCACACTTTTTTCACAATAATACTAGTAGTTTTCGTTCATAATTGTTTTCAGCTTATATTAATAATTATTTTTAACTTTTTAGTTTGATGTGCTTTAAAAGCGTGTTTTTTTTAGTTTTTTTAAAACTATATTTATTAGTTTTGTGAATCGATTTTGGTCTCTTTACGTACATTAAAAATAAAATATTTTTTGGCAATGGTATCACAAAGGATAGCGCAGTGACTGCTTGTCTTTGCACCAAATATCGCTAAAGATTTCCGCCTACGCACAAGTACAACGCGTACATTTTAGTTAATTAAGTAAACTGTATTGTGTGTACTGAATGTTGCTTGTTGTAACACAATAAAACATCATATTATTACCAATTTATACGGCATTTATTTTTTTTGGTTAAATTATCGTCATAATAATTAAATTCTATAAAAAGATAGTACAACAATTTACTAACAAATACTCGAATCTGGTACCCACGGATCAGATAAATAAGGTTGGATTGGAAATGTGCGCTGGGTAGGCGCGCCTCAAGTATGATTAGACAATCATACTTACCGAAGCACGCGTTCATACTTTTTATTTGCGTGTGGTTGTGTTTAACGTAAAGACACTCGAAATGGTGTGAGACACAATTGCAGCCCTGTGTTCTAAGTGCGTTTTGTTTATTAGTGCGCGGAATTCGTGTATATGTGTTATTATTGCTTGTGTAGTGGAGTTGATGGGTTGGAGACAGGCGGCGACGCTGGTTTTCAAACAAAAGTGTGACTATTGCCAATACAACCTTATTTATCTTATCCGTGTTGGTGCCCATACAAAAATTTTAGAGTCAAATTAACGTTCGAGAACAAAGAGTACCGCTTGGGTCGTCGTCCGCGCGCGCGCAGGAACGACCCGCGACCTTGGGGATGCACCGGTGAATAGCAACGACCTATTACGTTGCCAGTCGCCTGCCTTGTATGGCAATGGCATGGCGCCTTCGACCGCTCCGAGACCGATAACAAACCATGCTGGCTGAATTTAAGACATAAGACATAAGACATTTATTGATTCCTTGTCACCAAACACACATACATAATATTGGGATTAAATTAAATAAACAGCTTAAAAAAAATAAAAATGAGAGGATAACAATAACAAAATAACAGTACCTAATATTACAAGTAGAGAAAAAACTATCAAAGTACGATATGTGTGTATGTGTTTGTGTGCGTGTGTGTGTGTGTGTGTGTGGTGCAAGAATCAATTTGACTTATTCATTTTTAAACCGCCTCCGTGGCGTAATGGTTAGTCCATTCGCTTCACACCAGGAGGTCGCGGGTTCGATTCCCGGTGGGGTCAACTTGTAAGACTCGGTTTGGTTGGTGGTAGGGCATTTTCTAAGCCCGTCTGGCTAGATACCACCATCTTATCTAAGTCTTGCCGCCAAACATCAGTGTTAACAGAATTGATGTGTTCCGGCTTGAAGATAAGATAGCCAGTTCTCCATTGCGTTGGGGAATCTTGGTAAGCCCGCTTCCATCTTCGGCATCATCGTCACTTAACATCAGGTGGGATGATGCCAAGGGCTTACCAATTATATATATATATATATATATATAAACTGATATCATCATAAGGATTGGCAGAAAGTTAATGATATAGTAGCTGATGACTCTGACCGATGACCTGGTGAAGGCCATCATCACATCAACCAAAGGACTTCCACTGCTTCCCCAGGTGAATAAAAAAAACAAAAAATTTCTGTTACTTACGTTGATGATTTTTGTTTGTAATGTGATTAAGTATCACTGTCATAGTTTTGTCAAAGTATATATATTAGTATTAACATACAGTATGGACACTCCCTGCCGCTCTCTAGATTGCGACCTCACCCCCTCGTCCCCAGATTGATACAGTTTGGTTACAGTTTGGTTGTTGAACGTTTAGGATTTCGCCGCCATTTTGTTTGTTCCGTCATTGCTTTTTTGAAATGTAATTTCTGGCCCGTTGTATGAAGTGTCCAGGGTGTGGTTGTGTGGAGAGGTGTGGTGGTACGGAACCCTCGGAGCACTAGTGTCACTCGCACTTGGCCGCTTTTTTATGTAATTTAACCTTTCCCAGACGAATTAAGCCGTTTAACATAAACAATTTAATTAATGGAAGCACCTGACATAAAGACAAGGCAGACAACCCTTTTAATCTTGATGACTTGTTTAGTATTGCGTATCTATGTACATACTTACATAAGGACTTGTTCATAGATAGACATCTACATTTTACTACATAAGCTGAACGGCCAGAATGGCGCAGGATTGTGAATAGGCACGTGTGCGAGTTCGAGGATCAGCGTAAAGCTGACCTTGATACCAAACGCGACCAGTTAAAGGCCCGAACACCAGCGACCATTTCATACAATTGCGAGGGAGGGAGATACTGAAATGCCCTCAGTGCGCGAGGAGTTTCGCTGCGAAGATTGGCTACATAAACCATCTTCGAGCGCACGCGCGGCAAACTGACTAGGAGTCGAAGTGGTCGCCATGACCGAAATCAGTCGGTTAGATTAGATCATAATTAAATAATACTCCATAAAGATTTCATTCATTCATTGACCTTTCGCGTACATTTATTCATTCATCAGCCTAAGGACGTCTGCTGCTGTACATAGGCCTCCCCTAAGGATTTCCACGACGACCAGTTCTGCGCTGCCCGCATCCAGCGGCTTCCCGCGAACTTCACAAGGTCGTCGGCCCACCTTCCACCTAGCGGTGGAGGCAGTTGAAATTCAATCCGTTTGGTTTCGGTTGGAAATTCAATTTAACACCTAACAATGGCTTGTGGTCCTTCTAAATAAAGCTCTTTTTTACCCAAGACCCTGTATATTATTACATATTTTTGTCAGGGTTCGTAAATATCCGATGTTTATATCTATCTACATATATGAAAGAAAGTTGTGTTAGTTACACCATTTATAACTCAAGAACGGCTGGACCGATTTCGCTAATTCTTTTTTTGTTGAGTTCGTTATCGTCAGGGAACGGTTTTAGGGTAGGGTAGTGTAGGGTAGCTATAGTTTGGGGATCTTCAAGGCAAGAGTGAATAGGCATTATTTGAGTTTGCGTGTATACCATCCTCAAATGCATCATCACTTACCATCAGGTGAGTTGCAGTCAAACGCAGTCAAATAAAAAAAAATACCTTTAAATATTCAGGTGGTTACTTTAATCCCATTTGCCACTTAACAGTACCAAGACGGGTTTATACAAACATAATCCAATTATATAGCTAATAACAATGTTCAACCTATTAGAACATTTATCGTATCAAAAAATATAATTATGACGTCTCATTTACAGATCGCTGGTTAAATGGACAGTTAGTACTTAATTGCATATTTTTTAATTTGTTATTAATTTGTGTTAATTCGACTTAATCCTTATAAAAATTCACTACATTTGTGACAGTGACATAAACATAATGGATGAACATTACATGCGTTATGAGAGCGTATTTAAGAGGGAAGAATAGCACGCAATCCCCTTAAAATATTTTTTGGAAAACGTAAACGCTTTTTGGTATAAGCTTTTAGTGTCACGCGATAAACATATGCATGTAAAATTTTAGCTCAATCGGAAACCGGGAATTTAACTTGCAAGATTTAATTACGGACACCGGTGAAACAAGCTTGTAAAAAGTAAATAAAAGCTTGCAAAAAGATAAAACGTTTTTCCACCTCTGAAAATTATCCGATCTTTATGATTTTTAACCGACTTTAAAAAAAGGAGGAGGTTTCTCAATTCAACCGTATATATTTTTTTTGTTGTTCGCGGATAACTGCGTCGTTTATGGACCGATTTAGATGATTCTTTTTTTGTCAGAAAGGAGATATTTCAGGGTTGGTACCATGATAAGGAGACTAGGACATCCCAGAGAAATCGAAGGGAACCTTAGAAAATCGTAGTGGCGACTAGTGCGTTTGAAGTCGGTTTTTTTTTGTTTGTTAAATATGTTATTGATACAATAAAAACTAGATCTACCAAAGCACAGCTCAAACCACTAGACGGATCGGGCTGAAATTTGGTACACAGACAGCAATTATGATTTAAGCATCCGCTAAGAAAGGATTTTTGGAAATTCTCACGGGAACGCCAAAAAACGGGATCTGCGCGGGCAACGCCGCTAGTCTTTAAATATTAAGTGTGAAATTTGCGACAAATAAATAAATAAAAATTAAATAACAGATGGAACAGACATAATTGAAAACGCCGAACACGTTAAAAACCGTTTTCCATCGCAACAACTTAGTACAATTTTGTATTATTATTTTTGTTTTTTTTTAATTTTCTAATAAAGTATTACACTGATTTTGATCAGCTCGGCAGCATGGGTATGGGCATGGGTATCGAATAAAAAAAATAATGAAAATCAGTTAACAACCTGTGAAGATATCACGTAACAAACATACAGTCGAATTGAGAACCTCCTCCTTTTTGGGAGTCGGTTGAAAACTGAAAAGTAATGTTAGTTCAAGGTAATGTGTCTATCACGACAACAGAAAAATCTGGTCGCGAAAACCAATTAGAAATTGAGAGGTATATTTATACAACTTTCCTATTGAACCGATACCCAAAATCACTAAAATCTCTTTAATTTTCAACATGCTGTTTGTTAACCTGGTCAGTCACACTGACCGCGTCAAGGTACTGGCTACCTATCGCCAAAACCAAATGGAAATAGTTAGGTATATTTATACAAATAGAAATTGTTAGATATATTTACACATCTTTCCTATTTATTGTTTAATATTGAGAGACAATTGAACCGATACCCAAAAACACTAAAATCTCATTAATCTTCAACATGCTGTACGTTAACCTGGCCAGCCACACTGACCGAGTCAAGGTAGCCAGCGGTACAGTACAGTTAGCCGCCTATTGTTTACCGGCGCCCGCGCAGCGACACGCGTGGCTGACTGTACCGGTAGCAGTGACAGACAATCAGACAAGGGAACTGGTGCTAGGTCGGCATCGTTTGACAAGTGCTTTCTTCAAAGTCTTTGATCTTTTCTTATTGTGTGGCACAATTAACCGTGCTATCCAAGGGATGCACCTTGCATCACCCGCGGTCACGTGTAGGGCATTAAGATTTTCACGTACATATACACGTTAATAGAAAGAAAGAAAGAAATAAAGTTTGTTCGGCAAAAATAAATAGAAAAATAATTACAATATTAGGTACTTAATTTAAATAAACTATAGCTAAAAATTAAAACTAAAAGCTAAAATTAAATTTTATGCCGAATAGGTCCAAGACTCAGCATGGTGCTGCTGTAGTTTCATTATTACCAAAATTGTGTCTCAAAATTTTTAACCGCCTCCGTAGCTCAGAGGCAAATTTCACTGGCTTTACATAGGAGGTCCCAGACGATTAGCAAATAAAAAAAATATTTTAACCAACTACGAAATGTACACTGCAATGATGACAAGTCTTGACTTTTACTAGACAAATAGAAAACTGCCAGAGCAGTCTCCTTGTCACAAGGTGTTAAAGTTCACAATCACAAATACGTATTGTGTTTCAATGACTTTTACATTTCACACAGTTCTGCTAATACAGTTTTGAAAAGATTGTTATTTACAGAGCGTTAAGTTTGCTTTTAAAGTACCGATATAAGAAAGTTTTATTCAAAATCGTTTGTTTGTTCTGAAAACGAGAGTTTAATAAAAAAAACGAGCTAACCTCACATCAGTTGCATATGATGTGTGACATCTGACATAAGTAAATAAGCTACCGGCCTTCCGGATTTTCTCGCTGTTTGGTCATGATTCCTTAGCCTTCGTAACTGAAAAAAATTAGGTGGCATGGCTATGTTTCCTTAGCCTTCGTGACTGAAAGAATTACGTGGCATGGCCATGTTTCCTTAGCCTTCGTGTCTGAAAAAAACCCAACCATTCTGGGAGTGCCGACAGAAGTGAAAACTTTTTACAGTTTTATAAGTTTTGACCCTACGAGTGTTCATGGCAAACGACTAGGTTGACAAAGTTTTGAACCTGCGAGTGTTCCTGGTAAGGTGTTGGTTACGTTACATGGTTACAGTGTCGCGAGTTCAATGGTTTCAATCTCAAAAATGCCCAACAAGCCTAAAGAAGTTTTCGCTTCAAAAACCCCATTTCCTGTTACATATTGCAGTGATGATGATGATGATATATCCGACCGATGTCGGTCACGGCGACCACTTCGACTCCTAGTCGGTTTGCCGCGCGTGCGCTCGAAGATGGTTTATGTAGCCAATCTTCGCAGCGAAACTCCTCGCGCACTGAGGGCATTTAAGTATGCCACCCTCGTAATTGTATGAAATGGTCGCAGGTGGTCGGGCCTTTAACTGGTCGCGTTTGGTATCAAGGTCAGCTTTACGCTGATCCTCGAACTCGCGCACTTGCCTATTCACAATCCTGCGCCATTCTGGCCGTTCTGCTGCCAAACTCTGCCAGATTGCAGTAAAGCAATAGGATAGATGTAAAACATCAGAAATATCTTATAAGCGTATCGTTTATAAAGCCCTTGGAATTATCTTACCTAATGGCACACCCTGGACATTTCATACAACGGGCCAGAAATGACATTTCAAAAAAGGAATGATGGAACAACCAAAATGGCGGCGAAATCCTATACGTTCGACAACCAAACTGTAACCAATCTGGGTGTCGTGGGAGTGAGGTCGCAATCTAGAGAGCGGCAGGGAGTGTCCATACTGTATGTTAGTACTAATATGTATAATTTGCTAATGGTAAGTGACGATGGTGCCGAAACGGGCTTACCAAGAAACCCAAAGGCTATTGGGAACTTTTCCATCTGGATATATCAATGCTATTAACATTGATATTTGGACGTAAGGCTTAGATAAGATAGATTGTGGGTACTTAAGCGAGCTGAGAAAATCATCATATCAGCTCATATCCGTCCCCACCGAGGGGTTCGAGCCTAAACTCTTGCACCGAAGATTCCTTGAGAATGGAACCTTTAATACATCAACGAATACAAAAATGATATTTTGTATATCATCATATCAGCTTATATACGTCCCCACCGAGGGGCTCGAACCTACCCCGAATTAGGGCGACCGGGCCTTACTCGACTACGCGGACTCAGTGCGGGTTGGTCGACTACACACACAACCTTCGCAGGTGTGTGCAGGTTTCCTCACGATGTTTTCCTTCACCGTAAGAATGTCGGATAAACGTACATATGAAATCTAAATTCGAGAACATAGTGGTGATTCGAACCACGATCTCCCGGACAGGAGATAGCGGCCCCAGCCGTTACGCCACCGAGCTTAGAAAATACCCTTCCACTCAAAACCGAGACTAATTTGAACCCTCTCAGGAATCGAACCCGTGACATTTCTTTGAAAAGATAGGGAATCGGTAAAAATGCAGGTGTAACACAAAAAAATATTTTTTTCTTTCTAGCCATATAATAGACATCAACGAGCCATACATTGCCATTAAGGTATGTGCACATACTAATACCTGTGTGTGCTGTACACGTGCGTGACGTAGATGTGGCATAAGTGTGCGTGTCTGCAACTTTCTTTTGCGCGGTGCGATGCTTGTGCGCACTGCGCAGTGTGGCCAGCAATGCGACAGTGGACGTGATAATATTATTGTGAAGTATAGTTGTCGTGGTTAGATATTTTATTAGCAACGACCTAATCCGAGGTCCGTGCCCACCTGGGCGCCCTTAGGCAGTTGCATCTTTTTGATTTGCATAAGGTTGAGACCCCTTCGCACTCGCCTCCCCAGCCCGGTGAAGTTGTAAAGGCCCCCACGGCCAACAACAAGCTTGTCCTTTCAAAAAAAAAATATTAAAAAAATGTTAATATGTCTGACTACAGCGAGTATAAACGAGGCTTATACCGACGCCAGCGATCTTTTTTTAATCACAATTGGTAAACCCTTGACAACATCTCACCTGGTGGTAAGTGACGATGTTGCCGAAGATGGAAGCGGGCTTACCAAGATTCCCTTATCAAATTGGTAACCACTTTTTACTTCAATTAAGGATTTTTTATAAAAAAAAGTTTTTTTTTTTTAATTTTCAGTGTATGAGGGGTGATTTTGATTTCCTCAAATTCTATTTTTAAACGACTTCAAAAAAAAAGGAGGAGGTTTCTCAATACGACCGTTTTTTTTTTATTTTGTTCGCGGATTAATTCTTCGTTTATGAACCGATTTTAATGATTCTTTTTTTGTTGGATAGGAGATATCCCAAGGGTGGTACCATGATAAGGAAACCAGGATCTGATGATGTCATCCCAAAGAAATCGAGAGGAACCTTCAAAAATCGCAGTGGTGATTATTGCGTTTGAAGTCGTTTGTTTTTTGTTTAAAATTATAATACACAGAACTAAGGATGGAAATTTCCTAATGCACCCTATTTTCTAGTTGTATCCATAGAACTGCTCCAAATGTAATCGTAAAGTTATATGATAATTTATGTACTTCTTAACAAAACAATAAAAAATGATATTGTTTTTGGAAATTCTTGTTTTTTTATTTATAGCTGATCAAAATTTTTATTCGCTGAAAAGCGGCAAATAGTAGAAGCTGCCTATGACTCCATATGTCGACATAAATGGAAATTGACTGCTGTGTTTTTAAAGCATTTAATTAAGTTATTTGGAGCATTAAATTGGAAAATAAACTTATCAACTTTATCAAAAAAACAAAAACGTATAAGCCTAGCTTTTGTTCTAACTGACAACCTATCAAAAATTGGTCCAAATTGGTTAACATTTAAGATGTTAAAAATAGTTAACGCCGTTTGTATAAAGCAGCTTCACAATCCTCTTAATGTGTCCCTTGTGTTTCGAAAATATTAGACCTACTAAAACAATTAAGTATATCCTGAGACAAGCAATTTTTAATTAATAACTCCGGAACTCTGCATAATGCGTGGTCAGACACGCTCCTCGCCAATTTTGTCTGCATTTGATTTACAAACCTGCCGAAATACATTTGCGTACACAAAATATTATTTTTGCAAATATGGCTGCTATTTTATTCACCGCACCGTGACAAGTGAGTTCTGAATAACGGTAATTTTAACTGATACGCAATAATAAGCCCCTATTATCCATTTATCATACGCCGATTCTGAAGTACTGTAGCTAAACCGTTACCTCGAATATTTATATTCCACTAACTATTTAATTAATGGTGAGATGGACGTGAGGTCGAGTTATTCGGGGATCCTTGATCAAATGTTTAAGTTTCAGAGTTTAAGATTCGGATTAAACTTTTTTAGGGTGCCAGAGCCAAAATGGCAACAAAACAGACCCTTGTAATTTCGTCATGTCATAAATTAATTGTAACATGTCATATAATTGTCAATATGCTCGCGCAACAACTTTCGCCTATATACGATACGTCTACCGGTAAGCGGTCGCCACTCGAGAACTTACAAACAAATAGTTAAATGTTAATTTATTGGCACAATTAAGATCATTTTTCCACCAAAACCATACAATATTTGTTTGCTCTGTGTCTGGGTGTTAAATATCTATATATGTATGTATTTAAACGTATATAAGTATGTATATCAGTCTCTGGTTCCCATAACACAGGGAATCCTACTTTGGGGCCAGATGACCATGTGTGATTTGTCCCAGAATAATAATAAAAAAATAATTACATAAGTAATACCCTTTGTATGACTTTCTTTTAGGCTTATTTGTCATGTCATGTCAATATTTTGTACACAATAAACATTTATATAAATAAATAAAATAAATACATAACGGCAAGTGTTGAACATGCCATGCTCCTATATTAGTCTCAGACAAGCAGGTATGGGCTCAAGAACACTCGAACTAGTCTCATTTAAGCATATAAGAGCATTTCACAATGCTATTGTAAAACACTTACTCTTAAAATAACATTTACTAAGACCGATTGCACTTGAGAAAATTTGCTCTTTTACATAATAATATATACATTTTCTAAGCTCGTTAGAATTTATAATAGACTTGTAAATGGTATTCTTAGAATATTATATTAATATCGGCATTGAATAAAACCTCTGTAAGTAAGGGCTTTTCTGATCTTATTCAAAAGTATTGTTAGATCAACACCAGCGGATAAGTTAGATATTAGAGTGACATAAGATAAAAGTACTTATAATACAAAAGCCAAGACTTTCATACATATTTCGAATGCTAAAATTTAAAATCATTCAGGAATTATATAAATTGCATGCGAATGTTAAAGGTTTAGTTGGTGGTAGGGCATTTTCTAAGCCCGCCTGGCTTAGCTACCACCATCTTATCTAAGTCTTGCCGCCAAATATCAATGTTGATATCATTGGTGTGTTCCGGCATGAAGATAAGATAGCCAGTTCCCCATTGCGTTAGGGAATCTTGGTAAGCCCGCTTCCATCTTCGGCAACATCGTCACTTACCACCAGGTGAGATGTTGTCAAGGGCTTACCAATTATGAATAAAAAAAAAGGAAAAAGAAAAGAAAAACACTAAATTAGTTTCTTAATATCTCGTAAACTATCTTACATAGTCAGATTTAGGGCTTGAAAAACGCAATTATATACCAATGACGTCACTATCAATACATAAATAACAAATAAAATAATTAAACGAGAAAGAGATGATGAGGCAAATAAAGCGTTGGTGGCTCAACCGGTAACGACTCGGTCCTTCTAACCAGAGGTACCGGGTTCAAATCTGGACGGCCAATGTACCAATGAGGTTTTCGAAACTTACGTACATATACTCACCGACTGCTTTAACGGTGAAGGAAAACATCGTGAGGAAACCTGCACACGCCTGCGAAGAAACTCGCAGGTTGTGTGTGAAGTCGACCAACCCGCACTGGGCCCGCGTCGTCGACTAAGGCCCGATCGCCCTAATTCAGGGTAGGCTCGAGCCCCTCGGTGGGGACGTATATGAGCTGATATGATGATAAGGCGCATGAAATTTGAAGTGTAAAACAGGGTCTACTTTACAATAAATATTACATTCCAATACGAAAACTTAGCGTAAGACATAAGTGTACAGACTTAAAAATATAAATTTACACTTTTTAACCAATTATTTTCTTATTCTTTAATATGTTACTAGCTGTCCCGGCGAACTTCGTACCGCCTTACATTACATTACACTGCCCTGCCCTACCCTACACTACACTACACTACCCTACCCTACACTACCCTACCCTACCCTACATACACTACACTACACTACCCTACCCTACATCACTCTACACTACCCTACACTACACTACCCTACCCTACCCTACCCTACCCTATCCTATCTCTCAAGTTGGATCGAACTGCACATGGTGTGCGAATTTTATTATAATCGGTTAAGTGGTTTAGGAGTCCATTGAGGACAAACATTGTGACACGAGATTTATATATATTAAGATGAACATAAAATAAGCAAACGATAGATTTTTATAACATTGATTTTACTTACAACCTTTAGAATAATAATAAGCGATATTAGCCTAAATCGGCTTAAATCAATTTTGTCAATTATACTGTAAGTGCAAACTGCATTCAATTATACCGATTTAAGACTAAATACGCTTATAATTGGTGCCCAAATCCAGGCTTATACGATGATATAGGAGTGATATAAGGGCGCAAATATAGTAATCTTGAGACTATTACAAGCCTAATTTTTGCTGGTTGGGTAACTTAAATATGTGTTCCAAATTTAAATTCAATCAGTCTAATAGTTTTGTTTGAAGCTAATTTTCGGTGTTTGTTCCTATAATGGTTCCGTTTTTAACTTTTGTTCTTCAAAAGGTAAGAACACTAAAAATGCGCAAATTGGTCAATCAGCTGATCGATTTGTATGAAGTGTTAATAGTTTTTTTTTACTCACAATTGGTAAACCCTTGACAACATCTCACCTGGTGGTAAGTGACGATGTTGCCGAAGATGGAAGCGGGCTTACCAAGATTCCCCAACGCAATGGGGAACTGGCTATCTTATCTTCATGCCGGAACACACCAATGATAACAACATTAATATTTGGCGGCCTAGACTTAGATAAGATGGTGGTAGCTAGCCAGGCGGGCTTAGAAAATGCCCTACCACCAACCAAACCGAGATACAAGGATTGTAAAAAGGTCAACAACAAACGAGTGACATTTGTGAGCCCGAGCCGCAGGCGAGGGTTTACCATCGTCAAGAGTTTGTTATTTCCTTTTCCACCCATGTATCATACGAAGTTTTTCAATACAGTCGTGAGAAAACAGATAAAATAATAAAACGCCCGTGACAGAAAAACAAAATACATGGACATAGGTACATATACCTATCAAGGTTTCAGCAACCAAAGTTCATTTTACACGACTTGCGGCTTATTTTAAATGTCCGGGGAGTAATTTCACTTAGTTTTTTCTTATACATACACATAAATATATTTTTTATTACATATATATTAACTATTCATGATTTCATTAGTTTTCACAACTAAAACATCTTAATTCAGTTTTACGAAAATTGCGCCATATTTTAGCTAGCACACGTACGCATGCGTAACTTTTTTTTTTATTATCATAAATAGACTACAATAAGGCTTGGGATACTTAACCTCTTTGGTAAAGATGACGTATTCCTTGGTGTAACTGGTTCCACTTCATTCATATTTTTTCTCTTTTCTTCACAAAGATATCCAAACCCAAAGAGAATCAAAACAGCTTGCGTTATGTACTTACCTCGGAGGAACTACCTATCTCTTTTAAAATTCTCCTTTCAAAAGTCTTAAAGAAGATTCTGTATCTTTGGTTATTATATTTTTTATATGTCTTGTTCCTCCGAGCTAGAAATTTAAAAAAGTGGTAAAGTAAAAGCACGTGTGCGGTAAAATCTATTTTGCGCAAATTTGACTGGCATTAAAGGACCACTCTTCGAGCAACTGTATTGAATTTTTTTTTTATTTGCATTGACAAGTTTGGAAACAGTTACTCAAAATGATGTGTGACGATCCTGTGACATTGATTCCACTTTCAAATTTCATTATAACATCAACTTCAAAATGCCAAAAGAATCTGTTGTCACCTGGAAGACGGCTTTATACCAAATTTCAGCTCAATTGAACCCCTGAAAGTCGGTCTAAAGTCGATCGCAAGATTTGAACCGTACAAATAAATAGATTCCTACTTGTATAGTACATTACTGCAGCGGCCAGCAAAACAAGTATTTATGGACGAATATGTAAATGTAAGCCGAGGCGAAGTTGAAGCACACATACTTAAGTCCATCAATGCCTAGTTGTGGCCGAGGCTTGTATAAAACTTTTCTCAAATAATGCGCGGAAATTAAACTTAGGCAGAACTTTTTTATTTGAAAAGACTTTTCAAAATCAATGACGAACAACAATATTTTTTTACACGCCAGTGTTTATTTGTTTTTTATAAACAGCTTTCTATTTGCAAGCCAGTTCGAAATTTAAACAAAACCCTTGTTAAGTTACCTCCTTAGTTGCCTTGTTTCGGAGAAAAATATCGTTACATTTTAAATTACACGACAGATATGAGTTTACATGGTTATTTATTTGGCCGCTAAAACACGACAGATGTGGATTTTCATACAACTTTTGCCGGCCTCGATGTTTGATTTATCTCGAAGATGGTTGTCAAAATAATGCTTAAATTTCCAAGCATGTTTGAGAAAAAGCAGATTGATCATTCATTATAAATGATAAAACTGCTTTAAAAAAAAACTGGACCCTTCCAGTTGGAGTAGAGCACAATAACAAAAAATAAGAAATACTAAACCTACCATACAGCCAGACGACTCGAAAATATATCTACCTACCAACATGAGAACCATCAAAAATATATCTACCTACCAACATGAGAACCATCAAAAATATATCTACCTACCAACATGAGAACCATCAAAAATATATCTACCTACTAGACGTGTGCGCCGATCGGCGTGGCGCACGCCGCCGACATTTTTAGTCACGCCGCCGCCGCCGACGATTGTGTCGGCGTAAAATCGGCGCCAATATGTGTATGTTGTCTACCCGTACAAAGTCCTTAGTCACGCACCAATAAATCGAAATTAATTCATAAATCGGATAAATACGTACAAATCTGCATAAATGGAAACACTCAGCTCACGGTGACTTCTTGGAGCTTCTTGGAGATTTGATAAATATAAATATTGAATAAAAATCGGGATGCCTTCAATATAATGAGTGGGTCAAAATCGACTACAATTAATGCCGCTGTCGTATTTCGATGTGAAATAGAAGATGCTTTGAAACAAGTGAATGAAACAAATGAAAAAAAACATGTCAGCAGGATTAAAACACCGATTTTCTGTGAACAAGCTCTTGATCGCAGCAGCATTACGTGACTGTCGATTTCAAAGTCTCTATGCTGTTGACAAGTATTAAAAAGCAAAAGGTGAAACAAGAGTATCATTCCTGTCTATGTAAGAGAGCTAACAAAAGAATCTGATATTCATCAGAGAGAAAGAAATGAAAATTTTTAGTCGTCGTCTTTTACCGAAACTCAAAATACCGCCTTAGATTTGCTTCTAACAATGTCACAAAATTATTACTCTCCAAGCGCTAGTACAGATGATGATCGTACAAGTGGAATGTTGGAAGTAGTTTGGAGGATGCGATCCCAAAGATTTGTTAGACGGAAACTTGGCTGTTTAATTTGGTGAGAGCCATAATGTGTACTCCTGCCACCCAGCGAGCGAGTGATTTCGGTTGCAGGACTTACAATTTCAGTCAAAAGGTCAAGGTTAAGTCCAATATCAGTGGACAAAATTATATGACATGTAAAAACTAAGTACAAGCGAAATAGTGATTTTTTTTATTCCGTTTAAGATTTGATTTGAATATAATATTAATAATGCTATGTGAACAATCTTGCCATATGGTGCTAGATTGAGTAGGGGTGCTTCTAGTGCTTGATTTATTTTATTTAGATTTTGTTATCTGTTTTTGTAGTTCATTTATTAAAGATTGGATATTTTGAATAAACATTCTCAGAAAAGTTGTTTGAAGATAGTGCCATATTATGATAGATTGAGTAAAGTGCTCTGTTTCTCTAATTTTAAGCAGTTTTTTGTTAATCTGTCTTTTTAAGTAATGTTGTGTTAAGGACTGTGCCTTATTATTTTAGACTGTGCATTAGTGCTCTATTTCTTTAATTTTAAGTAGATTTTCGTTTATCAGTTTTTAGTACATTTACTTAAGACTTAAAAAAATTAAAGTAACGTGGTGTGAAGGCCCGTGACATATTATGTTAGATTGAGCAAAATTATTCAATTTTTGTTATTATAATAAATAAAAGGTGGAATAATTTTAACATATCTGTTAATTATACTGCCCACGCCGATGACGCCGAATACGCCGCCGCCGCTGACAAATTTGACGCCGGCGTCCGCCGCCGGTCAAGAAGGCATCGGCGCACACTTCTACTACCTACCAACATGAGAACCATCAAAAATATATCTACCTACCAACATGAGAACCATCAAAAATATATCTACCTACCAACATGAGAACCATCAAAAATATATCTACCTACCAACATGAGAACCATCAAAAATATATCTACCTACCAACATGAGAACCATCAAAAATATATCTACCTACCAACATGAGAACCATCAAAAATATATCTACCTACCAACATGAGAACCATCAAAAATATATCTACCTACCAACATGAGAACCATCAAAAATATATCTACCTACCAACATGAGAACCATCAAAAGTGGAACATAGACATAGACAAAACTGAGCTCGCGAAATGCGCCGACGCCGACGACGACGTTGGCCGCAATTTGAGTTGACTACGTCATACCTCGTAGGCCGCTCTTGACTTTGAAATGAGGTTTCGCGGTCAACAGCCTGCGCAGAAGAGAGGGGGGAGGGGGGAGGAGGGGGGGACGTCTCAAAAAGTGAAAAGTATCTAACTGTATTTATCCGCCTGAATCGTAGGTACCTACCGCCTTTTTAATTGAGATTGGTTTTTGCGGTAGCAAATGAAATAGTTACTTGTGTTTGATTACTTTATTGACGTGTTGAAATGTACTGTCATTTAAATGATGCGGTGTATTAATATTGTAATTGCTTTAGTAACGTTTTAATTACCGCCTCCATGAAGAATGTTTAGTCCATTTGCTTCATACTAGGAGGTCGCGGGTTCGATTCCCGGAGGGGTCAAATTTGTAAGACTCGGTTTGATTAGTGATAGGGGATTTTCATAGCCCGCCTGGCTAGCTACCACCATCTTATCTAAGTTTTGCCGCCAAACATCAGTGTTTGAATATAAGATAGCCAAATCCCCATTGAGTTGAGGAATCTTGGTTAGCCCGCTTCCATCTTCGGCATCATCGTTACTTACCATCAGTTGAGATGATGCCAAGGGCTTACCAATTGTAAATAAAAAAACCGGCCAAGTGCTTGTCGGGCCACGCGCAATGTAGAGTTCCGTAGTTGCCATTATCGCGTCCGTATCTAATTTCCAAATAAGCCTATTTTTGCGAAAACAGAACCCTAAATTATGAAAATGGTCTTAGAAGACTCACAACTATTTTTAAGCTATAAACAACGATACCCCACACAACTGGGTTTAATGAGAAAAAAAATATCCCTACTATACTTCAAAAAAATTTTTACAGTTCTCTCCGCGTTATTATTATATAAGTAGGTATAATATATCTGCCAAATTTCAGCTCTTAACTACTAATAGTCTAAGAGCTAGGCCGCGGACAGACAGACATGACGAAACTATAAGGGTTCCTTGTTGTACTACGGAATCCCAAAAAAAATGAAATAACGTGTTGCGAAATTGATACATAGTTTTCGTTGAACATGGAGTTTGGAATGCCAGAAATGAGCTATGGAATGGGCTATAATAGCTAGTATAAAAAGACAACGAGTAACAACTTACGAATTTATAGGTACAAAGTCTCAATTATACTATCGCCGTAATTAATGTGATCTTTTCATTCGTGAGACACGGTCATGTTTTATATCTCATTGACCTGTCACTATTATACATGACGGTCAATGTATTACCATTGGCACTACGTAAGTTGGATTCCCGGTGTTAAATGTTTTAAAGGCTAACATTGGCTAAGTGCGAGTCACACCCGCACACGTAGGGTTCCGCACCATCATACTAGATTTTTTTTTTTTTTGCCCAATTGGTTAACTATGGCGCTAGTTTCTTCAATCTTCATGTTTAATGAAAAACCTTTTTTTTTTGTATGGAGACCCTCCTAATTTTTAGTATTTGTTGTTATAGCGGTAACAGAAATACATCATCTGTGAAAATTTCAGCTGTCTAGCTATCACGGTTCATGAAATACAGCCTGGTGACAGACGGAAGGACAGCGAAGTCTTAGTAATAGGGTCCCGTTTTTACCCTTTGGGTACGGAACCCTAAAAATAATAAACACATTTAAATATATGAAAACCGACTTGCGCCGCAACAAAATAGTACAATTATGTACTATTTTTGGTTTTTGTTAATTTTCTAAAAATTACAATTATACAGGACCAACTCGGGAGTATACCCTATCGATTAAAAAAAGAATCATGAAAATCGGTTCACAATGTGCGAAGATATCGCGTAACAAACACAAAAAACATACAGTCGCGTCAAGAACCTCCTCCTTTTTGGAAGTCGGTTGAAAAACAGAAAATAAGGCCTTAAGATATGCCAAATGACAAAATTCAAGTCAAATTATTGAAAGACTGCGTAAAGCTATCACTTAGGAAAAAATGTATAATGTACTTAAGTAATAAAAAATCGATTTAATTGAATACAATTTAAAAAAAATCCATTTTTAATGTAAAAAATATACTGTAGACCGTGTTTTTGGAATTAATTGCAAATTTCCTAGAAAACAAATAGTTAATGTTGAATGAAACCAACACACAAAAATCGGTGACTTTATAAGACCTTTCATTTTAATTGAACACATTTTTTTAAACATATCTGAAAATGATGAAAAGTACATGAAATAATCGAGAATTGGGCGTTCGGTTTCAACGTAACAGCCGCGTTCAAGCTTGCATTTAAACTTAAAACCACAAAGTGTATTGTGTTAAAACGACATAGACTTACGTTCGATGTTATTGAAACACGTATCAACCTGCTCGGATTTAGTGCTCTTAGGGCCTTAAAATCTAAAGAACAGCTATCTCCTTTTGACATTGAAAGAAAACTTTACGACCTTTCCGCTACGGAGCGTTGTCTGTTAACATATAGAGCCTCTTTGGTCCTCAAGCAGGCTGCTCCCAAAACTGGCCGGGACCTGTTTGTAACGGGACCCGACGCGGTGACCTCAATTCTGAGTTTTTGGAACCACCCTGCGCGCGCGCGTGGTGCTGGTCCACCTACCAACATTACCGAGACTTCTAAGAATTGTTCTTGATACACTGTAAAGCTTTTGTAATAAGTGTGCGGTCTACGCCTTATAATTTTGTTGAAAGCATTTATAGGGATTCAAAAAGTGGTGATCAGATATTTGGTTCTCGATTTAAATTGCACTTAAGGGTTTCCAGGAGGCTCCAGTTTCCATACAAACGTAGTTCCGCTTTAATACAAAAACTACATGCCGGATTGAAACCAAACTTTGTAAACATATTGAGTAGACACATATCGATATTTGTAATTAGTTTTCATCGTAGTAAATTTTAACTTAACTAAACAAAGGCTTAAATTAGTTTTGTACTGAAGGTTTGAAATTGCTCTTATTTTTTTCCGTTTTATATTAGTACATCGAAAACTAATTACAAACATCGATATGTGTCTCCTCAAATGTATTTGCAAAGTTTGAATTCAATCTTTTATGTAGTTTTAGTATCAAAACGGAACTACGTTTGTATGGAAATTCGAGCCTGCTGGCGGCCCAAGGGCCTTACCGAACTTGTTTCCATACAAATTAGAGATAACGATTTCTTGAAAATGGACGAGCCCACTCTAATGACACTTTATACACATCAGTGGACGTACTTCGGCTGATATGATGATGATGATGATGATGACACATAAGCAAAACAGGAGTTTGTATGGGAACTAGTAACGGTAAGGCGTCTTAATTTTTTAGGTATCGTATTAAAATTGAAATTTTTTTGCAACATTTAATAGTTACATTTAATATCATTTTTTTATATGAGCAAGCTGTGAATCTATAGATATTTTATTTAATATTAGATTTTTTAATTCAAAATTGGTAAGCCCTTGGCATCATCTCACCTGATGGTAAGTGACGATGATGAAGCGGGCTTACCAAGATTCCCCAACGCAATGGAGAACCGGCTATCTTATTTCCAAGCCGGAATACATCAATATTGTCAACACTGATGTTTGGCGGCAAGACTTAGATAAGATGGTGGTAGCTAGACAGGCGGGCTTAGAAAATGCCCTCCCAATAACCAAACCGAGTCTTACAAGTTGACCCCGCGGGGAATCGAACCCGCGACCTCCTAGTGTGAAGCGAATGGCCTAACTATTACGCCACGGAGGCGGTTAAAAATAGATAGTAAGAAAATTTCTATTCCAACATTTTGACCGGAGATGTCGTTAGATTCTTCTTAATCGTCTGAGATACGATATTTTTTAGTCTTAAATTACAATCGGGTTTTTATTTTTGAATTAAATTGGTAGGTAGTGTTCTTTATTGCATGAATATACATGATAATGAATAATGTTAAAAAGCGTATTTATAATATCGATTTTAATGGTTCCCCATAGAAATTTAAAAATATTCTTGAAAATGGATGGGCCGATTCTAATAAAACTTTATACACATAAGCAAGCCGCGAAATTGTAGTTAGTGAATACTTTACATTTTCAAATATACATGTTTGAGCTAGGGTGTTACATCCTCGGCTGCGTCGCCACATACCATCAAGTGAGGTGCGGTGCAGGCAAACGCACTATAATTTTTAAAAAAATAATCTCATCACTTAGCAAACATCGGGTCGTTCCTTTCCCTCTAATATGGTTGAGAGGAGCGATGGCTGACTCTCGCGTTATACTAGTAACCGGGTGCTGTCCGTGTGAACTGGCCTACACTTGTCAACTTCATTCATGACATTCAATGATTTAATGTATAACTTCTCTTGTCTTATTGTTTTCATGTTGTAATGTCATACTTTGTTTTTATATATTAAGGATTGGATTTTGACGTTATTAACTAATGATTGTTTACTTCTTGATTTTTTACAAATGAAAATATGTAACAACTATTTTATGACTATCGGAAAGAGTGGAATTTGCACCTATTTTGAATGAATACTTGAATCTTGAAAACATCACATAAGATTTGGAGGTCAGAGGTCACCTCGTTACGATACATGGGTGAATGGTTATACTCGCCGAATCATCCGTTCATTAAGTGTCATTCATTCTCTCGGATCAATGGTCGAGTGGGATTTGTGTACAATTTCCAGTTTCGAGTGGCACATGCCGTTATGTATTGTATGGTTTTGGTGGGAAAATGATCTGAATTGTGCCAATAAATGAACATAACTGTTTGTTTCTAAGTCCTCGAGTGGCGACCGCGCGTAGACGTAGCGTAGGCGAAAGTTGTTGCGCGAGCATTTTGAGAATTATATGACATGTTACAAATAATAATTAAATTCAAGACTCATGTCAAAAAATGCTTGTGCTCTAGAGGATATTATAAAATAATAGATTATGTAAATGACAAAAGTATTTATTATGTTGATTCTATAACAAATACCAGTACCTGAAACTGTAATCTGAATCATGACATTATTTGTAATATTTAATAAGTTTTTTTGACTATTAAAAGTGTGTTTAAACACCTATTTAAAATAAATTATTTTGATTTGATTTGAATTAATTACAGGACATGACGAAATTACGAGGGTTCCGTTTTGTTGCCATTTTATCTCTGGCACCCTAAAATAGTTTAATTCTAATCTTAAACTCTAAAACTTAAACATTTGAACAAGGATGTCAATCAAGAAAGATCTTCATGGAAATCTGTCCAGCCGTTTCGGAGGAGAATGGCAACTAACACTGTGACACGAGAATTTTATATATAAGGTGTAACAAAATTAGCTGAAACTATTTGAACTGGTGCTTTCCCCATGGAACCCATAGTCATATCGCATAAAAAAAATCTCTCTCCCATACTAACTCGATCAGCTGATCAGCCAACTTAGTATGGGAAGTTCAAAAATTATTTTGAGATTTGACTATGGCTTTCATGGGGAAAGTTGTTCAGTTTCATGGGTAGTTTTTCAAGCCACCTGTAAGTTTTTCAAGCCGCCTTTAATTTTTCAAACCACCCATAAGTTTTTCAAGCCGCCTATTAGTTTTTCAAGCCGCCCTATAAGGCATCTGACGTTGTAACGCGGTAACGCGTTGTTGTTATTCGATCTCCTTCCTTTCGATCTATTTCATTTATTTCTCATGCGCTGGCACATAACAATCCATGTGTCACATTAAAAAAAAAGTCAGTGGCTCAGGTCACTTACCGTTAACCAGTATGATCGACGCTACCACATAAAAGCGAAGGAGCTCAAGTCGCACTTAGCTTTGACCAAATCGCGTTTGAAACCCGTCTTCAATCGCAACAACTAAGTACACATTTTTGCTACATTTTTTGTTTTCGTTATTTTTTTTTTAAAAAGCACTCCATTGTATTTAATCACATTTATATTGAACCAAATAATCACAAGCATCGTTTCACAACCGGCGGATAAATCTCGTAACATACACAAAAAAACGGACAGTCGAATTTGAAACCTCCACCTTATTTTAAAGTCGGTGAAAATTATCTCAATTTGACAACCTAAATTCATCATCATCATCATCATATCAGCTCATATAGGTCCCCACCGAGGGGCTCGAGCCTACCCTGAATTCGGGCGATCAAGCCTTAGTCGACCACGCGGGCCCAGTGCGGGTTGGTCGACTTCACACACAACCTTCAGGTTTCTTCGCAGGCGTGTGCAGGTTTCCTCGCGATGTTTTCCTTCACCGTTAAAGCAATCGGTAAGTATATGTACGTAAGTTTTTGAAAAACTCTTTGGTACATGGCCGTCCAGATTTGAACCCGGTACCTCTGGTTAGATGGTTAGTCCATTCGCTTTACACCAGGAGGTCACTCGGTTTGGTTGATGGTAGGGCATAGGCCCGCCTGGCTTGCTACCACCATCTTATCAAAGTCATGCCGCATTCGTGTTGTATGTATGTATAAATTCTTTATTGCACACAAGGAATAATCACAAAATGGTTTTATCAGACTTAAGTGTACAAAGGCGGTCGCTAAAGGTGGCGGTGTTAACAGCATTGATGTGTTCCGGCTCGAAGAAAGAATAGGCAGATCCCCATTGCGTTGGGGAATCTTGGTAAGCCCGTTTCCATCTTCGGCATCATCGTCACTTACCACTCACTCATCCTTTTTCTGGTGCAGTCAGGTAAAAATAATACGTACGCGGGCAATTTTTTTTTATAATTTTTTTCGGACAAATCACACATGTTCATCGGGCCCCAAAGTAGGATTCCCTGTGTTATGAGAACCAGAGACTGATATACATACTTTTATACGTTTAAATACATACATATATAGAGATATTTAACACCCAGACACAGAGCAAACAAATCTGCTCATCACACAAATGCTTGCCCTGGGTGGGGATCGAACCCACAACCCTTGGATCAGTAGTCAAGGGCCCTAACCACTGAGCCACCGAGTCAGTCAGTCAATTAAAGTCTTACATTTCGGCTACACCCTGTATAAATCTTGTACAAGTATGAGTGAGCAACATAACCGGTAGTTATTTACGGTAGGCTAATGTAGGCAAGTCGGTCGCAGGTTCGAATCCGGGACAATGTAGCTGTAGTCATAGTAAGTGTGGTGTGACGGACGAAAACGTATCATTATAATTTAAAAAAAAAGATAGATAAGTATGGTATAGTGTTCACTTTAATTAGAAATAGATTAATAAACCGCAGGTTAACTTTAGTGAGAGCTGTATTTAGAATTCATCATTAGCATTCAAAGAAGATTGAAGATAAGATAGCTAGATCCCCATTGCGTTGGGGAATCTTTGTAAGCCCGCTTCCATATTTGGCATCATCGTCACTATGCTAAGGGCTTACCAATTGAGAATTAAAATAAAATTTTATTATTTGAATTAACAGAGTTTTGTAATAGTTTTTTAATAATAATAAAAATAGATTATAATAGATATAAATAAATAAATAAATAAATAAATATTCTGGGACAAATCACACATGGTCATCTGGCCCCAAAGTAGGGTTCCCTGTGTTATGGGAACCAGAGACTGATATACATACTTATATACGTTTTAAATACATACATATATAGATATTTAACACCCAGACACAGAGCAAACAAATCTGCTCATCACACAAATGTTTGCCCTGGGTGGGGATCGAACCCACAACCCTCGGATCAGTAGTCATGAGCACAAACCACTGAGCCACCGAGTAATATTATCGAAATAATTATAAATGTTAAATATACTTCAATGTTAATTACAAAATTTTGTGATAAATCGTTTTAAAAGCTTTTTTTTTTGATGTACATATGTAGCATAGTATGTATCCGCAAATTTTACGGTTTTAGTGAATTTTACAGATTTAGTGAGCTGTAAAGGTTTAGTGAATTTTACAGGTTAAGTGAATTTTACAGTTTTAGTGAATTTTCTAGGTTTAGATAATTTACAGATTTAGTGAATTTTTATAGGTTAAGTGAATTTATGGAAATGGATTGCGTATTATAATTTACTATTCAAAATAAAATTTATGTTGTATTTTTTTAATGTAATTATTATATTGATTAAATATATTTTTATATTTTATAATCTTAATTTAGCTTATTATTCTACTAATATTATAATCTCGAAAGTTTGTGAAAATGTATTGGTTGTATGGATGCATGTTTGTTACTCTTTCACGCAAAAACTACGAAACGTGTCTGGCTGAAATTTGGTATGTAGACAGATTAGAACCTGCATTATCATATAAGCTACTTTTTTCCACGCTCCTGCACTGCGCACCTTCGAAGACAGTCATTGAAACTATTTGCCGCTGGCAAAAGCCAGTGTTCTTTAGTTTAATATACTTGTAGCTGGAATATGTGGTAGGGGAACCTGGAAATATTTTTCCCAGTGACCCTGTAGAGGCGCTAGACGTGCTCGCGAGTCCCTCTCCACGTCTAGACAGACAAACGTTTCTAAGAACTCAACAAAGCGCTCAATCGTACTGTTCGTACCATCATCATCATCATCATATTAGCCGAAGGACGTCCACTGCTGGACATAGGCCTTCCCCAAGGATTTCCACGACGACCGGTTCTGCGCTGCCCACATCCAGCGGCTTCATACCATATTGGTCACATTTAGATTTAGATATAATTCGGAATTAAGTAGATTATTTTTAAACAATGCCGCCTTAAATACAAATATTATTTTACTCAATTATTCGCTTTTTTCATAAGAAATTAAAAACATCAACCACTTAATGTTACAATCATCATCATATTAGCTCATATATACGTCTCCACCAAGGGGCTCGAGTCTACCCTGAACAAGAGGGATCGCGCCTTAGTTGACCACGCGGGCCCAGTGCGGGTTTGTCGACTTCGCACACAACCTTTGAGTTTCTTCGCAGGCGTGTGCAGGTTTCCTTTCGATGTTTTCCTTCATCGTAAGAGCGTCGGATAAACGTACATATGAAATCGAAGTTCAAAAACACATTGGTACGTGGCAGGATTCGAACCACGACCTCCCGGACAGGAGGTAGACGCCCTTGCCATTACGCCACTGACGCTCCAAAGTTACAATAAAAAAAGAAGAAAAACTTATTTTTCTATCGTTGACAATAATTGAAAAATATTTTTTTTTTTAAATTCTGATCACCAGTCTATAACACTTCCTACCCCCTCAACTATTTCTATGCAAAAAATCACATCAATTCATTGCTCCGTTGCGACGCTGACATGCGCGAGCCTTGAAATGAGTTTATCGCAGATCCCTCGGGAACTATGTCAGGATATCATCATCATCATCATATCAGCCAAAAATCGTCCACTGCTGGACAAAGGCCTCCTCCAAGGATTTCCACGACGACCGGTCCTGCGCTGCCCGCATCCATCGGCCTGCCGCGACCTTCACCAGGTCGTCGGTCCGCCGCGTGGGAGGCTTGCCTACGCTACGTTTTCCGGATATGCTAGTTAGTAAATTGTGTCATTTTCCACCTCTTCAACCATACGAGTATCTGTGCAAAAAATCACAATAATCCGTTGGTCCATCGCGATGTTAAGAAAATCAACCAAAAATTGTTTTTTTTTCAGTTCTCTCAGGAACTGCATCGGACTATGCTATTTTCACGAGATAAGAATTAAGTAGCCTATGTCCTCCCTGTGACACAGGGAACCTACCTCCATGCCAAATTTCGTCAAGATTGGTTGAGGTGTTGAAAGGTAACAAACAAACAAACACACTTTTTTAACATTTGTAATATTAAGTAAGGAAGTATTTTTACACAGGCAAGCTTTAAAACAAAGTTAAAGCGTTGGCTTCTCGAGCACACGTTTTACAGTTTTATTAAATTTTTAAAATTAAAATAACATTATCTTTTGTTAAGTAATTTTTATTTTATAATATGACATATTATTATTATTATTATGTTGTCTGACTGTTTTACAATTTAGTATTTTAATTTAATGTTGACATCTAGTATTTGATTTAATATTTAAATCGAAATTGACATGTAAATATGTTTATCAATAAATGATTATGATCAAAACTCAAATTGTACCAAAGGGGTTTGAAAGTTATTGGCACACTGAGGATTCGCCATTTTGTTTTTTTTTTCAAAATGGCGTCGCACAATCTAACCTGTGTTTTTGGATAGAGGACCTATAGTCATATAACATTTTGGCTAAAAGTGTCACGTTTCTGAGATAATATAGAAGTTATAATAATCAAAATTATTATGGAATATATATATTCAATTATCTCCGTAACGTGACGTTTTAGGACACTATGTTACATGACATTTTTTGTTTGTCTTTATGTCCCCTATCCAAATATATAGGTCTTAATGTGCGACGTTATTTTGAAAAAAAAAAATACGGTGGACTCCAGTATGCCAGTCTCCATACAAAAATGTTCAAACCCCTTTGATGTAAGCACTTTATACTTGTAAATGTCTGACGTCATGAACGCAACCTCGCCAAACAGCAAACTTGCATCCAACAGTACACAGTGACGTCACGGTCAGATGTCCAACCGTGTCAGCGGCGCCCGCCTTGACCACGTGGAGGGAACAGTTAGCTATAGCGGCCTGCGCGCATGCGCCAGTGTAGCCGTACGATAACTGCGCAGTGCGCGCAGTGCGCACGGCTGGCTGGGCACCGCGTCTGACCGTGCGCACGTGCGATGTAGATAATGAAGAGGTGTGCTCTTGAGGTAGAAGTTAGAAGGTCAGTTTTGACTCTCTGGTTTATTTAAAAGATTTTGTACCAAATAGGGCAGCGACCGGTCGTCGTGGAAATCCTTGGGGGAGGCCTTTGTCTAGTATTTGACGTTATTCGACTGAAATGATGATGATGATGATCATGAGGGCAGCAAAACTTTTTTAACTTTATCAAAAATAAATTATGAAATGTTATTAACTTAATAACTTACTAACATGTTCACTTAATAACATTTCTGAAATGTTATTAACTTATTATTAACTTAATAACATTTTTCCTATTAAAGCATATAAACTTACATTTAATTTATATGCAATTTAAAATTTACTTTTTTTTAAATCACTAAAATCTTAGCTCTCGTCAATGTTTCCCGATCCTTACAATTTGAGAGTGTTTATGCTCAAAAGACTCGCCTCACGGCTCGTTGCCAAATATGTAATAAGAAAAGAGGAGCACAGTATATCCTAAGATTGTATTAAAAATAAAAGACGATCCTTTGACCTTGGTTCCACGTCCAAATTTCATCATCAGACAACTTCAAAATACCAAAATCATCTATTGTCACCGGGAATACGGCTTCACACCAGGTTTCAGCTCAATTGGATCCCTGGAAGTCGTCTAAAATCGATCGCATGATTTGACGTAAACAAACATTTCAATTCAATTCAATATATTAATTCAAAATAGGTGCAAATTACACTCTTTCTGATAGTCATAAAATAATAATAACATAATGTCATTTGTGAGAATCAAGAAATAAATAATAATCCCTACTAATCCCTACTAATATTATAAATGTGAAAGTAACTCTGTCTGTCTGTTACGCTTTCCCGCAAAAACTACTGAACGGATTTGGCTGAAATTTGGTAGGTAGACAGATTAGGACCTGGATTCAGACAAAGGCTACTTTTTACCACGCTCGCGAGCCGCTTGCGGCTCGCGCACTGCGCACCCTCGAAAAGTCATAGAAACGTTGTCCACGCGGGTGAAACCGCGGGAAACAGCTAGTTAGTTAATAACTTCTAAATTCAATCCTTGATATAAACCAGATTATGTCATTAGAACATGAAAACTATATGACACGAAAAGTTATACATAAAAATCATTAAATGTCATTAATGCCCTTGACAAGAGTAGGCCAGTTCACACGGGCAGCAACCGGTCACGAGTCAGCCATCGCTCCCATCGACCATATTAGAGGGAAAGGAACGACCCAGCTCCCGATGCGCCACCATACGCATAAACATAACATAGAAAAATTGCAAGCTTTTATAAGTTAACTAAAAGTAAGTAACTAACTCTGGAACAGTCTGCCAGCTGACATTAGGATGTCTCCTACCTTCGCCGCCTTCAAGGCCTGTCTAAAGGATATTGTATGAGATCTTCCCATCTGTCTTGAGCTTATATATAAGGTCAAGACAGATGGATATATATATTTATTAACACGCTTATTAGCTTCACCTGTATGTATATAAGGTGTAACAAAATTAACTGAAACTATTTTAACTGGTGCTTCTGCCCATGAAACTGAAAAACTTTCCCTATGGAACCCATAGTCAAATCGCAAAAAAAAATTTGGCTCTCCCATACTAACTCGATCAGCTGATCAGCAAACTAAGTATGGAAAGGTTAAATTTTTTTTTGAGATTTGACTATGGGTCCCATGGGGAAAGTTGTTCAGTTTCATGAGTAGAAACACCAGTTAAAATAGTTTCAGCTAATTTTGTTACACCTTATATAACTGCAATTAAATTGCAAGAAAAAAATTGGCTCTCCCAAACTAACTCGATCAGCTGATCAGCCAACTTAGTATGGGAAGTTCAATTTTTTTTTTGAGATTTGACTATGGGTTCCATGGGGAAAGTTGTTCAGTTTCATGAGTAGAAACATCAGTTAAAATAGTTTCAGCTAATTTTGTTAGACCTTATACAGGGTGTAACATAAAGGTGTGGTGATACTTTAAGGTGGGCTTGTACCCATCAAACTGAACAACTTTCTCCATGGAACCCATAGTCAAATCGCAAAAAAAAATTGGTTCTCCCATACTAACTCGATCAGCTGATCAGCCAACTTAGTATGGGAGAGCCAAATTTTTTTTTGCGATTTCACTATGGGTTCCATGGAGAAAGTTGTTCAGTTTGATGGGTACAAGCCCACCTTAAAGTATCACCACACCTTTATGTTACACCCTGTATATAGTATGTTTGTAATTTTGTAACCGACTCCTTTTGCACTCGATTTTGACCCACTTTAAACGGACAGATTTAATTCAAACTTTGTACATTTATCAAGAATCAGTGACAATACAATAATTTTATAAGTTTATCTCATTTTCCTGGACTAAAAATTGAAAAATAAATATGGTTTAAAAGAAACTAAAAAACACGCTTATAAAGCACATCAAACTGAAGTGAACAATAATTCTCCATATAAGCTGAAAACAATAACGAACGAAATGGAATACTAGTATTATTGTGAAAAAAGCGTGGGGTGCTTTGTGCCATATTTTTCAAGCGACTTCCAAAAAGGAGGAGGTTCTCAATTCGTCTGTATGGTTTTTTTTATGTTAGTTACCTCAGAACTTTTGACTGGGTGAACCGATTTTTATGATTCTTTTTTTTGTTTGAAAGCTAGTGCTTCCCGTGTGGTCCCATATAAATTTTATCAAAATCAGTGTAGTACTTTAGTAGAAAATTAACAAAAACTAAAAATAATAATGCAAAAATGTACTAATTTGTTGCGATCGAAGTCGGTTTTTTAACGTGTTTAGCGTTTTCAATTATCGTACTTATATCGAGCAAATTTTCTTAGATTAATTTAATTGAGTTTGTATTTATTAAAATTAGGTTACTTAAGTTTAAATTTAATATCGGCTCTATTAATGTTCTTTTACTGGTTTGCACATAATTACGTGTTTCTTTGTCCTAGTTTCTTTGTCCTCTGTATATTACTGTACAAGTTGTCCGCCTTTGTACAAAGGCCAGCACATCAAACTATACACTCGTAGTGCGATTCTGATCTATACACATTCGATTTAAGAATGGTACAAAGGCCAAAGTGTGTAGCTTGATGTGCTGGCCTGTGTACTTTACCCTTTTTAATACTATTTTAAGTGTATATTTTGTACAATATAGAGTATACAAATAAACAAACAAACTCAAATATGATTAATAAAGTACCTAATTTAATATCGCTGATGGTAGTACCAAATTAATGTCCCTTTTATGATATTTTTCGTTTTGAACCACGTTTGTTTCTAAAATCTTTTTTGCATTTAAAAACAAATAGGTTTATAAAACAATAACCATACAGAAAAAGTGGACGTTGTCGCAATTCTCAATTGGCCAGGTAGTCAGAGCTCTTGTGCCAAATAAAAAAAGAATTAAAAATGAACACAAAAATACGTAGAATAAAAAGCGTCCGTAACCGGTTTCTGCCCTCAAACGCCGTTACTTCGGACAAGGACCTCAAAGCAAGGATGTGTTTACACCGCACAGTTCAGTTTTGTGTTTATGTGTTGACATATTTAAATATATCTATCGCTTGTTATAACGGGTAATTATTGCGTCTCCGACTTTAGTTATAAGTAAAAAAGACCGATATAAAATTATAACGTTCAAAAATAAATTGTTGTTGCAAGATGCATTTTTGTCATCATCAAGTCCTACATGTAGCTTACAAATTCATGTTCATCATACCGCTTATAAACGTCCCAACCGTGGGGCTCGAGCCTACCCTGAATAAGGGCATTCGAGTCTTAGTCGACCACGCGGGCCCCGCGCGGGTTGGTCGACTTCACACATAATTTCGAGCTTATTCGCAGGCGTGTGCAGGTTATGGCGAAACCCCCATAATGAATACCACGTAACGGCGGAATGGGGGCATCACAGGACCGGTCATCGTGGAAATCCTTGGGGGAAGCCTTTGTCCAGCAGTGGACGTTTTCCGGCTGATATGATGATGATGTATGCAGATTTCCTCACGAGGTTAATAAAATGTACAATAAGTGCAAACTACTCATGCAAAAGAACAACCTTGCTGAAATCGCATAAAACTCAAATTTTTAATTTAAAAAAATTAAAAAAATGTACAGTCACGCCGCTGTGCATACTTTCTCACGAAGCCTTCGCCGTCTGTCGTAGTCGGGCAGACACAAATCAACAATAAACATTACACTCACTTAGTACCAAATAATAAAGATAGGTCATATACCAGCTCATAAATGTCCCTACCGTGGGGCTCGAGCCTACCCTGAATAAGGGCGATAACACATTTATAATAGGTAAACAACAAAGATATCAACACATGTGTATACACAGGTATATCAGACTTGATAAAAAAATTACAAACAATTTGGATTGTATTTGTACCACCCGTACCGTATTCGAATTTTTCCTGAAATAATTTAATACTTAGTGCAGTAGGACTTGTTAAGACATAGTTATTTATAAAGTTTTAAATAATTTGTTGGAGCCATTTTAACTAAGCATTATAATAAAGTTGGGATCAAGGCGAGCTAGTGTTCCACCTTTACGCACGAAGCGTTCCTTCATCATGCGAACGGCCTAGGAGTGGAATTCACTTCCGGCTTCTGCATTCCCCGATCGTAAAATTTAGGAATCTTCAAGACGAGAGTGAACTAGGCACTATTAGAGCTTTCGTGTAACATCCTCGGCTGCATCGGCACTTACCATCAGATGAGGTGCAGCCAAACGCACTCAAATTTTTATTAAAAAAAATAAATATAAAAAAAAGAATCTAACGACACCTCACACTTTAAAATCCATCAAGCCGTTTAAGCTACAGGCTGAGCCGAAAAAAAAAACCTTACACCCCAAGCACATCACCGTTCTTTTTGAACAGTCGGATAAAAAGAAAATTATTGACTCAGTACTGCTGACCGACTAATGAACGTAGTCCAAACCCGTAGACCTAGGAAGCTGAAATTTTGCATAAAGGTTTCCTTTATGTAGGCAAGGGAAATGGCTGAATTTTTTTTTTGAAATTCCCACGGAATGAGAATAAAACACGGACATAGCTGCAGACAGAAAAGCTAGTTGTTGATATAAAGAAAGCCCTTCATAAAATGTCGGGTAGGTACTTTAAAAAAAAAGATGGCCGTTTGGGTAGTAAAGTTCCCGATAGACAAGCCTTCCACTCAGTGTTAACAGCACTAATGTGTTTCGGTTTGAAGATAAGATAGCCAGTTCCCCATCGCGGTAGGGAATCTTGGTAAGTCCGCTATCATCTAAGGCATCATCGTCACTTACCATCAGGTGAGATGATGCCAAGGTCTTATCAGGGATGACGAATGCTAGTCACCTGATTTTCTTTTTATCATGTGTTAAAAACTACATTTTGTTCTAAAAATGTTGGAAATACCTAGGAGTGACGTCATAGTTTTGCAGCGTCATTTATGTACTCATTTTGTGATTTTGATGAATTAAAAATCGAAGACTTGATTGAAATCAAACAAAACGAGTAAGGTTTTCCGAAGTTTCAGTAGAAGAGCAATATAGTGATCAAGAGTTCATAATTTATTTCTGATGCTGCCGTCATCCCTATTGTGCATAAAAAAACAACTTGTAAACGGAAGCCTCCCCGATATGTAGCGATGCTGTAGATTCCCCTATGAAGCGCTCAACAGAGATTCCATCCAGATTTACTCTCGATGATATCTGGGTCAAGTTTATTGACAACCAGGACATTGCCCGCTCGCTGTCTCTCTCGCACGTTGCATTGCATCCCTGTCTGGGGCGCGGGAGGTCTATGACCAGCGTCGATGCAATTATAAATTGAATACAATTTTAAAAGTCTTAGCAGACTTGTAATCCAGAGAGGTTTTTTGGGGGTATTTTTTTTATATTTTTTTTATTCACAACTACATCTCACCTGGTGGTAAGTGACGATGTTGCC
This sequence comes from Coleophora flavipennella, assembly GCA_947284805.1. NCBI lineage: Eukaryota > Metazoa > Arthropoda > Insecta > Lepidoptera > Coleophoridae > Coleophora > Coleophora flavipennella. The sequence continues at coordinate 19,569,058 of OX369253.1, read as the reverse complement.
GAAGATGGAAGCGGGCTTACCAAGATTCCCCAACGCAATGGGGAACTGGCTATCTTATCTTCATGCCGGAACACACCAATGATATCAACATTGATATTTGGCGACAAGACTTAGATAAGATGGTGGTAGCTAACCAGACGGGCTTAGAAAATGCCCTACCACCAACCAAACCGAGTCTTACAATTGACCCCGCCGGGAATCGAACCCGCGACCTCCTGTGTACAGCCAGTGAAGTTTGCCTCTGGGCTACGGAGGCGGTTAAAGTCCCACATAACCAGACCGTAGACCAGTTGTCTGGTATGCGTCATGCATTTTTTAATTCTCACACCCTCCGAAAAGGGGGAAAAAAAGAACTGCTGTTTGATTCAAAAAGTCAAAATCTAGATAGGTTTTTTAGCACCTTCCAGTTTTTTTGTGTGGAGATCATTTTGTATGAAACATGGAGCCTACATTTGTGTGGCTTATTTTCCATTTGACAATTTATTTTCTAATTTATTTATTTATACAGAACCAAATATAAAGAAACCGGCCAAGTGCGAGTCGGACTAGCACTCCGAGGATTCCGTACCGCCACAATTCTCTACACAACTACTTAAATGATACATATTCAAATTACAAACAAAAGATATCAATGCGAGCGACACAAAAAAAAGATTTTCATTCAGTTTGGACTTCTTAGCTAAATTCAGCTCCATCGCAAACCGGGAAGTGGGTCAAATTTGACTGCGAGATTCCACCCGAGCAAACATACATACATTGCAAGTTAAACAAAAGTCGGTTCACCCAGTCAAAAGTTCTGAGGTAACACTCCTTTTTGGAAGTCGGTTAAAAAACTATTTTCACACCTTATTATCGAATCCAAGTGCACTGACATATAAGACAGGTGTTCTGACCTTTGCGCCACATCGTTGTACACCAAGCTTCTCAATATTACGAGCATGTCTGGGATATTAACGAAAAAAAAACTGGCCAAGTGCGACTTGGAGTCACAAAAACAGGGTTCCGTACCAAAACTATAACTATGAACAGAACAAGACCTCTCACTACATACTTTGTTCTAGGTAAATAGGGGTCTACTTATTCTGGAATAAGAATTTTTTTTTTTTTGGAAACGGAAGGACTTTAGATTTGCTCATAGATTTTCCTGTAATCTATGCATTCAACCTCAAATACTGTGATTTTTCAAGATTTTAGGCCCATTCATTATTTTCGAAGACATTAATGAGAGAGGAACGGTCAATTTTCTTAAATAACTTCAAAAGATGTTTATCTTAAAATTATAAATAATAAATTAAAAATGTATTTGAGATTGTCAAAAAAGTCTTTTCATTTGATATTCATTACAGCTCATATATACGTCCCCACCGAGGGGCTTCAGCCTATCCTGAATTAGGGCGGTCGGGCCTTAGTCGACCACGCGGGCCCAGTTCGGGTTGGTCAACTTCACACACAACCTTCGAGTTTCATTTGATATGTAATTTAATAAATTTTGAAAAACTTTTTTTTTAATTTATTAATTAACCCCCCAAAAGTGGCCCCCATATTTGAAATTCATTTATTTACGTAACACGTCCGTCTTTGAGTCACCGACGTGGGTATGTGCATCAAATTTCAACTTTATCGGTCCAGTAGTTTTTGCCTGTGACTGACGGATAGACAGACACACGAGTGATCCTATAAGGGTTTCGTTTTAACCTTTTGGGATAGGAAACCCTAAAAATAATAATATTAGCTACAGAAACCCCGTCATTACGCACTTTGTTCAGTTACTTTAGATTTAGAACACCCTTTATTTATATGACCCAAAATCCGGAACGAACCGGATATCGTTTTAATAAACGCCGGATGTGATACCATCTCTTTTGGGATGACAAGAAAAAAAACGTTCAGAAAAAAGGTTGTAATACGACACTGCACATCCTTCACTAGGTTAATAGGTTTCGTGTGAGTAAGCCTTTAGACTACAAGAAAAGTTTGTGCACGTATAGGGTTCGATTGTGTCTTAGCTCATAGGGATGAGTTTGGAGACTCGAGGATTTGTCAGTCGCATAGTAGGTAAAGAAAGTTCATCATTATATCAGCTCATATACGTCACCAACCGAGGGGCACGCACTAGCCTACCCTAAATTAGGGCGAACGGGCCTTAGTCGACCACGCGGGCCCAGTGCGAGTTGGTCGACTTCACACACAACCTTCAAGTTTCTTCGCAGGCGTGTGCAGTTTTCCCCACGAAGTACATATGAAATCTAAATTTTTTTTTATTCATAATTCGTAAGCCCTTGGCATCATCTCACCTGACGGTAAGTGACGATGATGCCGAAGATGGAAGCGGACTTACCAAGATTCCCCAATGCAATGGAGAACTGGCTATCTTATCTTCAAGCCGGAACACGTCAATGTTACGTTCAAAATCACATTGGTACGTGGCAGTATATTTACAAAGAATTATTTAAGTGACGTATAATATTTTTTTGTGCAACTACGGATCACCGCTGTTTAACAAAACCGTAACTAAACTTAAATTGGCTTAACAACTTAACGACAGGTGGGTGTCATTAATAAAGCCTTATTTGGAAGATTACGAGCTCATGGGTGTGAAATAAATGTTTGGACGTGGGCTTACAGTGAAAAATAGTTCAATTCCGCTTATTTCAATAAACTTGGGCGAGCCGCGAGTTGGGGCCGTGTACATTTAGGGTTCTGTGCTCACAATAGTTATTTGTGGCGCCTTAGTGGTGCCTACAGTTTTCAGTTAGAAGACTTACAAACTAGGACGAAGTCATTCATAACATAGTTTAAAATGACTGTAAAGCCGCGACTTTTCATACAAACGGCGTTAGCTTTTTACCTTTTTAATATTAACCGATGGTCGATGGGGAAGTAAAGTTATATAGTGGCGACCGCGCACCGGAAAACTTACGTAGGCAGGCCTTCCACACGGTGGAACGACGACCTGGTGAAGATCGCAGGAAGACAATGGATGCGGGCGGCGCAGGACCGGTCGTCGTGGAAATCGTTGGAGGAGGCCTTTGTCCAGCAGTGGACGTTTTTCGGCTGATACGATGATGAATGATAACCGATTTTGATCAATTTTTGACAGTTTGTCATTTATAATAATAGCTAGGTTTATAGATTTTGTTTTTCAAAAAAAAATTATTGTCGTTCACGTGTTTTCATGTAATGCTAATTTCGGCACTTATTTGTTTGTTTTTAATCAATTATTTAAAAAAAAACGAAACATAAACCTAGCTTTTGTTCTGAATTATAACCTGTCATAAATTTGACAAATTTGGTTATCTGTTAAGAGGTGAAAGATTGAAAATTACTTTGTCCGTTTGTATGAAAAGTTAAATTGGCTGTGGGTTCCTCTTTGTGGGTGGGTGTGAAACTGCGACTTTTTATACAAAGAGCGTTAATGATTTTCACCTCTTAAATGTAAACCGATTTGCCCCAATTTTTCATAGGTTGTCAGTCAGAAAAAAAGCTAGGCTAATACTTTAAGTTAATAAGTTTAATTTTATTGTCGTTCACGTGTTTTCATAACCAAACTAATTTGTACCATTTGTTGTTTATTTATAATCACTAATTTAAAAAACGAATCGTATAAGCCTAGCTTTTGTTCTGACTGACCACCTATCAAAAATTGGTCCAAATCGGTTAGGTAACATTTAACATGTGAAAATTTTTGTTTGCCGCCGTTTGTATGAAAAGTCGCAGCTTCACAATTCTCTTAAGAACTTTAGCAAAATGTTCAGATGTTTAACCTGATAATTGATAAACGATAATACAAAAACAACCCTCTCGTAATAAAATAATATCCGAGTCCATTCAGATTCCCACACAACAAAAAGGAATAAGACTGATATATTTTTTTTACCAAATTCTTACCTGGAGCGTTCCGAATTCAAATATTGACTGATTGAAGGGTTGCCAGTACATCTGTCGCGAGTTTTTATGAGGTAACACTCAGGAGAAAGCCTCACGCGATGGGAAAGTAAGGTATTATCTCGATTTTTGGTAACATGTGTGTTAAAGCACCTTATTGTTTGGACTAAGACATGTGGGCCTTTGTGAATATTTGGACGTTTCCCAAAAGTTATGTCATTCGCTTTTGGAACTGAACACTTGTGTGGTTGAATTTGTGGTTTGTTTAAATGCGTCAAATTGCGCGGCCGCTGAAAGATGTAATATCTGCATTATGGTTAGTTAAATGAACCTATATCTTTATCTAATTTTTAACCAACTTCAAAAAAACGAGGTTATCAATTCAACCCGTACATATGTAATATTATTGGAGTTGAACCATGTTCGTATATGTGGGCTTGTCTAACTTTAAAAATCTTATAGATTTTATTCCATAACTTTATAGGGATTATATTGTATAACCATACCAAATTTCAGATTTATATCGGCTGTGACATACCCACGGACAGACAGATAGACAGACAGTTTGACTACAAAACCATAAAAATAAGTAACTTACTCCCTGAGCTTACTCCTAGAAAATAAATTAAAACATCTATGTGTATGTGTAAAATTTTATCAAACTATTCGGTCTAGCAGTTTCTCCGCAAAACAGGTGTACGGACGCACACAAACATACATACACACACATTATTTTTTGGAACACTTTTTTTGGTGTCTATTAGTGATATAGAGTGCATTTTTGTCAAAATCTCATCTCAAATTGGTTTTTTGGACGATCACATAAGTAAATAATCAAAGATCACATACATATACCTCACATACATATACCTCACATACATATACCTCACATACATATATAGATCCCTCTAAGGGATAAGTCCGCCTTTGTACTTAAGGTTTATTTTTAATACATTATTTTAAGTGTATATTTTGTACAATAAAGAGTTTACATACATACATACATATACAGGATGTAACAAAATTGGTGTAGGTCCCGTTAACTGGGGCTTCTACTCATAATACTAAACAAATTTATTTTTACGACTTTGCTGAAATCGCAAAAAAAAAATATTGAAATCTTCATACAAATCAATCAATGAGTGGAATTCCCTTCCGGCGTCCGTATTCCCCGACTTGTATAATCTAGGAATCTTCAAGACGAGAGTGAATTGGCACTATTTGAGCTAGCGTGTTACATCCTCCGCTGCATCGGCACTTACCATCAGGTGAGGTGCAGCCAAACGTACTCAAAATTTTTAATAAAAAAAACAGCTGATCGACAAATTTTGTAAATTTTTTAATGGAGGCTTCAAATATTTTTTGAGAATTGACTATGGGTTCCTTAGGGAACGTTGTTCAGTATGATGAATAGAACACCCAGTTAACGAGACCTACACCAATTTTGTTATATCCTTTATAACCTTATTTTTTCTTCTTTTTTTTTCAAAGTCCAAGCATTTATTGCCAGAACATAAGTTGACTACATGGTGTTCTTAAATTTAAGGTATCTTATGTCCCATTAAAGGCATGCAAATATACATATTATAATATAACCTGGGTTTTACGAACATTCATACATTTTTGTCGCTAAAAAAATATTGTACTGAATAGTAACATTTGTTTTGTAACCATTCGGTCAATGTAGATTCGAAATTAAAATTAATTTAAATTTGTCGCAAAAACATAATAATTTTTGAAGGTTATTCTCGATTTCTCAGGATGCCATCATCAGATTCTGGTTTCCTTATCATGGTACCACCCTTAGGATATCGCCTTTCCAACAAACAAAATCATCGAAATCGGTTCATAAACGACGAAGTTATCCGCGAACACACATAAAAAAAAATTTTATACGGTCGAATTGAGAAACCTCCTCCTTTTTTTAAAGTCGGTTAAAAATATCAAGTGACAATATACGAGTACAACAACGTAAAGTTGCAATGTAAAACGACCATCATTAGACATTTGGGTCAGATGACCGCCGATCCGGTATGAGTACCAGACCAGTTGCGGATCCGCGGACCGCGGCGGACCAACTTTCTCCTGCCGCGCCGTGCCGGCAAGTTCGCGATCTTGACTTGAGTCGGTCTCGAGAATACACTGAGATATCGGAGGTTGTCAACTAATGGCTACTAGTTTTTAGTGCCTACTGAAGATGGATGGAAAAGTTTAGAGTTTCTGTTTGAAATTAATAAAGCTTCGTTGGTACTGCGTGAGGTTTGGCATAAATGCGTAATCTTGAGAATAGACTGAGATATCGGAGGTTGTCAACTAGTGGGTACTAGTTTTTAGTGCCAGCTGAAGAGTTTAGAATGGAAAAGTTTAGAGTTTCTGTTTGAAATGAATAAAGCTTCGTTGGTACAGAGGTGCGTGAGGATTGGCTTAAGTGCGCGATCTTGGTTTTTAAGAAATAGTTGTAATGCTTTTTAATTAATAAAAATTAATAAATACTAACCTAAAGAGATAAGACCACGATAAAATACACCAGCTAATTTAAAAAAAAAACTACATTATAACCGTTTTAAAAACCCAGTCAGGTTGTAAGCAATCGCTTACAATGTATGCTGCCTGATATGATATTTAATTAACACGGCAAGTTAATATAAAGCTTATAAAAACGGATTTGAATGTCCCTCGCAGATTTTTAAGTAATAAACGTTGTTGATTTTCTCCCTTATTGATAAGACCTGGGTATCATATTACCTGATGGCAATTGACGATGATGCCAAAAGATGGAAGCGGGCTTACCAATATTCCCTAACGCAATGGAAAACTGGATAACGTATCTTCTTCATCATATCAGCTCATATACGTCCCCACCGAGGGGCTCGAGCCTATCCTGAATTAGGGAGATTGGGCTATAGACGACCACGCGGGCCCAGTACAGGTTGGTTGACTTTACACACAACCTTCGACTTTCTTCGCAGCCGTGTGCAGGTTTTTTCACGATGTTTTCCTTCACCATATCTTCTTATCGGAACAAATCAAAGCTGTTGACATTGATGTTAACATTGTGGCACAACTTAGATAAGATGGTTATAGCAAGCCAGGTGGACTTTGAAAATGCCCTACCACCATCCAAACCAAGTCGCACATAGATAGACCACGGCTGGAATCGAACCTGTAACCTCTTGGTGTGAAGAGAATGGACAAACCATTAAGCCAGCGTGGCGGTTGCATGTGGGATTGTATTTACTTCAAACTAAACTCTATAGGGTTACAGTGAACAACGGCACCGATCAGCTGATCCTGCTTGCCGCTTTCACCAGTGCGCAGTGGCCAATGTCCGCTGCGTTTGCGCACGCCAATAGACAGAGACGGATTGATTGCCAATGGCGGTTGTGTAAAGACGCGTTTACAATTACATTAGGGCAGTAAATAGAGGATATTCCCTTCTCGTATATCTACCAGATACGCTAAACTACCAGGTTCATGGTATAGCGTCCCCACTCACCGACGGCTAGGTCATATAGTGAGGGCCGCTATTCCTGCCAACACCATAAGGTGAAGACAAGGACCAGTTACGGTAGGTCTTGCCGCCGAGACGCTTGTCCCGGTACTCTGCAAGGCGAGTGCCTCGTGGAAGAGAACCACTACCTACTGTCCAGGTAGGTCCCGGAGCTGTAGGCACGCTCACCTCCCGCGGCTTTCGCTGCTGGCGGTTCGATCCCCGCTCGGGACGCCAGAGAAGCTGGCTCCCACATATCCGGTGTGGTACCTAGTAAATATAGGATAGTCGTGGAAATCCTTGGGGGAGGCTTTTGTCCAGCAATGGAAGTCTTTCGGCTGATACGATGATGATATTGATGAGTTTATTGGTGCCAGTGAAATAAGCATTAAATAATTTGGAATAGCGCTGACTGGTTTGTATGGATGAAGTGCTGTTTGTTTAGATCTCCATAGAATTAACCAGTACTTAGGATCTGTCAAAGTGTGTGTTCGCCATGATTGTGGACATACTGTTTTCGGAAACAGTAAAGGCTGTTAGAAGCAGTACCTACAGTCTGTTTTACGTAAGAAGGTGAGGCTTACACATGAATTTTAGGGATTTTTAGCTAAATTGGATGTCCGTATGAACTGCCCTATCTCTTGACAAAGGCATTAACGACAAATTCAATAATTTTAATGTATCACTTCTCGTGTCACGTTGTTTTCAAGTCCAAATGACATTATTTGTTTTATATCAATGACTTTATTGACAATATTAACTGATGATAGTTTTTATTTTTTTTCTAAATTTGAGGTTATGTAATGTAATTACTAGAATATCTTATTAGCAGTGACTTATATATTACTGGCGCTTATTAGTCTTATGACCATCAGGAAGAGTGAATCTAAGACCTATTTTTAAATAAACATCTTGAATCTAAAACCAATACTGTTTTTTTGCTAAATAATCAAAGAAAAGTTCCGACAACTGCGCACCCTCAAAATGTCCACGCGGGTGAAGCCGCGGGAAACAGCTAGTAAGACCATAACTTCAACTGGGAGACGTCTACTGAAGAACTCAGGCCTTCTCATTGACCACTAACTGCAATAGTGAGCTACATGCGCCCTGAAAACTTTATTAGATTACCAATCCAGCTGCTTTTTTTACACAATTGGTAAGCCCTTGGCATCATCTCACCTGATGGTGAGTGACGATGATGCCGAAGATGGAAGCGGGCTTACCAAGATCCCCCAACGCAATGGGGAACTGGCTATCGTTTCTTCAAGCTGGAACACATCAATGTTAGCAACAATGACTTATATATTACGTGGTTAGCAATGACGTTTGGCTGCAGGTCTTAAATAAGATGGTGGTAGATAGCCAGGCGGGCTTAGAAAATGCCCTAACATCAACCAAACCGAGTCAAAGTTAGACTCTGCTGGGATTTGAACCCGCGACATCCTGATGTGAAGCTGATGGCCTTAACCACAACGCCATGGAGCTGGTGAGAGTCATCTGAACAAAGCCAATCGTTAGATAACCCATTAGTAAAAAGATCAGAGGTTGAGTTAACATATGACTCAGAGTTCCAGGTTCTGTCATCAGCTACTGCACATTGTGATGTCGAAACTTGTCGATGAGTGTTGGAGCCTTGGACTGGTATAATGAGTTGCTGGTAAAAACGCGGTATCTAACAACAAAGCGTCATGGAGAGTGCCGGTGGCGTAACGGCTTGGGCCGCTGCCTCCTGTCCGGGAGCTCGTGGTTTGGATCCTGCCACGTACCAATGTGTTTCCGAATTTCGATTTCATATTTACGTTTATCCGACGCTCTTGCGGTTAAGGAGAACATGATGAGGAAACCTGCACACGCCATTGAAAAATCTCGAAGGTTGTGTGTGAAGTCGAGCAACCCGCACTGGGCCTGCGTGGTTGACTGAGTCCCGATCGCCCCTATTTAGGGTAGGCTCGAGCCCCACGTTGGGGATGTATATGAGCTGATATGATGACGTCATGTTTTACAGCTCGAGTTAAAGGATCGTTAGAGCGGCTCATTTTATGAACAAACACATGTTGTGAAAATCTTTGTTTTTAAATAGGGTCGTAGCTCAGTGCGAGTTCTGTGGTTGGGTTGATCACGCAGGTTAACTTACCTGAAGCACGGTCATTACCTGGATGGATTTGACTGTTAGTGGCATTCATCTCGACCGTTACTATGCTTCGCAAGCCAAGTTAAGCCGTTGGAGCCGGTTGCTATCACCAGATGGCAGTCGTTAAGTCGTGACAGATGCCTTATAGGCGGCTTGAAAAACTTCTCTGACAGTGGGGGGTATCGCCACTAGCCCTACATCATATCAGCCAAAGGAAGCCCACTGCTGGACATGGCCTCCCCAAGAATTTCCACGACGACCGGTTCTGCGCTACCCGCATCTAGCGGCTTCCCGCGGCCTTCACCAGGTCATCGGTCCACCGACTGAGAGGTTCCGGTGCGTGGTCGCCACTCGAGAACTTCACTGCCTCAACGGCCATCCGTTCTACGAGCTATGTGCCCCGCCCACTGCCAATTAAGTTTAGCAATTCTGAGAGCTATGTCGGTTACTCTGGTTCTCCTACTGATCTCCTCGTTTCTGATTCGTGGACGTTTTTCGGCTGATATGATGATGATAAAAAAACGTAGGTACGCACAAGCTATCAAATCTTTTTCATTCCTACCCCCAACCAGAGTCAATGGTCCCCCCTCCCACCTGCCCATCCTATGGAATGACCAATGACACTCAGACTTACATTACGCACACAACACACGGTTGATTTTCTCCGAAGCGCAATTTCCATGCACTTGACACACGTTGCCAGCTCGTGGTCATTGCCGCGTTGCCTGCGCATACGCATCTCCGTGCAGTGAAAGTTGTGTTGGAGGGAGGGGGGGAAGGGGGGGAGTGCTAGTCGCTAGCCGCGCGAATATGTGTCACTGTCGAGACCTACTGTGCTGGGTCTATGTTGTTTATGGTATGGTGTTGATTGTGTGAAAGGACGTAAAATATAGCGTGGAAAGGGTTTAATGATGTGAGGACACAATGGTATTGAAGAAGAAAACATATTTGGATTTGACTAAATAATCTGAAGAATATACAGCCAGTTACTGTAGAAGTAAATTCCACTAATTAATACTACTAAAAAATATATACTGAAGACAAGGCGGTATGGCCAACGAGTCTTAGCCTGCCCTAAAAGGACGTAAAAAATAAAAAAAACTAATTTCTTTGGCATAGCTACAAATATACAAAGAGATTTTTATTGTACTTGCGTCAACTACACACTAAAGTTTACGTTATGTTTTTAAAATATGTAATTTAAATTGTGTGCAAAGTATTTCGAAAAACCGGCCAAGAGCGAGTCGGATTTGCGCTCAGAGGGTATATATCTATATTTAAATAAAAAGGAACCCCTATTTCTTCTGGTCATCGCATCAAGCGTAAACGGCTGGACCGATTTCGCTAATTCTTTTTTGGTGATTTCTTTATTTTCAGGAGAAGGTTCTTATGTAGGGTAGGGAAGGGTAGTGTAGTGTAGTTTAGTGTACTGTAGTGTAGGATAGTGTATTGTAGGGTAGGGTAGGGTAGGGTAGTGTAGTGTAAGGTGGAACGAAGGTCGCCGGGACGGCTAGTGTATATGTATATTATTGTACCGACTACCCTATTTCAGGGTAGGCTCGAGCCCCTCGGTGGGGACGTAAATATGAGCTGATATGATGAATGATTGTATATATAATATGTAGTTAGTTAATATTAAGTTTAAACTAGTTGTTTTTTGTTGATTTACAGTTTTCTTACTTGATTGCACAGCGATCGCTCTGCTATAAACGCTATCCCCATAGTAAAGACATCAACGCGAGCTACAACACTCTTGGACTAATATCAGATGACTTACGGTAGGACGTGTCCGGCGCATGGACCGACAGATTTTTTGATGTGTAACATCTTTGCTCTCGCTTTCCTGCAATTTGTGGGAGTGATTTCGTGAAATGGGAACGGAAATGTGTCCCATGGGACGGAAATGTGTAACAGGGAGTCGCGTTTTTTCAGGCTTTAAAAGCGCGGAAAAGGCAAAGGTATCTATGACCATACAGCCTAGTCTGCCGTATCTTTGCCGTCCTTTTATAAAGTATTTTGTCACATGTTACACATCATATGCGAGTACTGTAGGTCTCGCTCGAATTTTTTGTTACGATTTATCTCTACTATATACATTAATTTTATGAAAAAGGCTATGGAACCCTACTTTTCGAGAGTTCGACTCGCACTTGGCCGGTTTTTTTTACTGTATTACTGTGTTCCGTAGCCTTTTCAAAAAATAAATGTATATATGTTGTAGAAATAAATTGTGACAAAAAATCTGTCGGTTCATGCGTTGGATACGTCCTATCGTAAGTCATCTGGTATTAGTCCAAGAGTGTTGTAGCTCGCGTTGATGTCTTTACTATGGCGATAGCGTTCATAGCTGAGCGATCGCTCGCTGTGCAATCAAGTAAGAAAACTGTGAATACGTAGTGGTACGTGTGTACGTAGTAGTAGTAGTAATTGTACGTAGTAGTAGATGGAATCAACAAAAAAAACAACTAGTTTAAACTGTATTTTTTATACTACTTTTTTAAACTGTATTAATAGATCCAATTTAAATAATTTTAGTTTATTTCGCCTTACAGTCGCGTTTTTAATATGTTTAATCATTCTTACAACCTTAAATTGCATTGACTAATGAATGACCGCCACTGAACCTTAAGACAAGCGACCGACGAGAGAACAAAAGAAATACGACATCTAGAACGCGCTATTAGAATTTCTTCAGCGTTGAGTGTATAGTTGTAACAAAATTGGTATAGGTCCCGTTAACTGGGGCTTCCACTCATCATACTGAACAACTTTTGTTCTACGACTTTGCCGAATTTGCAAAAAAAAAATTTACTCTTTATACAAATCGATCAATTTTGTGCATTTTAGTATAGGAGGGTACAAATATTTTTTTTTGAGAATTGACTATGGGTTTCTTGGGGAAAGTTGTTCGGTATGATAAGATATGATAAAAATACTTTATTGCACACCAAATATACAAAAATGTATAAAATTAACTAGCAAAATACACAATGATTTGCAAAGGCGGACTTATCGCTTTGAGCGATTTCTTCCATCCAACCTTTGGTGAATGGAGGAAACGAGAAAGTGGAACGATATGATGAGGAGAACCCCCAGTTAACTTGTCCTACACCATTTTTTTAACACCCTGTATATATACAGATACCAATCATCAACGATTGGTCCACGGACGGAATCCTGGCAAAACCCCAAGCATACCACCTCGCCTGGCTGAGATACCTCTCTTTGCTCTTAAAGAGTAGGAAAGGAACGCACTGTTCCTTAATTGGTGGCCCCGACGTGAAGATAGCAAAATATTAGAATAAGTGAAAGTCTCTCCATACAAAAACGTGATTTTTAAACTTGAAGAAACTAGCGCCATCTAGTATGATGGTACGGAACCCTTTGTGCGCGGTTCTGACTCGCACTTTGCCGGTTTGTTTTTAAAGCTTTGACCTAGCTTCTTGCCAAATTTCATGACAGGTCGAAGAGATTTTGATGAATCAGTATGTACAGAGACCAGCACATCAACCTATACACTTTGGACTTTGTATCGTTCTTATGCCGTATGCGTATGGTTCAGAATCGCACTACGAGTGTTAAGCTTGATGTGTTGCCCTCTGTACATAAAAATATGTTTTGATTACCTCGACGTTGAAGTTTATTTTTTTTAGACCTCCAAGGCACCGTAAATATTAAGTGTTAGATATTATTTTAAAATGATACGTTTAATTGTTCCTGAGAATAGGGGGTCTTGATAATCGGACTGACAGACACCACAAAGTGATCCTAAAAATCACTGGAACTATACAAGATCCTAATTTTCAATCTACTTAAAAATAGGGGGAGGTTCTCAATTCGGTAGTATGTTTTATTTTTAAGTTTGATTTTATATTGTAATGATTGTTGTCAATTCGTGTGGAATGACTAAGAAACAAATCAAGCACACCTACATGACTAAAATATTATGGCTCCTCGCAATGCCGACAAAAGCCACAGTTAAGTTATGGGAGGCCGAATGATGAATCCAGCCTTAAATTAACTATACTTAGCTAAGTGTCACTGAGTCATAGTTATGTTACGATCATGGCATAGAAGTTAATGAGGTTACTTAATTGTAAGATTTTAAGAACTAGTTTCAATTGGTATTATTTTGTTATTTGGATAAGATATGTCGAGTTGAGGCCGAGTTGTCGATAGATGGCCGTTGGGGTAGTAAAGCTCTAAATTGGCGACCGTGCACCGGAAAACATTCTGGCTGAAATTTGGTAGGTAGCCAGATTAGGACTTGGATTAATACATAGGCTACTTTTTTCCACGCTCTGCGCACCCTTGAAAAGACAAAATTTTTTTAGATATCAATAAAATCTAAAGTTTAAGAGCTATGCAATTGAAACTTTATATGTTTAATGAGTCTACTATTCATATCATATCACGAGAATTTTGTTTATCTGGTTTAATCCAAACCCAAATTATGTATGAGGGTTCAAAAAAACGACGAAGCGCTTCAAGAATAGGTAGGTTAGGTAGTGCCCTTGCGCTTCGCTTAGCTCGTCTTGGTGGGGGCACTACCGTTCCCCCAGATTACCTCAGAACTCCGTCATATGTAAGTCGATTTGGAAAAAATACATATTTAAATAGGATATACTTTTAAATAGGGATTTATCTAGAAAATTAGGAAAAACAAAAAAATATGTAGTGAAATTTTCCTTGCGGTTGTTGTGATTGAAGTCGAATTTTTTAACGTTTTTTACGGTTTCTTTAGCTGCCATTAGATGGTTTTATCCATGGTTTTGAAGAAAGTACGGTAAGTACGGTACGGAAGGAAATATTTTGACGGAAGTAAAGAAAGCACACTCAATTTTCGAAAAAAAAAGCCTTTTAAAACAAATATATCAGCTGATATCAGGATAGTGGTGAGTTGTTCTGAATTTCGAGTAGAGATATTTTTTTTCTTTAATTCACTATTGGTACGCCCTTGGCATCATCTCACCCGATGTTAAGTGACGATAATACCGAAGATGGAAGCGAGCTTACCAAGTTTCCCCAACACAATGGAGAACTGGCTATGTTATCTTCAAGCCGACACACAAAAATGCTGTTTACACTAATGTTTGGTGGCAAGAATTAAATAGGGTGGTGGTAGCTAGCCAGGCGGGCTTAGAAAATGCCCTCCCACCAACCAAACCGAGTCTTACAAGTTGAACCCGCGATCTCCTGGTGCGAAGCGAATGGACTAACCATTACGCCACGGAGGCGGTTAAAAAGGATCTTACCTCTTATTAAAAGGATGCCAGATAATAAATAAGGACACATTATGTATCTATGTCAACAATGACGAGACTTTTGAATTTGTTGGTACGCCAGCATGTAGGCAGTCGAGGGCGTAGAAACATAAATGCAACTGGACTTAAGCCGACCCAAACAGGACCGAGTACCGTTTCGATGAGTAACAACTAAGCCACTGCAATAAAATACCCAAAAAAGACAAATGACAACTGCAAAAAAGGTAGGTTTCAATAAAAAGCGTGAATGCTGTCTATCACGCTACTATTTGTAACGGGACTTGATAATCTAGTGTTTTTGGGTGTTTGAATGGCTTAAGTAGCTACCAAAGAGAACATGTGCCTAAAGCATAGATATTTATATGTAGAACTATAGCCTTCCGCCCGCGTTGTTTTCGATTTTCCCGTAGAAATTAGAAATTTTCCCGGGGGGAAAAGTAGCCTATGTCCTATTCCAGGACCCAACCTATATGTGTGTCAAGTTTCATCCCGATCCGTACAGTGGTTGAAGCGTGAAAAAGTAAGAAACATCCATACAAACGAACTTTCACATTTATCATATTAGTAGGATTTATGGAAGTCATCATTACAGCTTATATACGTCCCTACCGGGGGTCAAGCCTACCCTGAATTAGGGCGATCGGGCCCTATTTCTCGACTTCACACACAACCTTCGAGTTTCTACGTGGGCAGGTTTCCTCACGATGTACGTGTAAGGGCATCGGATATCCTTACTAATATGTATTAAAAATGTGTTTGTTAACTTTCCACGCTTCAACACCTCGACCAATCTTGATAAAATTTGGCATGTTGGTAGCCTTTGTCACTGGAAAGGACATAGGCTACTTTATATCCCGTGAAAATAGCATATTCTTTTTTTGACTAATTTCTTTAACATCGCAACGGAACATTCCCTCTCGTATATCTACCAGATACGCTAAACTACCAGGTTCATGGTATAGCGTCCCCACTCACCGACAGCTAGGTCATATAGCGAGGGCCGCTATTCCTGCCAACACCATAAGGTGAAGGCAAGGACCAGTTGCGGTAGGTCTTTTTAATTAGGACCTGGATTAACACGTGGGCTAATCTTTTTTCACGCTCGCGAACCGCTTGCAGCTCGCGCACTGCGCACCCTCGAAAAGTCATAGAAACGTTGTCCACGCGGGTGAAGCAGCGGGAAACGGCTAGTATGTATCTATGGGCGGAGCACGCGTCACATGAGTACCTATACTAAGAAGAGATGGCCAAATTGTTTTGAGATGTAGGGTGGAGTGGAGTGATGTAAGAAATGACAAAGAGAAGACCTGAAAGAGTAACAGAGATATCTTAAACTCCAAAATTAATGGAATGAAAAATATGATGATAATTAAAAAAAATATCAAAAGATAGGCTTTTCACTGTAGCGTCCTGTACTATATATTTTGCTTTAAACCTTAATTGGTAAGCCTTATATTCTTCTTCTTGTCGAATCTGTAATACAATTTATTATGTTCGAACTTCAAGGTTAAGAAATTGTTTTCATACCCCCGCGAAAACATACGGGGTGTAAAAAGATCCCTCCTAGAAACTTAAAACATACGGGGTGTAAAAAGATCCCTCCCAGAAACTTAAAAAATACGGGGTGTAAAAAGATCCCTCCCGGAAACTTAAAACATACGGGGTGTAAAAAGATCCCTCCCGGAAACTTAAAACATACGGGGTGTAAAAAGATCCCTCCCGGAAACTTAAATATATTAGATTAGATTTATTTATTTCATATTATCAATGTCATATTACATTAAAGCTTATTAATAATTTGTCAATGGATAATTGATCGTCAGAATAGCAATAAATTATAGAAGTATAAAAGTCAAACGTAAAATTAAAAATAAAACACATTGATAACAATGTCAAAAATAGTGTAAAAATAATGTCAAGAAAGTTATAAGAATGTCTGATTTATTAAAAATCTTACCTGTATTTATTAGAAGCAAGTCCGTGAGCAGCGCTGCAGTTTCGTTGTCAAATCCGATACATTATAGAACTATGTCCACTTTTTATAACTTTTCCAGTGTCCATCAAGTAACAATAGTGTCCCACTGCCACTTTCCGAATGTCACTTGTACTACCCGAATGTCACTTTTACTATCCCAATGTCACTTGTACTATCCCAATATCACCTGTACTATCCGAATGTCACTCGTGGTGTCCAACTGGAGAGCCTTGAACAGCACACGGGGACAGTCCAAGAGGCAAGGGCAAGGATGCGGGGAATACTAGAAATAAAGATAGTTTACGATATAGTATTCTACCAGTTAGGAAGTACGATTTTATTTTTGGAAATACTATCATGCTTATTAGTAGCCTCAAAATAAAAAAAAATTGAAATTTGAAAAAAATAAAACAAAAAGGTTTAATTTTTTTTAATGAAATTATACTCACCTGTATGTTTTTAAACTGTATTATTTATTTCTGTATCTTTTATTTCTGTTATATTTTAATTTTAAAAATGAAAAAAAAAAACATCAGCTCACGATGAGTTTTGTAATCAAATTGTTAGCCAAACCAGAAAAGGTTTCATTTCATTATCGATTAAAGATAAAGAATGAATTCAAAATATAAAAGTATGCAGATGGCGTATGTATTTACACAAAAAATTAAAAAATGGTATTTTAAACAATTTTGTAAGAAAGACGTTATTCTTAAAAAAATCAGGTCATTACTCTACTTACCTAATTATTAATAATTAGAAGTATATTAAGCGAACGAAAATTAGTAGGTACTTTAGTAGTATTCATTGAAATTGGGTCAGCCGGAATTGAGGCAAATCAACAAGTACAATAATTATAAATGTACGATTCTGCCTCTAAGTAATTGTATAAAAATTAAGTATTTTCCTACTAAATACATATCTTATATTACACAACATGTGAAAAGATTTCTTTTTAATATTTTCTATTTACCAGTTTCAACAAGCAAAAGAAATTATAGAATTAATTGGCAATAAATGAGTTTTATGTATTATGTCGTCTTTAAAGCAAACCTGCGCGCGCCGTTAAAACTGTAAAAAAACCTGTCATGCGACCTTCCGACTATCACCCGAAAACCGGCGCCCGCGCAGTCGAATATATGCGCGGGAAAAACGACCCACTTTTCCGACACGACTATATCAGTAAATACCTACATAAGATATTTTATACCGGTGATTTTAGTACCGTTAATTTATACCTTTGAGTGGATAACACCAGTAAGATCAAATTTTTATTTAGCTTAAAAATCTCACCCACTTAATTAAACATGCTTTTTTTAAAAAAAACCTATAACTATGTTAGTAAAGACGGAAACAGAAAAATAGAAAAAAGGAAAGATGTCATTGGCATAAATAAAAGTAAAAAAAAAATAACTAAAAATAATATTAGCCAACAAAATAATATTCTTTCGAATAAACAAGGAAAAAAATAAAAATGAAAAAAGTACTAAAAATAACTAAAAAAAAAACAAGAAAAATCAGGCGTCCAATCCATTCACTGTTCCACAGCACTGTCACGTCACTTTATTTAATGCCAATTACAATTTTCCCCCTTTTTAGCCAATTGAAAATCAGCACTAGTGTTGCTCCAGTTTTATTTTCGGAACGTAACGTACACTGTTTGGTCGCGTCACTAGTATGGTAGTACGTCGCAAATTGTGTAGAGCCAGGGGTGGTTTTCAGCACACGCGAGGGCCCGAAACAGGGCAAAGCGGGCGCGGGCCGCGCGGGTTCGAGATTGACTGGTGCGCGCGGGCACCCCACTCACTCGCTTCCCACCAAAAATTTTCTACCACCACTCACGCGCAGGGCGGCCCAACCGCGGCCTGCGTCAGCGCACGCTACGCGGCTAACGGCGCGTAGACGTCTCGTTAGTTTTAATACTTACTCGTAGCAAAGTACAAACAAATTACAATGCAGCATTTTTTTATTAATTTTAGATTTTTGATATAACCAACTAACTATTGAAACATGTCTTTCATACATTCCTTGAGTAGATCTAGTAAGGTTACACTTGTGAAGTGTAACCTTACTAGATCTACGTTCATATTCACACTGTTCGTAGCAGCTGCTTAAGTTTTTTTATTGTTTTTTTTAATGTCATCTGATTAATGAAACAAATGCTCTCTCTGGCAAAACAAAGGATAGTCATCGTACTATTGGTACTTATTAACTGTTTTTTTTTAAATTACAGTTTTTGATCTTATCATCATCCCATAATTTTTGGGGGTTTCGAAATTAATTTTCTATTAAGTCGTAAATTTATCATTTGGGTAATTGTTATTTTCAATTGAATAAAAATTATAAACTGCACAGTAATACAGTGTAAACTGTATAAAGCGACACTCAAGAGACCGGGCATTTTGTGACGTTATTGAGAGTTTTCGTTATACAGAGAGAAATTAGCGTCAAAGTAAACCAACTGGAGCCAGAAATGTGTGAATAGTTATATAGAGTGAAGTTTTATAGAGTTTACATTTAAAACCATAAAAGTAACAAGAGTTGGCAACATTTAAATATTGATTGAAAGTATGGCTAATATTTATTTAGATAATTGCACGCCAACAACGTTACCATATCTAATGAAAACTATGAGGTTGTTAATAATGTTTCGAAATTTACAATTATTAGACTTAGACAGTTAAACTAAACTTCTAAAAGATATCTCTGTAATACAAATTAATTTCAATTAACTACTAATTCTACTACCTTTTTCAACACCAAATTCAAAATATATAAAACTAAGCGCACACATACACACACATACACACATATACACACACACACACACACACACACACACAGACACATAGACACACACGCATATCTTCAAAAAAACTATTTCTTGTTCTTTAAGTTTTAGATTTTTTTTTACTTAATTCAGTTTTTTTATTTATTTTGCTTTTTTATTTATTTATTTAGTCGTATTTTTTTTTATTTGAGTTAAATATTGTAATTTACAGCAGGGGAGTCATTAACTACTGAAATACAGGTTTCTACCTAGTTTAGGAGTTAAGGTTCACAGTCGTTGTAATCTTTCTCTTGTACAATAATGATTTATTTATTTAAAATAGGGCCTTAAAAATTAAGCGACGCATTTCACTTAAAGTTGGCCACGCCTGGCGGCTGCTATCTCCTGCGTAGACGCACACTCACCGACCATTTCACTCACACATACACAAGCGGCAGGCCTACAGACCTACTAACGCTACTTTCACCCACAACCAACTTTAAACCAACCACTTAGGAGCTACATTTGAGTGGATTTGACTAGAATGGTGTAAGTAGGCCAGCCCACGATTTTCTTCGTCGCTCCTCAACAAGGCTCTCTTGCTTCTTTAAGGTCATTGTCAATAACTTGGTGGACCTTCGTCGTTGCCATTAACTGTTTAACTGTGATGGGTGCAACAGGTTGTATGGTGTATCCTTGTAGGTTTGAAGGTGTATCTAGATTTACGAGGATATGATAAAAGTGTAAGAAATCGGGATTTATTTCTACACTAGCTGTGTCCGCGACTTCGTCCGCGTGGAGGTTTTGAATTTTACCACGGAAACTCTTGAATTTCCGGGATTAAAGTAGCCTATACGTTAACTCGGGCTATAAGGAACTACCATATCAAAATTTCATCTAAATCGGCCTGTTAATTTTTGTGTGATGTGCGAACATACAGACAGGCAGACAGACAAAAATTCAAAAAGTTGTTGTTTTGGCCTCTATATCGTTAGTAATGTCCACCACAGTTATTATTTTCCAAAAATATTTCATGTACAGACACGGCCCCGTTACAGTTTTAATAAATGTATAGATTGGAAAAAAATATTGTCAATACAATTTAATATTTTAAATATTTTTCGTTGTCATTTAAACAAAACATGTAAAAAAAGTGTTGGTGTCAGTCAGCTCCTTCTCGCGACTGGAGTGTACTCATCGAATAGAATTCAATCGCTTTAAAAAAGTTTTGTTTTTTCTTTTTTAGGGTTCCGTACCAAAAGGGTAAAAACGGGACCCTATTACTAAGAATCCGCTGTTCGACCGTCTGTCTGTCTTCCGTTTATCACCAGGCTGTATTTCATGAACCGTGATAGCTATTTTCATCATGGAAAGTCTAGGTTTGTGACGTCCCTGGCCTCACCTCCGGGCTTCGCCCAACGCGGAGCTCGGCTTCCGGCCTCGCAGAGAGCGCTCCGAAATGCGCCCTACGCCGGGATCCGGCCTCGCGGCTTAGGCTGTATGCACATCAGAGTCTTAGCCTACATCATATAAAAAGGTAACTGACTTAAAACGTGAGCTAAAAACGTGATTAATACTAGATTTCACTCTCCATTCATAAATCGTTTCTGGAGAACTCCAAAAAGATGTAAAAAATCAGAACTTTTCAATGATAATGAATGAATGATTTTTTTACACAGTAAATGCCAAATTAAATAAGTACTTTTCTGAGTATGATTGAATGATTATTTACACAGTAAATGACAAATTAAGTAAGTACTTTTCTGAGTATGATTGAATGATTTTTTTACACAGTAAATGACAAATTAAGTAAGAACTTTTCTGAGTATTTATCTAAGATATTAACTAAAATAAAAAATATTGCAAAATTTATACTTGTTTGCTGTGATTAAGTTATTTTAACGTGTTTAGCGTTTTCAAATATCAATATCAAAATTAAATATAAATGTTTTCCAAGTTGGAGTGTAATTTATTTGGTTTTTGGAAAAACCTGAACTACAAACAGAATCTGTGTGATATACCGATATATCTACAAATTTTAATGTACAGCCGCTAGCCATGAACACTGTGAAATCATAAAATTTGGCTCTGAAGTTAATTACCCAATGCTAATTGCTTGCGAGCTTCAGTTCAAAACGGATTTTTGAACTATATTTAGCTCACATTAAGCTTTTTTGTTATGATTATTTTGGCTATGTTTTTGTCATAAATGTACATACAAAGAGAAAGAAACGGTTAACGTCATTAAAATAGCGTTGGTATTTTTTTTATTTATAACATAAAGAGCACTAAAAAGCTCAGTAATTGGATTGTATTCAGTAACTGATGAAAATTTAGAACTTTAAGTTTTCAAGCGACTTCCAAAAAGGAGGAGGTTCTCAATTCATCTGTAAGTTTTTTTTTCATGTGTGTTACCTCATAACTTTTGACTGGGTTAACCGATTTTTATGATTCTTTTTTTATTTGAAAGCTTGTGATTTTCGTGTGGTCCCATATAAATATTATCAAAATTGGTGTAGTACTTTTTTTAAAAATTAACAAAAACCAAAAATAATAATGCAAAAATGTACTAAGTTGTTGCGATGGAAGTCGGTTTTTTAACGTGTTTAGCGTTTTCAATTATACTTTAGTCTTTCAAATTAATGTCCGAAAATTTTTCTACTTCGTGTTTTGTAAAACAGACAAATCGTCTGTTATAAACATCGACGCATAAAACACCTATGTTTTCTTTTGCAATAAGAAAATTCATATTGTTTTCCTACATTTCACAAGGCAGATTAAGACTTCCAAAGAACGTCTTTCTAATGTTTTGAATTCAACAAGGAAGCCGTATAGTTTCGTCATGTCTGTTTGTCCGTATGTCCGCGGCTCAGCTCAGATACTATATTAATACTAGAAACAGAGATATGCTATATATAACGGGAGGTAGATAGGTTACATGCGTCTAAAAAGTGAAGCAAAAAAAAAATGCCAATTGGCATCTCTTTTCTTAGTAACATTCGGTGCAATAGAAGGGAACTACCTATAATAATGTGTGTGTAAATGGCTTCGATTTTCAAATGTTGTTTGTTAGTGCATAACCCATCTATGGTAACAAATCTCTGACTAGAAAGCTGTAATTTGGCATGGCACGCCGACAAAGCTGTACAATAATGCATGTAGAGAGGAGGTGATTTTTTTTTTGCGTACCCCTATCGCGTGGGCTATCGTTGAATAGGTCTTTTAAAAAATCTAAGGGTTCGCATTTTTTGATGCAGGGATCGCTTTGCGAGATATAAAGTTTAGAAGTGCTGATTTGTGTTTGAGTCAAGTCCTCCCCTCCCCCACACCTACAAGCTAAACCACTATTTCAGGACTTCAGAGAAAAATAGAAAATAGTAGGACATAAAATCAATTTCAAAGGAAAACTATCACGGATAAGTAGGCTTTCTGACTGACTCGGTGGCTCAGTGGTTAGTGCTCTTGACTACTGATCCGAGAGTTGTGGGTTCGATCCCCACCCAGGGCAAACATTTGTGTGATGAGCAGATTTGTTTGCTCTGTGTCTGGGTGTTAAATATCTATATATGTATGTATTTATACTTATATAAGTATGTATATCAGTCTCTGGTTCCCATAACACAGGGAATCCTACTTTGGGGCCAGGTGACCATGTGTGATTTGTCCCAGAATATTTATTATTATATTTAGAATATTTATTTATTTCTTGGTTTAGGCACACCCTGGACACTTCATACAACGGACCAGAAATGACATTTCAAAAAAGGAATGACAGAATAAACAAAATGGTGGCGAAATCATATACGCTCGACAACCAAACTGTAACCAATCTGTATCAACCTGGGTGACGAGGGGGTGAGGTCGCAATCTAGAGAGCGGCAGGGAGTGTCCATACTGTATGTTACTATTTGTATAAACTTTGGTTTAGGAGTAATAGTCGACCAACTTAAGATGTGCTTTTGGATTTGTCAACTGTATATATAATTTTGCTTTATAAAATAAACATTTATTTTTTTAAAGACTTCGAAACCCTACTTTGCGCGAGTCCGACTCGCACTTGGCTGTTTTTTTCAATTCAATTCAATATCTTTATTTCAGACGAAGAGACAGCTGTCTCTTCGTCTGAAATAAAGATATTAGTCCATATGATTTTGTTAGTAACAATGTCCTTACAAATTATGTTAGTAACAGAAATATTTAAAATTAAAATTAAAAATAACACATTTTATTATTAATAGGACTCAAGGACAAACAGTCACGTGTGCCCTTGTCCAACATGCCATGATGCGACTATCAGCGTCCATGCGACTGGCTATTATCTTCAGGTAGCTGTTGGCGCTACCGCGGACCCTGCGCATCGAGGATGCAGTTCGTTTGCGCATGATAGTTTGAAAACTATCCACATTGGCGCCTGCGAACATCCCCGATGCACTACAGTAGCGCCGCAACCCCAACAGCATCCTGAAGGCATTATTATAAAGGACGCGCAAGGCACTGTTAGCAGCACCCCCATACCTGACCCAAAGGCTGCACGTGTAAAAATTTTTCATGTCTTGTGTCTTTTGTTTTATCTTATTTGAGTCGATGCAAGAACACATGATTTTAAAAACATTGCATTAAGTAATATTTTGCGTTTTAATTTATAAAGTTTATCGTCTAATTTAAATTTGTCTCCAGCTCTATACAGTACACTTTTGTTTTTATTATTACAAGCTTTTATTTAACTTGCAATGTATGTATGTTTGTTCGGGTGGAATCTCGCAAGTCAAATTTGACCCACTTCTCGGTTTCCGATTGGGCTGAAATTTTGTATGGTATATCACATGACAATGCAATATTAAAGGCTTGTACCTAAAAGATTTTATGTAATTTTAAAATTATTTTAATATATATTATTCATTTAAAGGCACTTACTATAATTTATTTTAATATCAACGAAACTATCATGACAGGAACTATCATGAAAGGTACAGTCGAGTTCATTAATATATTGGCAGGGCCAATGGTTCAAACATTGTATGAGTAGAATTAAATATAAAGTTCTATACAAACATATGTCATCTTCGTATCAGCTCATATACGTCCCTACCGAGGGGTTCGAGCCTACCCTGAGTTAGGGCGATCGGGCCATAGTCGACCACACGGGCCCAGTGCGGATTGGTCGACTTCACACACAACCTTCTAGTTTCTTCGCAGGCGTGTGCAGGTTTCCTCACGATGTTTTCCTTCACCGTTAAAGCAATCGGTGAGATGTACGTAAGTTTCGAAAAACTCATTCGAGGACCGAGTTGAGCCACAGACGCAAACATATGTAGATATCAATAAAATGTTATCATGTAAACGGTTCATTAATAATTGTAAAGAACTTTATAGTAATTTTGAGGCTTACAATGTTTTTAACCATTGGCCCTGTCAATATATTAATGAACTCGACTGTACGAACGCTCCTTTGGGTCAGATCCGCTAAATAATATAACTTTGGCATATACGCAATGCGTCGTCACTTCAACATTATCTGAATTTATAATACAGCTAGACGAAGCGTTGATTGCGAAATTTTTTGGAGTCACGTGGTCATCCTGAATTTATAACACAGCTAGACGGAGCGTTGATTGCGAAATGTTTTGGAGTCACGTGGTCATCACACATCACTTACGATAATTTGATGTCTTAATTTAGTACGTAATTAAAGGGGCGAAAACCATATAAAAATCCGATCGGTAATTTTATATTCATTTCGACGCTTACAATGTTTTTAACCATTGGCCCTGCCAATATATTAATGAACTCGACTGTACGAACGCTCCTTTGGGTCAGATCCGCTAAATAATGTAACTGTGGCATATACGAGATGCGGCGTCACTTCAACAGCATCTAAATTTATAATACAGCTAGACGGAGCGTTGATTGCGAAATGTATTGGAGTCACGTGGTCATCACACAACACTTACGATAAGTTGGTGTCTTACTTTAAGTACGTAATTAAAGGGGCGAAAACCTTTAAAAATCCGTTCGGTAATTTTATATTCATTTCGACGCTTACAATGTTTTTAACCATTGGTCCTGCCAATATATTAATAAACTCGACTGTACGAACGCTCCTTTGGGTCAGATCCGCTAAATAATGTAACTGTGGCATATACGAGATGCGGCGTCACTTCAACAGCATCTGAATTTATAATACAGCTAGACGGAGCGTTGATTGCGAAATGTTTTGGAGTCACGTGGTCATCACACAACACTTACGATAAGTTGGTGTCTTACTATAAGTACGTAATTAAAGGGGCGAAAACCATATGAAAATCTGTTCGGTAATTTTTTATCACGTTCAGACAGACGCGGCGGGGCAGGACTTTGTCTTTTATCCGACTACGGTGAAGCAAAAAGGAGGGTTATGATTTTGTTTATTATGTGTATGTGGGAAAGTACGTATATGTCGCAGAATAATAGCAAAATCCGTCGTTTCGCGAAAATCCTACGAATATTGCACACTATTTAGTAGAAAACTCCGAATAAAACCAAGTCGGACGGTATTTTCGCGAAACGACGGATTTTGCGATTATCCTGCGACATATATATGTTTATCTGTTTTCTCATAATTTCTTAACACCTTATCATTAATTTGACAAAAATGTATCGTTAAAAGCGTTATGATTGTCCGCTAGTTGTAGTCTGGAATTATCTCTGGAATGGCTCAAGATATTGAGACGAAACCTTCACTGTTAGATTAGGCATGTCGATTTATTTTGTATTTTCTTATTACATGACGTCATTTTTTTTTCAGAAGGTTCCCGCAGGAAAGGAATAAAACTGTATATATGATTAAGATGAAACCTTCGTCTAATCTAAATTGGGCATATTAAATACTAGCTTTTTCCCGCGGCTTCACCCTCGTGGACATCGTTTTAATGACTGTATTTAAGGGTGATTAGTAAATTATGTCGTTTCCCACCTACTCAACCATCTCTGTGCAAAAAATCACAACAATCGAGTATTTTTCAGTTCCCTCAGGAACTGCATCAGATTATGCTATTTTCCCGGGATAAAAAGTAGCCTATGACCTTTCCGGTGACACAGGCTACCTGCATGCTAAATTTCATAAAGATTGGTCAAGGCGTTAAAGCGTGAAAAGGTAACAAACAAACAAGCAAACACATTTTTACATTTATATTATTAGTAAGCAAGGTATCGAGTAGTATGGTATGGTAATAAGCAAAACTGTTTTATTTTTCGTAAGTCAGATTCGCCACCCAGGATTTCCCTGAAACTATTTACTTAAAGCGATTTTCGGGTTTAAGCAAAACTGTTTTATTTTTCGTAAGTCAGATTCGCCACCCAGGATTTCCCTGAAACTATTTACTTAAAGCGATTTTCGGGTTTAAGCAAAACTGTTTTATTTTTTCGTAAGTCATAATATCTGCCACCCATGATTTCCCTGAAACTATTTACTTAAAAGTATAGCGTTTTCCTGGTTTAAGCAAAACTGTTTTATTTTTTGGTATATCAGATCCGCCACCCAGGAGGGGGGAGCCTCGCTTTACAAGGCTCCTCGACAGTGTCACAGATGAGATACTAGTTACTTCGTAAACAGTGTAATCAATCAAACCTAACCGAACCTAAATATAATCGCTCGCTTCGCTAGTGCTTAATAACTTTAGTCCAGTTGAGAAGGAAAAATGAATTTGATGTGCAATCAGTATTTTTGATATGATTGTCATAAATTAATGATGAAAATAAATTGATAGGTTATTTGTTCGATTTGAAACTAAAAATATTCCTATTACGATGCAGCTAAAGAGTCTGCATGCGCATGGCGTGCGCTATGTCCGATGCGCGACTGGTACTAACTAGTACCACAGATTACTAAATAGTTACTTCTAGTACGCCGATGTATGAGCGCTGTATAAGATCTCACAAAACGTAGGCAACATTGGTGACGGTGGATACAAAAATAGTAAGTAATTTTTTTTGGGTTTCGAAGTCAACAAGGAACCCTTATAGTTACGCCATGTCTGTCTGTCTGTCCGCGGCGTAGCTCAGACTATTAGTACTAGAAAGCTGTAATTTGGATATTTATACATATTTATCACAACGACAAAGATGTACAATAAAATCTTTTTAAAAAATTGTGGTACCTCCCCTACATGCAAAGTGGTAATTTTTTTTGCTAACGTACCCTATCGTGTGGGATATCGTTGAATAGGTTTTTCAAACATTTTTTGACTCAGAGATCGGTTTGCGAAATGTTAAGCTTCAAAGTGCCAATTTTTGTTCGAGTCAAGTGTCCCCCCCCCCTATAAGCTAAACCGCTGAAAAAAATTGTAAACAGTAGAAAATATAATCAATTTAAAAGAAAAACTATTACGGCTAAGTAGGCTTTCTTAGTTGAGGAGTAATAGTCGACCAACTTAAGACGTGCAGTTAGTCTTGTTTTTATTGTTCATAGAAAAAAAACATACAGCGCGACTGCGACTCGCACTTGACCGGTTTTTTTATTCTACCCGCCTTTCTAACTTGTATTACACAATATTATATATCTATTTTGCAGCGTCGAAAAAGACGCGCATTTTTAAAAGAAAAATATTTTAAGATGCTATCACAATGAGTAAAATAATTTGATTAGCTAGCCTATAGCCTGAGGGCGGCAAAAATATTGACCAGTAAAGTTATTGATGGCGTCGCAACTGAGAGGATACCGTTCTGTCTGTATGCAAACTGATACAGGATGTTTTAAAGATGCGTTTAATATTTAAGAGTTCACACAAAATGATAATGTTAGTAAATTATATTTAAATTTAAAAAATGTTTGAGAATTCCCATTAAAGGATTTTTTTTGTAATTTCTATTTAAATAAAAAAAATGTTTAAGAATTCACATTAGATGAAAATGTTAGTACTTTCTATTAAAAATTGTTTCACAATTACATTTAACGAAAATGTTAGTAATTTCTATTTTAATAATAGAAAATCAGAATTCATTTTTAACGAAAATTTTAGTGGGTATGTATTTGTATGAAAATAGAAATATCTTTATTTTGTGTCACAAAACGACAACACATATGGTTTAATTGTCAACTCAAAGAAGACAACAGTTAAAATAGAGCAGTGATATCAAAAGGATCCACGAGGATCACAAGGATGCTGTATTAAACAATTTAACTGAAATACGCTTCGAAAAGCGTCGGTGGCTAAAAAGCGTCGGTGGCTCAACCGGTAACGACTCGGTCCATCTAACCAGAGGTACCGGGTTCAAATCTGGACGGCCAATGTACCAATGAGTTTTTCAAAAACTTACGTACATACTTACCGATTGCTTTAACGGTGAAGGAAAAACATCGTGAGGAAACCTGCACAGTTGCACACGCCTGCGAAGAAACTCGAAGGTTGTGTGTGAAGTCGACCAACCCGCACTGGGCCCCCGCGTGGTCGACTAAGGCCTAATCGCCCTGATTCAGGGTAGGCTCGAGCCCCTCGGTGGGGACGTATATGAGCTGTAATGATGACGCTTCGACCAAATATAATGGACCGGCCCTATACATACATTTAGCTCATAAAAAATGAATTTATTACAACTGCTCGCAAACATACACTCACACCACTATAGTCTTCCGAGTCTCAATATGAAACCACGTTTTTTTTTTGCTCTATCGTAAAAATAACATCCATATTGGTGTGACCGATTATAGTGCAAACTATAGAGAGAAACAAAAAAATAATAGTGTCGCAGAGTGGTAGTTGGACAAAACCTTTTTAGGGTTCCGTACCTCAAAAGATAAAACGAAATCCTTATAGGAGCCGTGTGTCTGTCTGTCCGTCCGTCTGTCACAGGCAATTAGCTCGTAAACTACTGGACCGATCGAGTTGAAATTTGGTACACATATATAAGTCGATGACCCAATGACGGAAGTGTAACGTAAATAAATGAATTTTAAACACTTTTAAGGGGTAAATAAGAAAACTAAAAAAGTATATATTTTTTGTGTGACACAGCAAATAAAAAGGCTTATTATAAAAATCTCAAATTTTTTTTTTTTTTTATAATTTTAAGACAAATAGTTTTGAATTTATTTAAAAGAAAGGCGAAAAATAGGCCATTCCGTCCTCCCCCCACCCCCCTTTCTATCCGATACTAAAATAATAATTATTTAATAATAATCTTGAAAAATCACAGTTTATGAGGTTGAATGCATAGATTACAGAAAAAATTATGAAAAAATCTAAAGTCCTTCCATTTCCACAGGAAAAATAAAGCTTCTATAGTCCAGAATAAGTGGACCACTATTTAACTAAAGCAAAGTTTGTAGTGAGAGGTCTTATTATGTTACTAATTTAAGTTTTGGTGCAGAACCCTGTTCGTGTGACCCCAAGTCACACTTGGGCGGTTTTTTTTAAATACATGCCCATGTGGTGTTATGGAACTTGCAAATTTATTATTATTATTCACAATTGGTAGACCCTTGACAACATCTCACCTGGTGGTAAGTGACGATGTTGCCGAAGATGGAAGCGGGCTTACCAAGATTCCCCAACGCAATGGGGAACTGGCTATCTTATCTTCATGCCGGAACACACCAATGATATCAACATTGATATTTGGCGGCAAGACTTAGATAAGATGGTGGTAGCTAGCCAGGCGGGCTTAGAATATGCCCTACCACCAACCAAACCGAGTCTTACAATTGACCCCGCCGGTAATCGAACCCGCGACCTCCTGTGTAAAGCCAGTGAACTTTTGCCTCTGAGCTACGGAGGCATGGTCTGTTTTCCCGCACCTATTGAAAAATAGATAAAAAAATGCAGTTTTAAACATCCTGTATAATCAATGCCTGCGAGGGACAGCTTATAGGATTTATTGAAGAGGAATTCTTTGTGGGATCGAATAGCTAGTGAACTGGGCCACAGACTATACATTCATTTTGTCTCAAGCGGAAGGCTTGTTAGCTGGGTCACGGGTTTTGGCGTTAAATATTTATCAACTAGCTGTTTCCCGCGGCTTCACCCTCGTGGACAACGTTTCTATGACTTTTCGAAGGTGCGCAGTGCGCGAGACGCAAGCGGCTCGCGAGCGTGGAATAAAGTAGCCCTTGTATTAATCCAGGTCCCAATCTGTCTACGTACCGAATTTCAGCCAGATTCGTTTAGTAGTTTTTGCGTGAAAAAGTAACAAACATACATCCATACATTCTTACACACTTTCGCATTTATAATATTAGTAGGAAGGATAGTAGGATATAACTGAAAGCCTCCGTGGCGTAATGGTTAGTCCATTCGCTTCACACCAGGAGGTCGCGGGTTCGATTCCTGGCGGGGTCAACTTTGTAAGACTCGGTATGGTTGGTGGTAGGGCATTTTCATAGCCCTGATATCTGAGTCTTGTCGCCAAACATCAGTGTTAACAGCATTGATGTGTTCCGGCTTGAGGATACGGTATCCAGAACCCCATTGCGTTGGGGAATTGGCCCGCTTCCATCATCGGCATCATCGTCACTTATTATCAGGTGAGATGATGCCATTGGCTTATAAATTGTGGATAAAAAAAATATTATCTGACACCATTGACACAATCTATACTTTTGAAATCGCTTGTTCTGACTGACTATCAACGCACAGCTCAAACCACTGGATATATCGGGCTGAAATTTGGCATATAGATAGCAGTTATGACGTAGGCATCCGAAAAGAAAGGATTCTGGGAAATTCCCATGCAAAGTGGATATGGGCGGGCAACGCCGCTGGGCATTAACAGTATCTTCCTTACTATATTATTTAAACGCGAAAGTTTGTATGTATGGATGTATGGATGTTTGTTACTCTTTCACGCAAAAACTACTTAACGTATCTGGATGAAATTTGGTAGGTAGACAGATTAGGACCTAGGATTTACATATGGGCTACTTTTTTCCTCGCTTGCGAGTCGGCGGCTCGCCCAATGCGCACTCTCGGAGACAGTCATAGAAACTATGTTCACGCGAGCGAAGCCGCTGGCAGAAACTAGTATCTTTATAATTTAACATGTATATTATATTATATGAGTTTGTGAAGTGTGTTGAATCATTTCCTTTCTACTGACGTACTTCTTGTTGGCCGGTCCATACATAACTATCCATGAATAACTATTTGTACTATTGTCCGGAGATATTTGAGATCTTTGCACGACTACCTACCCACAAACAGCTTCTATCATTATACCAAGCTTAAGGTCGGTCATGTATGGAGTACTGCTCTCATTTATGGCACGGATCGGCTCGTTACCAGCTAGATGCCTTGGATTCTATCGACCGACGCGCTAGGAGACTCATCGGCGACGAGGAACTTGTATCAAACAGACCCCAAAGCGTCAAGCATCGCCGCAAATTCACCTGTCTATCGGTGTTCTACAGGATACATTACGGAAAGTGTGCCCTGGAGCTTGACGACCTTGTGGCGGAGCTGCCGGACTCCAGGCATACCACCTCGCCTGGCGGAGATATCTCCATTTTCTCTCGTCGAGTAGGAACGCACCGTTCCTAAAACCTCATCCCCCCTCTCCATTTCATCATCGGACGACCAGGCGCGGAGAGCGGTTCCACCCCTTTGTCGTCAATGTTCCACCTTTGCGCACGAAGCGTTTTGCTTCTTCCTTCATCATGCGAACGGCCAAGGAGTGGAATTCCCTTCCGGCTTCTGTATTCCCCGATTCGTATAATTTAGGAATCTTCAAGACGAGAGTGAATAGGCACTATTTGAGCTTGTGTGTTACATCCTTGGCTGCATCGGCATTTACCATCAGGTGGAGTGCAGCCAAACGCACTCAAATTTTTAATAAAAAAAAACCATACATTCTTATAAACTTTCGCGTTTATAATATTAGTAGGATATCTTGTATATAACTTGATGGATTTTTTGAAAGCGAGGTATCGTTAGATTTATTTTGATCCCGTGAGTGACATAGGGTACATATTACCCGATTTTAACTTGCCCTTTTTTATTACATTCTGAACTCGCATTTCAAACTATCTAAAGATTGTTTTTATATTATCACTCAAATCTAGTTAACTCCCACGACCATGTTATCTTCATATCTATCTTCATGATAGTATGCTCTGGCCCTAATATTGACCTACATGGTCGATGACCATAATTGTAGCCCGTCAAATGGTACTTAATAATAATTACTTCGATAGCTCGCTAGTCGCCGTTCGGTGGCGATTAAAGAGATGGATGGCTTGCGAATAGATTGTCTATTCTTATAAGACTGGGGTTATGTTGAGGAGTTAACAACGGATAAAGTTAAAAAAAACAATATAGCAACAAATAATAAAAATTTAAACAAGCTTGTTGTATTTCTTGTATGTTGTTTAATTACTTATTTATGTATTTTATTGCAATGAAGATTATTGAATTGAATCAAAATACTAAAAAATAAGAATTTTTGAAATGTGAAGAAACTAGCGACATCTAGTAGGACCTAGTAGTATCTTCTACATAGTTGATTTACATAGTAACTAATATCTTATCTGTGGTAATACAACAAAAGCAATTTACTTTTTCCCTTGTATATCTACAGTTGGCGCTGTAGATGAAAATTAGTTTTTTGTACGGCACCCCCAGTGCACGAGTTCGACTCGCACTTGGCCGGTTTTTTTTTAATATTATTAATCAACGCTATTGAAACTTTGTAAACACATTCTGAAAACTAATATCTGGGTTTGTGGTTTGTCAGATACCCTGGTTTCCAAATGTTTGATGGAGGTGGCATAATATTGCATATGGTTTGTTTGTCAGATACCCTGGTTTCTGGAGTGGGCAGTTAACGTTTTAGTCATCTTTTAAATACATTTAAAAAAATCGTGTTACAAACACTTTATAAATAGTACACAATTTTATTATCATAAATTGTTGCTGTTTTTTAATACTTCAAGTGAGCAATTGGAAGAGTGAAAGAGTAACAAACATCCATACACACAAATTTCACATTAACAATACTAGTACGATAACGCGGCTCCCATCACCATGTCCGCTGCACGTTCGACGGTCTTCAATTCGGCGCTGGCACACTGACATACTTCCCTGGAGCTGTCCCTCTCTACTTAAGCATCGCTCTCTTTCTATTTTTGTCTCCATTTGCCGCGATTTTTTTAAAATTGGTAAGCCCTTGGCATTATCTCACCTGATGGTAAGTGACGATGATGCCGAATATGCAGGTATTAAATGTACCTACTTGCATTTAAGCAGAAATTCATCCTTATTTTGAATTTAAAAAACATACGCATGGAGCCTATTCATGATTTTTAACTGGAAAAAGCACCCTGATAGATATATTATATAGATATTAGAAACTGACATATCATCATATCAGCTCATATACGTCTCTACCGAGGGGCTCAAGCCTACCCTGAATCAAGGCGATCAAGCCTTAGTCGACCACCACGCGGACCCAGTGCGGGTTGGTCCACTTCACGCACAACCTTCGAGTTTCTTCGCAGGCGTGTGCAGGTTTCCTCACATGTTTTCCTTCACCGTTAAAGCAATCGGTAAGTATATGTACGTAAGTTTTGAAAAAATCATTGGTGCATTGGCCGTCCAGTTTTGAACCCGGTACCTCAGGTTAGCAGGACCGAGTCGTTACCGGTTGACTCACCGACGCTTAATACGATAAATTTACATATAAGGTGTAACAAAATTAGCTGAGACTATTTTAACTGGTGCTTCTACCTATGAAACTGAACAACTTTTCCCATGGAACCCATAGTCAAAACACAAAAAAAAATTTGGCTCTCCCATACTAACTAGATCAGCTAATCAGGCAACTTAGTATGGGAAGTTCAAATTTTTTTTTGAGATTTGACTATGGGTTCCATGGGGAAAGTTGTTCAGTTTCATGGGTAGAAGCACCAGTTAAAATAGTTTCAGCTAATTTTGTTACACCTTATATGTGATAAAGTATTTCATATAGGGTTATCTATACTCACATTACAAACAGGCAAAGTTTGTGTAGAGGTAACCGCCTCCGTGACGTATTGCTCAGTCCATTTGCTTCACTCCAGGAGGTCGCGGGTTCGATTCCCGGTGGGGTCAACTTGTAAGACTCGGTTTGGTTGGTGGTAGGGCATTTTTTAAGCCCGCCTGGCTAGCTACCTCAGTTATCATATCAAGATAGCCAGTTCTCCATTGCGTAAGCCCGCTTCCATCTTCGACATCAACGTTACTTACCATCAAGTGATGATGTGAGATGATGCCAAGGGCTTAACAATTGTGAATGAAAAAAAAATCTTCGAAACCACTCATCCGATTTAAAAAAATCTTCCGATAGTTTGAACGTAATTTCAGGGTTGACGTGGGCAAAAAAACCGGCTAAGTTCGAGTTAGAGTCGTACAAAGTAGAGTTCTGTAGCACTTTTCAAAAATAAATGTGTATTTTAAAAAACAAAAATTAAGTTTGCAGTTGGTAATAGATTTTATTATATGAAAAATCTATATACTATTTACAAATCTAACTACACATCTTAAGTTGGCCGACTCTAACTCCTAAAGTAAGTTGGCCGACTCTTACTCCTAAAGTAAGTTGGCCGACTCTTACTCCTAAAGTAAGTTGGCCGACTCTTACTCCTAAAGTAAGTTGGCCGACTCTTACTCCTAAAGTAAGTTGGCCGACTCTTACTCCTAAAGTAAGTTGGCCGACTCTTACTCCTAAAGTTGGCCGACTCTTACTCCTAAAGAAAGTTGTCCGACTCTTACTCCTAAAGTAAGAAATCCTACTTATCCGTGATAGTTTTCCCTTTAAATTGATTATATTGTGTCCTTTTATTTAGATTTTTTTTCAGATTTGCTGAAATAGCTGTTTAGCTGTTAGGAGGGGGAGTGGGGGAGGTTAAACCCTCGACTATGATAAAAATTTGCAGTTTAAAGCTTAATATTTTGCAGACGGACAGACATGGCGAAACTACAAGGGTTCCTTGTTGACTTCGGAACCTTTAAAAACCCGCTCACTCTCGATATCCACGGGGGCGAAGCCGCGGGCAAAATCTAGTTTGAAATAAAACCATAAAATGCAATTGACCTTCTTTTGTTTTACAGTTTTATCGAAATCGCAAGAATTTTTTTGGACTCTTGTAAATCGATCAGCTGTGCTGGCTGCTCAAGACTTCGTATGAAAGGGTTTTTTTTGCGATTTCAAAAAATTTCTAGAATAAAAAATTGTTATTTTTTTATGTTCACTAGAACACTACATTCGGGTTAGTTTTTTTTTTATTCACAATTGGTAAGCCCTTGGCATCATCTCACCTGATGGTAAGTGACGATGATGCCGAAGATGGAAGCGGGCTTACAAGATTCCCCAGCGCAACGGAGAACTGGCGATCTTATCTTCATGCCGGAACACATTAATGTGTTTAACACTGATGTTTGGCGGTAAGACTTAGATAAGATGATGGTAACTAGCCAGGCGGGCTTAGGAAATACATTGTCATTGAGGGTTAGTCACAAATAATAATCTAATTAATAAAAATCAATGTTCGTTTGTTCGTATTTCATGCGCTGTCTCACCGTTCGTTCATCCGATTGCGTTGAAACTTCATACAGTAGTTGCGTGCACGCACGGGAAGCTTATAAAAAAACTCGGCCAAGTGCGAGTCAGATTCGCGCAAAGTAGGGTTCTGTAGCCTTTTCAAAAAATAAACGACTGGACCGATTGAGTTGAAATTTGGTATAAGTCGGTGACCCAAAGACGGACATGTGACAGACACACACACACAAGTGATCCTTTAAAGGTTCTATTTTACCTTTTGAGGTACGGAACCCTGAAAACCACAAAACGCTTGCTGCTCACCCACCGCGCACCATCGATATTCATGCGAACGACGACGCCGCGACCACTCAGTAGTCCTGTATAAAAACCAACAGAGATTTGTATTGTATTGTATTATTTGTAAAATAATTTGAATGGACGGTAGCAGATTTTGCAGCAATCACGTAACGTCTTATAAAAGACTTCAACATAGCACGTTGAAGTATTTTATAAGACGCTACGTGATTGCTGCAAAATCTGCTACCGTCCATTCAAATTATTTTACAAATATTACAATACAATACAATACAGTACAATACAATACATTAATTTGTTCAAGAATTCGGTACAGTTTTGTGTTAAAAGTGTTGAAGTGCGCGAACTCAATCTTAAATTAAGGTGTACTGTACAAATATCACTTTACAGTAAAAATACTTATTTTCTATTTCATTACGTACATTGCAATTATTAATACGAAATGGTATAAATATTTCAAGCAATACAAAAATTATTAATTATACCTATATATATACAAATAAAATCACTTTATTAGTCTAAAAACATGCGAATAATGTGATTCATGAAATAATTTTAAGTATACTAACAAAACTCATTGGTACATTGGCCGTCCAGATTTGAACCCGGTACCTCTGGTTAGATGGACCGAGTCGTTACCGGTTGAGCCACCGACGCTTCGTCAATGTACCAATGAGTTTTTCAATACTTACGTACATACTTACCGATTGCTTTAACGGTGAAGGAAAACATCGTGAGGAAACCTACACACGCCTGCGAAGAAACTCGAAGGTTGTGTGTGAAGTCGACCAACCCGCACTGGGCCCGCGTGGTCGACTAAGGCCTAATCGCCCTGATTCAGGGTAGGCTCGAGCCCCTCGGTGGGGACGTATATGAGCTGTAATGATGATACTAACAAAAAAAAAGTAATTTATAAGAAAAACATTATACGAATGTCAAGCTCTCATAAAAATTATAAAAAAAATTATACAATATCACCAAATCACATAATTAATAGTAAAGAACTCATCAATAGAATAAAATCAGTGCGGGAACAAATATATATTTTTTAAGTCTCACTTTAAATAATTGTAACGGATATTCTTTCATATCATCTGGTAGTGCATTATACAGGGTGTAACAAAATTGGTGTAGGTCCGGTTAACTGGGGCTTCTTCTTCTCTTCTTCTCTTCTACTTTTGTTCTACGACTTAGCTGAAATCGCAAAAAAAAAAGTTTACTCTTCATACAAATCGATCAGCTGATCTTTTTTTTTTAATAATTGGTAAACCCTTGACAACATCTCACCTGGTGGTAAGTGACGATGTTGCCGAAGATGGAAGCGGGCTTACCAAGATTCCCCAACGCAATGGGGAACTGGCTGTCTTATCTTCATGCCGGAACACACCAATGATATCAACATTGATATTTGGCGGCAAGACTTAGATAAGATGGTGGTAGCTAGCCAGGCGGGCTTAGAAAATGCCCTACCACCAACCAAACCGAGTCTTACAATTGAACCCACCGGGAATCGAACCCGCGACCTCCTGTGTAAAGCCAGTGAACTTTGCCTCTGAGCTACGGAGGCAGATCGACCAATTTTGTGCATTTTAGTATGGAGGGACCAAATTTTTTTTTGAGAGTTGACTATGGGTTCCTTGGGGAAAGTTGTTCAGTATGACGAGTA
The DNA here is from genome assembly GCA_947284805.1 of Coleophora flavipennella. Classification (NCBI taxonomy): domain Eukaryota; kingdom Metazoa; phylum Arthropoda; class Insecta; order Lepidoptera; family Coleophoridae; genus Coleophora; species Coleophora flavipennella. The sequence continues at coordinate 19,531,080 of OX369253.1, read as the reverse complement.
GAACCCCTAGTTAACGGGTCCTACACCAATTTTTTTACACCCTGTATATTTTGATACAAATGTGATCATCATCATCTTATCATCCGAAGGACGTCCAATGCTGGATGGACATAGGCCTCCCCCAAGGGTTTCCACGACGACCGGTTCTGCGCTGCCCAAACCCAGCGGCTTCCCGCAACCTTCACCAGGTCATCGGTCCACCAAGTGGGAGGCCTGCCTACGGTACGTTATATACTGCATCGTAGATTTATGATGTACACACGGCAATACATCAAGCTATACAAAACCAGTATAAGATGGCCGCGCGAGTCGCGCGACGCCTTTGCGTTTCAACATACGCGAGACCCGCGTATACTGGTTATGTATAGCTTGATGTTGCGCCGTGTATACAACTAGACTTAAGACTTTGTTTTTCTAAATTTTAAACTTTCGTGAATATATGTTCACTATATTTAGTACCAATTTTTCAGGACTTTAAGTTTAAGACTAAATTACATAGACATGTTTCAATTATTGATAGAAATAAAGATTATCTTTACCTTAAGTGGTGACCTCGAATAATGTTTCGACACTTGATAGCTCCTATCCTTCACTGTAATTGAGACATGCATTTGAGACATGTCACAGCACATTTTGGCATGTTGACCGTAAGCCTGCCAACGCGTACCTGTAAGCAAAACTCTACTCCAACGTGATTGGAGCAGAGTTTTTTATACTCCGTTTTCAAAGCGCTAACACTACAGTAATCTCATCATATCAGCTCATATACGTCCCCACCGAGGGGCTCAAGCCTACCCTGAATTAGGGCGATCGGGCCTTAGTCGACCACGCGGACCCAGTGCGGGTTGGTCGACTTTATACACAACCTTCGAGTTTCTTCGCAGGTGCGTGCAGGTTTCCTCACGATGTTTTCCTTCACCGTTAAAGCAATCGGTGAGTATATGTACGTAAGTTTCTAAAAACTCATTGGTACATTGGCCGTCCGGATTTGAACCCGGCACCTCTGGTTAGCAGGACCGAATCGTACCGGTTGAGCCACCGACGCTTGTCGATAGATAGATAAAACATTTATTCAAAGCTACATTACAATTGATATACACAAAAATAAAAATAAAATAAAAAACTTCTTATATCTAAGCTTAAATGTATAAAGAGGGTAGATACATAGTCTAGATAGTCATCTTCCTTTTATTTTTGATCTGAGTGTGATATACATTATTTTGACACACACACCACAGACACGCACACATTGGCACTTACCATTAGAGATGAAACGGATAGTGGTTTGGCCGGATACCGGTTACCGGATATCCGGCCAACTATCAGGCCGGATAGCCGGATATCCGGACGAACATTGCTGTTTGGTGCATCGCAAGAAGCGAGATTGTGTCGGTGGCGAACAAACGATCGGGCGAACTCGGGTCTTTTCGTACAGCGAAAGACTGTATTAAATGAGTATAAATAAAGTACTTGCCTAAATTTAATATTGCGTATTTTTTAATATCCGGTATCCCACCGAAACGGATAGTGTCCTGTTATCCGGTATCCGGCCGGATAGTAAAATATGGCCGGATAGGCCGAATACCTGATAGTAACCGGATATCCGTTTCATCTCTACTTACCATAGATACTTTTGTGATTTTATATAACTTTGCTTATCTCAAATTGTATACATAACTAATAAGATTTTTTATTTCTTTTTTTTTGTGTAACATTCATTTAATATGTTAAGGAAGAGCGGTGCCTCCTGACACAGGCTGTTTATGCTTAAAAGGAGACACCGACCCCATCTCAAATGTACTCCTTGTTAAAAATAATGAACGTTTTTTGATATATTAGGCACGCAGCCAGGCTATGGTTACAACGGGGTGTCGCCACTACCCCACGGGGACCGTTCGAGACCCAGACATTAACGCGCCCTGGGCCAGACGTTAATCGGCACGCTGCCTCACACCTTAAGCTGGCGCAGATTTAGGAAGGATATGGGATTAAGGGTTGAAGAGTGTCGCCACTACCCCACGGAGACCGTTCGAGACCCAGACATTAACGCGCCCTGGGCCAGACGTTAATCGGCACGCTGCCTCACACCTTAAGCTGGCGCAGATTTAGGAAGGATATGGGATTAAGGGTTGAAGAGAGGGACTTAAGAGCAAAGGGGGGGGGGGGAGGAATAGGTGTAAGGGACACCATCACAGTTGGGGTCGCGTACCCATGTATCCAAAGCAACTTACCGGACAAGCATGTTGTTTGCGATACCCCCTGACCCTGTGTTATTATTATTATGTTTATCTCATATTTTTCAAACTCGGCTTTTTAAAAGGCCAGTCCTTTGGAAGGCGTACGTGGGGATACAGATCCAACACGCAGAGGCCCCTTTGAGATATTATAATGTGTTGTTATGTGTACACCTAGCGGGTGCCGTCTCTGCCTGTACCATAGAGATTCACCCAAAGACAGCACCCGCCAGGTGCAAGGACTATTACACAAAAGATGGGAACTATGCCGGGTTATGGGTGGGTAATTGCTGGACTGGTTGCTGGGATATTGATGAGACTACGGGACGCCTGCCAATATCAATTGTCTCATCTTGAAATCATGGCAGGCGGTGACTTGCCGCTCACTAAATGGGCCCCCTATAAAGCTACCAAATGGCAGCAGGGTGGCAACATTGGTGTGAGCGTCTAAGGTTGTCGAGAGGTGAGTCTGCGGGGTCCAGATCCCTACACGGTCAGCAGGCCCCCGGCGTTATGACATTTTACACTTCCAACCTGGAGCATAGGTTCCGCTCTTGCTATCTCCACTCTCGCCAATTAAGTCAAGCACAAGAGGCGAGGGCCAAATGAACACGGGCCCTCTAGAGTCGGGGTGCAAGGTGTCGCCACTCACCTACAGCTCGCCACAAGCTGCCCCTGCGCTTTATTATTATTATTATTAACTGATAATTACGTATGGGAGGACCAATTTTTTTAGTTTACAGTATGTTATAGAAAAAAAGCTCTTCACATTCATTAGTAGAATCACCATTTAAGAAGTATGCGATTATGTTCTGGTCGGCCTGTATGCAGGGTGTGATCAAAATTTGTGTTGGAGCCGATATTAACTGGAACATCTACTCATCATATTGAACAATTTTTTCTAAGAGACCAATTATAGTCGATTCGCAAAAAAAAGGACTGGAGAGTCCAATACCTGTATGCGCCTGAAGGAGGGGTAAATATTTTTCGAGTGTCATCATCATCATCATATCAGCCGACGGACGTCCACTGCTGGACATAGGCCTCCCCCAAAGATTTCCATGACGACCGGCTCTGCGCTGCCCGCATCCAGCGGCTTCCCGCGACCTTCACCAGGTCATCGGTCCACCGAATGGGAGGCCTACCTACGCTACGTTTTCCGGTGCGCGGTCACCACTCGAGAACTTTACTGCCCCAACGGCCATCTGTTCTACGAGCTATGTGCCCCGCCCACTGCCACTTAAGCTTAGTGTTTTTCGAGTGTATGTAGTATATTTCTTTGACACGCTCTGTAGCCTAAACGGCTTGATTGATTTTGGAGTGGGAGTTGTCGACAGATTCGTCTTGATCCCGTAAGTACTATAGGATCAATTTTTACCCAACTGGCTAAAAGAGAGGGGTTAATCTTTTATGCAGTCTGGTCTTTAATTTTTAACTAATTCTTTTAGTTCTTTTAGCTCACAGAATCGCTATAATGAAGTGGCAGTCCGCATGGCACATAGCTCGTAGAACAGATGGCCGCTGGGCCAGTAAAGTTTTCGAGTGGCAACCGCGCACCGGAAAACGTAGCGTAGGAAGGCCTCCCATGTGGTGGAGCGACGACCTCGTGAAGATCGCGCAAAGACGATGAGGGAGGACTTTGTCCAGCAGTGGACGTTTTTCAGCTGATATGATGATGATGAATTCTTTTAGTTCTTTTTTGAGAATGAATTGCGGGTTCCTTAAGGGGAGTTGTTCAGTTATGTAAAAGCCCCAGTTAACCGGTCCTTCCTACACCAATTTTTTTGAGAGCGCCTGTGGCGCAATGGCTAGGGCCGCTACCTCCTGTCCGTAAGGTCATGGTTCGAGTCCTGCCACGTACCAATGTGTTTAAGAATTTCGATTTCAAATTTTAGTTTATCCGACGCTCTTACGGTGAAGGAAAACATCGTGAGGAAACCTGCACACGCCTGCGGAGAAACTCGAAGGTTGTGTGTGAAGTCGACCAACCCGCACTGATCACCCTAATTCAGGGTAGGCTCGATCCCCTCGGTGGAGACGTATATGAGCTGATATGATGACACCAATTTTGTACCATCTGTATAACAGACGATACAAACTAGGTATCTAGAACAATCATTTAAATTGCGGCTACTCACAAAGAAGCATGTCATCGACAGCAGCTCAAAATAAAAGAAACCAGCTAAGTGCGAGTCGGACTAGCACTCCGAGGATTCCGTACCACAATACGTTTCCACATAACTACACACTATAATGACATTGATATCTATTCACATTACAAACAAAATACATCAACGCAAGAGACAAAACTATGCTTTTTGTTATTTAGTTCGGACTTCTTAGCGAGAGTACACTTGGCCGATTCTTATTATTTGTTGTTTTATTTCAGCATTAGTACTATAAGCAATCACACCAAGTTGCACGTTTGTATGTATTACCATTTTTACGATAGAGCTAAATCAACAATAGGTTTCGTACCATCATAGATGGCGCTAGTGTCTTCACATTTCAAATGGAGACTTTCACTCTTTCTAATTTTTAGCACTCGTTGTTATAGCGGCAACAGACATACACATTTTGTGAAAATTTTAACTGTTTACCTATTACGGTTCATGAAATACAGCCCGCTGACAGATGGATAACATAGCGGAGGCTTAGTAATAGGGTCCCGTTGGTTACCCATTAAATAAATAAATAAATAAATATTCTGGGACAAATCACACATGGTCATCTGGCCCCAAAGTAGGATTCCCTGTGTTATGGGAACCAGAGACTGATATAAATACTTATATACGTTTAAGTACATACATATATAGATATTTAACACCCAGACACATAGCAAACAAATCTGTTCATCACACAAATGCTTGCCCTGGGTGGGGATCGAACCCACAACTCTCGGATCAGTAATCGAGCAGGACCACTGAGCCAACGAGTCAGTCAACCATTGGGTTTACGGAACCCTAAAACAGAACAATCTTAAGCCAGTTAATGTAATAAGCCACCGAGACAAATAAAAGACACAGTCTGCGGCTCGTCTCGTAACGACATTCTTAGAATTTTTAGCGCTAATTCGGCACTTGCAAAAAGTGACCTGACCACTATACAAAGATCTCCTCTTCCCCCTTGTATGTAAAACCTTACTAAGCCTTAAAAGGAAATGTGAGGCGTGCTACAGATCAAAATGTATTGGCCGAATGGAAAATAACAGTTATGATCCCCCAGCTTTTGACGGAGGAGGGTATGGTGCTCAATGGACTTTGTGACGACACGTTGTGCAATTCTCTCTTATCGTGTGGCACAATTAACCGTGCTATCTAAGGGATACACGGCGGTTGCCTGGTGTTGCACTTAGCATCACCCGCGGTCACGTGTAGGCCATTTAAATTTACACCTGCTGCGGACGTGTGCAACGTGACTTACATTGTGCAATAAGAAAGTACTAAGGAAAGTAACTATGACGAATTTCTGTTATGTGGGATTTTAGCAAATTTGTACACATACTGTTGAAATGCCTATATAAAATACGACGACTATAATGATTAATACCTGACTACCTACGCTACGTCTTCCGGTGCGCGGTTGCCACTCGAGAACATTACTACCACAACGGCCATCTGTTCTACGAGTTGTGTGCTCTGCCCACTGCTATCAGCTATATCGGTTACCTGGATCAAAGTATATATATTAGTACTAACCTGGATTCTCCTACTGATCTCCCAGGAGAACTCCATTGCCCTTTGACTGTCCCGGGTACACATATTCCCACATGGTGGACCGATGACCTGGTGAAAGTCGCAGGAAGCTGCTGCGTGCGGGCAGCGCAGGACCGTTCGTCGTGGAAATACTTGGGGGAGACCTTTGTCCAACAGTGGACGTCTTTGAGGATGAAAATTATTAATGTTAATTGTGTACACAAATAACAACTGGTATGAACATAAAAACTAAGGAATTACATAACTTTGAACTATTAAATGTTGCCTTGACCGTGGGATAATATTACCGTTTTTAAACGGGACCTAATTCTACAATATATTTTTTTTACATCAAATTGGTAATATTTTTAAAATTGTATTCAATTAATTCCATTTTTTTTCATAGTGATAGCTTTACACAGTCTTTGAATAATTTGAATTGAATATTGTCATTTGAACTATCTTAAGACCTTAAATCACGCAACGCAAAAAAACTACAAGGAAGATAGTGCCACAAATATCCAGTCTCCAATTTACTTGAAACGGGAATCGAACTGACAACTGTGGGCCTCCAACACCGCCACCGCTGCGCCGCCGCGCCGTCGCGATTACGGTAATTTGTATCACTTTGTGGAATATAATCTTCGTGAATTCCATCACTATAATAGATAGGAGTATGTTGCGACGCGGGCGCATGATTGATGCAGTGATGTTTTGTGTTAATAGCATGGATAAGATAAATAAGGTTGGATTGGCAATAGTCACACTTTTGTTTGAAAACCAGCGTCGCCGCCTGTCTCCCACCCATCAACTCCACTACACAAGCAATAATAATACATATACACGAACTAGTGGGTGCTCGCGGCTTCGCTCGCGCAGTTCCCGTTTTTTGGTGTTCCCGTGGGAATTTCCCGAAATCCTTTCTTAGCAGATGCCTACGTTATACCATCTACCTGCATGCCAAATTTCAGCCCGATCCGTCCAGTGGTTTGGGGTGTGCGTTGATATATCACTATGTCAGTCAGTCACCTCTTTAGATTGCGCACACTAATAAACAAAACACACTTAGAACACAGGGCTACAATTGTGTCTCACACCATTTCGAGTGTCTGTACGTTAAACACAACCACACGCAAATAAAAAGTATGTATGCTTCGGTAAGTATGATTGTCTATTCATACTTGAGGCGCGCCTGCCCAGCGCACATTTCCAATCCAACCTTATTTATCTGATCCGTGTTTAATAGTATGGCTAGGCGAAATTATCTATTTCCATTGGCAGCGCTAGTGTGCTAATCGAGCTACAGGCTCAGCCAAAGAAACAAGACATAGATACATACATTTATATGTATATACAAACACCCTAAAAGCATAACCCCTTCATTTTGGAAGTCAGTTAAAAACATTAAAACTCCAGAGAAGTTCTATTAGATCATTAGGAGTTAGGAGTTGAATCCGCAAAAGATTCCTGTAGATGATTCTTTTTTTATTGGAAAGTAGATATCCCAAGGGTGGTACCATGATAAGGAAACCAGGATCTGATGATGGCATCCCACAAAAATCGAGGGGGCCTTAGTTTCCTGTTTGAAGTCGGTTTTTTTTTTGTTCAAAATTATTGGATCGTTGGATCCAAAATGGAAGACGAAATTTCATACTTAATTGCCGCTGCTTGTAAAACAATAAATTCCAACCTTTTTTTTTGTGTTTTGAGTAATTTCACCGTAAACACTACAAACGAAGCCGCGTCAACAAACAATTACACTTACCTGCAGACTGAATGCAATTTGCATTTTACGACTTTCTCCTGTCCTCGGGCTGCGCGGGCCACAAGGGAGACGGCATCTTTGCAGCGTCAATAAAGTAGCGGTCTGTGGGTCAGGTAGTACAGTGAACCAATTATGATATCTCATCATATCAGCTCATATACGTCCCCACCGAGGGGCTTGAGCCTACCCTGAATTAGGGCGATCGGGCCTTAGTCGACCACTCTGGCCCAGTGCGGGTTGGTCGACTTCACACACAACCTGCGAGTTTCTTCGCAGGTGTGTGCAGGTTTCCTCGCGATATTTTCCTTCACCGTTAAAGCAATCGGTGAGTATATGTAAGTAAGTTTCGAAAAACTCCTTGGTACATTGGCCGTCCGGATTTGAACCCGGCACCTCTGGTTAGGAGGACCGCGTCGTTACCGGTTGAGCCACCGACGCCACAATGATATCTACCAGAAGGGAACTGCCACAGTGTGAGATTGAAACCGTTGCCCAAATTTGAATTAAGCATTTCGCACTCATCACATCTTTGCCAAAGAAAAACCTATAATCATCATCATCGCCATCATATCAGCCGAAAATCGTCCACTGCTGCACAAAGGCCTCCCCCAAGGATTTCCACGACGACTGGTAATGCGCTGCCCGCATCCATAGGCTTCCCGCGATCTTCACCAGGTCGTCGGTTCACCGCGTAGGAGGCCTGCCTACGCTCGTTTTCCGGTGCGCGGTTGCCACTCGAGAACTTTACTGCCCCATCGGCCATAAAACCTATTATATCGAAGCAAAACAAAAAACAGCCAAGTGCGAGTCGGACCCGCGCTCTGAGGGTTCCGTACAACCCACTGCTGCACACAACTATGACAATGATGCCTATTCATATTACAAAACAAAAGACATCAACGCAAAATACAGGATTTTTTTATTCGGTTCGGTCTCCTTTGCGCGAATACGACTCACACCTGTCCATACCTCGAAAATACCTATAAATTATAGTAAAAAAAATGCCGGCTCGCGGCAAACACTCCGTCAAAGTTGCAGCTAATTCAGCAAACGAACTTTATCTTTGAAAAATAGTGTAAAGTAACGCAAGCAGATTTATGGTTTATGAAAGTTACTCTCCCTTACAAACCGAGAAAGAAGTTCGGCAAAACGGTATCCATTACCAGGGATCCAAAGTATATATTTGGTACTAACATACAGTATGCCGCTCTCTAGAATACGACCTCACCCCCTCGTCACCCAAATTGATACAGATTGGTTACAGTTTGGTTGTTGAACGTGTAGGATTTCGCCGCCATTTTGTTTTTTCCGTCATTCCTTTTTTGAAATGTCATTTCTGGCCCGCTGTATGAAGTGTCCAGGGTGTGACGGAACTGTGTCTGACTGTACCAAATGGTCTATTTGTTTATTGCACCCAAAACTAAGTAGTGCCGCCATGACGAAACGTCTATAGCATCAACCGTTGTTCTTAACGCTCGTTACCGATGGTTTAACCGTTAGGATCGCCGATTTTTGTTTTTATTGCCTCGACAATAAAGTCCAAAATAGGTGTAGTGTACAAAAAGGCTTTAGGAACACCTTTTGGTAAACTTTTTGAAGTGACCGTGACAAAGGTGTGGCTTCAAACAGTAAGGTGAACCACTCATTTGCTTTTTATGCAAAACTGAATTTGCCCTCGGCTTCGCCTGCATGGACATCGTTTTTGTGACATGTTCCATCCATTTTTCCGTTGCGATATTAAAGAAAATGTGGTAATTAACACGGCATCTTTTTAATAACATTTTTTTCATGTAAAAAACGAAGTTTTCCTCTAAATTACTAGGTTAGCCACCATTCAAAAGTATCTAAAAATACTGTTTCGCCGGCCATATATTACGAAACAAAGTTAAGTTAATATGACTCAGCATAAGTTAACCCTCTTGTTCCTACTGTCGTTTTGAAACAACATTTTTTCAAACAAAAGGAATTTTTCATTAGATTTTTTTATTACCATTATATTTTTAGTAGCATATAAGTTTCAAATACAAAATTTTGCCCCCTTTTTTTAAGTTAATAGTGGGTTAATAGGTATGACTCAGCAGCAGTTAATACGACTGAGCAACGCAATCCAGGACAACGAGCGAATTCAGTTCCGGCGCTTCGCCCGCCGCTGCCGTGGCTGGCTCGCTTCGCTCGCTCGGCTCGCGCGTTACCTTAAAAATCAAATCTAACTCGCTACCTAATCAGCCGACCTTGCCCCACCTAGACCCCATCTTGACCTAATCTACTCAACCTCAACACTGACATACGGACACTTCAGATCAGAATCGTTGCCCTGGGTTGGGCTGTTGATTCATATTAACTAAATATTGTTTTTACAATAGGGGATCGGACTGCTAGTCATTTGAGTTACTTCTTATGATCTGTCAAAAACGAAATTTTGTTCTACAGATGTTTGAAATACCCACAAGTGACGTCATAGATTTTTAGCGTCATTGACGAACTTATTTTGTGAATTTGATCAATTAAAAAGTGAAAAAGTGATGGAAAACAAAACAAGTAAGGTTTTTTGGAACTTTAAGAAGAGAGCTTTTTAGGAAATCATATTTCAGAATTTATTTTTGATGCAGTCCGATCCCCTAATATAGTCGGCAAAACAGAATACTTTTAGGTGCCCAAAAATAGTCGCTCACCTAGGCATTTAGAGGACAACTTATACTTATCTACATGACAAAAACTGCTATTTAAAAGAAGGCGATTCAAAGTTTAAATGCATGGTTTATTATTTCTCTTAAAGAAATTAACCAGAAAAAAGAGTATTTTCTCAGTTCTCTCAGGAACTGTATCAGAGTAATCTATTTTCACGGAATAAAAAGTAGCTTATGTCCTTTCCAGTGACACAGGCTACCTGCATGCCAAATTTCATCAAGATTGGTCGAGGCGTTGAAGCGTGAAAAGGTAACAAACAAACATATTTTCCCATTTATAATATTAGTCAGGATGAGTGGTTTAGCTGGTAGGGTGGGGGTTACACTCGAATCTAATAAAAATTTTCACTTTAAAGCTTATTTTAATACTTCGCAACCTATCTCTTTTACCAATGTAGGTATATACTTTGTCTGAATCGAAAAATGGTTTTAGCAAACCCCTTAATATGTAGTTTTAAAAGACCTATTCAACGATACTCCACTCGATAGGGTACGTTAACTTAAAAAATTCACTCCCTCTTTCCATGTAGATGTAGAGGGGCCCTAAAAATTTTTTTTCAAGATTTAATTAATATGTATACCCATGCCAAATTACAGCTTTCTAGTACTAATAGTCTCCGAGTTAAACCGCGGACAGACAGACAGACATGGCGAAACTATAAGGGTTCCTCGTTGACTTCGGAACCCTAAAAACGGCATTTAAATGAAGACAACGCGGAAAGAACAAAGAATTGAACTACTAGTGCCATCTAGTGGTAGTTCGGCAACACTTTTACAACTGAGACTTCATTTAAAGCAAGAACACGACTATAAAATGTCGATTTTTTATAGTCGTGTAATAATATACGTATAATTTATGATTTTTCAGCTAAATCGTAAACAAACGTTGTTCAGTTTTACCAATATATATGTCACCGGAAAATAACAAGACTCGTAAGTTGATCAATTTTCAAGGTAGTTGATCAACTCCCGAAAAATAATAAACAGCAGTTAAAATGTATTATTTAACGTATGTATTTTAGTAAATTGATTAATTTACGGCGCCTTGTCGTAAGATCTTCCGACGAAGGCGAGGTGTACGTTGATTGGTTAAACGACTCACGTGCTTGCTTTTACACTGCTCCCCGCCCGCCACCCGGCCGCCACCTCACCCGCCATTGCCGGTCTAAACGTAAACAAACCGAACTTGTCCTTACTTGTTTTTATTTATTTACAGTAGTGAAACCTTAGTAAAACTAGCAATTGTTGTTTTGTTTCGTAATATTTCCCATTATTACGTGTCAGTTTATTCAAGATGAGTGAAACGGAGTCTGTAGCTGAAGAAATAACCGAACAATCAGTGAGTAAAACTAGTTTTGTCGATCGTGAACACTTTGATGCAGAGTTACAAAAGTACTACAGTGGGCTAAGTACAGAAAATAAAAAAACTCAGTGGACAAGTGAAAAAATCCGAAATGTTATTCAAATGATAGAAGAATACAATCTTGCTAAAATTTTAGGTAAGCGACCATCTGATAAGCAATATTATAATGTCAAAAAATACGATATAATGAATATTGGTGACGAAAAAGTTTTAATAATAAAAAGAAAATCTCATTCAGATCCAACGGTACGGATAGTTCCTAGCGCTGAATTCTACCAGCGAATACATGATGCCCACATTGAGACAGGTCATGGACGTCGGGACAAAATTATTTATGCCCTGAAAAATAAATATTTAGTACCAATATGGGTCATAAATATTTTTCTTAACCTGTGTAAAACATGTCTTTCGAAGAAAATTTTACCAAAGCGTGGCATAGTCGTAAAACCCTTGATTTCTGACGACTTTAACAGGAGAGAACAAGTCGACCTTGTAGACTTTCAATCCTCGCCAGATAATGGCTACAAATGGCTTTGGATCTTTCACATCTCATCATCGGTATTAAAATAACATATCTAAGTGTTTGTTAACTCTATGAATAAACACTAGCAAAATGCTTATAAAATGCCCTCGACCAATCAGAGAACAGTGTATTATGTGACGGGTAATAGTATACCGTTAAATAGTACACTGAGCAACGATTGGCCCGTTAGTGGATGATTTTACTTGTGGCACAATCGTAAATTATTAAATTACTGCCAGGTACTGTAAGTTGACCAATTAGCTAAAATGCACTGCGTTAAATAATACATTTCTACTAACGTTTGTTATTTTTCGTCAGTTAATCAACTAACTAGAAAATTGATCAACTTACGATTATTGCTATTTTCCGGTGACATATATATACTCCATGCCGCTCTCTAGATTCCGACCTCACCCTCTCGTCACCCAGATTGATACAGATTGGTTACAGTTTGGTTGTCGAACATATAGGATTTCGCCGTGATTTTGTCCGCTTCGTCAAAGAAGACTATTTACTAGCTCCATCATTTGTTTTTAGAAGTGTCATTTCACGACCGTTGTATGCAGTGTCCGGGGTATGGTGTTACCATAACAGTCTTAAATCTTTGGTATTACGCTTAGAAGCTCCAACTACTTAGTCCTACATTAACTTTGATACACCCTGTAGAGTCAAAAGACCAACGATGATAATTCTAAGGTTATGGCATCTCTTTTCAATTTTTTTTTATTCACAATTGGTAAGCCCTTGGCATCGTCTCACCTGATGGTAAGTGACGATGATGCCGAAGATGGAAGCGGGCTTACCAAGATTCCTCAACGCAATGCAACCTTATAAAAACCTGTAGGTTTCCGGCCTGCCTACGCTACGTGTTTCGGCCGGGCGCCACTCAAGAACTTTGCTACCCAACGGTCATGTTCTACGAGTGGGAATTTAAGCAAAGTTGTAGACCTAAAGTTGTTCACTATGGTAAATAGGTAACGGCTCCTACATCAGTTTTGTTACACTTCTTTCGGCCGACATGACGATGATAAATAAACCTTCACAGATAGGAGTATCTCATCATCATCATATCAGCTCATATACGTCCCCACCGAGGGGCTCGAGCCTACCCTGAACTAGGGCGATCAGGCCTTAGTCGACCACGCGGGCCCAGTGCGGGTTGGTCAACTTCACACACGACCTTCGAGTTTCATCGCAGGCGTGTGCAGGTTTCCTCACGATGTTTTCCTTCACCGTTAAAGCAATCGGTAAGTATGTACGTAAGTTTTAAAAACTCATTGGTACATTGGCCGTCCAGATTTGAACCCGGTACCTCTGGTTAGAAGAACCGAGCCGTTACCGGTTGAGACACCGACGCTTTAGGAGTTAGGACGCTTTAGGACGCTTTTTGAGGAGTATCTAGAAGACACCAAGTCTTCATAATGAAAATGAAACTATTGTCATTGTCACTCACTTTTCAGGTGAGATGATGCTAAGGCATTGGTTCCCAAAGTAGTCAGGTGGACCCCTTGGGGCCCACGGAAGACTCGGCGGGGTCTACGTTTGCGGAAATCGATGTACTTTGCGGAAAAAAATTTGGGATAACAAGTTGTAAGTGTAGGGGTCCACGAAAATCAATGACTTCAATTTTACTGGCGTACATTTATCTGGTTTCGAAAGTAGAGAACAAAAAACTATTAAACAAAGGCTAACAAAAAAAGGAGCAGATTCAGCATCACATAAAGTGGAGATTTGCGGTTGTTCCTAACAAAACTGATGCCAAATACTTATCAAGTACATCCCTCTGATTAAACTAATGAACATTTTTTTAAATTGTTGATTAGCAGTTACGTAACTTAATTCATGTTTAATTTTAATTCTAATAAGTCTGTATACATATTAATTTAATAAATGGAACACAAGAAAATAGTCAATTTTTTTCTGTTTATTTTAAACTCTCTGACTTTAGGCACCTTTAGGGTTGGAAATCAGCCGCGACGCAAATATCCATCGTCAGATCTAGTCTTCAATTTTTTTGTCAATTTTTGGGAAAATGGCAGTAATGTATGGGGTATATAGGATTCACCGAAACCAGTAAAATTTGGAAGTGGTCTACTAGAAAAAAAGTTTGGGAACCTCTGTGCTAAGTGCTTACCAATTGTGGACAACAAAAAATATATAGTCGAACATAATTTTATTTAGAATAAGTATAACGCGTCACGCCTGTCTCTTCAACACAGTCGACTTTAATATTACTGCACCGACTGTTTGAGTATTCCGTGATCGAGAAGGCTCAAGATCCAAGATCGAGCGTCTCCGCGCGCGTCGCGCTCAACCAACCGCGCGGTATGGCACTCCCACCTGATTTGTTCCACTGCTAACCTTTAAAATATAGACAATAGGTTAAATTAGCCATTCAATTAAATGCCTAGCCGGTTTATTAAATAGCGGCACTTGCAAAATGATAATACCTTTAATGATTTGGCTGGCTGACGCTTAGGGCATTTATTAAACGAGCGAAGCGAATACTGACGTAGGAGCTCCGAAGGGGCTCTGTTGAATGAGAAATGGAACAATCGAAACTAGAGCAGCAACGAAGCGAGCTCGGTATTTCGAAAAACCTCTGACTCATTTGGTTAGGTTCGCAGATTGGTTAGGTTTTTTTTTGTTTTTTTTATGCACAATTGGTAAACCCTTGACAACATCTCACCTGGTGGTAAGTGAGTGGTTCAGTCGTGGTGTTAGTTTGAACATGAAAATATAGAACTAGGAGCCCCGAAGGGGCTCCGTCGACTGAGAAATATCCCCTTTTTCCTTCCACCTCTCCCCTTAAGCACTCCTCTCCCTGAAGTGTGAGTTTAAACCTCTTTGGCTAGCAGAAGTTGAACGTTAGCGATCCAAGCCATTTGCTTAAGCGTTTAATTAAATGACTGAATAATCATTCAGCAGTTAGTTGAACGTCGCCATTTATTTAAAAGGCTAGGCAAGAAATTGAATGGCTAAATTAAGCTAGATGGCTGCGAAACATATATCGACAACCGATAATGTTCCAATTCCCACAGATCTCTTCCCGAGTTCGAGAAGATTAGGCCAAACTCCGTAGCGTAAGCTAGGCCTTCTGCTTTGTGGACCGACAACATCCGACAACCTGGTGAAGGTTGCAGGTAGCCGCTGGATACGGGCAGCACATGATTGGTTATTGTGTAAACCATTGGGGGAGGCTTTTATCCAGCAGTGGACGCATTTTAGCTGATATGAAGATGATCGCCATAATTCAGTGTAGGTTCAAGCCCTTCAGTAGGGACGTATATGAATTGACATGATGACGATGATGGTAGCTCAAAAAACCGTTAACGGATGAGGGAAGGGAAAGTACTAATAACAACAATCTGGGTTGTCTGGTAGAAATCGCTCTAAGCGATAAGACCGCCTAAATTGTACGTCTCGTAGTTTTTAATTAAAATTTTGCATATTTATTTATTTTGATGTACGATAAAGAGTTATTTGAGTTTGAGTTAATAACAACTGCGAGCCAAAACGCCTTTTTATGCACGGCTCCCTACTACACGTGGAGCTTTTAAAAACCTCTGGAAGCATATGGCTCAAGTTTTTTCTAAATAGAAGCCAACGGAACCCTGTTTTCAAATGTGGTCATCTTCCTGTTAAGATAATGATGAACCTACTTAGTTAACTTAAGTAACAGTGAGCGGGGCACATAGCTCGTAGAACAGATAGTCGTTGGGGTAGTAAAACTCTTGAGTGGTGACCGCTCACTGAAAGAAATGGCCTAGGTAGGCCACCTATCTCGGTAGACCGATAACCTGGTAAAGGTCACAGGAAGCAGCTGGAGCGTAGGTCCGGTCGTTGACAAGCCTTTTTGGCTGTGGACGTCTTCGACTGATATGATGATGTATTTCATTTGTGATTCATTGTGAGGACGGTCTGGTTTCCGCAACCAGGCGTCTGATACGCAAATTTTACTTAGATGGCCAACATCACTACCAGCCTCACTGTCAAGTAGCCCAGGTCTCCGAGATGCTCGTCCCTGTATAATGTCACGTCGCTGCAGTCCAGAAGGATGTGGGGTGTCTCTTTGGCTTCCAGGCACGTGCGACACAGGCAGTCTGTTGACCCCCAGGTAAAAAGATGTTAGTGGAATTAACCGTGGCCAGTAATAATTAGAGAGCGGGAGACTCCTATTTCTTTATAGCTGAAGACTCCTGAAAGAACGTATGCCTATTCCGAGACCAGAGTGGAATGCACCTTTTAACCATTCTATACCGCACCACACGACACGACAATTGACATACTTCCATATGCGAGCGCTACCGTAAAATAAGACGATTAGATAAATCTGAAACATGTCGTAAATTCTTCGTTATTTCCTTACTTCGTAGTGTGAAATGTACCTAAGGAAAGAATTTCAAAATGTTTATTCCAAATCGGTGCATTTCTCTTTCTGATGTTCATAAGAAAGCGATTACATTACATACGCGTATTGTTAGATTGTGAAAAAAAATATAAAAAAACAATCATCAGTTAATTATGTCACCAAAATCATTGATATAACACAAAAAATGACTTATTACAACGAAACATATATATACACATATTTTTGTGAATTTTAATGCAACCATATTTTTACAGTAGACTGTACCAGACAAAACAATAAACAAAAATAATAATAAAAAAATATTCAATTGTTTAAATAAATAGTTGAAAATTGCATCTACATAATGATTTGTTGTCTGATACAAAACCAGTCGTAACTCTGAAAGGGACTCGGCAACAGTGGTAGCCCCCATAGAGACTTTTGTTCAGGACGTTATAATCTATGTTATATTAAAATCTCAGAATATTTAACTGAAACCACATTTTCCATACTTTTGGTACGGGGTTCTTTGTCTTTAATGCCTTTCACAAGAGTAGGCCAGTTCACACGGACAGCACCCGTTCACGAGTATAAAGCAAGAGTCAGCCATCGCTCCCTCGAGTGGAAGGAGTCAAAGGAGGCCTACACCAAACTAATGGTCGAAAAAGGATGAAAAGATCGAAAAAGGATGAAAAGAAAGAAGAAAAAATATAAACCACTAAAACGTAACGCAACCTCAACGTTATTAAATGAGGAGATCCACATTTAACCACCTCCGTGGCGTAATGGTTAGTCCATTCGGTTCACACCAGGAGGTCGCGGGTTCGATTTCCGGTGGGGTCAACTAGTAAGACTCGGTTTGGTTGGTGGTAGGGCATTTTCTAATCCCGCCTGGCTAGCTGCGACCATCTTATCTAAGTCTTGCCGCCAAACATCAGTGTTAACAACATTGATATGTTCCGTCTTGAAGATAAGATAACCAGTTCTCCATTGCGTTGGGGAATCTTGGTAAGCCCGCTTCCATCTTCGGCATCGTCGTCACTTATTTAAGTGAGATGATGCCAAGGGCTTACCAATTATAAATAAAAAAAACCGCAGGAGAACCAAGGTAACAAAGGTTAATGGAAGTAGGTGGGGCACCTAGCTCGTAGAATAGATGGCCATTGTGGTAGTAACGCTCTCGAGTGGCGGCCACAGGCTTTCTACTCGGTGGACTGGCGAAATGGTAGAGGTCCCGGAAAGCCGCTTCTGGATGCTGGCAACGCAGGACCGATTGTTGAGGGAATCCTTGGGGAGGCGTTTATCCAGCAGTGGACGTTTTTCGGCTGATATGATTATGATGATGATGCGGACGTAAGGATTTAACATTTTTGACACATTGGCACACCCTGGACACGTCATACAACGGGCCAAAAATGAAATTTCAAAAAACGAATGACGGAACAAACAAAATGGCGTTCGACAACCAAACTGTAACCAATCTGGGTGACGAAGGAGTGAGGTCGCAATCTAGAGAACGGCAGGGAGTCTCCATACTGTATGTTAGTACTAATATATATACTTTGACATTGGCCCCTAACAAAAGAAAAAAAGGCAATAATATTTCGCTCAGATGAAAACAAAAGCCTTGTAATGGGCATTGATTAAGTATGGTATTGGTATTCTGGTTATTAACTAAAGTAAGGCCCCTCTTTTAATAAAAAAACACATTGCTGTTTGAATGATGCCAGAAAACAATGTGTTGCACAACATTGAGTTGACCATTAAAAGACCAAACTGCACTAACAGACACATGTTCGGGTTTTGGTATATCGTGTCCAATTTTGAATGCCTTTGAAATCGTTCTATCGGCAATAATTACAAATTAATAACTCTCCTTTCTTTGGACTTTCATTCATTCTTTCCAAACAAAAGTAACGCATTCTCTTACAATGTTTTAGCCTAAAATGGTTCACGGTTAATGTGAAACACTCGCACGCGTGTCTTTTTTTTTTGTTTATACCCATCTAATTATCTATTGAATTTATTTCTATCGCCTATGAGGTATTTCGTCACAGGCAAGCGCCCCGAAAATAAAATACTGACCAAGTAAATGTTGGACCACGCGCTAGGTAGGATTCCGTAGTCTTTAAAAAAAATTATTCTTAAACCAATTATTTTTGCAGCTGGCATAAAACATTTTAAATGGAAAATCTATGAACATTTTCGTCGACTTTTTGCCTGTGAAAAAATCATTTTTCCCCATTGTTTTTTTTTTTTAATTTGTTATTATAGAGGCAATAGAAACACAAACTCTGTCGAAATTACAACTATAATCTACCGTTAGGGTTCATGAAATACAGCCCGCTGACAAACAGACAGAACAAACAAAATAGCGTTTCTTTTTGGAAGCCCCCTTTAGTTTTTATTACTAATTGTTATATCGGCAATAGAATACACACTCTGTGAAAATAACAACTGTTTGCCTATTACGGTTCATGAAATACAGCCCGCTGACAGACATACATACCAAACAAAATCATATTTCTTGTATGGAAGCCCCCTTTAGTTATTATTATTTGTTGTTATATCGGCAATAGAATACACACTCTGTGAAATAACAACTGTTTGCCTATTACGGTTCATGAAATACAGCCCGCTGACAGACATACATAACAAACAAAATCATATTTCTTGTATGGAAGCCCCCATTAGATATTATTATTTGTTGTTATATCGGCAATAGAATACACACTCTGTGAAATAACAACTGTTTGCGTATTACGGTTCATGAAATACAGCCCGCTGACAGACATACATAACAAACAAAATCATATTTCTTGTATGGAAGCCCCCTTTAGTTATTATTATTTGTTGTTATATCGGCAATAGAATACACACTCTGTGAAATAACAACTGTTTGCCTATTACGGTTCATGAAATACAGCCCGCTGACAGACAGACAAAACAAACAAAATCAGATTTCTTGTATGGAAGCCCCCTTTAGTTGTTATTATTTGTTGTTATATCGGCAATAGAATACACACTCTGTGAAAATAACAACTGTTTGCCTATTACGGTTCATAAAATACAGCCCGCTGACAGACAGACAAAACAAACAAAATCAGATTTCTTGTATGGAAGCCCCCTTTAGTTGTTATTATTTGTTGTTATATCGGCAATAGAATACACACTCTGTGAAAATAACAACTGTTTGCCTATTACGGTTCATAAAATACAGCCCGCTGACAGACAGACAAAACAAACAAAATCAGATTTCTTGTATGGAAGCCCCCTTTAGTTGTTATTATTTGTTGTTATATCGGCAATAGAATACACACTCTGTGAAAATAACAACTGTTTGCCTATTACGGTTCATAAAATACAGCCCGCTGACAGACAGACAAAACAAACAAAATCAGATTTCTTGTATGGAAGCCCCCTTTAGTTGTTATTATTTGTTGTTATATCGGCAATAGAATACACACTCTGTGAAAAGACAAAACAAACAAAATCAGATTTCTTGTATGGAAGCCCCCTTTAGTTGTTATTATTTGTTGTTATATCGGCAATAGAATACACACTCTGTGAAAATAACAACTGTTTGCCTATTACGGTTCATAAAATACAGCCCGCTGACAGACAGACAAAACAAACAAAATCAGATTTCTTGTATGGAAGCCCCCTTTAGTTGTTATTATTTGTTGTTATATCGGCAATAGAATACACACTCTGTGAAATAACAACTGTTTGCCTATTACGGTTCATGAAATACAGCCCGCTGACAGACATACATGACAAACAAAATCATATTTCTTGTATGGAAGCCCCCTTTAGTTATTATTATTTGTTGTTATATCGGCAATAGAATACACACTCTGTGAAAATTTCAACTGTCTACCTATTACGGTTCATAAATACAGCCCGCTGGCAGACAGACAAAACAAACAAAATCAGGTTTCTTGTATGGAAGCCCCCCTCTAATATTTTTTTATTATTTGTTTTTAAAGCGGCAATAGAAATGCACGCTCTGTGAAAATTTCAACTGTCTATCTATAATAGTTCATGAAATACAGCCCGTTGAAAGACAAACGGACAGCGGAGGCGTAGTAATAGATCCCAGTTGGTGACCCTTTGGATGTATGGAACCCTAAAATGGGCCTGTTGTTGACGGGGCTGGGGCTGTTCATTTTCTTTCAGCAACAGTAAAGATCATAGTTGGGAAAGTACCTTACTTTTTACTATCAAATTTTTTTTTATCAGAAGTAGTTCAATATCTTACGTAAAATACGTCCAGAAATTAGCTGCAGTACACCCGAACGGAGTTCTGGAAATGTGTTATACAGGATAAAACAATTTTACAAAAAAAAATTGAAAACTAATTAAAATCATTGATATGAGTCCTACTCAATATATTCGCAAAGTTTTGGATTCAATCCGGCATGTAGTTTTTATATTAAAGCGGAACTACGTTTGTATGGAAACTCGAGCCTCCTAAGGCCCATAAATAAATATAGTTTTAGTATTCATAATTTATCATTTATTTTAATAACTTTCACTGCTGGATGAAGTAACTGAGAATCGTCACCTACATTAATAATTAAAGACTGAATAAGATTCGCGCGACCCCGTGCGGGTGTAACGTCGGCGGCGCCCCAGGGCGGCCCCTTTGACGCGAGCCGGCAGCGCAGCGGCGAGCGGCATTTATCAAAGGAATTCAGCGAACGAACTTTATACAGGTGTATCAGCAGTGGACGTCTTTGAATGATGTTGATGATAAAACCTACTAAATAATTATCATCATCATATCACCCCAAGGACGTCTACTGCTGAACAAACGCCTCCCACAAGGATATCCACGACGACCGGTTCTGCGCTGCCCGCATCCAACGGCTTCCCGCGACCTTCACCAGGTCATCGGTCAACCGAGTGGAAGGCCTGCCTACTAATGCTTGAACGACTCGGATTTGGAAGCTATCACCACAAACAAACTACAGCATACAGTGGAAACTCTGTAAAACGTCACTCGATATAACGATTCACTCTTTGTAACGTCAAAATTTTCTGGCTCCAGTTAGTTTACTTACATACATACATACATAAGATCACGCCTCTTTCCCGGAGGGGTAGGCAGAGACCACATTTTTCCACTTGCTACGATCCTGACATACTTCTCTCGCTTCCTCTACATTCATCAATCTTTTCATACAAGCTCGTCGGTTTAGGGTACTCTTGACCTGACACTTCTTCAATACGTCTTCGACTTGGTCGCAGTACGTACGTCTAGGTCTACCCCTTCCAGTATTACCATTCACACTCGCCTTGTATATCTGCCTAGTTAATCTTCTATCATTCATCCTTTCTACATGACCGAACCATCGGAGCATGCCTTTCTCAATAACTGTCACTACATCTTCTTTCACACCACAACGTTACCTTATCACACTAGTTTACTTTGACGCTAATTTCTCTCTGTATAACGAAAACTCTCAATAACGTCACAAAATGCCCGGTCTCTTGAGTGTCGCTATATAGAGTTTACACTGTAATATGTATAATTTTGAGGTCATCCGACCACGCTGCACGACGCGGTGCACGGCGGTCGGCGGCGGCGCGCGCGCATAGCCAGACCTAACCCAAAATGTAAGTGGAGCGAGCGACACAGTTCCTCCTAAGTGTAGACTACAGACCAAGCTTCTGGCGGTAAAACAGACCTTTAATGACTATTACTATGGAATGTCTATATATCTTTCCTGAGGGAACTGAAAAAATACTTATTTTTAAACGACTTCAAAAAAAGGAAGAGGTTTCTCAATTCGACCGTATAACTCGTATATATATTTTTTTTTATGTGTTCGCGGATAACTTCGTCGTTTATGAACCGATTTTGATGATTCTTTTGTTGGAAAGGAGATATCTCAAGGGTGGTACCATGATAAGAAAACCCAGGATCTGATGATGGCATCCCAGAGAAATCGAGAGGAACCTTCAAAAGTCGTAGTGGCGACTAGTGCGTTTGAAGTCGTTTTTTTTTGTTTATTAGTTCATTTCTTTAACATCGCAACGGAACAATGGATTGTTGTGATTTTTGGCACAGATATGGTTGATAGGGTAGGAAATGACATAATTTACTAATTAGCATATCCTGATATAGTTCCCGAGGGATCTGAGGAAAACTCAATTCCACGCTCGCGCACGTCGGCGTCACAACGGAGCAACGGTTGAAGTGATTGTTTTGTATACTCGTAGGATTGGTTGAGGGGGCGGGAAGTGACATAGACTGCTAATCAGAAAAGGTCGATCTGGGATAAGGATCTGGAGAAACATTCATCAGAGACAGACATAAAAACTATGCCCACGCGGGCGCAGCCGCTGGCAAAAGCTAGTTTTAAAATTAAAAACTCACGAGTGGAGAGGGAGAGAGAGACGATTCAGAGAGTGGGACGCCACATAAAAATAACATAAACAAAACGTGGCCAATAAATGTCTATTTAAAAAAACCGGCCAAGTGCGAGTCGAACTAGCACTCCGCGGGTTCCGTACCACCACACCTCTCCACACAACTACATAGTTAATAATGATACCTATTCACATTACAAGCAAAAGACATCAACGCGAGTGACAAAATTATGCTTTTTTGTCACTCAGTTCGGACTTCTTAGCGCTAGTACGACTCACACTTGGCCGATTTTTATTATTCGTTGTTTTACTTGAGTATTATAGTAATATACTATATTCACACCAAGTTCCACGCTTGTATGTATTACCGTTTTTACGATAGAGCTGAATCAAATATACTATGTAGATCTAAAGAGCTATAAAAAAACACGTTTTTAAAATTTTTGCATTTGTTGTTAAAGGAGCAACAGAAATACACATTATGGAAATATCAACTGTTCATTAGATCCAGCCCGCTGACAGACGGACGGACGGACGGACGGACAGATGGACAGACAGAGGAGGCTTAGTAATAGGGTTCCGTACCGCCCCTTGGGTGAACGAAGTTTTTTACAGTTCATGTAATATAGCGCATTTTGTAAATTTATGTTTTTTTTTAAACCAACTGCACATCTTAAGTTGGTGGACTATTACCCCTAAACTAAGAAAGCCTACTTGGCCAAAGACTTGGCCGTAAAAAAAAACTTTTAAATTGATTATTTTATTTATTGATTTACTGATACATTGTTTTTATTGGTAAGGAAGCTGTTGATGTGGAAGCGACGAGACATGACAAGTCTAGTACTTCTTTTAATAAATATTTTTATCTTAGCATTGACATGAGTGGTGCACGCTCGCATAAATGTTGTGGAGGGGACGTATATAAGCTGATATCCTACTAATGTTATAAACGCGAAGGTTTGTAAAAATGTATGGGTGTAGGTTTGTTACTCTTTCACGCAAAAACTACTGAACGGATCTAGCTGAAATTTGGTAGGTAGACAGATTAGGACCTGGATTAACACATAGCTTACTTTTTTCCCTGCTCGCAAGCCGCTTGCGTCTCGCGCACTGCGCACCCTCGAAAAGTCATAGAAACGTTGTCCAAGCGGGTGAAGTCGCGGGAAACAGCTAGTGATAAATAAAAATACACACTCTGTGAAAACTTAAACTGTCTACTTATTACAGTTCATGAAATACAATTCAATTCAATATATTTTATTCAAAATAGGTGCAAATGACACTCTTTCTGATAGTCATAAAATAATAATAACAATGTTGTTTGTGAAGAATTATGAAACAAACAAATATTAGTTAATAACGTCAAAATTAAATTCTTGATATAAATCAGATTATGTCATTAGAACATGAAAACAATATGACACGAAAAGTTATACATAAAAATCATTGAACAAGAGTAGGCCAGTTCATACGGACAGCACCCGGACACTCCCATCAACCATATTAGAGGGAAAGGAACGACCCGCTGACAGGCATACAGACGGACTCACAGCGGAAGCTTAGTAATAGGGTCGCGTTTGCTGGCACCCTATGGCTACGGCACCCATAAAATGCAAGTAACGAGACATTTTCATGCTCACCATATCTTGGGCCTATATTATTATTTCGCTCTTGACCTCACAAAACAACCCAACTACAAAACTGACCTCCTTAACCACAAGTTGGTTCAAACTAGGCTTGACTGAGCACCAAGCTGCAGCTTAACGGGGTACGCCCTCGCAATTGTATACTTATTAGTTATCTAGAATCTAGATCTAGGCACTAGCTGTTAAATTAGCAAGTAATGAATACAAATGAATGTTAGTGCTACGCAGTTCGTAAGAGACTAGGCAACTAAGATAACAGAATTCTATACTGATGTTCCAACAGTCGCTCCTAGATGTTAATGTTATTAAACTAGTTGTTGCTCGCGACTTCGTCCGCGTGGATAACTTACCATACATCATATCAGTTCATATACGTCCCCACCGAGGGGCTCGAGCCTACCCTGAATTAGGGCGATTGGGCCTTAGTCGACCACGCGGGCCCAGTGCGGGTTGGTCAACTTCACACACAACCTGTGAGTTTCTCCGCAGGCGTGTGCAGGTTTCCTCACGATGTTTTCCTTCACCGTAAGAGCGTCGGATAAACTTACATATGAAATCTAAATTCGAAATCACATTGGAACGTGGCAGGATTCGAACCACGACCTCCCGGACAGGAAGCGGCGGCCCTATCCGTTACGCCACCGACGCAACTTACCGTACAGATTATGAAAAATTTGAAAGCGGAAACATGTCGGACAGCTCCTCCGCTCCGGCACAAAGATGTTCAGAAGCGACATATGAAAGGATGCAACATAGAACCCTCTCAATGGGAGAGTTTGGCCGCAGAACGGCCAGAATGGCGCAGGATTGTGAATAGGCAAGTGGCGAGTTCGAGGATCAGTTAAAGGCCCGACCACCTGCGACCATTTTATACAATTACGCGGGAGGCATGCCCTCATTGCGCGAGGAGTTTCGCTGCAAAGATTGGATACATAAACCCTAAACCATCCTCGAGCGCACGCGCGGCAAACCAACTAGGAGTCGAAGTGGTCGCCATGAGCGAAATCGGTCGGATAGGTCATTAAAAATCATATGAAAAATAAAGAGACTGAGTTAAACGACTATAACATACCGTCGGAGAGACAGAAATAGCGAAAAAATAGTAGTTCCTATAATAGTTTGGTGCATTACGACCTCATCCTCGCGCCGGCGTAGAGGATCGTCCCGTGGGTGGCGGAAAGGGCAACGGTCGTTAGCACAGCCCATCTACGCTATCTGGCTAAGTCCAGTAGACTCGCTGACCAACGACGGGTGTGGTCTTCTAGCATGGGGTTGTGCGGCGGCTTTAACACCCCTCCCATGGAAAAAATACGTTGTTACGAAACCGACACGAAAATCATATGAACGATCCCCTCTTAACGACGAATCTCGACGATTTGCCTCATGGAACGTTTAATCAGTCAATCCGGCCGGGTGGTATACCAAGTGAAAAAAGAATTACTTAGCTCTTACTTATGTACAATATTGACATTGCAGCACTACAGGAGGTTAGATGGCCAGGAAAAGGAGAAAGCAATGTAAACAACAGCTCAATTTTATTTTATCGCGGGGATAGTGACGGGAAACACATTAAAGATACAGGGTTCATGGTCAATAATAATAAATCTCTGGAAAACGTGATCAGATTCGATGCAGTATCCGACAGAATTTGCGTTATTCGTGTCAAAAACAGATTTTACAACATAACCATAGTAAACGCTTATGCCCCACCGGACGACCAGACGCGGAGCACGAAGCGTTTTGCGTCTACGTTCATCATGCGAACGGCCAAGGAGTGGAATTCCCTTCCGGCGGCGTCTGTATTCCCCGATTCGTATAATTTGGGAATCTTCAAGACGAGAGTGAATACGCATTATTTGAGTTTGCGTGTCACATCCTCGGCTGCATCAGCACTTACCATTCATCAGAACTCACATTTTTAATAAAAAAAAATAATCTGAGAAATCACTCAAAGATAGTTTCTACGACGACCTGAAAATATTTTAAGCCCAAATCCCGGAGTATGATGAATGCCCAAGTTGGACGGAAAGAAATTTTCATCCCTACGTAGCAGGCATAGTAACCATGAGCTTTTCAGGTCTGAGGCTGAAAAGCTTTGCAGCGTCTAAATCAATGGTGGTGAAAATCACAATGTTTTTCTATAAGGACATCTGGAAGGGCACTTGGAGGTCCAATGACAGTAGAACGGTCAACCAAATCTATCACGTACTTATAGATTGTAGGCGTATAAATGTCATAGAAGATGTTAGATTTTTCGAGGAGTTGACTGCGATAGCTACCACTACTAAGTAAGAGTAAAGATCAAAGCCAAAATCAAAGTGTTACATTGAAAAGAAAAAAAGGGAAACTAAGTCTGAATACGTAAGATTTAAAGGAAAATAATGTAGGAAAAAGTTTCAAAATTGGCCAATGGATTTAAAGATTGAGAAATTCAAGGGGATGTTGATATGGATTGGGAAGAAACTAAAAATTTGATGAAGAAAGTAGGAAGAAGTAAGAAGAAGGAAACGTCATAGAGAAAGTGGTGAAACGAGGATTGTGAAAAAGCCCTGGAAGAGAGATGCAAATACAAAATCCTCCCAGAACAGGATAGCAAATGGGACGCACCTTACCTAGAAGCACGAAGTAGGCTGAAAAACCTCATACGACATGCTAAAAGGAAGCACCTGTAAGACGGAGTATATATACGAAATAGAAACGCTCATAAGAGCGGGAGAAAATAGAACGTTCTACCAGGAGCTAAGCTCTTTCAAGAAGGGATATCAGCCGACCACACAGCTACTCGAGGTTGAGGCAGGCAACCTCATATCTGATCCCCATGATTTAAAGACCCAATGGCGTAACTACTTCGAAGAGCTGTTAAAGTTCCCAAGCGTAGAAAATCGCATAGAGGAAGATGAATACCCTAGTTGAAGAGGGTGAACCTAGTTTTGATGAAGTCAGAGCAGCTATAATGCGGCTTAAAAACAACAAATGTCCCGGAATCGACGGTATATCAGGGAATCTGTGGAAATATGGTGTAGGTGCAGCGCAATTAGGCTTTATGAGCTCACTATTAAGATCTGGAAGGAGGAAAACAATCAACAGAGTGGAACATGGGGGTGATATGCCCAATACATAAAAAAAGGTTCCCGAAGGAAATGTTAAAACTACAGAGGTATTGCACTGCTACCTACAGCTTACAAAATTATTTCATGTGTACTCTTGGGCCGACTTTGAACCATAAGCCGAAAAGATTTTAGGCGCCTATCAGTGCAGTTTCAGAAAGAATTACAGCAAGACTGACCAGATTTTCCTATTGAAACAGCTTAAGGAAAAGAAATGGGAATTTATACAAAGCATCCACATACTCTTCGTAGACTTCACTAAAGCGTACGACAGCGTGGACAGAGAGACACTCTACTTAATACTGAGATCTTTTGGACTACTGAAAAACTTATTTAAATGGTAAAAGTAGCCACTGAAACGACCAAAATGAGGGTTAGGAAAGGAAGCAGACTCTGCGACGAATTCTTGGTAGTCACGGGCCTCAAACAGGGAGACGCGCTCTCACCGTTGCTGTTTAACTTGGTATCGAACACATCATATGAAATGTCACGGACGCAGATGGCGGAGTCAAACTTAAATCCATGTCAAAAAGCCTGGAAGAGGGCGGAACTAAAGTGTGTCTCAGGATAAGCCGGAAAAAACGAAGTACTTTCATATGAACAGATATAAAAACACCAGAGAGAGAAGGAAAGATCTTACTGTTGAAGGAAATATATACATAAATTCAAGTATGTAGGTTGTACCGTTACTGACACCAACCGCAGAGAAGAATAAATCAATATCCGCATCCAGAACACCCTAAGATGTTCGGCGGCTCTCCACAAGGTGTTGGTGTCAAAGATCATCAGCAGAAAACCCAAGATCAGAATCTACAAGACCGTAAAATGGCCAACCTTGATGTACGGATGCTTGTCTTGGACACTATCACTGAAGGAGGAGAACAACCTCTTAGTGGCAGAGAGGAAAATTTTCCGGAAGATCTTGGGACTTACTAGGAGAGATGATGGCAGCTGGAGAGTGCGAAAGAACTACGAGCTAGAAGACCTTGTAGCTGGGCCCAACATAATTGGCGAAACTAAATCGGCCCGGCTTTGCTGACTTGACCACGTACAGAAGATGGAGGAGGATCACGCTGTAAAGAGAGCGTAAACGGGACGACCGACAGGAAAACGTCCGGTCAGGCGTCCCAGGTACCGCTGGAACGATGAAGTGCAGAAGGACCTGAGACCCGATTGGCATGAGGAGGCGCAGAATAGGGACGAATGGCGACTTTTGGTGTCGAAGGCTTGTGTCTTTGGATCGCTGAGCCAGTGAAGTAGTAGTAGTATTATAAAGTCGTCCCCCTCGATCTCGCTAAGGATGCGATCATTTAAAACCGCCACCCGCTCGTTTTGTAATCACTCTTTTTCGATCTTTAGGAGCACGTGTGAAAACTCTTGAGCATAAACCCCCGGCCATGTTCAAAGCGCTGGAGGCGTAAATAACTGCTAAAGAGAACTGTGATAATGTCACCCTTCGCCCGATTATCCCTCAGGATATTCTGAAGCATTCTGTTCATAGCTTCCACGATCAGATACATTTATCTGATCCGTGATAGCTTCAATAGCTAATTCTTGTGCGCCATAAAGCACTGAGCCCAAACTATTAGACAAGACAACAGTCCTAAGACCACCCGGGCTTTGTTTGGTTTCCGCGGCGTACTTGCTGTTTATACGTGACTGGTCTGGGAGTAAACCGGGTTGCGTAAATACAAAGGCGGCTGCAAGACAGACACCCATAGTCTGTGCTGCATTACCTCACGGATGGCATAAAGCTGTTTTTTTTCTGTCCAAACCCAGCTGTAACACAGCGGTCCCCGCGGTTCCCTTGGCGTCAGCGTTTGTCATAAATATCAATGATTTCTACGGACAGCGGATCCTCGCACTCATGTTTTTGATTATAAACCTAATTTGTTTTACAAAAAAAATATTTCCAGTGACGTGATGCAGCCTGTAGAAACTTCATAGTCCAGAAACATTAAATGTAGGTAGTGATTAAATTTCATATTCCCGAGTCTCGTTGCACCATAAAAAATTTAAATCACTACGTTGAAGTGGCGTACCAAGTTTTAGCGCGCCATCTGTTCAAACCCTAGACACTGCTGTCTCGGTCAGGACGGCGGTGATGGGATACGTAACGTCTTCGTAATACAATAGCCTAGGAACAGATGGCGCTGTACTCACTGAAGCAAAGTGTTGGGAAATATTACTAGAGTAACTGAAGGTGGTTCGATCAGTCGAAATCAATGAGTACCTAGTTTGCGCAAATAGGGTGGCAACAAATTAATGGTTGATTGTTATCATATATCTGTAAATATTAGCAACAAGTTATTTTTTGAAAAACTGCTAAAAGTGGCCACATCAAAAGTAGAGCCAAGTGTAAATTGTCTTTATTATTTGGCCAAGCCCAATTATATAAAAGAATACCGGCCAATTGCGAATGTACCTGGTGCTCCAAGGGTTCCGTAACATTCACACACACAACGATACCTATTCACATCACAAAAAAAGACATCAACGCGAACGACAAGAGTCAGAAATAACACGTGGTTCAATAAGTCCCGAAACTAAATACTAAAACAAAGTTTTTTTGATACAATTATTTTTTATTCATCAACGTAGTCTCCTTCAACTGCGAAACAGTCTCTCCAACGCTTTTCTTACTTTTCTATTCCATGTGTGTAGAACGATTTACTTATATAAGCTTCAAAGTAAGCCTACGTTGCTGCGGTTACTTTTTTTTTATTTTTATTTAATTGATAAAAAGAATGTAAAAAAAAATTACATTTGAATCAAATTTCTTGCCCTCGAGCATTTTCTTTAGGTCTGCAAACAGCCAGTAATCACTAGGGGCCAGATCTGGAGAATATGGTGGATGGGTAAGTAATTCGAAGCCCAGTTCGTTTAGTTTCGCCATCGTTACCATGGATTTGTGACACGGCGCATTGTCCTGGTGAAAGATCATTTTATTGTTTATTCGAGGTCGATTTTCCACGATTTCGTACTTTGATCGTTCCAATAATCCCATGTAATATTCGCTGTTTATATTTTTCCCCTTATCAAGGTAGTTGATGAAGGAAGAGTATTCCATGTGCATCCCAAAATATAGAGGCCATTTTTTTTATTTTCTGTTTTATCGAGCTGGCCCGATGTGTTGTGTGTTGCAGTTAAAGTGTAACTAACTAGGAGAACTGCATCCAAACTGCAAATTTGCAGCTGACTTAGTAGACCGTCTGGACCCTTAATAAATAATAAAATAAACTGTTAAATTAAAAATAGTTGTAAAATTAATACATTATTGTCTCAGGGCTCGTATATTTCATGTTTTATTTTTATTAAGTGGAACTCCAGGTCGTTTTTAATTTAAAATTTATATGTAATACTATTATATAAGACTGTTTGTTTCCTAAATTAATAAAATAAAATAAATAAAGTGCTCTCAAATGGCAAAAATGTTATATCTTTTTATAAAAGAACCTCTTGTTTTTAAATTACTCGGAGGCGTTCTTAACATCAGATGCTATTGGTATAGGCACAGTATTACAATATAGCAGCCTACAGTAGTGCAACGAACGTACTTACGCAGAGCATCGGAAGGGTACTTGCGGGGCAGCGGGCGGCGGGGCGAATTCCGCGAGTTTGCCAGGCCTGGCTACAGGCTAGTATTGCTAGTACTTACGCCGTGGCGGCATCGTGCGACATCAAAGGCGTTGCGCTACTGTAAGCCATATCGTAATACTGTGTAATAAAATAACACCTAAAGTTCATTATAAAATACTTTTATTACAGAAAACAATACGTTTGTACTTAATGTAATGAATGATTGTACAAAATTGATGATTAAATTTTTCGTTGGTCATATTTTAACATAAAATTGAGACTACCAATACGGTAACTGTTACCAAAAAACTAGTTACAGTTGCGTTCGTTTTTGAGGAGAGCTACATCAACCGAACATAATATTGTACTCATGGAGGAATTTCCAAGATAAATGCAAATACGTCATATGAATAATTAGAAAGTTCTCAAGTGGCGACCGCGCACCGGAAAACGTAGCGTGGGCAGGCCTCCCAAGCGGTGGACCGACGACTCGGTGAAGATCGCGGGAAGCCGCTGGATGCCGCTGGACCGGTCGGTCGTCGTGTAAATCCTTGGGGGAGGCCTTTGTCCAGCAGTGGACGTCTTTCGGCTGATATGATAAATAATTGGAAACGCTTAACAAATTTAATAAAAAAAAACGACTTCCATCGCAACAAGTTAGTACAATTTTTTTTGGTTTTTGTTATTTTTCCAAAAAAATATTATACCAATTTTAATAAAATTTATATGGGACCAACTTGGCAACATACCCTGTCGAGTAAAAAAAGAATCTTGAAAATCGGTCCATAATATGCGAAACATATAAAAAAAAGACATAAAGTCGAATTGAGAACCTTCTTTTTTGGAAGTCGGTTGAAAAGCACAATATAATGTCCATATACACTAAGCATGTACTTTACACATGCTTATACAGGGTGTTAGGTAGAACGTTGACTATACAGGACAAGGAGGCGATTGGGGGCACTTGAACCTTGTTTAGCGCCAATGGCCTTTGCTTGACCTTCTAGTTTCCTTTACAAAATCAAGAATTTAGACATTCGGACCTAAAACTTTATTTTCAATGATCGTATGTAAAAACTTTAAACAAAATTTTATTTTTATTATCTCACGTATTTGATGCCACCGAGTTATAATTCGATTCAAATAATAACAAGAAAAAAATAGTGTATTAGACAGTATCAAAAACAGTGAGACTTTATATCAAAGACCAGAGAAGCAATGTCTTATAATTTAACGGATTAGTGGATAAGTAAAAATTACACTATATTTGTCTCACTCTCACTACAGCAACACATAAGTAGAAAGATGCCTTACGATATACTTAAGGCGAGGCATTGATTGGAACAGTTGTCTCTGTATTTCTTTTACGTGTAAAGATTAAAGAAAATAACCGCACTTTTGCACTTATTCAATGTTTTTTTCGTTCCAATTGAAAACTACAATTACGCATTCAAATCTTTAATTAAAAAGAATTATAATTTAAAAAAATCCAACTGGCATATTTAAGTACGTGTTTAGACTAATCAACTAAGAAAATTTAAAGGTACTAAATCGGTCTGGTTTGTCTGTGGAAAGCAAATCTCTGTTTTTAAAAAAGGTTTCGTTGACATATTTTTTCTGTTATAAAAGTCAACGAATCGTGTTTCTGCAAATGATAAAAAGAAGTCATTGAAATGAAGAATTAGGTTACAAAATATCTCTTTCATATGTTTTGTAATGGCTGGGAAAAATCAAGATCCCTGCGACAAAAGTTTTCAATGCGTCACCTTATAGGTGGGGCCGTTTACGTGATAAGAGTAAGAATCTCTCATCCTTTCACGTCTTAGTGGAGAAGTGGAGTCATGTAATAAGATTCAAAAACAAAGCTGAGAAAATGAATTGTATGAAAATAATAATAAAAACACTATTTGTCTCACTCTCACAGTAACACACGGCATACTTGACGTAGCGCCATTTACGTGATAAAACCTTCCCTCTAGAGATATAAAGGAACTCTTTGATTTAAATGAAGTATACAATATAATTTCTTTTTAAAAACCACAAAAACTGGCTGGATAATCCATTTAAAATTTCATGTTCATTATAATTAGTTCGTACAAGGCATTGACGTCACATGCGTGTAACACGAACAATTTCAAAACAAAATGACATTTTTAGGGTTCCTTACCCAAAGGGTAAAAACGGGACCCTATTACTAAGCGTTTATTCCCATCTGCCCCCTTCGGAGCTTGCCACCGGGGTGGCGGTTGGCACTAATTAGGTGACGTTCACCACCACCGTTTATTCCCATCTGCCCACTTCGGAGCTTGCCACCGGGGTGGCGGTTGGCACTAATTAGGTGACGTTCACCACCACCGTTTATTCCCATCTGCCCCCTTCGGAGCTTGCCACCGGGGTGGCGGTTGGCACTAATTAGGTGACGTTCACCACCACCGTTTATTCCCATCTGCCCCCTTCGGAGCTTGCCACCGGGGTGGCGGTTGGCACTAAATTTGGTGCGTTTATTCCCATCTGCACCCTGCGGAGCTTGTAACCGGGGTGGCGGTTGGCACTAATTAGATGACGTTCAGCACCACTTCGCTGTCCATCCGTCTGTCTATCCGTCTGTCACCAGGCTGTATTTAATGAACCGTGATAGCTAGACAGTTGAAATTTTCACAGATTTATTACATATTTCTATTGCCGCTATTACAACAAATACTAAAAATCAGAAAAATTAAAAAATAAGGGCATTAAGGCCATACAAATGTGTTCATACATTCAAGTGTGACTCGCATTTAGTCGGCTTTTTTGACAGTTGACAAAAAGTATATTACCGGATTACAAAGTATCGACACACTATTTAAAAACATCACCGTCTTTTTGGCGCAGTCAGATAAAAAAGTTTAAAACTGATGTTGAAGTTGCAATAAAAAAAGCTATCAAATTCTTTTTTAAACCTCTAGTTTAAACTCTTTTTAAAAGTAGGTATACTATATTATGTAGTAGAAACATGTTTCTAAATTCAAGTAATTTGCTAATTTTATCCGTACCTAAGGTACTCTGCGGTACTCACGGTAAAAAGTCAGTTTGCGAGTAAAACATGTGTAGGCTCATGGGTGTCAGTGTTAATGGGGGTGTGGGGAGGATGGAAGGATGTGTGGGGTGGCGTCGGGGTATTAAAGAGATTGCTGGAGGGGTGGAAGGTCGGTGGATATCGTGGGGAATGAGGTGTGGGAGGAGTGAAAAGGTACGCCTCTTACACTCTGGGTGGTTGTCTGTGGGTGTGAACTGGGATATGGGAGGGATGGAGACGGGGTGTGGGGGAGGTATGGAAAGGGTTGTGGTATCTGTGAGGCTGTGGGAAGCCTTAGCAGCCATAGTAAAGCTGCTTATCTACTGGCTATGCTAGGATGAGAAGAGATGGACGATAACTTAAATTTGTATGGCAAATTTTCAATTCCCTCCTAGCGCATCTTTAGTGGATATGGTCTGGATGAGCGAGGATGTCCGAGGCGAGAATTGAAATATTTGATGGTTTTAAAGTAAGCCTTATTGCTGTGAACATAGAATGTTTATTAAACCGGCAATCTAAACACAAGCTAGCGATGAGCATAGCGAGCTTGCGGTATTAGTCGCAAGCTTACCATTTTCATAGCTATCAAACGCAAGAAACCAGCGAGGTATATGTAGAAGCTGGAAATGGGAAAGAATATAGCACTTGTTCTATTGTACGAGTATTAAACAATGCCGTGATGTCTAGCGCTAAATTGCGGTGTCTCGTGATAGTAAGCCCTATATAGCGCAAGACATCGCGAGACATCGCAAGCTTGCGATGGGCGATAAATTAAATTTGTATGACAAAATTTCAATTCCCTCCTAGCGTATCTTCAGTGGATATGGTCTGGATGGGCGAGGGTGTGCGAGGCGAGAATTGAAATATTTGCTGGTATAAAAGTGAGCCTTATTGCTGTGAACATAGAATGTTTATTAACTCAGCAACCTAAACACAAGCTAGCGATAAGCATAGCAAGCTTGCGGTATTACTCGCAATTCAATTCAATATATTTATTCAAAATAGGTGCAAGTAACACTCTTTCTGATAGTCATAAAATAATAATAACAATGTAATTTGTGAAGAATCAAGAAATAAACAATAATTAGTTAATAACATCAAAATAAAATCCTTGATATGGACCAGATTATGTCATTAGAACATGAAAACAATATGACACGAAAATTTATATAAATAAGCAAGCTTACCAGTTTCATCGCTATTAAACGCAAGAAACCAGCGAGGTATATTTAGAAGTGGAGATTGGAAAGAATATAGCACTGGGCCTATTGTACAATGTCGTGCAGTCTAGCGCTAAATTGCGATGTCTCGTGATAGTAATCCCTATATAGCGCTAGACATCGCAAGCTTGCGATAAATATCTTTGGTGGAGAAGGGCGACAAATTTTAAATTTTTGCTTATCTCAACTCATCCAAGCATAGCTAGGTAAGCACCTTAATGCGGTATATGTAGAAGCTGGAGATGGGAAAGAACATATTACTGGTTCTATTGTACGCGTGTTTAACAATGTCGTGATGGCACGTGATGGTAAGCGTTAGATAGCCCTAGACATCGCGAGACATCGCAAGCTTGCGATAAATATCTTTGGTGGAGAAGGACGACAATATTTCGATTTCCGCTTATCTCATCTCATCCAAGCATACCTAGGTAAGCACCTTAATGCAATTGTTTTTATGTTCCACACATGTTCCTCTCGCAAAGGAGGCTGTTAACAGTGAGTACCTCAGAGTACCTATCTTACAAAAAACAAGTTAGTTCAAATTAGTAACATGTTCCTAGTACATGTACCATGCCGTTAGCAACATGTAGCATACCGTTAGAAACATGTTACTAGTTCATGTAACATACCGTTAGAAACATGTTCCTAGTATATTTATCATGCCGTTAGTAACATGTTACTAGTACATGTAGCATACCGTTAGATCCATGTTCATAGTACATGTAGCATACCGTTAGAAACATGTTACTGTTACATGTAGCATACCGTTAGAAACATGTTCCTAGTACATGTAGCATGCCGTTAGAAATAAGAGTGAATAGGCATTATTCGTGTTTGCTTGTACCATCCTCGACTGCATCATCACTTACCATCAGGTGAGTTGCAGTCAAACGCACTCAAACTTTATTAATAATAAAAAAAATGTTCCTAGTACATGCAGCATATCGTTAGTTACATGTTCCTCGTACATGTAGCATACTGGTAGAAACATGTTCTTAGTACATGTAGCATACCATTAGAAACATGTTCCTAGTACATGTAGCATTCGGAAAAGTTATAAACTAGAGAAGCTTTTAGTTTATTCTTATTTTAATAAATTTTGTTTTATCGTGGCACGATATTTAGTCACCTCATAAGTATTATTCTCGTTAATATTGATAAGGGTTATATTATAATGTTAATGACTCAATTACATTTAGACTTGGAGATAAAATAGTACATTACTGCAGCGGCCAGCAAAAGAGTCATTGATGGACGAACGTGTAAATGTTGGCCGCACACATAGTAAGTCCATCAATGCCTAGTTGTGGCC
Source organism: Coleophora flavipennella (assembly GCA_947284805.1). Taxonomy (NCBI): domain Eukaryota; kingdom Metazoa; phylum Arthropoda; class Insecta; order Lepidoptera; family Coleophoridae; genus Coleophora; species Coleophora flavipennella. The sequence goes on along the minus strand of OX369253.1, from coordinate 19,494,165 downwards.
AAGGCTTGTATAGTAATGTTTTCAAATAATGCGCAGAAATTTTCAAAATCGATGACGAACAACGAACAACATAATTTTTCACGCGCCAAAGTGTTCATTTGTTTTTTTTTTTTTTATATACAGCTTTCTATTTGCAAGCCAGTTCGAAATTTAAATAAAACCTTTGATATGTTACCTCCATGGTTGCCATGGAGTAAAAGATGGTTCCACTTTTAAATTACACGACACATAGGTATGAGTTTACAAAGTAATTTATTTGTCCGCTAAAACACGACAGATATGGATTTTTATACAACTTTTGCCGGCCGCTGCTCGCATGTATTTGACCAGTACAGCAATATTGATTTATCTTGAAGAAGGTTGTCAAAATAATGCTCAAATTTCCAAGCATGTTTGAGAAAATACAATTTTGTTTTGATAAGATATTGCGTTGGATTTCGGAAAATGTGCCCCGGAGCTCCACGACCTCATTCCCCCCTCTCATTTAATCATCGGACGACCAGTCGTGGAGGGCGATTCCACCCCTTTGTCGTCAACCTTTACGCACCTAAACCACCTTAACGCACGAAGCGTTTTGCTTCTTCGTTCATTGTGCAAACAGCCAAGGAGTGGAATGCCGGCATCTGTATTCCCCGAATCGTATAATTTAGAAATATTCAAGACGTGAGTGAATAGGCACTATTTGAGCTTGTGTGTTACATCCTCGGCTGCATCGGCACTTACCATCAGGTGAGGTGCAGCAGCCAAACGCACTCATTTTTTCAATAAATAAAATAATAAAAGAATTACTTATTAAAAATAATGTTAGTGAGGTCCATAATAATATGTCAAAATTCGTGATTTTATAGACAAAATAAAAAATTAATAAAAAATAAGAGGTTGAGTAAAGAGGATAACTAGCCCCCTCTTTTTTTCACCAACGTTCTACCAAACACACTGTTTTATTATTATTATTAGGAATACTCAAGTTAAATATACATTTAATATATCACGCGATTAGGCCCAGATGGACAAAATGATCACTTGCCATTATTTTTACTGTCAAAATATAATAATAATATTAAACATAACGAATATCAGGAATCCTTCAAAAATTTGATAAAAACATTTGTTGAAGAGTTACCACGACATTCAAATATCGTACGGTAAGCGTTTTTTTTGTGTCCATCGAGTCCATGTGAAACACAAGATAACAGGTCGGAGCCTTCCTTCGTTTCTTCATTGTGGTGCTCTGATCTAACTCTTGGATTTTAAGGATTCCTTGATATCTTTGGCAGCTCTTGGCGGGCTGCCTTGCTACCTTCTGGCCTACCACTTTCTTCTCAATAACAGTTGATGCATCATCAGACATTTCAGTGGATTTCAAAAATACAGCAGTCCGCTCTGAAATATCAGAACTGTTCATAGCGAACGTTAACATAATCGCCAAAAAATACATATTACATTATATTATCATATAAACAAACCTTAGGTAGGTACAGGTCGCGCCAAACTTTATTGCGGCTGTGAAGTTGGTCGCAAGACGCGTCGCAGTAGCAAAGTTTGCGTTTTAGTAGGACGTACAGGTACCTACTGCTCGGTTATACCGGCGCAGTAAGCACTCGCATCACACTTCAGATCAATAATAAAGTTTGGCGCGAACTGTAGGATGCTGGTATCAATACATGTCGAAACTTACACTTAGGTCCTAGGTTTTCACGAATACTTTAATAACATCAACAAAAGAATGATAGTTGGTTGCACTACCAAGGTTGGTTGGTGTTTGCCAAATACCAACCAACCAGTTGCACTAACCAAGGTTGGTTTGTGTTTGCCAAATACCAACTAACCAGTTGCACTTTGCGCTACCAAGGTTGGTTGGTGTTTGCCAAATACCAACTAACCAGTTGCACTTTGCACTACTAAGGTTGGTTGGTGTTTGCCAAAAACCAACTTACCAGTTGCACTTTGCACTACCAAGGTTGGTTGGTGTTTACCAAATACCAACTAACCAGTTGCACTACCAAGGTTGGTTGGTGTTTGCCAAATACCAACCAACTTTGGTAGTGCAACCAATTATCATTTGGTTGGTTGAAATACTAAACTTAAAAATTACGATATAGAGTATGACATTAAAATCTTAAGCCAAATTATAAACTCGGATCTACTCAGGAAACTGAACAACATTCCTCGAGGAATCTATGCAATGCCAATTGAACAAAACCGGCCAAGTGCGATTCGGGGTCACACAAACAGGGTTCCGCACCAAAACTTTAACTACCAACAAAATAAGACCTCTTACTACATACTTTGCGCAAAGTAAGTAGGGGTCTACTTATTCTGGACTACAAAAATTTAGTTTTTCCTGTGGGAATGGAAGGACTTTAGATTTGCTCATAGATATACCTGTAATCTATGCATTCAACCTCATATACTGTGATTTTTTCAAGATTATAGGCCCAGTAGTTTTGGAGATATAAAAAATATATTTGAGATTCTCAAAACAAGCATTTTCATTTATAATAATTTTTTATCACACAATATATTTTGAAAAAGCATTTTTTTAATTTTGTAATTTACCCCCCAAAAGTGGCCAGCATGTTTAAAATTCGTTTATATACGTTACACGTCCGTATTTGGGTCACCGACTTAAATAAGTGTATATACCAAACTTCAACTCAATCGGTCCAGTAGTCTGAGCAAAGTGCCTGTGACAAACGGACGGACAGACACACGAATGATCCTATATGGGTTTCGTTTTTACCTTTTGAGGTACCGAACCCTAAAAAATATAGTGTACATTGGTATGTCAAGTTAATTTTTTTGTTTCAGTTGTATAGGTTCTTTGGGGAAAATTGGCCAGTGTCACGAGTAGTAGATTATTCAATTGTATAGGTTCTTTGGGGAAAATAGGCCAGTGTCACGAGAAGTAGTTTATTCAATTGTATAGGTTCTTTAGGGAAAATTGGCCAGTGTCACGAGTAGTAGATTATTCAATTGTATAGGTTCTTTGGGGAAAATTGGCCAGTGTCACGAGTAGTAGATTATTCAATTGTATAGGTTCTTTGAGGGAAATTGGCCAGTGTCACGAGTAGTAGATTATTCAATTGTATAGGTTCTTTGGGAAAAATTGGCCAGTGTCACGATTAGTAGATTATTCAATTGTATAGGTTCTTTGGGGAAAATTGGCCAGTGTCACGAGTAGTAGATTATTCAATTGTATAGGTTCTTTGGGGGAAATTGACCAGTGTCACGAGTAGTAGATTATTCAATTGTATAGGTTCTTAGGGGAAAATTGGCCAGTGTCACGAGTAGTAGATTATTCAATTGTATAGGTTCTTTGGGGAAATTTGGCCAGTGTCACGAGTAGTAGATTATTCAATTGTAAAGGTTCTTTGGGGAAAATAGGCCAGTGTCACGAGAAGTAGTTTATTCAATTGTATAGGTTCTTTGGGGAAAATTGGCCAGTGTCACGAGTAGTAGATTAAAGTTAAAAAAAATACAACGATTTCCCATACGGGATCAGTCAGTGTTATTTAAAACGTATGACATGCGGATAAAAACAATTTATTGAGTTATCTATGTAACTTGTGTTGTAAATGGACGTAGTTATTTTATTAAGCAAAGAACATTTATTGTAAAAATATTAATAAATAAATCGATGATATTTCGTTACTATCAAGTTCAAGTATGTTTTGTTGATTTCAAAAATAATGAGAATGGACATCTACGCCATCTACATAACTTAATTTGAACTATTTAAGAGGGCGCGGCGCCGACAGCACATAGCGCAGAGATCTATAACACACAGTAAATTTGAAGTCGTTGGTCATATTTTAAATTAAGGATCTACTCAAAAAACTGAACAACTCTCCCAAAGGAACCTAAACAATCGCAGCAGACATTTTTTTATTTTCCATACAAAGTAGGCCAATCACCTACTAGTACGAGTAGTCGTGGAGACGTAATTTTTTTTTGCTCTGATTTTTTTTAATCTTTTGGGAGAGTTGTTCAGTTTTATGGGTAGATCTAGAGTTTAAAATGTTATTCTACGACTTCAGTTTCACCTGTGTTATCTCCGAGCACAATTTTAAATTATTTCCTTGATCTAAAAACGAAAATGCAAAAGAACGCTGGACTAAAAAGGAAAATGCAAAAGAACGCTGGACTAAAAACGAAAATGCAAAAGGACGCTGGACTAAATTGGTGTTTCTCCTATCAACGCAAACTAAATTGTAATTGCCATTAAAAAAAATTAAGATTATCTAACACAAAGACATACCTTGATCACTTTTAATTAAGTACTATCAACTTAACTGACCTTGGTGGCGACTTTTGTCAGTTACGTTGATAGTTCTGAGTTTTTAAAGTATGACTATATTTTTTACTATAAAAAGTGTACCTACCTTATATAACAAATAATAAATTAATAGCCATTAAAAAAAATTGAAGATCTTATGACACAAAGACATACCTTGAACACTTTTAAATAAGTACTATCAACTTAACTGACCTTGGTGGCGACTTTTGTCAGTTAAGTTGTTAGATCTGAGTTTTTAAAGTATGACTATATGTTTTTATTATAAAAAAGTATACCTACATAATATAAAAAATAATAAATTAATAGCAAAAAAAAAATAAAGATCTTCTAACACAAAGACATACCTTAAACACTTTTAATTAAGTATACTATCAACTTAACTAACCTTGGTGGCGACTTTTGTCAGTTACGTTGATAGATCTGAGTTTTTAAGGTACTACATATAATGTTTTTAAGTTTTAAAATCCGACTACGTTTTACATTTTCGTTTTGAAACCAAAGAAATAATTCAAAAAGTGGTTGTGTTAACGTGATCGAAACAATAAGGGGAAGAAATGCGACCTGGTGATAGTATTCTTTGTATTAACCTGCTAAGGTTCATATAATAAAAAAACATGTTATGATCGACACTTGACTAAGAGCGGCCCGACTACATGTGAGTTTGATTTCCGACCGCTTTTTCAGAGGCCCAATTTTTGTTATAATTCTGTCGCAATAAAAACACGTTATGATCGACGCTGTTTCAGAGGCCCAGTTTTTGTTATTCATCTATCGCGAAAAATACATGCTATGAAATGACAGGGGGCGGCCTGACTACATGTGAGTTTGAATTACGAACGCTTTTTCAGAGGCCCAGTTTTTGTTATTCATCTATCGCAATAAAAAAAAGTTATGATCGAAGTTGTTTCAGAGGCTCCAGTTTCTGGAATTCATCTATCGAGAAAAATACATGTTATGAATTTGACAGGGGGCGGCCCGACTACATGTAAGTTTGAATTCCGACCGCTTTTTCAGAGGCCCCATTTTTGTTATTCTTCTGTCGCAATAAATACACGTTATGATTGACGTTTTTTTAGAGGCCTAGTTTCTGTTATTCATCTATCGCGATAAATACATGTTATAATCGACACTTGACAATGGGCGGCCCGACTACATGTGATTTTGATTTCCGACCGCTTTTTCAGAGGCCCAGTTTCTGTTATTTTTTTTAATTATTCACAATTGATAAACCCTTGGCTTCATCTCACCTGGTGGTAAGTGACGATGTTGCCGAAGATGGAAGCGGGCTTACCAAGATTCCCCAACGCAATGGGGAACTGGCTATCTTATCTTTATGCCGGAACACGCCAATGATATCAACATTTTATTCATCTATCGAAATAAAACCACGTTATGATCGACACTGTTTCAGAGGCCCAGTTTCTGTTATTCATCTATCGCGATAAATACATGTCATGATCGACACTTGACAAGGGGTGGCCCGCCTACATGTAAGTTTGATTTCCGACCGCTTTTTCAGAGGCTCAGTTTCTGTTATTCATCTATAGCGTGCCATATCTTCCTCTTTTTGTTTTGATCACTTAGGTAACTATAATATATAGGCTCCATTACATTGGGAACAAAAGGGCTCACACCGCGTACTGACGAACTCGAAGTAGCCTCAACGCGAAATTCATGCTATGGCACTTGCAAAAAGGCTGTGAACGCGCGATCTACACTATTATTACTCAAATGCCACAACGTGTTGTGCTCGGTAATGAATAAACCACAACGTGGTCTGGACTTCCCAATTTACCACTAAACATTATGGATAGACCACGATTAATTCACATAACGCGTGTCTGTTTTAACCGCCTTCACAAATGGCGATCGAGGGATTCACTCTTGTGGAAGTACAACATCACATGATCCAGTATTGTTAAAGGGAGCTGGAAGCGGGAGGCATATTCCGAAAGTCAGAAGCTGAAAGTCCTAAGATCAAAGTACGAAATCCCAAGTACAAAGTTCAAAGTCCTGAATCATTTAGTCCTAGTTGAGGCTTAAGTAAGAATCAAGTCGGCAAGACCTAAACAACTCATACATACATACACTTTTAAGAATTCCGACATAGGACTTTGGACTTTCAAATGTGACAAAAAATCCTCTCTCTCAATTACAAACAAAACCTAAGCCAAGCAAATCAAATCCTTATAATGTTGGCCCTGTTGGATCGAACTCGTATGATCTCCCTTTGTGAAGGCGCCACTTATGTGTGTATATTTAAGATAAGATAACATTAAGATAAGATAACATTTATTCGACAAAAAATACACACAGACAAAATTAAAATAACAAAAAGGTACAAATAACAAAAAAAAACAAAAAAAGTAGACAAATATGAGTACGTTACAGTTATGAAAAGTTCGTCCACAACAGGTTGTGACACATAACATAACACATAAGGAAGTCTGGAACGCGTTGTAATCCATTCATTACTTTCTACAACTCATTATTGTTGCATTTCGAGTGCATTCCCATTACCAAAGTGTCACATGGTCAGTTTTGCATCTGCCGAACGTGGTGTGAACTTTACTCCTTCGCTCAATAAGCGAAATTTATTAATTGACCATAATATAACATTTAGAGTGATTCAAACAGATTTTATACTTAATTGCAAAATTTTTGAGTAAAAATCCGTTTTGATTTATTAAGTGATTTCAAGGCAAATTTATGTTTTAAAAATCCGCTGTCATAAAATTGATACCTAATACCTAATGTATTGCCAGTTAATTAAGTAAAGTTGTCATACGATCTAAAACAACGACAATATTAAATTCGCCATTTTACTGTGCTATTTAATTCCTAACACGTAGTTCTAAAATAATACTTAAGTAATCAACTGTCAAATAGTTTTTTTTTACTTAATAATATACTCAAATTTAACGAGAAAATAATCAACTCTATAAAAAAATTGTTCGTCATTTTTCTGTGCTAAAATAATAGTTAATCAACACAGTCAAATAGTTTTTTTTTACTTAACATAAGTACTCAAATTCAACGAGAAACAAATCAACTTATACTTCTTTAAAGAAAAATAATCAACTCTATAAAAAAATAGTCACCCGCGGCCGTGATTTACGCCGATATTACACTATCATATATACAGTGTAAACTCTGTAAAACTTCACTCGATATAACGTTTCACTCTTTGATACGTCAAAATTTTCTGCTCCACTTGTTTTACTTTGACGCTAATTTCCCTCTGTATAACGAAAACTCTCAATAACGTCACAAAATACCCGGTCTTTTGAGTGTCGCTATATAGAGTTTACACTGTATATGATCATAGATGTAGCCCAATGATCATTTTTGACAGCGTGCTGTGAAATATGATCCTACAAAGGCGGCAATGTGCTAGATCTAGGATCATATGTAAGATGTAACAAAATTAGCTGAAACTATTTTAACTGGTGCTTCTACCCATCAAACTGAACAACTTTCCCCATGTAACCCATAGTCAAACACAAAAAAAATTGACTCTCCCATACTAACTCGATCAGCTGATCAGCCAAATTAGTATGGGAAGTTCAAATATTTTTTTTCAAATTTGACTATGGGTTTCATGGGGAAAGTTGTTCAGTTTCATGGGTAGAAGCACCAGTTAAAATAGTTTCAGCTAATTTTGTTAGACCTTATATATGACTTAGTGTCATCCAGGCCATAAGGCCTATCGGGCTATGCTATAAAGCATCAGTTTTTTTTCCAGTTCCGCCCACAGCGGGTCGAGCGGCTCGGTGTGGACGCTGTCCTGCAGGACGCTCTCCGGCGTCTCGCCGAACATTACGTAGCGCTCGGCGTCAGCGGCGAAGTGGGCTCCGCGCTGGCGGCGCTTAGGAGCAGCGCGCAAACTGCGCATCCTAGCCGTGGCCAAAATACGCTCTGAGGAGAAATCGACAACAGTTTGAGAATTTGGCGACACTTATTAAATACTAGCATTTGCCCGCGGTTTCGCCCGCGTGGACATCGTTTTTGTGACTGACGTAGAGGGTGCGCGGTGCGCGAGCCGCAAGCGGCTCGCGAGCGTGCACATGAATTTTCTCTAGATCCCTCGGGAACTATGTCAGGATATGCCTATTAGTAAATTGTGTCATTTCCCACTCCGCTCAACCATCTCTAAGCAAAAAATCACACAATCCATTGTTCCGTTGCGATATTAAAGAAATTAACCAAAAAAGAGTATATTTTCAGTTTCCTCGGGAATTGCATCGGGCTATGCTATTTTCACGGGATAAAAAGTAGCCTATCGGGATAAATAGTAGCCTCCTTGTGACACAGGCTACCTGCATGCCAAATTTCATTAAGATTGGTCAAGGCGTTGAAGCGTGAAAAGGTAACAAACAAACAAACAAACACATTTTCACATTTATAATATTAAAGTAAGGATTAGGAGAAGTTAACACATCATAAGTGAGGGTCGCGGGAAGCCGCTGGACGCGGGCAGCGCGGGCCGGTCGTCGTGGAAATCACCTTAGTTTATTCGCTATAATGCATCCATTTGATCAAGGCTTCTTATGGTTAATTCACAATTTTATTCAAATTCCACACACATTGACCTGCCAGCCAGCTCATCGATTTGCTTGAGTTTGAGAAGTCCAAAAGTTCTTTCGCGACCTGACCATAACGATCATAAACATGACTTGGAGAGACGGGTAGAATCCTTTATTAACGGGTAGAATCCTTTATAAAAAAAACGGCCAAGTGCGAGTCGGACTCGCGCACGAAGGGTTCCATACCATTATCTATAAAAATCACGTTTTTCAATATTAATTTTATTTTATTTTAATTATTTATTTTTAAAGTGAATGTATAACTAAATATTCTGTGAATATTTAAAGCTTCCACCTGTTGCCGTTATCATTGTCGAGCAAAAATGAGCAAAAAAAATCACGTTTGTTGTATGGGAGCCCCCTTAAATGTTTATTTTATTCTGTTTTTTATTATTTGTATTGTTATAGCGGCAACAGAAATACATCATCTGTGAAAATTTCAACTGTCTAGCTATCAAGGTTTAGGTTAGGTTCAGTAATAGGCTTCCGTTTTTACTTTATTTTAGTACCATATACTGAGAGCGTGGCGTAACGCTAGGGTCGCTACATCCTGTCCGGGAGGTCGTGGTTCGAATCCCACCACGTACCAATGAGTTTCAGAATTTCGATTTCACATGTACGTTTATCCGACGCTCTTATCGGGTCCCCAGGAGGCTCGAGTTTCCATACAAACGTAGTTCCTCTTTAATACAAAAACTACTCGCCGGATTGAATAGAAACTTTGCGAATATATTGAGTAGATACCATATATCGATGTTTTTAATTAGTTTTCAATGTACTAATATAAAACGAGGAAAAATAAGAGCAGTTTCAAACTTTCAGTACAAAAATAATTTAAGCTTTCGTTTAGTTATGTTTCAATTTACTACGATGAAAACTAATTAAAAAACATCGATAATGAATGTCTACTCAATATATTCGCAAAGTTTAGACTCACTCCAGTATGCAGTTTTTGTATTAAAGCGGAAACGTTTGTATGGAAACTCGAGCCTCCTGGGGACCCTTAAGGTAAAGGACAAAACATCATCAGGAAACCTGCAAACGCCTGAGAAGAAACTCGAAGGTTGTGAACCCGCACTGGTCGTCTAAGGCCCGATGGCCCTAATTCAGGTTATGCTCGAGCCCCTCTTTGGGGACGTATATAAGACCACTTCATGGTGATTCAGCTCATAAAACTGAACAACTTTCGCCAGGGAGCCTATACTAAATTCACAAAAAAAAAAATAGATTTCCTGTTCAACAAAAAATGAATAAAATTGAAAACTAACCTATTCGAGAATAAATATATGCCTACTCGTATAAGATTAATAAAATTCCAGAAAATGTAACTAAGCCTAAGAATAAAATCAAGGCTAATATCTAAAAACACCTGTGCTAGAGTACTAAGTTCTCGAGTGGTGACCGCGCACCGAAAAACGTAGCATAGGCAGGCTTTCCACGCGGTGGACTGACAACCTGGTGAAGACCGCGGGAAGCCGATGGATGAGATCAGCGCAGGACCGGTCGCCGTGGAAATCCTTGGGGGAGGCCTTTGTCCAGCAATGGACGTTTTTCGGCTAATATGTATGATGATGAGCACTAAAGAGAGGGCATTGTAAAATAACATTATGTAAATTATCCAAACCCCCCCCCCCCCCCCCTCCAAACGAACATATCAAGATAATTTACGAATATGTGCTTAAATAAACTCATATTTATTACTGTACTTGATGGTGTGAGCCGAGTCGCCGGTCGCGCCGCAATGCTCACATACGTACGCCCTCAGGACTGGGCACGCCACGCGCCCGCTCGGGTCCCGCAAAGTATGCTTGCGGTATCTGGCTGATATGATGATGATGAAAGAAGCACTTACCATCAGCACTCGCCAGCGGGCAGTACTTGATGGTGTGAGCCGAGTCGCCGGTCGCGCCGCAACGCTCACATACGTACGCCCTCAGGACTGGGCACGCCACGCGCCCGCTCGGGTCCCGCAAAGTATGCTTGCGGTAGTACATTTCCCGTTCGCCGTTGTTTTTACAAAAACGGCAGATCTGTGGTTCAATAAAAAATAAAAGGCGTTTAATAAACGCCTGACTTCTTAAAGAATCGAAAACAAAAACGTTACACAGGATTTTGTATCGCATTTATTAACTGAAAGAGTTTAAAGTGGCATACGTTTCACTGACCGAAATGACGGACTTGAGTGGGTCTTTGTTATATATAACCGACCGAAATCGGGCGTTAGGGGCTTTAGAAGTGGTATTGAAATATTAAGTGGCCTTATCTTATCAAACTAATATTAAAAGGCAAAAGTTTGTGAGTGTGTATGTTTGTTACTTCTTCACGCAAAAACTACTGAACGGATCTGGCTGAAATTTGGTAGGTTGATAGTATAGGACTTGGATTAACACTTATGCTACTTTTTTACACGCTCGCGAGCCGCTTGCGGCTCGCGCAATGTGCACCCTCGAAAAGTCATAGAAACGTTTTCCACGCGGTTGAAGCCGCGGGAAACAGCTAGTACCATTTAAACTAAAGATTTGAATTTCCGGCGAATTTCTATACGCGTAAGGGAGACATCAAATTGTAGGTATTAACAATCTTAAATTCTTTTAAGGCTTATACCGCCGTCAACGACCAACTTTGTAACTACCCTTCGATAAAGGTTATATCGAAAAAAAAAAGTTTTGTAATTTACAGGATATGAGAAGTGATTTAGATTTTCTCGAATTCTATTTTAATACAAAAAAACTAAAGAAAAAATAATACAATGCACTCTTTTTTCAAGCGACTTCCAAAAACGACGAGGTTCTCAATTCGACTATATGTTTTTTTTTATGTATGTTACCTCAGAACTTAAAAATCATAAAAATCGGTTCACCCAGTCAAAAGTTATGAGGTAACACACATAAAAAAAACATACAGACGAATTGAGAACCTCCTCCTTTTTGGAAGTCGGTTGAAAAATGGTGTGATACGATACAGTATGGTAAAAGTACAGCAAATAACAGATTACCACAGAGTATAAATTAAACAGACAATTGACAACTTCAACTATAATGTAACAATAATAAATAACACAGCTCTACAAAAAAAAAAAAAAAATGTTGTACATCTTAGCAAATTTTGATGTTTTCAGGTGCCCAGATAACGAATTTATTCATGAAAGTATTGAATGTGCTCTTGTTTTTATGATCAATTATCGGCTTGTTAGTAATAAAATTTATTTTCCCAGTCATGATTAATTGTGAGCATAAATAAATCCAAAATCGATCTTACATCTAGGGCAACAAAACCACTGTAGGTAGACCAGTGTAATGAATAACGCGCTCATGGTGCTGATGGGGCAGCCGCGCTATTGCTGTGCTGTGCGGTAATGTTCACAGACACGCGCTTATAAAAGGTACTATATTTATATTTATGTTTTTTTTTATATTATTGTTTTTTTTTATATTATTGTTTTTTTTTTTATATTATTGTTTTTTTTTTATATTATTGTTTTTTTTTATATTATTGTTTTTTTTATATTATTGTTTTTAGGGTTCTGTACACCCAACGGGACCCTATTACTAAGCCTCAGCTGTCTGTCCGTCTGTCAGCGGGCTGTCTTTCATGAACCATAATAGGTAGACAGTTGAAATTTTCACAGAATAAGTATGTATTTCTGTAGCCGCTATAACAACAAATTACTTACTAAAAATTTAACGTTTAAAAAATACATATATAGGTATTTAACACACAGACAGAGAAAATAAATCTGCTCATCACACTTATAGCAATTCTGAGAGCTATGTCGGTAACTTTGGTTCTCCTTCGGATCTCCTCGTTTCTGATTCGATCGCGCAGAGAAACTCCGAGCATAGCAGATATTTAAGATATTGCGAAGATTCCCGAACGCTGCCCAGCCGAGTTAGATTCGACCATTGATCTATTTCTAGAAGTGGGACCTACCTAACTGGACTGTTTGTCCCAGGTATACATATTCAGCAACAACTTCGAACGTAGAGCTTCCAACCTTCGGAGGAGTAGGTATGACACGGACGTTTGACATAATTTTCGTCTTGTCCATGTTCATTCTAAGACCCACTTGTTGAGAGGCTCTACTGAGGCCATAGAGCATTGTGCCTAAGTCGTCCATAGTCTCAGCCATGACTACGATATCGTCAGCGAATCGAAGGTGGGTGACCCCAGTCCAAAAGCTTAAAAACATCGTTCAGAGCGGCACCCCTCGCTGCAGCCGGATAGGTTCTGAGTTTTGATCCTGGAGGCGAACCGACATGGTGGTGTTTTCATACAAACACTTCAGTACCTCGATATATCGATATTCAATTTTGCACCGCTGGAGAGACTGTAACACAGCCCAAGTTTCAACCGAATCTACTCATTATCACACCTGATGGTACCTAGTGACGATTATGCCAAAGATAGAAGCGGGCTTACCAAGATTCCCCAACGCAATGGAGAACTGGCTAGGCTAGGCTATCTTATATTCAACCCGAAACACATCAATGCTGTTAACATTGATGCTTGGCAGCAACACTTTGATAAGTGTTGGTACCTAGCTAACCAGGCGTGCTTAGAAAATGCCCTTCCACCAACCAAACCGAGCTATACAACTTCGCCGGAAATCGAACTCGTGACCTCCTGATGTGAAGCTAATGGACTCAAGCATTACGCCACGGAGGCGGTTAGGTGGCTTTCCTTTTTTATACTGATTGAACAAGAAAACAGTTACAGCTTTTGCTGAAATTCTATAAATGTCATAGGTATGTCACGTGAAGGCCAAGATAATGCCATTCCACCAACCAATAAGTGTATAAGATTCTACAATAAAATTCCGGAAAATGTAACTAGTTTGTCTGACAATAAATTCAAGACTCATGTCAAAAAATGCTTGTGCACTAGAGGATATTATAATATAACTAGCTGACCCGGCCACGCGTTGCTGTGGCTAAAGTTTTTGTTATATTACATTATAGTAAACAATCTAAGAGGAACAATAAGAGAACATCAGTCACGGAGTCCACTATGCTTTTTCACACAGATGGTATTTGTAAAAAAATATAGTGATCTCCTTATTTGACTTTCTACTACTATAACCCTTTAGTACAATGAAATTATTTACGAACAAAGACGAAAATGTTGATGTTGGTATACAAATTCACTGGATTGAGATTTGAAGGGGAAGTACGTTGAACACAATTAATTAAAATGTTCTTACACTTGATATTAAGCAGAAATCAATAGGTACAAAATAAAAATTTATCAGATTTATTATTTCCATTTAATTTTATAACAAATATAAGTATATTACAGTATAATACAGTAAATAACATGTGACGCTTAAACTCATGAATGAGGTAGGCAAGGCAGACAGTCTTAAACTTTTTTTTTTTTGAATTCTAAATACTTTCAATTTCAATTTAATTTAACACCAATCGGTGCACAATGTTTTTGGTTAACCTGTCTTTAGCTAACACAAATAGATTCGACGGTTTCCCAACACGTGAACACGCAACATATAGTTGCCCATGAGAAAAACATGGATTTTCCAAATCTAAACCACAAATGGACATTGTTTGACCTTGAGATTTATTTATAGACATGGCGAAAGCTAAGCGAATTGGAAACTGTAGCCTTTTGAAGGGTATGGTAGAATCTGATGGTATCATCGGAATACGTGGCAGCAGGACCACTTTTCCTTTAAACTTCCCAGCCAAAATGGTTGCCTCAAGAATGTTTCCGGTCATCTTTTTGATGACCAAACGCGTACCGTTACATAATTGAGGTGGATTCAAATTACGGAGGAGAATAATAGGGGAACCAATCTTTAATCGAAGATTATGTGGTGGCATTCCAGGGATATCTAATGAATTTAAAAATTCAATCGGAAAATTTACACTTTCATTTTCATCAACAACAGTATCGATTGATTTAAAAGACATCAGATCGCCTGGTAACAACTGTTGTATCTGGAAGTTAATTTCGTCAACATCAACGTTTTTGGCTGCCAAAATCGCCCGTTCACTAAGCCATTCATGATTCAAATAATTATTCTGTATATCCGGGAAAATACTCTGAATCAATTCATTTTTATCCTGAACAACAGTGCAAAAATTGTCTGGTAGTTTAATGCATTGCGTATTTGCTTGCAGTTCTATTTTACCGTTCCCAATATCTAGTAGTTGTTCGGAAAATATTTGTGCTGATGGATCATTTTGCAATTGTACTCGCATATTTATGGTCAATCGAAGTGTTTCAACACTTCGCCATAAGAATGATTGTTTCAAACATGCATTAATCTCATCCGCGAAAGTAGAGCGAGGTATAACCGGTAAGGTCTGCCGGAAGTCACCAGACAAAAGTAAGATAGCACCACCGAAAAGTTTATTATTGCTGTTTAAATCTTGCATAGTTCTGTTTAATGCTTCAAGTGAATATTTGTGTGCCATTGTGCACTCATCCCAAATTATTATAGAACTCTTCCGCAACACTGCAGCTATTCCACTATTCTTTTTGATGTTACACATTGCATCTGGTTTATTATGAACGTCCAATGGCAGCTTGAATGTTGAATGTGCTGTTCGCCCACCATCCAGTAAAGTAGCCGCAATGCCTGACGATGCTAATGCTAATGCGATTTTTTGTTGCGACCGTATTTTGGCAAGAATCAACGATATTAAAAATGTCTTACCGGTTCCACCGGGTGCATCCAAGAAAAAAAAACCGCCTTGTTCAGCAGCAACAGCCAGCATAATCCGATCATAAATAATTTTTTGTTCTGCTGTCAGTAATAGTTCACTGTTCATGATAATTGTTGCTAAACTTCCATGGTCATATTGATTTTCTCGTTGTAAATCGGTATTGACTAAGTCGGTGGCTGGACGATTAGGTGATGGCATACCATAATGATTAAGTGGTAAATTTGAAATAAGAACACATAAATCCTCGATCAAGACCAATGCTTCATTGTACATCTCTGGTGTATAATCTATGTTTTGGCATTGATTTGTTTGTCTAATTCGGTGCAAGATGTCTTCTGTCATACAATTTTTATATTTTTCCCACAAAGTTTGTGCTTGCGAGGGATAACATGTCGTCAAAATAATTGCAAACAACTGACGAATGTTATTCGGTGTTGATGTCAACGCAGCATCAGCAAGCGTTAAGTCCCAATGGTTATCGTCTTCTAGCAATTGCAGTTCACGACATGCATCCTGGTATGTATTGAATACTCGACCATTAACTGTTCGTAAAAATTCAAAAGACGTTGGTCCGGGAACATTCACCAATAACAAACGTAAATAGAAGCACTCACGTTGCTTTGGATGTACCGTGTAAAGTCTCCCCAATGTCTTAGCTTTGAATATGCCTGTAATGGAAGGATGTGGTTTTCCTTGTTTCCGTGGCTCCCATTTTTTACTGGATTTGTTCCATGTGAAATAACGTGGAACATCACCATACACCAATGTCTTCGCGAATTGGCCAAAAACATCAGGTTTTTGACACAATGTAAAAAATTCAGTTAGAGTCGTTTTCGGAGCTTCGAACGCTCTTTGGAGAACATTTTCTTCGGTGAAGTATACACGTTGACCGTTTTCAAGATGTATTGCCAGATGTTGGACAGCAGGATCTCTTTCGTGGATGGGAAAGCTGAGAATATGCCAAATAGCTTCATTGCTGCTAATGTATCTGCCCATTTGGTATCGTGCTATTTCGTCATTTTTATTTATGTTTTGTACTTCAAATATGGCCAAATCACTGCCTTTGTTTACATATTTACAAATATACTTAATTGATTTAACAGAACTGCAAAGCTCAACATTGATATGAGCTTTGTAAGTTTTTGAAAGTAGTGGTGAGTATGGTACCACCCACTGATTATCAAACTCAACTTGATTTGGAAAGTTCGGCAGTCGCATTGTAAATGTGTGGCCACCATTCTCAGTACTTCTGCGGCGATACATTGGATAACCATCAATATCCGTGATCGTGTCATTCGTATGCGGCTTTGGGAAGTTTTTTTTACATTTTCCATTTTCCATGCACGGTGACGTCATGTTGAAAGCACCGCATGGCCCATGGATCATGTGTTTGGTGACAATATCAAATAATTCTTGATCAATTAATGGGTCTGGAATTTCGGCTGAAATTATTTGATCGATTTCTTCAGGACGGATTCTATCTTTAAGCCAAACCAAAATGTGGGCATGAGGTAAACCTCGCTTTTGCCACTCTATCGTATACAGCCAACAACGTGTGATACCAAAAATTGAATATTTAACAATAAAATCAATTAAGGATTTCAATTTTTGTTTAAACACACGTGCAGTTAAATCATGACGATGAATGGCTTGTTGTCCTGGCAATAGTAAAGTTTGTATCTCTTCCCAATTCGGATTACATGTGAATGTAATAAATAAATCCGGTCGGCCGTAATGACGTACGTAAGTCATCGCATCTTGTATGTATTCCTGCATGTTCCGTGGACTGCCGATGTAGCTTGAAGGTAAAATGAAAGCATTGCCGATGTCATTGGGATTTAAATTTCCATCGATGTTTCCAGCAACAGCATCTCGTAAGTGAATATATTCTTCCGATCGTAGTTTTGCCTGGTTGAATCGAAGGAATCGCAAGCGTTCGCTTTCAACCTTAGCATACATATCAACAATGTATTGATGGAACAGCTGACGATATAGAAGGATATAATTGTCTGGATATTGTCTAACCATTATTCGGTGTGCGTAGTAGTTCATTGAGCTAACTTTATTATTTCTGTAATCACCTAAAAAAATAAAAAATAAAATGAAATACGAAATTAAAATCTATACATACAGTAAGAAAGTAAATAGATAATTGTCAAATTTACCGGTATTTGGATCATACTGTTTGATATTAAGGTGATATTCATCTTGTCCTTGCCAAAATATCAATGGATATTGTAGTGCGTCATATGAACGGTGTAGATCCGAAATCGTACTGACAGTGTTGTCTCGCCGTGTAATTTTTATAGATCTTTTGTCAACTGGATCACCAACCATGATAACAGCAACCTCATCAACAGTTGGAGCGTTGAATCTACCAGCATGTTCACCTAATGGTACTTTGTCGGCTTTTATGACGATTTGATAATTGTCATTTTGCAGTCGTGGCGAAACTCTTTTGATCAATTGAATTAGTTGATTGTGATCTTCTAAAAAAATTTCCAATAATATCACAATTGCTCTTTCCTCTGCTTGTTCAATAAAATTATACAGGCACCGAGTCGTCACGCGCTCTTCACAATCGCCCATAAAATAAAGGGTAGTGTAGGGTAGTGTAGTGTAGGGTAGGGTAGTGTAGTGTAGGGTAGTGTAGTGTAGGGTAGTGTAGTGTAGTGTATGTAGTAGGGTAGGGTAGTGTAGTGTAGGGTAGGGCAGTGTAATGTAATGTTAGGCGGTACGAAGTTCGCCGGGACAGCTAGTTATTATTATAAATATAAGGACCCGATATTTCGGGGCATACGATATGCATCCAAGCGACGTAATAAACTATTCCCACTTTTAACTTTAAACTATTTTTCTAACGTCACTTTGTGTCTATTAACGGCCTTATCCCAGCCACACCCCCGACACTTTATACTAACGAGCGAGAAACGATATAGTATATACAAACATGTGACGTATCTATAGACATGAATGCAAGCTGATCACCGGCGGCATTGGTCACGAAAAATAATGATCAAATTTTCAATGTATTTTAAGAGGTGAGGTAACGTATTTTTTTTAACGTAGGGCCATATTTGGTGTAGCGATTGACAATTCATGTAGACCATTATTGTACGTATATGTTTACTAACTAACACCCGCACACAGAGCAAATATACTTAATTGATTTAACAGAACTGCAAAGCTCAACATTGATATGAGCTTTGTAAGTTTTTGAAAGTAGTGGTGAGTATGGTACCACCCACTGATTATCAAACTCAACTTGATTTGGAAAGTTCGGCAGTCGCATTGTAAATGTGTGGCCACCATTCTCAGTACTTCTGCGGCGATACATTGGATAACCATCAATATCCGTGATCGTGTCATTCGTATGCGGCTTTGGGAAGTTTTTTTTACATTTTCCATTTTCCATGCACGGTGACGTCATGTTGAAAGCACCGCATGGCCCATGGATCATGTGTTTGGTGACAATATCAAATAATTCTTGATCAATTAATGGGTCTGGAATTTCGGCTGAAATTATTTGATCGATTTCTTCAGGACGGATTCTATCTTTAAGCCAAACCAAAATGTGGGCATGAGGTAAACCTCGCTTTTGCCACTCTATCGTATACAGCCAACAACGTGTGATACCAAAAATTGAATATTTAACAATAAAATCAATTAAGGATTTCAATTTTTGTTTAAACACACGTGCAGTTAAATCATGACGATGAATGGCTTGTTGTCCTGGCAATAGTAAAGTTTGTATCTCTTCCCAATTCGGATTACATGTGAATGTAATAAATAAATCCGGTCGGCCGTAATGACGTACGTAAGTCATCGCATCTTGTATGTATTCCTGCATGTTCCGTGGACTGCCGATGTAGCTTGAAGGTAAAATGAAAGCATTGCCGATGTCATTGGGATTTAAATTTCCATCGATGTTTCCAGCAACAGCATCTCGTAAGTGAATATATTCTTCCGATCGTAGTTTTGCCTGGTTGAATCGAAGGAATCGCAAGCGTTCGCTTTCAACCTTAGCATACATATCAACAATGTATTGATGGAACAGCTGACGATATAGAAGGATATAATTGTCTGGATATTGTCTAACCATTATTCGGTGTGCGTAGTAGTTCATTGAGCTAACTTTATTATTTCTGTAATCACCTAAAAAAATAAAAAATAAAATGAAATACGAAATTAAAATCTATACATACAGTAAGAAAGTAAATAGATAATTGTCAAATTTACCGGTATTTGGATCATACTGTTTGATATTAAGGTGATATTCATCTTGTCCTTGCCAAAATATCAATGGATATTGTAGTGCGTCATATGAACGGTGTAGATCCGAAATCGTACTGACAGTGTTGTCTCGCCGTGTAATTTTTATAGATCTTTTGTCAACTGGATCACCAACCATGATAACAGCAACCTCATCAACAGTTGGAGCGTTGAATCTACCAGCATGTTCACCTAATGGTACTTTGTCGGCTTTTATGACGATTTGATAATTGTCATTTTGCAGTCGTGGCGAAACTCTTTTGATCAATTGAATTAGTTGATTGTGATCTTCTAAAAAAATTTCCAATAATATCACAATTGCTCTTTCCTCTGCTTGTTCAATAAAATTATACAGGCACCGAGTCGTCACGCGCTCTTCACAATCGCCCATAAAATAAATTTGAAGAAATTTCGGATTGTTATCAGGCATTGGCATCAGTGATCCGATTTTATGGTACACCTGGCCTTGAATTTTGAATGTAGTTTCAAAATTACGTCCATCGGATGCACGATCGCAAATTTTAGTTGCCCCAAATGACGTCATTTGGAAGCAAGAATTAAATTTGCGTATCTTACGCAAAAATAATTTGGAATCATCTGAATTGCCAGTAAGAAGGGCTATTAAAGGCTCCGGCGGAGCGGGTAGAGGTGACAGCACAACTTTTCCTGATGCGCAGCACATGCCGGCTGCTTCATTCCGAAATTTCAATGCCTGACAATATTGACATACTTTATCCATTCCACCGATAGCAATTTTTGAATGCGCTGAGTAGTTAATATCTGGTGCATATTCAAAGGCAAGCCGAACGAATGATGCACGTGTTAATGAGCGGCTGATCCGTTGCCTTTGTCGATCTAGTACTCGTACTGTAGCTATGTTTCGTTCTCGTGCCGCTCTTGTTCTCGTAATATTCTGTTGCAGACGTTCGTCACGCTGTTCTTGAGATTCTTGTGCACGACTTTCTGCAGTCCTGATTCTTTGAGCTGCATTTCTTGTTTCGATTCGTTCTGGTAATTGCTGAGCTCTTTCAACACGTTTGCGTCGTGACCTTTTGCTGCTCTCGTTGTTGAGGTTAGATTTTTTCGGTGGCATTTGACTGAAAATAATAATTTAATCGTTTAAATATTAGAAAGAGGAACTGAAAAACATGTTATCATAGCACATTGAAATAATAAGTGCAAAATAATTTTCAATGGAGGTTAAATAAAAATAATATAAAATTTTTTGTACAATTATTGAAAAAGTGTGGGGAGCTTTGTGCCATTTTCTCATTGATATATTAATTAACTTTTATAAAACTATGTGATATTACTTACATGTATAAATTGAAATTATTGTTCCTGTGCTCATACTGTGGCTATGTCTCGTTCTCCTGCTGCTCTTGTTCTTATGATATTCTATATCATTCTCTATATATGATTGAGCGCGGGGACCGAATCCAGAAATTCCGTAACGAAGAAAAAAACTTCACGCTCGGTTGCCATGGCAACAATATCGGTTGTCAAAACAAACATAAGAAGATTTCGGAGAATAATAAAACTCTTTTCATAAACTGTATATACCTCCATATGACAAAAAAGATTTGATTATTTTTTATTTATCAAATGCAAAAAGATTTTTATTTAAGACACAGGTTTGTATTTATAGAGATAGGTATAAAAAGATTTTATTCCATATTTGGCTGTATAGTTCCAACTACCATTGCTTAAAAAAAAAGTACAAAAAGATTTTATTCCATATTTGGCTGTATAGCTCCAACTACCATTGCTTAAAAAAAAAGTACAAAAAGATTTTATTCCATATTTGGCTGTATAGCTCCAACTACCATTGCTTTAAAAAAAACAAAGAAGTAATAAAAGCGCGGTTAAGCGAAAATAAATAATAAATATGAATGAACAAAGTGCATTTATTATTAATGAAGAAAGTCACGAAAAAATAGTGAAAGAAAATGAGTGAGTACTCTATATACATACATTTTATTATTATCACAAATGCCGTATTAATTTTGAATTGAAAATATAATACTGCTATAAAGGTGACCTAAATTTTTGATATTAAAATGAGCGATATTAAAAGTAGCCCTCTTTTATACACACAAACACACACACGCGTATAGTTTAAATTCTGTTAAAATGTAGCTTATATGACACGTTCGTAGATTTACCATAGCAGCGCCATCTATTGATTACTTATTCAACCCAGTCGAAAGGTATTGACATCTGTTAGAATCATTTGGAGTTAACAGATAATTGTGACTGTCAAATAATAACAGACAAATAATTAGCAATAAATTAAAATTGCTACTATAATTTGAGATTTAAACTATCCTATCTATCAAGTTGGATCGAACTGCACATGGTGTGCGAATTTTATTATAATCCGTCAAGTGGTTTAGGAGTCCATTGGGGACAAACATTGTGACACGAGATTTATATATATTAAGATAGATTATGTAAATGACAAAGACATATATTATGTTGATTTTATAACAAATACCATTAGCTGTGACTGTAATCTGAATCATGACATTATTTGTAATAGACAAAAAGTTTTTTTTTACTATTTCAAAGTGTATGTAAACACCTATTTATAAAAAAAAAACTGATTATGATTTTTTATTTGATTTTTGCGGTTAGGAGGCTTTTCTTTTTATACTGATTGAACAGGAAAACACTTTTGCTGAAATTTAATAAATGTCAAGGGTTCACCAACTGTGAATAAAAAAAAGTCATAGGTATGTCACGTGAAACAAAAGAATGTAGTGACCATCACGAGTGGACTCTGGCATTTGATATTAATAATGGATAGGTTAAGTGTGAAGTCGACCAACCCGCACTGCGTGGTCGACTAAGGCCTGATCGCCCTAATTCAGGGTAGGCTCGAGCGCCTCGGTGAGGACGTATATGAGCTGATATGATGAATGGACTACACTTGGGGGTAGGTTAGCTGTGGAGTAGACATACTTCGGAGGGTGGCAGTGCGTATCTCTTGCGCAGCTGGGGCTGCCGAGCACGCTCCAAGTCCATCAACAGCGCCAGCACCACGTCCCCGGGCAGCGTGGACAGCACGCGCCGCTGCTCCTCCGTCAGCTGGTCCTTCGGGTCGTAAATGTTGGGAGTTGAGGTGTACAGCGGCTCGGGCACTAGAGAAAGCAATATAACGATGACGATGTACCAAGTACATTATTTTATTTTGACTTTATTTATAATATATAATATTAATGACTTTTATTAATTGGACATGAATAAATTACATTATATAACGATGGTTTTATCATGAGCGCACCGGGACCATAGATAAAATAAAAAGTAGGTATGTGGTTTTATGAAACCACGGTAAAAGTGAAACTTTACAGAGGACGAAACGATCATGGCTGCTCTCGCTACGGTACAGAGGACGAAACGATCATACCGTCAGACGAAAGCGACCGTCACGCGACATGCAACACTCAGACGAAAAAATTTGAGACGATGTAAAAAAGTTAATATTCTCAAAATAGCTTAAGACTGCTGGTACTTAGATATGTGTCTATTGTTCAGATATATTGAGAGCATGGTGGCTTTAAAACCATGAAGACGGTTATTTCAAGACAGTAAATTATTAATATTCCATCAACATTATTGTGTGTACTTATCACTGAATAAACATTTATTGTATTCTATTCTAAATAGGGAATCCAATACCGCATCAAAATCGCGATCCCGCAGGCCTGCGGGATTGAGCTTATCAATCCCGCGGGATTTGCGGGATTGATGTTTTTCTTAATATTATATTGCTTTAGGTTGTTACTTAAAAAAATAAAATAAAGATAAGTAAATTTTAATTATTTTTAATAATATTAAGTACAGTTATTACTTATTACTAACCAAAAACTTTAATTAAATGATGCTTTAGAAGGTAAAAATAATAAGATTCTTTTAAAAACAATATAATACAATTGAACATATTTATAGGCTTTAGGGGCATAAAAAACAGCTTATTTTTTCTGATA
This sequence comes from Coleophora flavipennella, assembly GCA_947284805.1. NCBI lineage: Eukaryota > Metazoa > Arthropoda > Insecta > Lepidoptera > Coleophoridae > Coleophora > Coleophora flavipennella. Next base: position 19,470,332 of record OX369253.1, on the reverse strand, counting down.
ATCATCATCATCATCATCATATCAGCCACAGATCGTCCACTGCTGAACAAAGGCCTCCCCCAAGGATTTCCACGACGACCGGTCCTGCGCTGCCCGCATCCATCGGCTTCCCGCGACCTTCACCAGGTCATCGGTCCACCGCGTGGGAGGCCTGCCTACGCTACGTTTTCCGGTGCGCGGTCGCCACTCGAGAACTTTACTGCCCCATCGGCCATCTGTTCTACGAGCTATGTGCCCTGCCCACTGCCACTTCAGTCTAGCGATTCTGTGAGCTATGTCGGTTACTTTAGTTCTCCTGCGGATCTCCTCGTTTCTGATTCGATCACTTCACTTTTTCTGATAATACTTCGGAGAAATGATAAAGTATCTAACGTTTCGTCTCTTAGATTTGATCTTATCTTGTTGCATAAATAGCCAGCGGCGGAAAAAGCACGCTCTGCTTCCACACTTGTAAACGGAATTGACTTTACATAAGTATAAGCAGCTTCCAAGTATTTTCCTCTATTCCCTCCACATTCAAAAAGTAACATCTCACGTTTCAGTATTAGATCAAGTGAATTATCTCGAGTGGGTATGGGTACACGCACAACTCGGCTACCCATTCACTACGGAGACTGCGATCTAATTCATCTTCTAGTGTAGGCGCAGGCTCATCACGATTTAATTGATTCAATTAAGGCATGTTATCTTCTTCATTGTCATCAACTTGCTGGTTTTCAGTTTCAGGTTGTACTTGGGTGTCTGACAGCAGTCTTTTTAGTAAATTCTTCATTTCAGTTCTTAGTGTAATTTTGCTTGGATAAAAGAATGTATCGTCCACATTTGTAGAACCTGAATCATTTTCTAGATATTTATTTGGATTTTCCAAGTAAAGCAACACGGCAGTCATTGATTTGCGGCGTTCTTTTATCCGGCGAAATAGTGACACAACAAGTTCCTGGCTTAACCTGGTATTTTGTTGATCCAGTTTGTTTATCATAAAACGCAATGTGGTTTCTGCAGTAACTTCGCGGCATAAGACATTTACAGTAAGCTTCACTGGCTCTAACGTTCGTTCAATATCAGTCAAAGCTATAATTTCTTCGTCGGTGAATGAAAATGAAGATGAAGTGAGTTTAAGGTCAATAAGTGCTTTCGATATGCACTGTTTGACTTTGTTGAACCTCGACAACATTTCTGCGAGACTGCTCCAGCGCGTTCGGCAATCTAGGATCAGCTGTTATTCTTTGCTTAATTCTGCTTTGATATATTTTTGAAGCAGATTATTTTTTACTGGAGATTTCGAACTAAAGAGCTTGACAATTTTCCTTACTTTTTGAATCAGTCCTCTAAAACAAAAACAAAAAGGAATAAATTAGAATAATTTTCATTATACAATTCTACTGGTTTAAAAATATTTATCTACCTGTATTGTGATAGCAAACCTATTTCTTGAATGTCTTCCTCTACGGAAAAATCACCATGCTCCTCGTCATCATCTTCACTTTCATTCCCATCACCTGGTCTATTTTCCAGTACTTCAGCTTGTATTTCTTCTTCCTCTTGTTGTTGTCTTTTATTGTAAAGAACTTCAAGAACAGCGAGTTGTAACCCATGTACAAAGCATAATTGGTGGTGCGCTGATAATAAGCGCCCAACTTTCTTCATCACTGCTACACCATCGGTTGTTGCTGCGATCACATCTAGATTTAGGTCAATTTTAAAATCCTGCAATTTTTTTTCAAGCGCAGCAACACAGGCTTCTGCAGGAAAACTTCCTACAAAATCGTTAAATTATTAATGTTTTCTGTACTATAGTACTATATAAAGATAATTAGGTATATTAAATCATAAAAAATAATAATAATAATTTCATATGATAGTATTAGTCTTAAATTTCAGTGTAACTGGGCCTAAACGATAATATGAACGGTACAAATCGTGATACTTAGGAGATTGACCGTAATTTTTTTCCACCGTGCATAGACAGACTACGAAGTAACCAAGATGGGAATAGTAAATTATATACCTTCAATTCTAGCTAGCCCCAAGTTCCAGATGTTCGAAGCTCCACCGGTAAATAAATGAAGATTAAAATTCAAATAGCGGCGATTTCTTAAGGATGTCCACTCATCAAATGTTAGTGTGAAACGATTTTGCAATTTTTTTTGTGTTTCGAGTTCCTCTATAGTTTTCTTTCGAATGGATGCGCCGTAGGCAATCACCATAGTTTGTATCGTGCTGGCAGATGAAGGCAGTCTGTGGCCTTCTTATTCAAATAATTCGCGCAATTCAACTGACGTGATGAATTTTGCGAATGGGATTCCATCTTTCGCTACCGTTCTACTCACTCTTTCTTCCATAGAAACTTTTTTTCGAGTGGGAAATAATCTGTTAATTTAATATTTTTTTTGACGGGACTGATATTGCCGAAGTTGAAGCACTTTCTTCAGTGAAGCAGTGGAACTAAACGAGTCACATTCAATGCTGCGTATCAACCACGACGTTCAAATTCATATTATGCTTATTATTATGCTATTAGGTGTGAAGGCCTTTCGTAGAACGAGCAGAGATTTTTATGATCGCAGGACACAATTTACATTTAGCGGATAGCCCATTTTCTGCTTTTAAAAAATGTTTCCACACTTCACTCGAGCTTTTAAACTCTTTATAAAACAAACTGACACTCATTTTTAATCAAAGCACAAGTAAATTTTTACTCTTATAACTTGTTATGAAAACTTTTATCACAAAAAATAATTTTATCGTTGTATGTAACTTGTATGTATCGTACCTTTTGACATCACATTCACAAGTAAGAACTTAAGAAGTAATGGCCCTTTTACACGAGGACAATGGTCGAGGCAATCCAGTAAGTCAGGACAGTAAGACAATGAAAAAGTATCGTCTAAATGGGGACAATCCACTAATTGGATTGTCTTCAAGACAATTGACAAGATAGGACATAATGGCTCTTATACACGGGGACAATAGTCGAGACAATCCATTAAGCCAGGCCAGTAAGACAATGAAAAAGTATCGTCTAAATGGATCCACTAATTGGATTGTCTTCAAGACAATTGACAAGACTACAATAGTCGAGACAATCCATTAAGCCAGGCCAGTAAGACAATGAAAAAGTATCGTCTAAATGGGGCACAATGCTCCTTTTACACGGGGACAATAGCCGAGACAATCCAGTAAGCCAGGACACTAAGACAATGAAAAAGTATCGTCTAAATGGGGACAATCCACTAATTGGATTGTCCTCAAGACAATTGACAAGACTACAATAGTCGAGACAATCCAGTAAGCCAGGACAGCAAGACAATGAAAAAGTATCGTCTAAATGGGGACAATCCACTAATTGGATTGTCCTCAAGACAATTGACAAGCCAGGACAATGAAATAGAACGATTTCAAAAATATAGCCCGCATGGCTAGCTACCACCATTTAATCTAAGTCTTGCCGCCAGACATCGGGGTCGCGGGTTCGATTCCTGGCGGGGTCAACTTTGTAAGAATCGGTTTGGTAGGTGGTGCGGACTTTTTATAGCCCGCCTGGCTAGCTACCACCATCTAATCTAAGTCTTGCCGCCATACATCGAGGTCGCGGGTTCGATTCCCGGCGGGGTCAACTTTGTAAGACTCGGTTTGGTTGGTGGTGGAGCATTTTTATAGCCCGCCTGGCTAGCTACCACCATCTAATCTAAGTCTTGCCGCCAGACATCGGGGTCGCGGGTTCGATTCCTGGCGGGGTCAACTTTGTAAGAATCAGTTTGGTTGGTGGTGGGGAATTTTTATAGCCCACCTGGCTAGCTACCTCCATCTTATCTAAGTGTTGCCGCCAAACATCGTGGTCGCGGGTTCGATTCCCGGCGGGGTCAACTTTGTAAGACTCGGTTTGGTTAGTGGTGGGGCATTTTTATAGCCCGCCTGGCTAGCTACCACCATCTAATCTAAGTCTTGCCGCCAGACATCGGGGTCGCGGGTTCGATTCCTGGTGGGGTCAACTTTGTAAGAATCAGTTTGGTAGGTGGTGGGGACTTTTTATAGCCCGCCTGGCTAGCTACCTCCATCTAATCTAAGTCTTTCCGCCAAACATCGAGGTCGTGGGTTCGATTCCCGGCGGGGTCAACTTTGTAAGACTAGGTTTGGTTGGTGGTGGGGCATTTTTATAGCCCGGCTGGCTAGCTACCACCATCTTATCTAAGTCATGCCGCCAAACATCGAGGCCGCGGGTTTGATTCCCGGCGGGGTCATCTTTGTAAGACTCGGTTTGGTTGGTGGTGGGGAATTTTTATAGCCCACCTGGCTAGCTACCACCATCTAATCTAAGTGTTGCCGCCAGATATCGGGGTCGCGGGTTCGATTCCTGGCGGGGTCAACTTTGTAAAAATCGGTTTGGTACGTGGTGGGGACTTTTTATTGCCCGCCTGGCTAGCTACCACCATCTAATCTAAGTCTTGCCGCCAGTCCTCGGGGTCGCGGGTTCGATTCCTGGCGGGGTGAACTTTGTAAGACTCGGTTTGGTTGGTGGTGGGGCATTTTTATATCCCGCCTGGCTTGCTACCACCATCTACCTAATCTAAGTCTTGCCGCCAGACATCGGGGTCGCGGGTTCGATTCCTGGCGGAGTCAACTTTGTAAGTCGGTTTGGTAGGTGGTGGGGACTTTTTATAGCCCGCCTGGCTAGCTACCACCATCTAATTTAAGTCTTGCCGCCAAACATCGAGGTTGCGGGTTCGATTCCCGGCGGGGTCAACTTTGTAAGACTCGGTTTGGTTGGTGGTGGGGCATTTTTATAGCCCGCCTGGCAAGCTACCACCATCTAATCTAAATAAAAACAGCTAGATTAGATGGTGGTAGCTAGCCAGGCGGGCTATAAAAATGCCCCACCACCAACCAAACCTAGTCTTACAAAGTTGACCCCGCCGGGAATCGAACCCGCGACCGCGATGTTTGGCGGCAAGACTTAGATAGCCCTCATAGCAGTTTTGCATCTATCCATCGCGAGAAAAGTGCATGAATCCAACGGTGTAACTGGACTCATAGGCCTACGTGTGAACGACATAGGATTTTCCAATTGTACTGTCCTATTGTCTTAGTGGCCTGGCGACTGGATTCATAGGCCTACGTGTGAACGACATAGGATTTTCCAATTGTCCTGTCCTATTGTCTTAGTGGCCTGGCGACTGGATTCATAGGCCTACGTGTGAACGACATAGGATTTTCCAATTGTCCTGTCCCATTGTCTTAGTGGCCTGGCTTACTGGATTGTCTCGGCTATTGTCCCCGTGTAAAAGGAGCATAAGGGAGACACCGTTGGATTCATACGGTCTTCTCGCGATGGATAGACGCAAAACTGCTATGAAGGCGTTGTTAATATAAGTTGTTCAGTTTCATGGGTGGAAGCACCAGTTAAAATAGTTTCAGCTAATTTTGTTAGACCTTATATAACTAAATAATCTAAATATACTGTGAATATTACAAGCGTCTACCTGTTGCCGTTATCAATATCGAGCAAAAACGAGCAAAAAAAAATCACGTTTGTTGTGTAGAGACCCCCCTCATATTATAACTTTTTCAAAATTTTAGTACGTATTAGTTCTTGTAGTGGCAACAGAAATACATCATCTGTGAAAATTTCTACTGTCTAGCTATCACGGTTCATGACATACAGCCTGGTGACAGACGGACGGACGGACAGACAGACGGACAGCGAAGTCTCAGTAATAGGGTCCCGTTTTTAACCTTTGGGTATGGAACTCTAAAAATTTATTAATTTTATTGCAAAAAAGAGCTCTGGATGCGCTACATGACGAAATAAATTGAATTGAAATACGTTGAAACATTCTTGTTTCCGCTAAAGTGATATAAATTTAGATGTAATTTCGTTAAACCATTTTGTTAGAACCATTGTAATTTCCGAGTTATTTCAAATAAAAATACGACGTGCCTGCGCTCGGAGCCTTGACTGCTGGCTCACTGGCTAGGAACACGCGTTCACATGAGGACAATAGACAAGACAATCCACTGCGCGCGTGGTGGGGGAAGCTATTGGCTCCGAAAATTTGAAATCGTTCTATTTCATTGTCCTGTCTTGTAAATTGTCTTGAGGACAATCCAATTAGTGGATTTTCCAATTGCCCTAGCCGAGACAATCCAGTAAGCCAGGACAGCAAGAAAATAGGACAGGGCAATTGGAAAATCCTATGTCGTTTACACGTATTTACCAGTACCATATAGTCCTTGGGGCGCGGGATGTTTACGAGTATGTAATAAATTAACACTTAGAAAGTTACACCAGTAAAATTGACCGAGTCCTTTTAGTACCGCAAATCGATAATAGATGGCACTGTAAGTTTTTTAGAACTCGGCCGAGTGTGGGGTGTTAAGTCCTTTTAGTACCGCAAATCGCTAATAGATGGCACTGTAAGTTTTTTAGAACTCGGCCGAGCGTGGGGTGTTAAGTCCTTTTAGTACCTCAAATCGCTAATAGATGGCACTGTAAGTTTTTTAGAACTCGTGGGGTGTTAGGTTATTTTCGTTACGGAATTTCTTGATTCGGTCGCCGCGCTCAAAGCCCGCGATAAAAGATACAATAGCTTAAATTTAGTTTTTTACAAAAATTGGTACTTATTGAACTTAAAAAAACGGAATCTTCAATTTTACTTGTCCCAAGTGTTGTAGTAGCCTGCTGCACAGAGCCAAGGTACGCTGAGCTGGAGGCGCGCCGCTGCCAGGGCGCGGGGGGAGGCAGAGGCACTGAAGGCGTCAACTCCGGCGCCGGCCACGACTTCTGGCGCAGGTACTGGTTGGAGGGCCCCATGCCGGAAAGGTTGACTGTTGGAAATAAAAAATATAGTTTAAAAAAACTTAAAAAAAAACACACTTTTAAAGCAAATTGAAAAATAATTCCTTGAATTGAAATAAATTATCTAAAATTATTTTGAATGGTGCTGAGACTGAACAACTTTCCCAATGGAACCCATAGTCAAATCGCAAAAAAAAATTTGGCTCTCCCATACTAACTCGATCAGCTGATCAGCCAACTTAGTATGGGAAGTAAGCTGAAAACAATAATGAACGAAAAATACTATTTGTCACAGCGCACGTTAAGATATCAGACGACATACGGCTTGCTATGGAAAACCAGAAAGTTATTATCCTCACTTTGCTTGACTTCAGCAATGTCTTTAACACCGTTTACTTTGACGTTCCTTTGGCCTTTATGGGTCCGCTGATTATTTCTTTGCCCATAATTGTCTGATTCCGTAGCTACCATAATGGGCGTCGACAGCGTGTAAAGATCGAGGACGACTACTCTGACTGGCGTAACATCGGTGTTGGCGTCCCACAAGGCGGCGTTTTATGCCCTCTTCTCTTTTCACTTTTTATATATGACCATGATACGTGTAAGAACATCGCTCGAGCCATTAGAACAATAGATGACGATCTTCATAACAAGGGTTCTATGGGTGACTATGGGTTCCATGGAGAAAGTTGTTCAGTTTCATGGGTAAAAGCACCAGTTGAAATAGTTTCAGCTAATTTTGTTAAACCTTATAAATAAAAATGAATCTCTATTTCCCTTGGTCATCGCATCACGCGTGAATGGCTGGACCGACTTCGCTAATTCTTTTTTGTTGAGTTCGTTATTGTCAGGAGAAGGTTCTTATGTAGGGTAGGGTAGTGTACGGTAGTGCAGTGTAGTGTAGGGTAGGGTAGGGAAGGGTAAGGTAGGGTAGTGTAGTGTAATGTAGTGTAGTGTAGTGTAGAGTAGGGTAGAGTAGGGTAGGGTAGGGTAGTTTAGTGTAGTGTAAGGTGGTACGAAGTTCGCCGGGAATACTAGTTACTTATGAATATAAAAAAGACAGTTTCCTGTCTATCTGTCTGTATGTCGTGCCAGGTGGAACGGATTTTTTTAATACTTCCTGTTATCCGATCATCGAAATTTTACACACAGCCTCAGTTTGCACCAAGGGACCCCCCGCGTCACCCGCGCTAAACCCGCGCCAAAGTATATATATTAGTATACTAACATACAGTATGGACACTCCCTGCCGCTCTCTAGATTGCGACCTCACCCCCTCGACACTCAGATTCATACAGATTGGATACAGTTTGGTTGTCGAACGTATAGGATTTCGCCGCCATTTTGTTTGTTCGGTCATTCCTTTTTTGAAATGTAATTTCTGGCCCGTTGTATGAAGTGTCCAGGGTGTGCCCGCCCTACGTACCTGCGCGAACGACCGCCACGCCATTGTGTTCAAATAACATATCTACTTACTTTTATAGAACTACTAGGTACCTACCTATATGACCTTACCTGGTTTGCAAATCCTCTCATCATTGCCAGGATACGGAGTGGAAGCGGAGCCGTTCCTCCTAAAATCCTCCATCACATCCTCGACCGAGCTGCGACCCACCACTACTGAAATCAAAAGAAGAATGGAAACGTAAATACGGAACCCTCAATGATTAAAACAGTTCATCATCATCATCATCATATCAGCCGAAAAATTGCTAACATTGAGTTTAGCAAATCATGAATAACCCTTCGGTGGTTTACCGCCTATCCGGGAGGTCGTGGTTCAAATCCTGCCACGACGTAGGTACCAATGTGTTTTCTAATTTCGATTTCATATGCACGTTTATCCGACGCTCTTTCGGTGAAGGAAAACATCTGGACGGCCAATGTACCAATGAGTTTTTCAAAAACTTACGTACATACTTACCGATTGCTTTAACGGTGAAGGAAAAACATCGTGAGGAAACCTGCACACACCTGCGAAGTAACTTGAAGGTTGTGTGTGAAGTCGACCAACCCGCACTGGGCCCGCGTGGTCGACTTAGGCTTGACCACCCTAATTCAGGGTATGCTCGACCCCTCGGTTGGGACGTATACCTATGAGCTGATATGATAACAACCCTTAAGGTCCTGTCTACTTGGGCACGGGTCTCCTCTTACGCTCGGGAAGGTGGGGGTGGGGTCATACTCCACACACGGGGGCCAAGTCCGGGTGCATCATCATCATTATCATCATATCAGCCGGAAGACGTCCACTGCTAGACAAAGGCCTCCCCCAAGGATTTCCACGACGACCGGTCCTGCGCTGCTCGCATCCATCGGCTTCCCGAGATCTTCACCAGGTCGTCGATCAACTGCGTGGAAGGCCTGCCTACGCTTCGTTTTCCGGTGCGCGGTCGCCACTCGAGAACTTTACTGCCCCAATGGTCATCTGTTCTACGAGCTATGTGCCCTTTCGCACTGCCTCTTCGGTTAAGCGATTCTGTGAGCTATGTCGGTACTTAGGTTCTACTGCGGATCTCATCGTTTCTGATTCGATCACGCAGATAAACTCCGAGCATAGCACGCTCCATTGCCGTTTGGGTGACCTTGAGCCTTCTTATGTTATGCTTATGAAGCCCAATATAGTAGTAAGCGACATGTCTCAGTTCCGGAAGTCATCACTGGCAAAGCACACTGGTCAAAGACCTTAATCTTGTGAGACACTGCGGTATTTTAGAACAGTTGTATCTCTCTTTTAAGTGTAAAGAAAATAACCACAATGTTGCACTTTTTTAATGTCATTTCGTCGCAATTAAAAATTACAATTAACTTTAAAAATTTAGCTGGCATATTGAAGTGTGTGTTAAGACTAATCGCCTAAGAAAATTTAGGCGTAAGTATGGTAAAAAAAAATGTATTTCAAGATTTTACTGTACTAGGTAGGTACTTTGTCGGCATGATTGATTGATTGATTGAAAACACTATAATGCACAACATAAGAGAAAAAAAAAGATACAATGATTAAGGAAGTTGTACATAGTATAGGCGGTCTTATCGCTAACAAGCGATCTCTTCCAGATTGATGTGTATACCCATGCCAAATTACAGCTTTCTATTAGGTTCTAATATAGTCTTTGAACTAAGCCGCGTAGAGACGGACAGACAGACAGACATGGCGAAACTATAAGGGTTCCTTGTTGACTTAGGAACCCTAAAAACTGTTGTATTATCGTAACATAGGTTTGACTGACTCGTTGGCTCAGTGGTTAGTGCCCTTGACTACTGATCCGAGGGTTGTGGGTTCGATCCCCACCCAGGGCAAACATTATGTGATGAGCAGATTTGTTTGCTCTGTCTGGGTGTTAAATATCTATATACGTATGTATTTCAACTTATATAAGTATGTATATCAGTCTCTGGTTCCCATAACACAGGGAATCCTACTTTTGGGCCAGATGACCATGTGTGATTGGTCCCAGAATATTTATTTATTTTATTAAACGTAGGTACCTACCTACTTAACGTTAAACAGAGTAAGTAGATACGCGTGATCGGGCGCTCTGCAATAAGTACTACCAATAGCATATCTCTGACCACAATACACTATGTTGTATTGTGGTTCTACAAAAGATCATATTTTTGGCGGCCTGTATACATTTAAGAGCCTATGGCGGCACCCTTTGAAATCGACGCAACGCTCAGAGATAAACATAAAACTACAAACAAAGGCCGACGCAAGCATAGTATGTACAGGGTGGACTATAAGTTTTTTCACTTTTCAAACTAAATTAAAATGAAAACTAATTACATCAGGTGAAAACCGTTTATTAATTATGAAAGCACATAAAAAGGGAATTTATTTTTTAAAAATTACATCATACATATGTGTTCCTTCATTATTTTGGCATTGCTGTAACCTGGAGCGAAAATTTTCAATGACGGCCTGACAAGTGTTCCCAGAAATTTTTTGCATTTCCTCGCGAATACGTTGCTTCAATTCCGCAACAGACACGGGGTTGGTCTCAAAAACTTTACTTTTAAGGTATCCCCAAAGAAAAAAATCCATTGGGGACAGGTCTGGGCTGCGAGGAGGCCAGTTAATGTCGCCTCTTTTGGATATCACTTTTTTTTTTGCCAAAAATTTCTCGAACTGCACTCAATGTTACAGCAATGCCAAAATAATGAAGGAACACTTAAGGATGATGTAATTTTTAAAAAATTAATTCCCTTTTTATGTGCTTTCATAATTAATAAACGGTTTTCACCTGATGTAATTAGTTTTCATTTTAATTTAGTTTGAAAAGTGAAAAAACTTATGGTCCACCCTGTATAATAAAGAGTACTAGCGTAACGCAAGTGATGTGAAAAATTGAGATTGCGAACGGTCAAGTTGAAGCCACTCACTTTTTTTAAAATATTATGTACACCGGCCGTGGGGTATATAATTGTATGATTAAACGAACTTACCTTAAGTGAAGTTCAATCATAATTATACTCTCTCCTTGGCCGAGACGGGTTTTACTATGTAGTTACGCTGATCGTGTACAGCGCCATCACAATATTTCAAAGCTAAAATAAAAAAAAGTTAGCTCTCTCGCCTGGCAACACTAGTGTCTGGAATGTCATTACGTTTAAAGATGATCATGAGCAACCCTGAAGGGGTTAAAAGTTCAATGGTAAAGGGTGGGAGTCCCGTCTCGGACAAGGAGCTTCGTATAATTATGATGGTAAGTTCGCTTAATCATACAATTATACTCTCTCCTTGTCCGAGACGGGTTTTACTATGTAGATGTTCAAAGTCAGGGTTGAGAACGATACTAATTTTGTTTACCTACTTCGTTGAACAAAATGTATTACTTACAACTAATTAAGATTAGAAACAAAACACATGTTATAGACAATAAAAGACATTCCAGACACTAGTGTTGCCAGGCGAGAGAGCTAACTTTTTTTTATTTTAGCTTTGAAATATTGTGATGGCGCTGTATACGATCAGCGTAACTACATAGTAAAACCCGTCTCGGACAAGGAGATAGTATAATTGTATGATTAAACGAACTTACCTTTGTAAAACCCGTCTCGGACAAGGAGAGAGTATAATTGTATGATTAAACGAACTTACCTTTGTAAAACCCGTCTCGGACAAGGAGAGAGTATAATTGTATGATTAAACGAACTTACCTTTGTAAACCCGTCTCGGACAAGGAGAGAGTATAATTGTATGATTAAACGAACTTACCTTTGTAAAACCCGTCTCGGACAAGGAGAGAGTATAATTGTATGATTAAACGAACTTACCTTTGTAAAACCCGTCTCGGACAAGGAGAGAGTATAATTGTATGATTAAACGAACTTACCTTTGTAAAACCCGTCTCGGACAAGGAGAGAGTATAATTGTATGATTAAACGAACTTACCTTTGTAAAACCCGTCTCGGACAAGGAGATAGTATAATATACTTACTAGCTGTCCCGGCGAACTTCGTTCCATCTTACTCTACAATACACTACCCTATCCTACCCTATACTACACTGCACTACACTACCCTTACTACACTACACTACACTACCCTACCCTATCCTAAAACCAATTATTTTTTGACTGATAATATACTTATTATCCTATTCCGGACAAAGCCAAACGCAAAAACACAAAAGTCATAAAAATCGGTCCAGCTGTTCTTGAGTTATAAATGCTGTAACTAACACGACTTTGTTTTGGTACCTATAAGTTTAAAATTATTATTCATTATTAATTTTTTTCTGTTGTTGTTGCTCGCGTACTACCTGTCTCTGCCACAGATTACTAAATAGTTATGTCTCTGCTTCTTCTCCGAGCACTGGGTTGTCTGGTAAAAATCGCTCTCAGCGATAAGACCGCCTAAATTGTTCGTCTTTTAGTTTTTAATTTAAATTTTGCAATGTATTTATTTTGATGAAAAATAAAGAGTTATTTGAATTTGAATTTTTTTATATATTAAATAGATAATACCTATATTACACGAACCATTTCGGCCATTTTCGACCTACCTGTTACTTTAAATATGTTTGAGTTACACACTTACGATAGAATCCCAATTGTCATAAATATATCTTTTACCATTTCTGAGATAATTGACGTCCGAAAATCACTATTTTTCAAGCGACTTCCAAAAAGGAGGAGGTTCTCAATTCGTCTGTATGTTTTTTTGTATGTTTGTTACCTCAGAACTTTTGACTGGGTGAACCGATTTTTATGATTCTTTTTTTATTTGAAAGTTAGTGCTTTCCTTGTGGTCCCATATTAATTTTATCAAAATCGGTGTAGTACTTTAGTAGAAAATTAACAAAAACCAAAAATAATAATGCAAAAATGTACGATGGAAGTCGGTTTTTTAACGTGTTTAGCGTTTTCAATTATATGACTGTCTGTCTCACTGAATGACTGACTAATTTTATCTGAGCTTATGTCTCGCAATGCTAATTGAATCATATTTTATTATAATTACTGTAATTGGGTTAATTTCCCGTTGTAATTATTAAATAAATCACACTAATATTATAAAGGCGAAAATTTGTGAGTGTTGAGTGTGTATGTTTGTTACCTCTTCACGCAAAAACTACTGAACGGATCTGGCTGAAATTTGGTAGGTAGACAGATTAGGACCTGGATTAACACATTGGCTACAAGCGGCTCGCGCACTGCGCACCCTCAAAAAGTCATAAAAACGTTGTCCACGCGAGTGAAGCCGCGGGAAACAGCTAGTAAATAAATCCTTACTATAATATTATAAATGTGAAAATGTGTTTGTTTGTTTGTTACCTTTTCACGCTTCAACGCCTTGACCAATCTTTATGAAATTTGGCATGCAGGTAGCCCTTGTCATGGGGAAGGACATAGGCTACTTTTTATCCCGGGAAAATAGCATAATCTGATGCAGTTCCTGAGTTCCTGAGGGAACTGAAAAAATACTCGATTGTTGTGATTTTTTGCACAGAGATATTTGAGTAGGTGGGAAACGATTTACTAATCACCCTTAAAGACAGTCATTAAAACGATGTCCACGCGGGTGAAGCTGCGGGAAAAAGCTAGTAAATAAATAAATGCTCGCATTTGACTCTATGCTCTGTGCACACCAGGTCACGTCAGATTAAAATTTTCGGTAGGTTTAGTATTGGGCGGCCCTGTCTCGCCAGAATTACTGATATTAAGTAAGTGAAGCTTGCTGGAAACCGTTGGATGATTATGATCGTCTATCCTACCGATTTCGGTCATGGCGACCACTTTGACTCCTAGTCGGTTTGCCGCGCGTGCGCTCGAAGATCGTTTATGTAGCCAATCTTCGCAGCGAAACTCCTCTCGCGCTGAGGGCATTTAAGTATGCCACCCTCGTAATTGTATGAAATGGTCGCAGGTGGTCGGGCCTTTAACTGGTCGCGTTTGGTATCAAGGTCAGCTTTACGCTGATCCTCGAACTCGCACACTTGCCTATTCACAATCCTGCGCCATTCTGGCCGTTCTGCGGCCAAACTCTCCCATTGAGAGGGTTCTATGTTGCACCCTTCATATGTCGCTTCTGAACATCTTTGTGCCGGAGGAGCTGTCCGCCATGTTTCCGCTTACCCTCCTCCAGTTCAACCGTTGGATATCACCATTGGCTAAGAAGAAGTAGCGAATGTCTTTAAGCTGCTGATGATGATGATGAATGATATTATTGTGGTGGTAACGTACGGTCTAGGAAGCTCTGCGGGCGCGTCACGGCTCGCGCTGGTGCAGGCGCTTGGTACTCCAACTGCAGCTCGCGGCTGCCCCATGGTGACAACTGGGTCAGCTAAAAAAAAATTATACACTGAAAAAAATGTTGAGAAATTTACATACTTACACCCTAAAAAAAACATTAACCTCCTTTTTAGGGTTCCGTACCCAAAGGGTAGAAATACTAAAAATGGGACCCTATTACTAAGACTCCGCTGTGCGCCCGTCTGTCTGTCTGTCTGTTCGTCTGTGACTTACGGAACTGAGACATGGTCGCTTACTATGGGCCTCATAAGAAGGCTCAAGGTCACCCAGAGGGCAATGGAGCGTGCTATGCTCGGAGTTTCTCTGCGTGATCGAATCAGAAACGAGGAGATCCGCAGGAGAACTAAAGTAACCGACATAGCTCACAGAATCGCTAAACTGAAGTGGCAGTGGGCAGGGCACATAGCTCGTAGAACAGATGGCCGATGGGGCAGTAAAGTTCTCGAGTGGCGACAGCGCACCGGAAAATGTAGCGTAGGCAGGCCTCCCACGCGGTGGACCGATGACCTGGTGAAGATCGCGGGAAGCCGATGGATTGCGGGCAGCGCAGGACCGGGTGGAAATCCTTGGGGGAGGCCTTTGTCCAGCAGTGGACGATTTGTGGCTGATATGATGAATTATATTTTGATCTGTCGTCGCGTAGGGGGACCGCTAGGTTGTGAAATATTTTAGTAATTAGTTGTAGTAAAGTAAAACAGTTGTATTCTGCTTTTATTTTATTAACGTAGCGGTCCCCCAACGCGACGACTCTTAGATCAAAATATAACTACATTAAAATTAAAGGGCAAATGAACATATTATTTTCTACTTTTTCGCGGTTTTTTGCCGGGGGTTTTTAAAATTCCTAATTTGAGTATAATTTTATGCTTCTTAAACTTTACGTATCCCAAACACGATAACTTTGCTGTAAGTTGTTAAGCAGTTGGGTAATCCTGGGTATTACGTCAAGGTTACCATGTTATATATAAAATATATTTAATAAATATATTTATTGAGACTATTTCAATGAGCCCAAACACAATACCTCTGCTGTAAGTTGGCGAGGAGTTGGGTATCCTGTAGATTCCAGGAGATGCTGCAGCATCAGGTCAAGGTTACCCTGATTTCGCAATATTATTATTTATTACATAACAGGAAGCTAAATTTTAAATCGATCAGACGTGTATAAGTTGCCCACATCCCTTCATAACCCCGATAAGAGCTGATGATCCTCAAACGTCTGAACAGACCTTCATAAATTATAGCTAAGAATCACCTCAATCACGTTAGCTTTCAAACAAAAAAAACCGCATCAAAATCGGTCCATTCGTTTAGGAACTACAATGCCTGACAGACACACAAATACATAGATACACACATTAAACTTAAAGCACCGCTCTTTTTGCGTCCGGGGTTAAAAATAGAACTCTATATATATACGAATAAACTAATTGACCAGTATACCTATAGGTATTTCAATTTTTTTTTAATGCAAAATTAACTAAATGTAATTAAATGAGGTAAAGTTGTTCAGTATGATGAGTAAAATAACAAGTGGATAATTTTGAACAAAAAAAAACGACTTCAAACAGGAAACTAATAACTAAGGTTCCCCTCGATTTCTCTGGGATGCCATCATCAGATCCTGGTTTCTTCCTTATCATGGTACCACCCCTGGGATATCTCCTTTACAACAAATAAAGACTCATCAAAATTGGTTCTTAAACGACGAAGTTATCCGCAAACACACATAAAAAAAATATACGGTCGAATTGAGAAACCTCCTCCTTTTTTGAAGTCGGTTAAAAACACCAGTTTACGGGTCCTACAACACTTTCATTACACCTGTATACAACTAGAATAAGAAAATTTTCGAAAAATCTAAAAACTTTTAATATTGCATTGTCACGCGATATACATATGCATACAAAATTTCAGCTTAATCGGAAACCGGGAAGTGGGTCAAATTTAACTTGCAAGATTTCACCCGAACAAACATACAAGTTAAATAAAAGCTTGTAAAAAATACTTGCCAGACTTACCTGTAATTTTTTTTTTATTGATCAGTCGATTAGTTTTTACCCGACTACCCGACTGCGCCAGAAGAAGGGTTATCTTTTCCGAGTGTACATAAGTATGTTTATTTATATCTTTGGCATGTCCTGTAGCACCTATAGCCTAAACCGCCTTACCTGTTTTTAACCGCTTCCGTAGCTCAGAGGCAAAGTTCACTGGCTTTACACAGGAGGTCGCGGGTTCGATTCCCAGCGGGGTCAATTGTAAGACTCGGTTTGGTTGGTGGTAGGGCATTTTCTAAGCCCGCCTGGCTAGCTACCACCATCTTATCTAAGTCTTGCCGCCAAATATCAATGTTGATATCATTGGTGTGTTCCGGCATGAAGATAAGATAGCCAGTTCCCCATTGCGTTGGGGAATCTTGGTAAGCCCGCTTCCATCTGGCAACATCGTCACTTACCACCAGGTGAGATGTTGTGAAGGGTTTACCAATTGTGCATAAAAAAAACGGCTTGATGGATTTTGGAGTTCGAGCTAGTTCTAAGACAACGACATGTTAGATTTGTCTTGATTTTTACCCGACTGGCCAAAAAAGGAAGTTATTTATGTCTTTGGCACGCTCTGTCGTTAGATTCGTCTAAATGCGGTAATACAGATTTGCGTTATTATTGACGTCAATTACTCCTAAACGATAGAAAACTCAAGGTTAAAAAAAATACCATTATTGTTGATGGTGTTCCATAAAGTCAAAATCTTTTAGAAACACGATTAAGCAGTTTTGGCTCGATAGAAAAAAAATCCCAAAGATAGGTCTACACCGTTAGTTTCAACTCTTATGACTAATATTTTGAAATATAAATTTAAAAAAATATACAATAATATTTGTTACGATAATACAAAGTGAGTAATGTTATTATTTTGTATACTTACTTTCATAGTAGTTTTTGATTGAAACGAAAAACCATTGAAAAAGTGTGGTTATTTTCTGTACTCTTTACACGTAAGTAAAGAAAAAGACAGAGACAACTGTTCCAAACAATAATAACTTTAATAACATAACTTCATTTGTGAAAAAACAAGAAATAAATCATTAGTTAATAATGTCAAAATTCAATCCTTGAAATAAACCAGATCATGTCATTATAACACGAAAAAAATATGATACAAAAAGTTATACATAAAAATCACTGAATGTCATCGATACTTACCTTTGACAAGAGTAGGCCAGTTCACACGGACAGCACCCGGTCACGAGTTTAACGCGAGAGTCAGCCAGCGCTCTCATCAACCATATTAGAGGGAAAGGAACGACCCGGCCACAGATGATAATAATAGTACAAGAACAAGGTACCTACAAGCTCCCGATGCGCCACCATCCGCATGAAGGCGGGTTTTTATTTTCAATTAACTTTTAAAAGTTATTAACTCTGAATTTAGAGTTAATATACAGATTTTACAAAATTGGTGTACGTCCCGTTAACTGGGGCTTTAACTCATCCATCATACTGAACAACTTTTGTTCTACGACTTTGCTGAAAACGTGAATTTTTTTTTACTCTTCATACAAATCGATCAGCTGAGAAAATCTGGAGAAAGTTGTTCAGTATGACGAGTAGAACCCCCAGTTAACGGGACCTACACCAATTTTGTTACACCCTGTATAGCATAAATTACCATCGACCAATTTAGTTTTTTACCGAATAAAAATCACATGTACTTAAACGTTAAAGAAAATGCACTAGAACTAGAAATTACATAAAAACTGCATAAATAATATTAAAGATTTGTGATTACTGATTACTCACCGAATTCATAGAGCCGTAGGCAGAGTTCATTTTTTTATTTAAAAATCTTCTTAATTGCGCACGCGCGTCCTTCATGTAAACAGATCAAGCGGGGACTAAACAAAAAAAATGTTCGTGTAACATGTTGCACTTCCCTGTCGCACGCACGCGCACACGAACAAAAAAGACTTTGTAACGATAAAGAATCACGCGCACTAAAAAGCTCGGAGTACTATTTCGATGTGATTGATCTCAGTTTGCATTGCTAGTTACCTACCTATAGTTTTTCTATCGCACGTGACAGATGCTCGCACCTTGTTTAGTTTTCGAATGAATCTCAAAATAAATACCTGTTAACTTTGGCTGCACCTTGCACACATATGCACGTGAAGTACTTACCTACGAGAACCTAAGTATGGTGCATCTTTTGGTAATGTGGGTACTTGAGAAAAAAATATAGGTGAGGTATTGACTGTTAGGATGGATGGCTTGCTTGCTAGAAAAATGCGTGCCTCTATTCTGATTGGCTCTTTTTGGAGAGTGTCAATGTGTGATTCAATGATTTTTATCACGCTTTTCCTGTATGTATGTATGTTTGTAACCGACTCCTTTGCCAAAGTATATATTGTATTAGTATACTAATGTACCTTTGCACTCGAATTTGACCCACTTTGAACGGACAGATTTAATTCAAACTTTTTACATTTATCAAGAATCGGTGACAATACGATAATTTCATAAATTTGTCATTAAACTGAACTAAAAATTGAAAAAGAAAAAGTTTATAAAAACTAAAAAACACGCTTATAAAGCACATCAAACTAAAAAGTTAAAAACAGTTCTTATTAAAAGCTGACAACAATAAAATTAATGAATCTCCAACGCAATGGAGATCTGGCTATCCTTCACGCCAGAATCATCATTTTCTTAAACTTGTCCTTATTGTAAATTGACACTTTCCTAACTCGTCACCTTTTTAACTGGTCTCTTTTTCAAACTTGACACTTTCCTAACTCGTCACCATATACTTGATTGATGATTTCTTCTTCTGCGAAGCATTCTGCTGCCCATCGGGGGAAGCCTCGCACAGTATAATAAATCAAACCTGACTGAAACTAATATCTTCTAATAGGTTCTACTCTACTATAGATTAAGTGGCAGTGGGCGGGGCACATAAGCAAAAGATCTCGAGTGGCGACCACGCACCGGAAAACGTAGTGTAGGCAGGCCTCCCACTCGGTGGACCGATGAACTGGTGAATTTCGCGGGAAGCCGCTGGATGCGGGCAGCGCAGAACCGGTCGTCGTGGAAATCCTTGGGGGAGGCCTATGTCCAGCAGTGGACGTCCTTCGGCTGATATGATGAGGTTCTTCTGGCCCTCCAAAGTAATGTCATCACGTCAGGGCTAATACCCGAGTGCCACCAAAGACTAACAGAGATATGTTACCACAACAATGTAACTCTGCAGTGGATTAAGGGGCACAGCAACTCGCGCGGAGACGACGCACTGGCCAGGAGAGGGTCAGAACTCATAGCTGTGGGACTGGAACCCATCTTACCCCTCCCTTTAGGCTGGTCCAGATCCACCTTGCGGCTGTGTACAAGGTCAGAAATAACCAATATTGGAAGCATGTCGCCAGGTCAGACAGGCGCTACCGTTGCCTAACCCTGGCCTGACTAGGAAGCTCCTGAAACTCGGGAGACTCCAGCTCCGCAAGATTTACCAGCAACCATTACTGGTCACGCTTACTTTAACAAACATCTTTTTACTCTGGGGATTACAGACAGCCCGCTGTGCCGCGCGTGCATGGCGGCCGAGGAGACAGCCGACCACATCCTTCTGGACTACAGAGAGGTGGCGGCATACAGGGCCGAGCATCTCGGAAACCTAAGGACACTCCCAGAAGTCGTCAGCAACCTGCAGGGGCTACTGTGCTTCCTGGAGGAGCTGGGCTGGCAGTGTTGCAAGCCATCACGAAAAATGGGCGCACTAGATGCCTGGTTGCGGAAACCAGCCCGACCATACAAATACAAGTACCTCATACATTAATAAATAAATAAATATCCTTTATTGCATACCAAAAAAGCATTACAGAAACTTAGTTTAAATATGTATAGTGCAAAGGCGGCCTTATTGCTTTTACCGATTTCTTCCAGGCAACCTTAAGGAAACCGGTAGGTACATTAAAATCCAAGCCACTCTGGCCTGTAGCAGGGAACATATAAATAGAAAAATATTTGATTTACACCTACGGACGTGTGCAATGCGACTTTCATACACATCTGGAATCAGATGTGCAGGTTTCTCACGATGTTTTCCTTCACCGTTAAAGCAATCGGTAAGTATATGTAAGTTAGTTTCGAAAAACTCATTGGTACATTGGCCGTCCGGATTTGAACCCGCGACCTCTGGTTAGGAGGACCGAGTCGTTACCGGTTGAGCCACCGACGCTTTAAAAAAATTGTACCAATGAGTTTTAAAACTTACGTACATATACTTACCGATTGCGTTAGCGGTGAAGGAAAACATCGTGAGGAAACCTGCACACGCCGGCCCCCTATATGCGAAACGTACTCAATGATTTCGATTTATGGCGGTATTATTACAGATTTTCGTTATTATTGACGTAAACTCCTAAACTATGGAAAACCCATGGTTGAAAAAAAATACCCGTAGTGTTGATGATGTTCCATAAAGTCAAAAGCTATATAATAGAAACACGATTCAGCAGTTTTGGCTCGATAGAAAAATATCTCAAAGATAGGTGTACACCTTTTCTTTCAACTCTAGTTATGACTAATATTTTGAATTAGTTACAAATTTTAAAATATATAAGGTGTAACAAAATCAGCTGAAACTATTTTAACTGGTACCTCTACCCATGAAACTGAACAACTTTCCCCATGGAACCCATAGTCAAATCGCAAAAAAAAATTTGGCTCTCCCATACTAACTCGATCAGCTGATAGCAAAGTTAGTATGGGAAGTTCAAATTATTTTTTGAGATTTGACCATGGGTTCCATGGGGAAAGTTGTTAAGTTTCATGGGTAGAAGCACCAGTTAAAATAGTTTCAGCTAATTTTGTTACACCTTATATACAACAATATTTGTTATGATAATACAAAGTGAGTAATGTTATAATTTTTTTATACTTTCATTGTAGTTTTTGATTGAAACAAAAAAAAAAACATAAAAAAGTGTGGTTATTTTCTTTACTATTTACACGTAAAGAAAAAGACAGAGACAACTGTTCCAATCAATTCCTCGCCTTAAAGTCCATGATAATGAGTAATTTATTTATTTCTATTGGCGGCGCTGGTGTGCTCAATTGCTCATTGAACCACCAGAGCGTATTAACAAAATGAAAATTTAAAAATACTTCTCGAAAATGAACTGACTGATTCTAATGAAACTTTATACAAATAAGCAAGTCACGAAATTCTAGTTTGTGGATAGATTTATATACATTGAAAAAAAGAGTATCGTTACTAAATAATAAATTTACTTATCTTTTTTTAAAGTAAATTAATTCGATAATGTTATCTACCCACTACCACAGATTACTAATTAGTTACTACCACTACCTAGAATTTCCCTACAAGCTTTTTTGTACAAAGTTTTATTAGAATCGGGCCATCTATTTTCTACAAATAATTTTAAGTTTTCATGGCAAACGATTTTGTATAAAACCTTGCAATAGCATGAAATGTAATTAACCGCCTCCGCGGCGTTGGTTACTCCATTCACTTCACACCAGGAGGTCACGGGTTCGATTCCCGGCGGAGTCAACTTTGTAAGACTCGGTTTGTCTTGCCGCCAAACAACAGTGTTAACAGCATTGATGTGTTCCGGCTTTAAGATAAAGATGACCCGACTGACCCCCATTGTGTTGGGAAATCTTGGTACGCCAGCTTCCATCTTTGGCATCATCGTCACTTACTATCAGATGAGATGATGTCAAGGGCTTAGCAATTGTGGATATAAAAAACGATATTGTCAGGATAAATAAAAACAACAAGTTTATTTAAACACAGCTTTTATTACAGCCTCAATTAATAGGATCTCCGTAAATACTGATGATTACTAAGTTTAATTAGGTGTACAGAGCTGATACATTTAAGGTACCCATCCACTGATAAAGTTACCTGTGTAATGTCTTAGGGATTCCACTCTAGAAAAATATTTTTAAGATCGCCGCCTCCCCCCCACCCCCCCGGCCGCCGTCCATACAAATCTACTATCAATTTCAAATGAAAAAGTTGTTTTATCAAAAGTTTATTTACGATCGGATGAGAGAAATATAATTATTACGGTTTTATTTAAAAGTATATGGTATTTTATTTGTTAGTATATAGGGTGACTTTTAATTAGTTCTTGATAGCAAAGGATATGAATGTACTCGTGATTACAAACAACTTTCCTAAAGAAACTATATTAAGTCAAATATGAAAAAAAATTGTTGGTCCTCGATACATAATTATATTATCAAATCAGCAAAAATGTATAAAGGACCAAACATTTTTTTTTATATCAGACATATAGTTTCTTTGGGAAAGTTGTTTGTAATCACGAGTACATTCATATCCTTTGCTATCAAGAACTAATTAAAAGTAACCCTATATAAAAAGTGATAATAGCTTTATATATTTTAGTATAAGTTTAAAATTATTATTCACTTAAATTTTCTGTTGTTGTTGCTCGCGTACTACCATGTCTCCTTGCTTTTTTACGAGCACTGGCTTGTCTGTTAGAAATCGCTTTCAGCGATAAGACCGCCCAAACTGTACCTCTCAGTTTTTAAATTAAATTTTGCATATGTATTTATTGTGATGTACATTAAAGAGTTATTTGAATTTGAGTTTGAGAAATCTATTTTTTTTTCTTCGACCTTTTAGGGCAGGCTAAGGCTCATTGGCCATACCACCTAGTCTTCAGTATATGTTTTTCAGTTGTATTCATTTGTAAAATTCACGTCTTCAGTAATTTTCAGTAGTTTCTTCACGTTCACATCATATCATTGTCTATAAACTAACCTAACCTACATACTCTAGCAAAATGATAGCACTTTTGCTAAAGCTTGCTCAGACTTCTTGTGGGAACTCGAAACACAGTATACACACTTTTATTTCATTATCCTACACAAGAAACACTTATATGATCCTTCGCTGATAAATACACTATCAATATTATACATCAAAAACCACTAAATGTAATAAAAGAAAAATGACAAATTCCCGCCAAAAAGTCCTTGAGAAATCTATTTCCGTATATTCCTTTTTTTTAAAAAAAAAAAACATGTATATGCTGAGATTTAACGGTCTAAAGTAGTAATTATATATGTTTATAGATATAAATATGTGTATAATTAGACCGTTACATCATGTATATGTTTATTGAAAAAGACAGGGTTATAACATAGATTTCTCTTATCCGATCGTAAATAAACGGATCCTTTTATATAAAAAAAACTTTTTGTTTTTAAATTATCATTTGTATGGATGTATTTGTATTTGCCCGGCCGAGAACGGCGTTCTTAAAGCTAAAACCTAGCCAACAGTTACACTGTAGTTCAAGAATCAGTTCAATAATACACTTTTATTTCACAGTAGGGTAAAAAGTACTTTTAGGACAGTTCACCTACCATACAGTTTGCAAAGCACCGCTCTGGGAGATTCTCTCAATGCAGAAATGAATGTGATTTCTTTATAAAAACTATGAAAATGTATATTAGTTCTATAGTGATGCTAACACGCTAATAATTTTATAGTATAAAAAGATATTCGAGAATTGCACTCGTATGTAATCGTTGCACATAGTAGGTATGGTTCGTTTGCTAATTTAACCGCGTCATTGGCGGTTCCCAAAAAACAATGTCAAAGGTGGTGCCCGCCGCGCTGAACGTGGTGCTGCGGGCGGCATGATTGAACTCAGAGCGGCATCTTTAAGAGAATGTTTGTCGGGGGCCGTCAAAGATGAGCTAACGAACTTTAAGTCCCCTGGAGTTAGCAGTACTAGGGTACAAAGGTTTTTGACATAAAAAATAATATTTGGGTCCTACACAGTACTGCCTCCTCCTGGGACAAGTTATATGGAACGATCTCTACGGTACAATTTTTAGTGATGCTGCACGTGAAAGACAAATATTCCGTACAATGTAGAAATAATTCTGTATTTGATGAGAATTAAAACACTTTTAGGTAGTGCAAGCTCTCAGTTATTAGCTTCATCAAAAGATGTGAATTATGAAAGTAACTAATTTTGGTACTTGCAACAATACAATTCTTTCACGTCCAGTTCTAAATGCTTATTCGCCAGCCGGCAAGTCTTGGTACTTTGAGTTGTGACACTGATGATTTTCAGCGTTTATACCCACCCGACTAATATGTCCTCGCGTACCAAAGTCGCGATATCGAGTCCCAGACAAAATAGTTCAACAAAAGACGGTATAACTGCGGTATTGGAGCGACTATGTCCAACCATAGTTAGTAAGATTACTCTACCCACCAAAACATAGAATATTGACATAGTTGATAAGGTCACTAAAACTGATCAAGATTTAAATTCTCGGATAGATTAGAACGATTATAAAGAGATTTCCCGGTTTTAATAGTTCTTTCCAGTTAAAAACAAAAATCAAGATCAGTTTTCCCCACTACCGCCTACTTGGACATATAGCAAACACTGTCAATTTTGAACCCTATGAATAGCGAAATAAGAATTACCTTAATTTTAACACCGTGCGATACTAAATGGTTTGTTTACTTAATATAGACTTTACGGGACAACTGAGTGCAAGCTTGCCCACTGGCCTCCTCTAGTGTACGGTCTAGTTGGCGTCGACAAAGTACTCCTGCGCCGCCTTCGTGTCCGGCTTGATGGTCTTGCTGCCCGGCGTCCAGTTGGCGGGGCACACCTCGCCGTTCTTGTCCGTGAACTGGAACGCTTGCACCAGGCGCAGTGTTTCTTCTACCGATCTGGAATAAAAAATATTATAAGGCAATTTTCGCACTCGCTTGTTAGGGAGCGTTCAAGTATTACGTAACGCAATTTTTGGAGATTTTTGACCCCCTCCTCCCCCATGTAACGCGCCGTAACGTTTAACTGTACCCCTCCTCCCCCCTAGTAAAACGTTACGTAACCACTAAGTGACCATTTTTACCTAAAAGTCACAATCATAATTATGTGGCGTAAAGTACCGGAAAGTCGCTAAAATATCTTTTTTATTGTTTTAATCGCGTTAGTAAGAGAAAAAAAAACCGTGTTACGTAACGCGTAGTTCAAACGCGTAGTCCCGCCCCTGTAACGCATCGTAACGTTTTACAAAACATCCCCCTCCCCCCATATTTGTTACGTAATACTTGAACGCTCCCTTAGTAGATTGCAGTACTTTAAGGGGGGCGGCTTGCATTCATCAAACTGAACAACTTTGGTTCTGCAACTTTGCTGAAATCTCTTTTTTTTTTCCTACAAATCAACCAGCTGTTTGGCCAGTTTTTTGGCCTCGTACATAATTTTGCTCGTCTCCTTTCGAAACGGTCCTGCGGAAATAACGCCATCTGCATAATGTAAAGGCAGGGTAGGGGGAGAATCTTATGCTGACCGAAGTACTCGCGGTCAGACATGGCGAAACTATAAGGGTTCTTTGTTGGCTTTGGAACCCTAAAGTGGGTTCAGTTTGAAGAACAACAACTCCTACGATTGTTGACATAAAAAAATTTGATATCGGTGGTTAGAACAGGTCAAATACCTTAATCCAACCAAATATGTTGGGTTTATCAATTGTGAATAAAAAAAAAAAAAAAAAAAATACAAAAACAGCACCTTACTTGGCCATATTTTTCGATGTCGAAAAATTCAACTTCAAAATTCACGAAAACCTTACGTAAGAAGGTACTGTTTTTTTTTTAATTATTCACATCACAGGTCTAAAAGATATTCTAAGAGATAGCTAAATTCATTAATTACCTATCTTCTGACATTTTTAAAACTATCCCACCACATAAAGAACCACTAATTCTGAGCTAAGTATTAGTAAAATAAATAAAAAATAAAAATTGGTGCAGTGGGGTTTGTGACCCCCGCATGGGGGTTTTTTATCAACCAAATTACAAGTACTACCTGCCCTTAACGGCTTAAAGACTCGCCTCTATCACACTGTACAAGATTAACGCTATCACTGACAGACTATGGGCACAGCCTGGACACTTGATACAACGGGCCAGAAATGACATTTCAAACAAGCAATGACGGAACAAACATAATGGCGGCGAAATCCTATACGTACGACAACCAAACTGTAACCAATCTGTATCAATCTGGGTGACGAGGGGGTGAGGTCGCAATCTAGAGAGCGGCAGGGAGTGTCCTTACTGTAGTTAGTACTAATATATACACTTTGCTATGGATCTATAACACTAAAAAGATTTTAAAGACAAACAAAACGACTCAAAAATATTTTAAGGGGCGCCTTACAGCTACTAGTGTATAACATAAATCAAGTTCAATAATTTTCCTTTATAACTTTCATCATCATCATATCAGCTGAAAGACATGCACTGCTGGACAAAAGCATCCTCTAAGAATTATGCATTTGAGATCAAATTAGAACGAGGTCATCATTGCAAGCCGGTCTCCTCGTTCAGGATGTGATGATGAACAATGAAGGTTTGATAACGAGGCACTCACCGTCCCACAGGCAGGTCGTTGATGGTGATCTGGCGCAGATTCTGCTTATCATCGATGATGAATAGACCACGGAAGGGAATGCCGGTCTCCTCGTTCAGGATGCCGTAGTCGCGAGCGATGCGGTGGGACTTGTCGCTGATGATCGGAACGTTCATTGGACCAAGCCCGCCTGGAAGGAAACAAGTTAATGACGGTTCTGATTATGAAAGGCAACTAAATGGCAAAATTAAATGGCATAATTAATTTGTAAGGTCTTAACAAACGTACGCACTATTTTTAACTGGAGCTTGCACTCATGAAACTGAACAACTTTCCCCAAGAAACCCATGGTCAAGTCGCATTTATTATTTTTTAATTAACTTATCAACTGCTCAGAATAAAACTCCCAGCTGGTACCCGCGTATTGACAAAGTTCAATGACCGCGCCGGCCCGCCGCGCCGTATTCTGCGCAATTTAATAATTTTAATTAAAAAAACAAAAGCGAATTGACCATGGGTTTATTGGGGAAAGTTGTTCAGTTTCATGAGTACTATGGGTTTATTGGGGAAAATTTATCAGTTTCATGAGTACATTACTCCAGTTAAAAAAAAGTACATACCTTTGTTAAGACCCTGTATAGTGGGGTAGAATTAATATCAACCCGCTCTTCAATAATGGCACACTTGATCTTCTGTCATTTTGCTCTAATCTACCACCAAGCAGCGTGCTGGGTTTCGCTGAGTGGGGGACGTGGTAGCCAGCGCTTTTACCATCCCATTTTAGGGCTCTATCAGGGTCAAGGGCCGCTTCCTCCTATCCGGGAAGTCGTGGTTCAAGTCCTGCCACGTATCAATGTGTTTTCGAATTCTATCTCATATGTACGTTCATCCGACCGACGCTCTTACGGTGAAGGAAAAACATCGTGAGGAAACCTGCACACATCTGCGAAGAAACTCGAAGGTTGTGTGTGAAGTTGACGAACCCGCACAGGGCCCGTGTGGTCGACTAAGGCCCGATCGCCCTAATTCAGGGTAGGCTCGAGCCCCTCGGTGGGGACGTATATATGAGCTGATGTGATGATCAGGGACCAACGACGCGATGCGCGAGGCGTCGTCGGGCGGCAAGATGCGTGGACAAATCAAACGTATGGCGATACTAGCTTTTGCTAGCAGCTTCCCTCGCGCGAACATAGTTCCTATGACTGTCTTCCGAGGAGGCACCATACGCGAGCCACAAGCTTAGCGTGGAATAAATTTCGAAAAACCCAAAAGCTTTTATTTTAAAAGAGTGTTTATTTATGCTAAAAAGAACAATAAAAGCCAAATGCTCAAATTAATATAAAAAATATAGGTTCCAAATTCAAACAAGGTGAGCACAGTATTGTATTTCCTATGTTTCTGTTGAAAAATAAAAGACTATTCTGGGACCTTGATTCCACCTCCAAAGTTCATTATCAGATCAACTTCAAAGTAACAATATCATCTATTGTCACCGGGAATACGGCTTCATTCAAAATTCAAGCTTAATCGGACTAATTTTATCTTAATTTGAAGTCGCTTTAAAATCAATGGCAAGATTTGAACTAAACGGAATACATACATACAAACATTGCAAGTTAAATAAAAGCTTTTATAAATATGTTAATCCAGGTCCTAATCTGTCAGATCCATTGAGATTAGGGATGCATCCGATACCGATACCGATACCGATATATCGGCGATACTTCGGGTTTGCCGATATATCGGTATCGGCGATATTTTCATGGCAGATTCAACGATACTTTTCAAATTTCGCGCTTTAAAAATGTAATGTAAACGCGCGTGTTGTCCCATCTATTTCGTTGCAATCGAGGCATCTGTCGCATCTGAGAGACTATTTTCCACCGCAGGTCTTATTCAAACAGACTTGCGAAATCGCCTTTGCCCGCAAAACTTAAGAATGTTTTGTTTTTTAAATAAAAATCTTATAAATGTTAATTTTGATTACTAAAACTATTAATTAATTGTGTTTTATTAATTCTACCTTCCTTTTTGAATTCAATAAGCGTATCGGTATCGGTATCGGTATCGCCGATATTTTTATAAGAGTATCGGTATCGGTATCGTATCGGCAAAAAGGCGTATCGATGCATCCCTAATTGAGATGTTGTGGCGTAAAAGAGTAACAAACATCCATCCATGTTTGTTAAGTTTGATGTTTGTTACTCTTTCACGCCACAACAGATAAGCGGATCTGGATGAAATTTGGTAGGTAGACAGTTTGAGACTTGGATTAACATATAGGCTTTTTTCCACGCTCGCGCCACTGCGCACCCTCGAAGACAGTCATAGACACTATGTTCACGCGAGCGAAGCCGCTGGTAAAAGCTAGTTTATTATATTAGTAGGATATGAAAGCGTTTACGTAGAAGCGTTGCCTAGCGGATTTGCTTGATTTAGGCCGCGATCTCAGCGACAGCGGGCAGGGGGGGGGGGGGGGCAGTGGCGCGTTCAGTCAGAGAAGCGGCCCGCTTCCGGTGAGTTGGCTCCATTGAACGCGCCGCTGCCCGCTGTCATCGAAACCGCGGCCTTACGGTCTTCCCTGTGGTATTTTT
This sequence comes from Coleophora flavipennella, assembly GCA_947284805.1. NCBI lineage: Eukaryota > Metazoa > Arthropoda > Insecta > Lepidoptera > Coleophoridae > Coleophora > Coleophora flavipennella. The sequence continues at coordinate 19,440,740 of OX369253.1, read as the reverse complement.
ACGCCCAAGCATGACAACCCTCAGGGGTACTCGGGGGAGGGAGGGTACAGCCGGCTGCACTGGTTATGTGGGACTCACAGCTAATCTGTGCCTACACACTAAACTTCTCCAGGAAAGGCTTTGGTTTTTCAACCTCTAAGTCGTCATCTAAAGCGATTACCCATTGGGGGCTGATGGGAGCAACCGTTTAGGGGGTTGCATTTGTTGTGCTAATGAGTGCTATGGGATGTGTCATCTGAAGATTGACACTATCGGTTCCTCCATGAGCTGCCAGGTGGGCAGTACAGTACGTGTCTTGGTCTTTGAATCATGTACATAGATAGTTCGAGTGGTGGGGAATAGTCTGCTGCCCCTCGAATTAACGGATAAGACGTTCCTGGTGGTAAGATAGTACTAATATATAAGGTGTAACAAATTTAGCTGAAACTATTTTAACTGGTGCTTCTACCCATGGAACTGAACAACTTTCCCCATGAAACCCATAGTCAAATCTCAAAAAAAGTTTTTGAACTTCCCATACTAAGTTGGCTGATCAGCTGATCGAGTTAGTATGGGAGAGCCAATTTTTTTTTTACTTTGCCCGTGGCGTGTCAGGGGAGGATACGGGGCGTGTATACTAGTCGCAGCGGTCACAGCTTGGTATCGGGTCTTTTTTAAATTATAAAGAGTGCGTTCAGCTGCACCTCACCTGATGGTAAATGCCGATGCAGCCGAGGATGTAACACGCAAGCTCATTTGCCTATTCACTATCGACTTGAAGATTCCTAAATTATACGAATCGGGGAATACAGACGCCGCGCCGGCAGGGAATTCTATTCCTTGGCCGTTCGCATAATGAACGAACAAGCAAAACCAAAATAAAATGAAAACGTAATGGTAAAAAAAATCCCGCAAGCCGTTCAGGCTGTAGCAGGGAACATAGAAATCTTCATTCACTCGAAAAACATGACCCGCCTTCTTTTTTATTTTTTTTATTCACAATTGATAAACCCTTGACAACATCTCATCTGATGGCAAGTAATGACGTTGCCGAAGATGGAAGCGAGCTCACCAATATTCCCCAACGTAATGGGGAACCTGGCTATCTTATCTTCATGCCGGAACACACCAATGATATCAACATTGATATTTGGCGACAAGACTTAGATAAGATGGTGGTAGCTAGCCAGGGGGGCTTAGGAAATGCCCTACCACTTTTCGTAGCCTACCACCAACCAAACCGAGTCTTACAATTGACCCCGCCGGGAATCTACCCGCGACACCGAGAACTCCCCTGGTGCTACAGATGTCTATAGATGGCACAGCGGGAGCCACTTCACACAGTCACACTTTTGCCGACCTTTTTAATTCATCATAAGCATATCAGCCGAAGGACGTCCACTGCTGGACATAGGCCTCCCCCAAGGATCTCCACGACGACCGGTTTTGCGCTGCCCGCATCCAGCGGCTTCCCGCGACCTTCACCAGGTCATCGGTCCACCGACTGGGTGGCCTTTTCAATTATCTATACTAATATTATAAAGAGGAAAGGTTTGATTGTTTGTTTTGAATAGAATTCGAAACTACTGGACCGATTTGAAAAATTCTTTCACCGTTGAGAAGCTACACTACCCGCGGTTGCCATAAACTAAATTAAACTAGCTGTTTCCCGCGGCTTCACCCGCGTGGACGTTTCTATGAGTTTTCGAGGGTGCGCAGTGCGCGAGCCGCGTGAAAAAGCGTAGCCTATGTGCAAATCCAGGTCCTTATCTGTCTACCTACCAAATTACAGCCAGATTCGTTCAGTAGTTTTTGAGTGAAGAAGTAACAAACATACACACTCACAAACTTTCGCCTTTATAATATTAGTGCGATTTTCAAAAAATTAGGGATCCTTACTAAAAGTTAAATAATGTAACCCAAGGTGTACAAAAAATGACCAAAAAATTCCTGCAATATCTACAAAAAGTAGTGTAGTGGTAGCACATCCTGGACACTTCATACAACGGACCAGAAATGACATTTCAAAAAAAGAATGACGGAACAAACAAAATGGCGGCAAAATCCTATACGTTCGACAACCAAACTGTAACCAATCTGTATCAATCTTTGTGACGAGGGGGTGAGGTCGCAATCTAGAGAGCGGAAGGGAGTGTCCATACTAGGGATGCATCGATACGCCTTTTTGCCGATACGATACCGATACTCTTATAAAAATATCGGCGATACCGATACCGATACGATTATTGAATTCAAAAAGGAAGGTAGAATAAATAAAACACAATTAATTAATACTTTTAGTAATCAAAATTAACATTTATAAGATTTTTATTTAAAAAACAAATCATTCTTAAGTTTTGCGGGCAAAGGCGATTTCGCAAGTCTGTTTGAATAAGACCTGCGGTGGAAAATAGTCTCTCAGATGCGACAGATGCCTTGTTTGCAACGAAATAGATGGGACAACACGCCCGTTTACATTACATTTTTAAAGCGCGAAATTTGAAAAGTATCGTTGAATCTGCATAAAAATATCGCCGATACCGATATATCGGCAAACCCGAAGTATCGCCGATATATCGGTATCGGTATCGGATGCATCCCTAGTCCATACTGTATGTTAGTACTCTAATATATATACTTTGGTGGTAGTGTGGTAGTGGTAGTGTAGCGGTAGTGTAGTGTGTGAGGCGGTACGAAGTTCGCCGGGACAGCTAGTTCAAATATAGCACTAACCCTGTTTGCGCGGTGTGTTGATCCAAGCCAAGTGCGTGAAGTGCGAGTCGGTGGAAGCGGCGATCACCTCGCACCCGATCTTGCGGAAGTCATCAGCGCGCTCCGAGAACGCGATGATCTCGGTCGGGCACACGAAGGTGCTGCAATGTTAGAGAGAGAGGGCCGATAAGTCAAAAGACATGAAAGAAAACGTGAATTTGTAGATGAATCACATCATTATCATCATATCAGTCGAAAGACGTCCACAGCTGGACAAAGTCCTCCTTAAATACAATTATCACCAATCATCATATCAGCTCATATGCGTCCTCACCGAGGGGCTCGAGCCTACCCTTAATTAGGGCGATCGGGCCTTAGTCGACCACGCAGACCCAGTTGGTCGACTTCACACACAACCTTCGAATTAAACGCGGACGAAGTCGCGGGCACAGCTAGTTAAACATAATAGTATAAATGTCCAAACTTCTTGTTCTTCTATCTTTACAAATACATTACGCAAACGGGTGTACATAAGTTAGTATATGTCCACTCTGACCTTTAGAGATATGGATGCCACATACACGATACACCATAAAAAGTTATCTCCGCCAGAACCACGTGATACAGATGACGACATTAAAATTTGTTAAAACCAGAACTACTAAAATAAAATTTGTAAAACAAAAATTCAGCTAGCAGCGGCAACGGATCCAAACTACAATATTTTTTTCTCCACTTTCCTTGCCACCAAGAGATGTGGGTGCCAAAAATAAATAGCGAGAATAATACCACAGTGTCCACAGTATTACAATATAGCGGCTTACAGTAGCGTAACGAATGTACTTACGCAGAGCAACGGAAGGGTTACTTGCGGGGCAGCGGGCGGCGGGGCACAGCCTGGCAAACTCCGCGAGTTTGTCAGGCTTGCTACAGGCTAGTATGGACTAGTACCTACGCCGTGGCGGCATCGTGCGACATCAAAGGCGTTGCGCTACTGCACTGTAAGCCATATCGTAATACCACTGGTAATACTGTGATAATACACAGGTGTCCCGTGATAGGTGGGACAAACGAAACTGGGAATTAGCTTGCCTTATGACCTATCGAATAAGTAAAAAAAACCCGGCCAAGTGCGAGTCGGACTCACGCAAAGTAGGGTTCCGAAATATTTTCAAAAAATAAATGTTTATTTTAAAAAACAAAATTATATTTACAGTTGGTAATAGAACATTTTGTATGGAAAATGCATAAACTTTTGACAAATCCAACTGCACATCTTAAGTAGGTCGACTATTGCTCCTCAACTAAGAAAGTCTATTTAGCCGTGATAAGTTTCCTTTTAAATTGATTATAATTATGTCCTTTAAATTTTTTTCAGTTGTCCTGAACTAGCACTTTAGCTTTTAGGGGGAACAAAAATTTGCACTTTAAAGCATAATATTTCGCAAACAGATTCCTGAATCAATTATTGGTTCTAGCAAACCCGCAGTTATTTTGAAAGACCTATTTAATGATATCCCACACGATAGGGTACGTTAGTAAAAAAAATTCACCCCGTCTTTACCTTAAAAAAATATGAAGTCTAGTATAGTAAGTCTACTAATTAATCAATGCGGGCTTCAACGCGGCTGTTACGTTGAAACCGAACGCCCAATTCTCGATTTTTACATGTTTTTATTACTTTTCAATACTTAGATATAAGTTTTAAAAAAATGTGTTCAATTAAAATGTAAGGTCTTACAAGTCACCGATTTTTGTGTGTTTGTTTTAGTATTAACTATTTGTTTTCGAGAAATTTTGCAATTATTGCCAAAAACAGGGTCTACAGTATATTTTTTTACATCAAAAGTGGTAATATTTTTAAAATTGTATTCAATTAAATCGATTGTTTATTACATTAAGTATATTATATATTTTTTCCATAGTGATAGCTTTACATAGTCTTTCAATAATTTGAATTGAATATTGTCATTTGACCCATCTTAAGGCCTTAACCTTGAAGAAACCTGCACAAGCCTGCGAAGAAACTCGCAGGTAGTGTGTGAAGTAGACCAAGCCGCACTGGGCCCGCGTGGTCGACTAAGGGCCGATCGCCCTAATTCAGAGTAGGCTTCGAGCCCCTCGGTGGGGACGTATATGAGCCGATATGAATGAATGAAAAAATATTAACTCCTTGTAGTAGCAACTATGGTCTCTGTTTTCATCGGATGTACGGAACCGTTACGGTTGTTGTTAACAATCCATAAACGTGCCCTCTGCTGGGGCACGGGTCCCTTCCAAACTGGGGGGAGGAGGGGTTGGTGGTGGTTAGGTAGGCCATACTCCACACACGGGGGCCAAGTCCGGGTTGGTGGCAGTTGTGGGGCTAGTGGCAAACCACACTTTAGTGATGTTGCGATAGCAATAGTCTATCGATAGTATCGTAATACTATAGCAGGCATGAAAATCAGTCATACTATCGATAGTCATACCGAAACTATCGACCCTTGACGATACTTTCGATAGTACAACATTTTACGATACTATTGCTTGCTCCTAACTGGGGCTCCTACACTAACTTATTTCCAGTCGATAGTATCGAAAATACGTCGATAGTTACTGAAGCAAAACTATCGATACTTTAGGAACGCGCCGATAGATCATAGATAGTATCGACTTTTTTGACGAGATACTATCGATAGTATGAATAGAATCGATAAAATTCAATAGTATCCCCTGATTTTTACTATCGATAGTATTACAGCATGTCAATATTTTCGATAGGACTATCGCGCTATCGACCTGCTTTTCAAGGTCAACTATCGATAGTGAAACTATCGCTATTGGCAACTTTACTGCCCCTCTGTCAGAAGTGATAGCAACCGGCACCAACGGCTTAACGTGCCTTGCGAAGCACAGAAAAGATCGAGAACAATGCAAGTGAAACTCATCCAGGTAATGACCGTGCTTCAGGTCAGTTAACCCGCGAGATCGATCCGACCACGCGAGTTACACTGACCTACAAACGCTTTCGTAGCTCATTAAGAACCTATATTAACATTATAAAGAGGTAGAGTTTGGATCTCTGAAACTACTCATCCGATATGTAGAACGATCTTTCATCATCATATCAGCTCATATACGTCCCCACCGAGAGGCTCGAGCCTACCCTGAATTAGGGCGATCGGGCCTTAGTCGACCACGCGGGCCCATTGCGGGTTGGTCGACTTCACACACAACCTTCGAGTTTCTTCGCAGGTGTGTGCAGGTTTCCTCACGATGTTTTCCTTCACCGTTAAAGCTATCGGTGAGTATATGTACGTAAGTTTCGAAAAACTCATTGGTACATTGGCTGGCCGGATTTGAACCCGGTACCTCTGGTTAGATGGACCGAGTCGTTACCGGTTGAGCCACCGACGCTTAAAAGTAAAATATAATTAACGAAAACCTAAAAACTTTTAGGAGGTACAAGCTTTTAATATTGCATTGTCACGAGATATACATATAGGTACATTCCAAATTTCAGCTCAATCGGAAACCGGGAAGTGGGTCAAATTTAACTTGCAAGATTTCATTACACACACCGGGACAGGTGAAAATAAATAAACAAAAAAGCTTGTTAAACGGCTCGCGCACTGCGCACCCTTGATAACCACGCGGGCAAAGCGGCTGGCAACTGCACGTTTTAAATAATGAGCACAAATTCGTGTCATCAAGTGGCCGTGAAATGGTATGAATGAAACCGGCTCTCGAGTTGAAAGTTCAAGAGTACAACGACCGTATTACTGGTATTACATTGCATTTCATTTTATCATTAAGAGGAAACGGGGGCACCATTTTTTCCATACAAACGTAGTCCCCTCATCATATCAGCCGAAGGAAGTCCACTGCCGGACATAGGCCTCCCCCAAGGATCTCCACGACGACCGGTTCTGCGCTGCCCGCATCCAGCGGCTTCCCGCGACCTTCACCAGGTCATCAGTCCACCGAGTGGGAGGCCCGCCTACACTACGCTTTCCGGTGCGTGGTCGCCACTCAAGAACTTTACTGACCCAACGGCCATCTGTTCTACGAGCAATGTGCCCCGCCCACTGCCACTTAAGTTAAGCAATTCTGAGAGCTATGTCGGTTACTTTGGTTCTCTTACTCTGATTCCATCACGCAAAGGAACTCCGAGCATAGTCCCCTATATCCTCTCTGGATAATGACAATAGAGAATAAATGTTTTTCCATTAAACCTATAATATGTACCATGGCCATGCGCCTATGTTTTGTTCTTTCCCATATATTCTAATTATAATAGGAAGTTCGAGCCTTGCCCAATGGAAACGTCATTTTCACCAAAAAAATAATACGCATATTAACAATAAAATAAAAAACATAGAGGCATAGGTGGTGTTTTTTTAAAATATTTTTGAAATAAATATTATCATTGCTCAATTTGGGGGGGGGGGGGGGGGGGAATTAGGGGACTACGAAATGCTGTTTTAGTAAATTTTAGTGCCGATTATCGGTCTGCACTGCAGCTCTCCCTTTCTTACTGTATACGGAGAGCTTTGGGGGAGGGAGACAGCAACATTTTATTCAAATACCTATTCTTTAGATCGCATTTCCGTTATCGCCGCCAACGACCAACTTCGTGTAACGGTAACTCGTCACGCTGTTTTGCGTTCTTTTTTCATTCCATCTATTTATTTTTTTACGCATGCGCTGACATTTGTTTTCAAAAATCCATTCTATTCATCCCATCCTCAAGATCATATTTTAAAATAAAATAAATTTAACTCACACTAATTCTCTCTTAAGAGCATCGGTGGCGTAACGGCTAGGGGCACCGCCTCCTGTCCGGGAGGTCGTGGTTCGAACCTGCCACGTACCAATGTGATTTCGAATTTATATTTCATATGTACGTTTATCCGACGCTCTTACGGTAAAGGAAAACATCGTGAGGAAACCTGCACATGCTTGCGAAGAAACTCGCAGGTTGTGTGTGAAGTCGACCAACCCGCACTGGGCCCGCGTGGTCGACTAAGTCCCGATCGCCCTAATTCAGGGTAGGCTCGAGTCCCTCGGTATATGAGCTGATATGATGGTGATGATGTAAAGAGGGAGAATTTTTTTTTAACTTATCGTAGGTTACTAATTTTTGTTAAGAGTTCAGTGTCGTCGTCCGTCCCCCTCCCGGTTAACCCGCTAATTCAGGACATCTGTTTTTTTTTTATAGTAGGACGTATAATTATTATAAAAGGATTATTATAAAAGGAAAAGTACCTATCACGGCTAAGTAGGCTGGCTTTCTTTAAGGCACAGATTACTAAATAGTTACTTCGTAAGTTTAGGAGTAACAGTCGACCAAGATAAGATGAGCAGTTGTATTTCTAAAAAGTTCATAGATTTTCCATACAAAATGTTCTATTACCAACTGAAAATATAATTTTGTTTTTTTAAAATGTACACTTATTTTTTTGAAAACACTACGGAACCCCACACTGCGCGAATCCGACTCGCACTTGGCCGTTTTTTTTAACTAATGATTGGTCGGGTAGATTACCTTTAAGCCGTAATGACGTATTTTTACCACTGTTTCATGCATTTGGGATTTTGAAATAAACCACGGTTTACCAAAACCACAGTGTTACGATATGGCTTACAGTAGCGCAACGCCTTTGATGTCGCACGATTCCGCCACGGCGTAGTAGGTACTAGCAGTACTAGCCTGTAGCCAGGCTGTGCCCCGCAAGTACCCTTCCGTTGCTTTGCGTAAGTACATTCGTTGCAGTACTGTAAGCCGCTATATTGTAATACTGTGCCAAATACATGGCTGAAATATTAGTGAAATCACATCATTATGGTTGATGTTTGCGTGAGGCGTGATCACTCTTAAGTTTTAATAAAATTTGCCTTTACTTGAAGTTTTTGTTTTTTAATTCACTTTTGGGCGCCATTTTCTTATATCTGAAAAGGTCTAAGAAATACAAAATGGCAGACAACACTTACAAGTCCAGGGGGTAGAAGAAGAGCACCACATATCTGCCCTTGTAGTCTTGCAGGCAGATGTCCTTGAACTCCCCGTTGATGACGGCGGTCGCCTTGAACTGAGGAGCGGGTTTGGCGATTTGGAGAGGCATCTTGTTGAAACTGGAAAAATCCGGTCAAGGCTGGTTAAAAAGGGGAAACAAGTGCGATTTATTTGACGTGTAAAATTAATATTTTATTTCAAAATATTAATGTGAATAAAAATAGTTTATAAAACTAAAACAAACGCTTTTAAAGCACATCAAACTAAAAAGTGAAAAATAATTCTTAATACAATCTGAAAACAATAATGAACGTAAAATATTAGTATTATTGTGTAAAAACGTGGGTTGTGCTCAATATACGAAAAATATGGCACAAAGCGCCCCACGCTTTTTTCACAATAATACCAGTATTTTTCGTTCGTTATTGTTTTCAGCTTACATTAGGAATTTTTCTTTTTTTAGTTTGAGCGTGTTATTTTTTTTAAAACTATATTTATTTTTTAGTTTGAAGTGCATTTAATCCTGGCGATCCTGATCAGGATAATAAGATAAAGTTGTGAAATCATTTTATTGTCACTGATTCTTGATAAATGTACGAAGTTTGAATTCAATATGTCCGTTTAAAGTAGGTCAAAATCGAGCGCAAAGGAGTCGGTTACAAACATACATACAGGTGAAGCTAATAAAAGCGTAATAAAAAAGAACTTGAAACACCAGAAATATTTAATGAATGTAGTAATCAAATTCTTATGTTGGATATTTTTTGACTAGAAGAATCAGCCCTAGTTTCCTGCTTTAGTAAATATTTTTTGACTCTAAAAGAATCAGCCCTAGTTTCCTGCTTAAGTAAATATTTTTTGACTCTAAAAGAATCAGCCCTAGTTGCCTGCTTTAGTAAATATTTTTTGACTCTAGACGAATCAGTCCTAGTTTCCTGCTTTAGATTTTTTGACTCTAGAAGAATCAGTCCTAGTTTCCTGCTTTATTAAAAAAAAATGACTCTAGAAGAATCAGCCCTAGTTTCCTGCTTTAGTAAATATGTTTTGACTCTAGAAGAATCAGCCCTAGTTTTCTGCTTTATTAAATATTTTTTGACTCTAAAAGAATCAGTCCTAGTTTCCTGCTTTACCAATTATTTTTTTTTAGAAAAAAAAGATAGTAAACAGTAGTAAGGTTAGGCGTTAGACCTTAGAAAAAAAACAGTTAAATAAGATGATTTCAGATAGGTACAGTCAAGGAATTGAATTCCCTACCCATTTCGTTAAAATGTCATTAGACATTCACAATGCATTAAGGTCGAAAATTATATTTCAGTAATAGTATTGAAATACGTATTATTTGTCACTTCACATTACAGATAACATCTTTGCGAAAAGTTATCATTTGCTTTTCTATGTGTCGGTGTCAATCGAAAATAGCTCTTATGGTGACAGTTTGCTATACGATGGCACCTTAGGTGGTTTCGAAATTAAATTCCTTGACTGTACCCACATTTTACTTTACCATAACGTTGGTTAGGACATGTTTTTTTAGTTTGCTACGTTTACAGGTTGAGGCGGTTCGATTAGCAGACTAGCGCCGCCAATAGAAATAAATAATTTAGTCATTCTTATGGTCTGATTGAAATCATTGAGTATTTGCGCATATAGGGAAGGAACAACTAACTGTAAATATTAGCAACCAGTTATAAAATAACAATTAAACAATAGTTTTACTCAATGATGTTAATAAAAAATAATTTTTAAATGTTAATTTAAAAAAATGTAAAAAAAATGATAATTTTTAACCGCCTCCGTAGCTCAGAGGCAAAGTTCACTGGCTTTACACAGGAGGTCGCGGGTTCGATTCCCGGCGGGGTCAATTGTAATACTCGGTTTGGTTGGTGGTAGGGATTTTCTAAGCCCGCCTGGCTAGCTACCACCATCTTATCTAAGTCTTGCCGCCAAATATCAATGTTAATATCATTGGTGTGTTCCGGCATGAAGATAAGATAGCCAGTTCTCCATTGCATTGGGGAATCTTGGTAAGCCCGCTTCCATCTTCAGCAACATCGTTACTTACCACCAGGTGAGATGTTGTCAAGGGTTTACCAATTGTGAATAAAAAAATTAAAAAAAGTCCTAGAGAGGACTGTGAACCCACGGCGAAAATTCGACTTTTCATTCAAACGGCGATAACGATTTTCACCGATATGGCAACCGATTTGGACCAATTTTTGACAGGTCATAAGCTAGGCTTATACGTTTCGTTTTATAAATTACTGATTACAATTTAAAAAAATTACCGAAATTAGTTTTGTATGAAAACACGTAAACGACAATAAAATTAAACTTATCACAATCCTCTAATGAATTAGTAAATTATTTGTTTCTATTGGCAGCGCTAGTGTGCTAATGGTCTGCAGCTAAACGAACCACCTTAATTGCACTCTATATCGTAAAGTTAAAAGATTAACTAGGTACTTCCATGGTCAGGGTTGAAAAAAAAAACAGTTTTTTATTCAAAACGAACAAAACATTGTTTATAATCAACATACAAAAAAAACATGTATTTTTATATCAATTATGAGTAGTTTCATAACCGTGTAGAGCCTGGGTCTGGTCGGTGTACACTAAACAAATGTGTTTTTATGGCTTGTTTTAAACGTGTTTGAAACAAAATGTTTTATAATTTTTTTAAATGGGTCTGTATTTTTTCCAGTTTTTATACAGTACTAGCTGTCCCGGCGAACTACGTACCGCCTTACATTACATTACACTGCCCTACCCTACCCTACCCTACACTACACTACACTACCCTAGCCTACATACACTACACTACACTACCCTACACTACACTACCCAACCCTACCCTACCCTAAAAAAAAATAGATGTTGGCCGATTCTCAGACCTACTCAATATGCTCACAAAATTTCACGAGAATCGGTCAAGCCGTTTCGGAGGAGTACGGGAACGAACATTGTGACACGAGAATTTTATATATAAGATTATTAACACTTGTTTTAAACATTGCCAACCTGTACATGGTAATGAACAAACAACCACATATAACTTAATGACAATGGTAATCTAACGTGAATATGTAACTGTAAAAGCATTTAATAAAACAAACTAAGAAGCAAAAAAAACTCGTCTAGAATTTAATAATTTGTTTATATTACAGATTTTCGTTATTTTTGACGTCAATTACTCCTAAACGATAGAAAACCCAAGGTTGAAAAAAAAATACTCATACAATATGTTGTTGATGATGTTCTTTAAAGTTAAAAGCTATTAGAAACACGATTGAACAGTTTAAGCTCAATAGAAAAAAATCCCAAAGATAGGTCTACACTGTTACTTTCAACTTTAGTACTGACTAATATTTTGAAGTAATAAATTTAAAAAAATATATACAACAATATTTGTTAGTTAGTTATGATAATACAAAGTGAGTAATTTATTATTTTTTATACTTTCACTAGCTGTCCCGGCGAACTACGTACCGCCTAACATTACATTACACTGCCCTACCCTACCCTACACTACACTACAGTACCCTACCCTACACTACACTACCCTACCCTACACTACTCTACCCTACCCTACCCTACACTACCCTACCCTACACTACCCTACCCTACCGTACACTACCCTACCCTACCGTACACTACCCTACCCTACACTACCCTACCCTACATAAAAACCTTCTCCTGACAATAACGAACTCGACAAAACTCGACAGAATTAGCGAAATCGGTCTATCCGTTCTCGAGTAATAGCGTCAGGAAGGAAAACCCGACTTATTTTTATATAGTAGATTGTAGTTTTTGATGGAAATGAAAAACCATTAAAAAAGTATGGTTATTTTCTTTACTCTTTACACGTAAAGAAAAAAAACAGACAATCAATACCTCGCCTCAACGAGTCATTACTTGACTTCGCTCTAGAATATTCTGCTCGAAGAATGATCTCGCTTTGTAGGCAGAGATATGCTATATATAGGGGGAGGTAGATAGGTTACATGCGTCCAAAAAGTGAAGCAAAAAAAAGATCTTTTCTTAGTAACATTCGGTGCAATAGAAGGGAACTACCTATTTATAATAATGTGTGTGTAAATGGCTTCGATTTTCAAATGTTGTTGGTTAGTGCATAACCCATCTATGGTAACAAATCTCTGTTTGTAGGTACGAAATTTATGTTACAGCGTAATTCAACTGTCCTTGAACTTGCGCGGTTGACTGTACATAACATATACATAGCTTATCCCTTCCCGTGAGCATATCAAACGCCCCGACTCCGTCCCCGCGACCGGTACTTCCGGTCTGGTTTTGCGGGGGTCGGCCGCGCTGCGGCTTTCCGAGGTTTTCTCAGTATTTTTGTATGAAACTTATAAAAACTAATTACTGATCTAGTAAGCTGATTAAATTTCCTTTTTGATTATATTTTTTTTAGATTTCTTCTATCACAAAAAAATAAAATGGAACACGATTAATTTGAAACTTTTGTTTTTTTTGGTTCCTTTTTCGTTCTTTTTACTATTTCTATTTATATTCTACATATATACAGTTAAAATGATCTTTTTCTAATGGCTAGGTAATGTATCTACATGATACAAAACAAAAAAACGATTGTCTAGTGCAAAAACAAATTAAAAAAAATATTACAAAAATGATTAAATTTTGTGCCGCGCGGGCCGTTCAACGGGGGTCGGCCGCGCTGCGGATTTCCGAAGTTTTCTCATTATTTTTGCATGATACCTATAACAACTAATTACTGATCTAGTAAGATGATTAAATTTCCTTTTTAATGGTTTTTATTTTACATGTGTTAGATTAGAGATAAATTAAATACAGTACTTTGAAATTTAAAATTGTGTTTTATTTTCTGTTCCAATTTTCTTTCCTTATCTATTTCTATCTAAGCACTCTAGATATACATATGAAATATTTTTTTTCTAATGGTTTAGTTAAATATCTTCACGGTACAATACAAAAAAAAATTGTCTAATGCAAAAACAATTTTTAAAATTAGTTTCAAAAACAACCAAAAATTTACAAAACTTGAACACAGAACTAGTAATTTGTTTTTTTTTTTGAGACCCCGATTGAAGTCCAGATGTTTGAATTTTTATTTTTCTGAGTAGAATGGCCTTTCGGCTTATCACAAAAAAAAAATTAAAACATTCGGAGCAGTAGAACTAATTCAAAATATAAAAACAAGTCCATCATTTTAATTGCCGCAGGCTGCTTTCAGAGAAAATTTGAATGGGTCTAAAATTCATTTAAATTCTTAGACACTGATGATTAGTGTGATGATGATGGTGTGATGATGATTGTAAATCAAAAACAAGTAGGTATAGTACAAAATAAACACAAATAAAGTCCATCATTTGAATTGCCGCAGGCTGCTTCAGAGAAAATTTGAATAGTTCTAAAAATTCATGTAAATTCTTAGAAACTATAGTGATTATGTGGTGATGATTGTGTGATGATGACGGTGTGATGATGATGGTAAATTAAAAACCAGCTGGGGGTAGGTATAGTACAAATAAAGTCCATCGTTTGATTTACCCGAGGCTACCTCGGTGAAAATTTGAATTGGTCTAAAATTCATTTAAATTCTTAGACACTGATGATTAGTGTGATGATGATGGTGTGATGATGATTGTAAATCAAAAACAAGTAGGTATAGTACAAAATAAACACAAATAAAGTCCATCATTTGAATTGCCGCAGGCTGCTTCAGAGAAAATTTGAATAGTTCTAAAAATTCATGTAAATTCTTAGAAACTATAGTGATTATGTGGTGATGATTGTGTGATGATGACGGTGTGATGATGATGGTAAATTAAAAACCAGCTGGGGGTAGGTATAGTACAAATAAAGTCCATCGTTTGATTTACCCGAGGCTACCTCGGTGAAAATTTAAATTGGTCTAAAATTCATTTAAATTCTTAGAAACTATGATGATGGTGTCAGATGATGATGATAAATCAACATTTGTTCGTATTTCGGTAGGATGGAAGGGTTAAATTACATAATTTTACACAAAAAAATACCATTGTGTTGAATTGCTACAGGTTGCTTTGGAAAAGCCCTAGGTGATCTAAATTACATGCAAACACTTAGAAATGATGATGATCAGTTTAGAAGATGTATATATATCAAAAACAAGCCGTTTTGGTGAATTTAGGAACCGTTTAGGAACATACTCGAGACAAAAAAAATAAGTTTGTTCAATTTTCCGCTACCAACTCAATGCGTTTCTAAGAGTTTTATCGTGAAAGATACGGTGATAAAAACACTACACTGTAAAGCAATAACATCTAACAATCGAAATAAATTCAATTTACTTACCTTTCCATGATCCAACACACAAAACCACAACACAACATCTTCACACGTATTTGACGTAATGGCTGACAACCACAGAAAACGGGAAACAAATATTCGTTTTAAAAAATATTCTTCTATCAAATGGGATGTAAAGTATTTCAATTAGGTGTAACCACACGTTCACAACAATTTTGCCAAATAAGACCTAACGATAGACGCAGTTTTATATACTAATTTCAACCATATTCAAAGCGCCTTAAAGTACATATAAAAACAACCCAAATGGGTTGTTGGTCGTACAAGCGATGTTCGTTAAACATCCCAAGATGGCCGTTTGTCGCGGGAAGGGTTATCTAATCTGGCATGAAATAGAAGAAGTTAGAGGTCAAATTGTTTTGTAAATAATTAAGTAATAAGTATGCGTAATTGCTAAGACTAATAAGTACTTTACAGCAAACATTACATTATCTACAAATAAAATATACTGTG
Source organism: Coleophora flavipennella (assembly GCA_947284805.1). Taxonomy (NCBI): domain Eukaryota; kingdom Metazoa; phylum Arthropoda; class Insecta; order Lepidoptera; family Coleophoridae; genus Coleophora; species Coleophora flavipennella. The sequence continues at coordinate 19,425,244 of OX369253.1, read as the reverse complement.
TACAAATTACAATAGATATGCAACAATTCACCCAAAAAAGTAAAAAAAAAACCAGTTAGCTACCTAAAACGTTGCAAATAGTAATTTTCGGGTCAAAAATATTTAAAATAAAAATATCTAGCCTACACCATTCAAATCAAACTGTTTATTGTAAAAACATGTAGTATGTGAAGTACCTTCCATCAGAATTTTCCAACAATGAAAGCAATAACTTAACCTAAAAATTTATTTATTTCTTTATAAAAAAATTCCGACACCACTGTTTTCGGATATTAATGTTACATTATTATTAATTTGTAACATTAATAAGTGAAAACATTGTTATCAGAAGAGGGATGACGACAGCATCAGAAATAAATTATGAACTCTTGTAGTGATCAAGATGCCCTCACACTTAAACTTCAGAAAACCTTACTCGTTTTGTTTTCCAGCAAGTCTTTGATTTTTAGTTCACCAAAATCACAAAATGAGTACGTAAATGATGCTGCAAAACGATGACGACACGCCTAGGTATTTCAAACATTTTTAGAACAAAATGTCCTTTTTGAAAGATTATAAAAAGTAAATCTGATGACTAGCATTCCTCATCCCTATTGTTTTCTAAAGAAATAATTTAATATTTAGGTTACTTTATTGTTTACATTGTTGGAAAATGAAAGATACTTTACATTAACAGGTACCAACAATAAAGGAAAATAGAAAAGTAAAACGCGAAGCACATCTATTCCAAAGAGGCTACCCTGAAATGTAACCATTTTGAAGAACGAGATAAAGAAAACGAGACCAAAGACTAACTCTTGAGGGCACTGCGAGCACAGACACGCGGGCAAGTGCTGTACGTCCAGAGCGTGAACGATGGGAAACGGCCTGGTCATCTTCCAGAGGGTCACCAGTAGTTCTCCAGTGCCGTGGTATAGGTAATCTGTCAGCACGCCACAAAGTAGCATGTTGGCGAGGGTGCTCTCCAAGTTGGCTACCCTGGGGAAGGAGTAGGTAAGGATAGGTTAGGAGTAGATAATGGTAGCATAGGAATAGTTGAGGATAGGTTAGGAGTAGATAATGGTAGCATAGGAATAGCTGAGGATAGGCATGGAGTAGACAATGGTAGCATAGGAATAGCTTAGGATAGGCATGGAGTAGACAATGGTAGCATTGGAATAGTTTAGGATAGGTTAGGAGTAGATAATGGTAGCATTAGAATAGGTAAGGATAGGTTAGGACCAAGATAAGAACGAATAAAGTAAGTAGACAGAAGGATAAATAAAATAATCAAAAAGCAATTATCATAACTGGAAGTATGCTAAGTGCAACTAGAAAAAAAAACCTGCCTAAGACTAAGTACCAAATAAAATAAAACGTTTTGTATATATTCTTTTTGCTTGCCAAAATGGATAAATGCTCACCAAATACTGTTTTACTGAAATGAGCGAGCGAAGCGACCGATGTTAGGTTTGGTCAGGTTTGATTGATTATTCAGTCAAAGAGCCTCCCCCTCTGAGTAGCAGAATGCTTTGCAGAAGAAGAAAGTAATATTATATTTGGTGTTGGTTAAATCTATTTAGCGAAAATATAAAATATTTCGCCTGAAATTAACTTTAACGGCGTTTAAATATTTTTGTGGCTCGCAATAAAAAGGGAATCAGCTCCATTTCTATAATACTTCATGAAACACAATTTGGTGAGCATTTACAATTGATTAGAAGTAATATAAGTGAATTTCTGGTAGTTAAACACAAGTCGTTCTAAAACAGAAGTGGCGGTGGGCAGGACATGTAGCTAGATGCACACTGCACAGACAAAAGATAGACATTAGAGACAGCTTGATGGAAAGGACCAACAGGAAAGGGAGAAGAAGGTGGATAGAAGATATATAAAAGAGTTAACAGAAAGCGAATGGAGAAAGAGAGCAATGGACAGAGGCCTAGAACAAGCTGGAAGAGGCATACATCCAAGAAGGGGTTCCGAACAATCGTGATGAAGGCAGTAACGAATTAACGATGGTGATTAAAGTAAATAAATTTATATATTTTTTAAATATTATTGTCAATCAAGTGATATACATTATAATTAATCAGTATAATATTCAATACATATTTAGGTTTTTTCTTGCACTACTCCACAATTAATGTAAATAAAACAAAATTTGTTTATACTGCAACCGGTTTCGTGATCATCTTCAGGCAGTAGCTATCGATCACGAAACCGGTTGCAGTATAAACAAATTTTGTTTTATTTACATTAATTGTGGAATAGTGCAAGAAAAAACCTAAATATGTTCAGTTCAGTGTTCCACCAAGAACCTACTATATCAAGCATACAATAATATTCAATACATTTAATTCAAAATTATAGATTGCAAATAAATGACCATTATTATTATATTAAAATTAGCTTTTGCCCGCGGTTTCGCCAGCGTGGACATCGTTTTTTAAGACTGTCTTTGAGGGTGAGTGATGCGCGAGCCGCACAGGAACTATTTCGGGCTATTCTGATAAGCAGTCTACGTCAATTCCCACCCCTCCAACCAATTCTACACAAAAAATCACTTCAATTCGTTGCTCCGTTGCGACGCCGAAGCGAGCTCGAGCGTGGAAATGAGTTTTCCCCAGATCTCTCGAGAACTATGTCAGGATATGCTAATTAGTAAATTTTATCATTTTAAAAAAAGCGTTGGTGGCTCAACCGGTAACGACTCGGTCCATCTAACCAGAGGTACCGGGTTCAAATCTGGACGGCCAATGTACCAATAAGTTTTTCAAAAACTTACGTACATACTTACCGATTGCTTTAACGGTGAAGGAAAACATCGTGAGGAAACCTGCACATGCCTGCGAAGAAACTCGAAGGCTGTGTGTGAAGTCGACCAACCCGCACTGGGCCCGCGTGGTCGACTAAGGCCTAATCGCCCTGATTCAGGGTAGGCTCGAGCCCCTCGGTGGGGACGTATATGAGCTGTAATGATGATCATTTCCCACCCCATCAACTACCTGTGTTCAAAAAATCACACCAATCCATTGTACCGTTGCGATGTTAAAGAAAAAAAAGTGTCTTTCAAGTTCCCTCAGGAACTGCATCGGACTATGCTATTTTCACGGGATAAAAAGTAGCCTATGTCCTTTCTAGTGAAACAGGCTACCTGCATGCCAAATTTTATCAAGACTAGTCAGTCGAGGCATTAAAGCGTGAAAAACTATCAAAAAAATTAACAAACACATTTTTCACATTTATGATAGTTCGTTCGATTGGAATCTGATTTATCATTCATGAATGAGTCTTGACGACGATGGAATGACGACATTTCTCAGTGAACGTGTTAATGTAGGTGATTCACACCACTACGTCACAATGCTGTGTCAACTCGTCGTAATGTTTTGAAATAGATTCATTCATGCCCGCGCTTTCGACTGTAGGTTTATAAATAACCCAATATTTACCTGTTTAACAAGCAATGAATGACATATGAAATAAACAACTTATACAGAAAAATATCCATGACATTGTATTGTAGTCAGCGTGGGAAATTTTACTGAAGCACAGTATTACGATATGGCTTACAGTCCTTTGATGTCGCACGATGCGCCACTGGGGCGTAGGTACTAGCCCATACTAGCCTGTACTCAGCCTGGCAAACTCGGCTGTGCCCCGCCGCCCGCTGCCGTTGCTCTGAGTAAGTACATTCGTTGCGCTACTGTAAGCCGCTATATTGTAATATTGTGACTGAAGTATGGCAAAGTTTGGAGTTAAAATTATGCTTAAAACCGGCCAAGTGCGAGTCGAACTCGCGCAAAGTAGGGTTCCGTAGTCTTTTCAAAAAAGAAAGTATATTTTGAGAAACAAAATTATATTTGCAGTTGGTGATAGAACATTTTGTTTGGAAAATCTATGAACTTTTTTCAAATCCAACTGCACACCTTAAGTTGGTCGACTCTTACTCCTAAACTAAGAAAGTCTAATGAGCCGTGTTAGTTTTGTTTTTAAATTGATTATATGTCATACTATTTACAATTTATTTTAGATGTCCTTAAATAGTGGTTTAGCTGGTAGGGGTCGACAAGCACTTTAAATCTTAATATTTCACAAACAGATCCCTGAGTTGAAAAATAGTTTCAGCAAACCCTTAGCAGCTTTGAAAGATCTATTCAATGATAATGATAACCCATCATCATATTAGCTCATATACGTCCCCACCGAGGGGCTCGAGCCTACCCTGAATTAGAGCGATCGGGCCTTAGTCGACCACACGGGCCCAGTGCGGGTTGGTCGACTTCACACACAACCGGCGAGTTTCTCCGCAGGCGTGTGCAGGTTTCCTCACGATGTTTTCCTTCACCGTTAAAGCAATCGATAAGTATGTAAGTACGTAAGTTTTGAAAAACTCATTGGTACATTGGCCGTCCAGATTTGAACCCGGTACCTCTGGTTAGAAGAACCGAGTCGTTACCGGTTGAGCCACCGACGCTTTTTACCATAACCCACACGATAGGGAAAAAAGTTACGAAAAAAATTCTCCCCTTCTTTACATGTAGGCAGTAGGTACCCTAAATTTTTATTAAAGATTTTATTGTACCGCTTTGTCGAAGTGATGAACTGATGAATATGTATACCCATGCCAAATTACAGCTTTCTGGTACTATTAATAATCTGTGAGCGAAGTCGCGGACAGACGGACAGAGAGACAAGGCGAAACTATAAGGGTTCCTTGTCGACTTTGGAACCCTAAAAAAGCGAAAGGGACGTGGTACTTTAGGTTTGGCGCAGTTTATTGGTCTGAGGTAACATTAGTCCGTACATGACTGACATCGCACTGTTGGACTGCATTCCAGCTGCAAATTTTCAGTTTGGATTAGCTATGTTTGAAGAACAATTTTATTCATGTAACTTACCTACTAAGTAGGTAGATAGCCACTGTTGATTGTTACGTGCAGTATAAATATCTAATAAACATTTTGTGACCAATGCCGCCAGCGTGATTCAACCCTACCTGCATAAAAGAGGCGTATAGAATCAAAGGCAGCTAAATCCGTATAGTGCCTTATTTCACTTGAGAATGGCGGCCTAAGCGTCACTCAAATAGTAAACAGTTTCACCCATCATTCAGTATCTAAGGCAGCTACATCCTTCACAAAATACGTTTAAAAACTCAGCTTAATATCAAAGTCATCTATATCCTCGCTTGTGAGAATCTTGTATCTTAATCTGAAAATTTGTAGGATTGGATTTAGCTGCCTTTGATTCTAATGTGGCTATAGATACGTCAGTTGTTTATATGTATATCATTTCTAGCTCGTTTGTATGGAGTGTCCGGGGTGTGCCTAAGGATTTCCACGAGGACCGGTCGGTCCTGCGTTGCCCGCATCCATCGGCTTCCCGCGACCTTTACTAAGTCATCGGTCCACCGTGTGAGAGGCCTGCCTACGCTACGTCTTCCGGTGCGCGGTCGCCACTCGAGAACATTACTGCCCCAATGGCCATCTGTTTTACAAAAGACGTTAAGAATAACAGTCTTCAATCGCAAAATTTAAATCGGCGTTAACGACATGTTTATCAGTGATTGGAATACAGATACCAGTCCATATCTTGAAAACTACCAAGCCGATTTTAATGAAACTTGCACTGTTCCCAAGTTGAAAGATTCATAATCCAATAAAAATGATTTAGTGCATTTCGATTTCTAGTTTCTGATATACGGGAACAAACATACATACATACACTTATGAAATTTTTGAAGTCGGAACAAAATATTCAAGTGCATAATCCCTCATGAGCATTGGGTTCATTACATCAGCTCATATACTTCCCCACCGATGGGCTCGAGCCTACCCTGCATTAGGGCGATCGGGCCTTAGTCAACCACGCGAGGGTTGGTCGACTTCACACACAACCTGCGAGTTACTTCGCAGGCGTGTGCAGGTTTCCTCACGATGTTTTCCTTCACCGTATAAAAGCGTCGGACAAACGTACATATGATATCGAAATTCGAAAACACATTGGTACGTGGCAGGACTCGAACTACGACCTACCGGACAGGAGGTAGCGGCCCTTGCCATTACGCCACCGACATTACGCATTGGGTTATCATCAGATTAAAGGGAACCGTCTTTTCAGTTTAGCAATTACGTACACATGAAACTCTTCTTACAATATCTATTATATCAGAGATAAGATAAGATAAGAAGCCGACACGAAACCGCTATAATTCTGTAGAATAGGGTTGCCATCTCCAAATTCAGAATACCAGGACATTTATGTTTAAAAACAGGACGCAATATAAGAACAACAGTTAATAGCAATAACAATAGTTATTTCAATCACGTATTGAATACAGGATCTATGAACCTTAACTAATAGCAAAAATTAAGCTGCAGTCCCTTCAAAAGCTAGGTACCGTTTTCCCATTTATTCTACTATTATTTCTTATAGAAAATGTGTAAGGCTTTAGAAATCTTGTATTTGGCCTTTTTTGATGCTCTTTAATGGCTATCGCACCTCTACTGGGTATATATATAATATATATATATATACTCTATTCTCAAATAAGACAATTCACCCAAAACACAGGACACTACTTAAAAACTATCCAGGACACCCCAAAAGCAGGACAAGTACAAGTCCTGGGAAAACAGGACGCTTGGCAACCCTACTGTAGAAATTACTACACGAACAATACAACAGTAGCGTATGAGGTACCATAAGTACAATATCGTCATTTTTGCACACACACACATTTTTGGCCATTCGTGTATTTAAATTATTTTATAAGCAAATTGCCAAATCAGCAAATTACCGTTTTTGCAAAAGGTCAAAATATATATTTTTTTGTCATTTACGTATTTTAATAACTTTAGAGTATGGAGCTAACCAAAAATACCTATAAAAACATCATTTTTCACTATTTCTAATTTTGACTTTCAAGCGAGAGTGCAGAAGATATAGGTAAGTATGTATTTTGATGGGGGATTGATAGTTTTATACTTATAGAGTCTAAAAAAAAAAAGGTTGATGAAATACAGTCCGCTCACGGACAAACAGACGGACGGACGGACGAACAGCAGAGGCCTAGTAATAGGGTCCCGTTGGTCACTCTTTGGGTACACGGAATCCTAAAAGAGAATCAGCAAAATTGGTTGGCAAGAAATTAACATACATAAAAAATGATTTTGTATTTAGTCCAAGGAAGAACCAGTCATTTGGCTTATATTTTTTAAATGAGAATTACAAATTCTATATAAAAAACCACGACTATGGAAATGGGAAGTCGATAATGTAATTACTATAATTATGGAAGCTATCAACCATCTGACCAAGACTATGGAAATTGATAATTTAATTACTATAATTATCTACACAAAAATTTAATTACTTACACAAAAATTTAATTACCGTATGGAAGCAGGGTATCTACACAAAAATGTAATTACCGTATGGAAGCAAGGTATCTCACAAAAGTTTAATAACCATATGGAAGCTGGGTATCTACACAAAAAAATACCATATGGAAGCCAGGTATCTAGACAAAAATTTAATTACCGTATGGAAACTGGGTATCTAAACAAAAATTTAATTACCATATGGAAGCTGGATATCTACACAAAAATTATAACCGTCGCGTCGTCTGCAAAGTCGGTTTACACACGATAATTTTACGTGATAATGATAACGTGTCACAAGCCGAACACTTAGGCCGATCGTGCCTCTCTATCGCTTGTTCCGCGCTCTTGCTTGCACGGTCGGCTCAGGCGGGACGTGACAATGAGGACGTGACAACGAGTCATGCTTTTTCGTGAGTGCAGCGGGCGTTCATCGATTTATAAGACGTTATCGCGTTAAAATTTAATAACCATATGGAAGCCAGGTATCCACACAAAAATTTAATAACCTTATGGGAGCTGGTTATCTACACAAAAATTTAATTACCATAATATGGAAGCCAGGTATCTACTTTTTTATTATATCAGCTCATATACGTCCCCACCGAGGGGCTCGAGCCTACCCTGAATCAGGGCGATTAGGCCTTAGTCGACCACGCGGGCCCAATGCGGGTTGGTCGACTTCACACACAGCCTTCGAGTTTCTTCGCAGGCCTGTGCAGGTTTCCTCACGTTGTTTTCCTTCACCGTTAAAGCAATCGGTAAGTATGTACGTAAGTTTTTGAAAAACTCATTGGTACATTGGCCGTCCAGATTTGAACCCGGTACCTCTGTTTAGATCTACTTACACAAAAATTTAATTACCATAATATGGAAGCCAGGTATCTACTTACACAAAAATTTAATTACCATATGGAAGCCAGGTATCCACACAAAAATTTAATTACCGCATGGAACCCAGGTATCCACAAAAAAATTTAATTACCACATGGAAGCCGGGAATCTACACAAAGTTTGTTATCACTAATCTAAGCATACAACTTACTGCTTTATTATATGCAAAACAAAATGGGCCTCTCGCTAAAGATAACGAGCGTAGAAACTTGCCTGTGGCGAGACCGCGACCACAGATTACTAAATAGTTACTTCGTCCACGACCACGAGATGCGTAATTGTGAAAGTACCTTTTTGGTAAGCGCACTTTCACATCTAAGTTCAACTTAGGGCACATTCTTTATGGAGACGAGTTAAAGTCAAAGAGCAATGTAATTAATTCACGGTGGACTGATTTTACTAACGCTTGCTGGTAACGAAAGAACGTTCATCACCTTGCTACTAAAGATTTGAATGCAGGAATATTTAAGGCACTATTATGTAAGACTACAACTTTCGTTACCTATATGCTGTAAAGAAATGTTTTACTTACGAAAAATATATGTGGGACAAAATGGATCATATACAGGTGTAACACACGGACTTATATTACATAATTGATGTCATCATCGTCATCATATCAGCCGAAGGACGTCCACTGCTGGACATAGGCCTCCCCCAAGGATCTCCACGACGACCGGTTCTGCGCTGCCCGCATCCAGCGGCTTCCTTCGACCTTCACCAGTACATCGGTCCACCGAGTGGGAGGCCTGCCTATACTACGCTTTCCGGTGTGTGGTCGCCACTCGAGAACTTTACTGCTCCAGCGGCCATCTGTTCATAATTGGTGTAGGTTAGGGTGGCTCGCGGTTGTATGGAGAAAAAAAATTTTCTTCGTGTAGATTTCTAATAGTGCGGAAAAGTTGCATAATGATGAGTACATAAAGCACGATTTTTTTCGTTTTTTTATCAATGCATTAAGTGCCTCCGCATCGCCATTGAAATTTTGAAAAATCTATAAAAAATCCTTATTTTTAAAAGTAGCTGTTGTTGAAAGTAATGTGCTTCATTAAAATAATAGGGACATGAAAACACAGATAAAGCATGAAATATTTATTGGAATACAAAAAAATAACAATTAGTTACACAAATTTCTGAAAAAGGATACCCTCATTCACCCTTAAAATCTTTTTTGGACTCGAATTTTGGCATTATTTTCCTCGACGACAACTTAACTCGAATCAAACCTTCTCTTGCTTTTTTTGTGCAAAGTGTCGCCGAAGCCTCAGTTGTGATCTTTACAGACCGTTCAACTGCCTGTGTGTGATTAGGCAAGAGTAAAAATTGAGTATTATTCGTACTTTTGCCATCAAAATATAAGAATGACTGAATTTCTTCATCTGAAAGATTTTGTAAAATCGGGGGTGGCGTTACTTCAGTTTTGTTCCAGTCAATTAAATCTATGTATGAAGAGGCATCCATGTTAAGTTTTTGTACCTCAAACATTCTTGGTGGTTGCACTGCTGAAGCTGTAGCACGTGCGTTTAGAATTCTTTTCACTGCTACTTTACGTACGTTCTCCTGCTCGTCGGTCAACATAGACAATAAAAGATTTTCCGGATGAACGGCGTAACTGTTTCGTTGCAAAACTGGATCCACAACTTTTTTCAGTCTTAAAGGTAAATACCTTGATCGAGACACTGCGTCATAAAAGTGTCTAGCACCATGTACACATGACGGAGAACTTTTAATTGCGAACCATACTGGGGCATAAACTTTGACAACAAAAGTAGCCAAAATGATTAAATTTTCTGATGGAGCTTCAGTAGCCACATATAATCTTAAAATTCGGTTAGCTCTTGTAAGCTATCTTGCGTGCGATAGCTTTCCGGGTGATTTGTTCGCTAAACCTTCAGGAAAGTGACCGGTTGCGGCCGCTGAAACAATTTGGTGTAAGTATAATTGATCAGTGCTCAGATCTTTAGCAGCTTCTGGCAAAGTGCCTTGTATTGGGTCGAATGGAACAACCGGCATTGTTTCACAGTTATCTAATGCTTTTCCTATTTGACCTGTGTAAGATCTAGGTCCCGAAGTAGTTCCATCTAGATGTAAAAACAAATGCCGAAGTGGCAACTCATTCATGTGTAGCAAGCATATTATCCATTGAAGAGGTCTTCCTAGTTGTTTTTCTATCAGACGAATAGCACCACCGTATTTGCCAGTATTCACGTTAGTACCATCACATCCAATAGCCAAAAGATGATCAAGTGATATATTTTCGTCTTTTAGGTACGCGAAGATACTAGCAACCATACTTTTTGCTGTGCCACACAAAGGCACGACGTATCCCATATAAATAGACCCTGGTTCTTTAACCAACGAGATGTGCTCTTCTGTTACTGTTGTTCTATAATTCTTTCCATCTTTATTTATAATTTTTAATGTTCTGTCCTTTCTTCCATCAAAATATAACGCAGTTAAATCAGAATCATTCCGAACATCGATAACATTTTCACGAGTTTTCGATCTATATCTTCGTAGTTTATGACGGTCAATAATTGGGACATCCGCCTGAATGTCGTGTAACACCGACGATGCGATGGCTGCAGCAGCTCGGTCCGATACGCCATAACGATCACAAGTCTTGGCTAATGTTGTAAAAGATATCACACCAGGCTTTTTTCTTTTGCTCTCAGTTTCAAGAGACGATGGTAAGACATTTCGACAACCTCTTACCGGTAAAGCAAGACGAAACTTTTTTTTCGGGGCCGCCGCATCGACACGATCTGGCAAATTTCTTTTACGTGATTGTATTCTTTCACATCTTTTTTTTAGTAACTTAGTAGTTTTTCCGTCTATTCCACCAATCATCATCTTTCGCACTGTTCTTTGATCTACAAGAAAGTCTTTTTCTGCTTCGGGGATCTTTTTTTCTTTTGGGCAATTACACTGGGAAATATTTCGGCATTTACAAGATGAAATATCAAAGAGAATGCGACTGTCGGATAAAAACATTTGTCTTTTCTCATCTGTGAGCCTTTTAATTGATTTCATGAGGTTTTTGCACTTAAGATGATAAGCTTTTAGCATTTGAATTACTCTTGTATGCGAAACAGTTGGCAATGAAGCTTTACGCCATATTTTTTCTATGAGGGATGCAACTATCTCAGCTATTTCGCCAAACAAAGGTTCTTTTGGGTTTTTCATTTTAATTTTGATATCATACCTCGTCCATTCCCACTGTTTCATGACATCTTCGTAGGTCGGCAGGAAGTTTTCTTTGAATGGGCCAATTTCACCAAACAATGGACAATTTACAGCACTACGAGTCTTTTCCATGTTTCTAAACACATTTACAATTGTTAAGTAACGTTAAAGTACAGTAAAAACTCAAAAGAAATGGCGCGCGACCTTTCACCGTAATTACAATAGATCAACTAGCGCATCAAATTATCGGTCGCCCGCACGCGCGAAACCGCGTCCCCCGCGCACCTTCCCGCTTGCTCTAATAGTGGTATTCAAGGTCACAATGCGTTCAAAATTATTTTAAAGCAAGAAAAGGATACTTTGTATTAAATTTGATCAAAAAGGAGGATTAATTATGAAAATTAGTATTAATTATAGTCGTCTGAACTAGGGTCCAGAATGAGTTATTTTTTAAAGTTCAGTGACCTTGCGGGGGCACTTACTCAAGTCTGATTGTATTGACGCGGAACAAAAGTTTTCATTTGAAACCATAATGCAACTTTTTTTCGCTATTAGAAATTCGAAAACCCGAAAAAAAAATTTCGAGCCACCCTAGTGTAGGTGCCGTTAACTGGGGCTTTTACTGATCATACTAAACAACTTTACCACAACCACAAATAAATTCTCAAAAAAAAAATTTGACCCTCCATACTAAAATGCACAAAATTGGTCGATCAGCTGATCAATTTGTTTGAAGTTTTTTTTGCGATTTCAGTAAAGTCTTAGAACAAAAGTTGTTCAGTATGATGATAAGTAGAAGCCCGAGTTAACGGGACCTACAGCAATTTTGTTACACCCTGTATAAAAGACCACGCACCGGAAAGCTTAATGAAAATTCTTGGGGAGGCTTTTGACCAGCAATGGACGTCTTTCAGCAGATGTGATGTTCATGTGTATATTTTAAATTCCAAAGCTTGCTTGAAGTGTTAATATTATGTAATGTATTGCAAGGTTAAGTAATTATTTATTGTCTTTTTTTATTCACAAATGGTAAGTGCCGATGATGCCGAAGATGGAAGCGGGCTTACCAAGAAATGGCTACCTTTTATCTACAGGCCGAAACACATAAAAGCTGTTAACATTGATGCTTAGCGGCAAGACTTAGATAAGATAGTGATGGGTAACTAGCCAGGCGGGCTTAGAAAGAGCTCTAACACCATCCAAACTGAGTCATACAAAGATAGACTCCGCGCGGGAACCGAACCCGCGACCTCCTGAGAAGGTAACGGACGATACCATTGCGCCATGGAGGTAGTTAAAAATTTAATTATTTTACAACCTCAATGCTTAGACTTTTGTGTAATGTAACAGTTTAAAATACCTCTACCATGTAATATATACATATTTAATATTCTTTGGTAATATTAAATAAGACACCTATACAAATAATCCATCATTGTACAATGTAACTCGTGACAAAGCAGTCTTCGTCATCGTCATCATCGTATCAAACGAAAAATGTTCACTGCCGGACAAAAGGCCCCCCGAAGGATTTCCACAACGACCGGTCCTACGCTGCCCGCATCCAGCGGCTTCCCGCGATCTTCACCAGGTCGTCGGTCCATCGTCGAAGGCCTTCCTAGCTACGTTTTCCGGTGCGCGGTCGCCAGTCGAGAACTTTATTGCCCCAACGACGGCCATCTGTTCTACGAGCTATCTGACCTGCCCACTGCCGCTTCAGTTTAGCGATTTTGTTAGCTATGTCGGTTACTTTGGTTCTCCTGTCTTCGTAAAGAACTCAAACTTCAATATAAGGACTGATAATTTCATCAAAAACTGATAGGAACTACGTACGTAGATTTTGCCTCAAATCCTACACGAACTGCGGAATGTTAGAAGGACCTACCAAGGAACACTATTTACAGGTTAACATACTTCAAACTTGTACAACTACTTGTAGAGAAAGGTCTCATCATGTGCAACAGGAGCTCGGTCTTTCTACAGTCTAGTTAACACTATTGAGCGTTGAACTCAACCTATCGTCTAGAAATACCATTGAATGATATAACATACTTCAAACTTGTATAACTACGCGTAGAAAAAGGTCTTATCATAGGCAACAGGAGCTCGGGCTTGGTGAGGTCAAGGCTTGCGAACTCCCTCCGTCCAATTTCTACAGTCTAGTTCAACTATTGAGCATTGAACTCAACCTATCGACTACGAATACCGTCTACAAAGTGTCAAAATAACACTTACACGTATGTACTATTTCTACAGTCTAGTCCAACCATTGAGTGTGGAACTCAACCTATCATCTACGAATACCATCTAAAGTGTCAAAATAACACTTTCACATACATACTATTTCTAGTCTAGTCCAACTATTGAGGGTTGATGAACTCAACCTATCATCTACGAATACCATCTAAAGTGTCAAAGTAACACTTTCACATACGTACTATTTCTACAGTCTAGTCCAACTATTGAATGTAGAACTCAACCTATCGTCTACGAATACCATCTAAAGTGTCAAAATAACACTTTCACATACGTGCTATTTCTAAAGTCTAGTCCAAATATTGAGTGTTGAACTCAACCTATCATCTACGAATACCATCTACAAAGTGTCAATTATAACACTTTCAAGTACATATTGTTCTACAAAAGCTACGAGTATAAGGATTGGAACCTCATGGAGAAAGGTCTCATCATAGGCATCAGGTGCTCAGGCTTGCTCAGGTCGAGGCTGGTGAGTTCGTCGCCCCGACAGAAGCACTTGTGCTCCATTGTCATGGTGTTTGGGACTTGCTAATTTGAAGTTTCAATGCTGGCACGGAAAATAATAGTCTGAGTTAAAAAAGTTTTCACAGACATTGTTACATTTAAAGTGACTTAACACTTTGAAAGCGACCCACGAACTCGGCGCGTGCTCCTTAAATTTTTTGAAGTACAAAGGGGGAGCGAAGGGAAGGAGTTCCAGTGACGCGCGTCAAAGTTTGCGCAGACTCCATCAAGAAGGAAACTGGCAAACGAGGACGCAAGGACATGAGACTGTGACATACCACTCTGTTACGACCCGTGCTTCAAAACATATGACACTAAAAAGAATTTTCCTTATAAAATTTAGATTCAGTTTATGTAAGAATTTTATTTTTGTTGATCTATGCTCTAAGGAAACGATTTTTTAATATACTAATTACAATATAATTACGTTATTTATTTATTTGTCATACTCTAATAGATACAAAAAGAATTATCTGAATAGTCATTTCGGTTATTTTTTTTATAGGCGATACAAATATGACGAAAAACGCCCGCGCACTAAGGGTAGCGGCGCAATGAAATGCACCGCTGTCAAAGTGTTAAACTACCTACTTTGACAGTACGCGCCACTTTCGAGGCCATGAGATCGTGCACACTTCAACATGACTTTTGTCCAAGTAATATACAATTGACAATGAGAAACACACAAGAAACAACAGATTTCATTCGCAACAACTCAAATAATTTTGCTTTATATTTTTGTTTTTGTTAATGTGCACAACCGATTTTGATACAATTTATATGAAACAATCCTTGAGTTATAGTAAAAATATTTTACTATGGTAGTACAGAGTACTATTACCTAATCTGTGGCACAACCTACCTACTAGGGAGTATTAACTCGCCATACAAATCTAAATAATCACACTCATATTAGAAATGTAAAAGTTTGCCTGTGTGTGTGTGTTTCTTACCTCATCTACTTCACGCATAAACGGCTGGACGGATTGAGATGAAATTTGATTGGTAGACAGATTAGGACGTGGATTAACATATAGGCTACAATACAACATATTCAAGATCATCATCATCATATAAGCCAAACGACGTCCACTGCTGGACATAGGCACAGTATATATATTAGACATAGGCCTCTCCCAAGGATTTCCACGATATTCAAGATATATAATTGAATAACTGGTGTCTTTCTTGTAGTAATCATTTATGAGTATAATTTTTCACTTGTAAAAACTATTGAAGAGCTATTAATCATATCAACCTTCAATTTTAATTACCTACCAATGATGATTATAACTTTGATTTTTCTATTTAACTGTGAAACAAAAGGTATTTGTGTAACAAAGGTACAAAGTATTTTTTTGTTCTGAGGGTGTTAGTTTGAATCCTGAGTCTGAGCTAAGCAAAGGATTCTAAAGTAGAATCCTGAGCTTAGTGAGGAATTTAGTATATGTCACATGAGAAAAAAAAATACAAATTTTTCACAACGACCTATGAGAAAACACAAGCATGAGTGAGGACCAACCGGAAGTGAGATAGCTCGAATGTGGAACAATTAGAAGGGAGAATCCAAATATCCCTGGGGCAGAATTCAGAATTTTGTTCACACTTATTGAGGAACTAATCATTCTCTTTTTTGAATAAGGTGTGATGAAAATCATATTTTTGAATAGAGTATGATTTAAATTTGTACCTCATGCAAAAATAAAACAACCTTCATGCAATAATTATGAGACATGCGCGAAAATGAGACATTAATTTAAAACCAATGGAGTATATAGAAGTTATTTTATGTACGTAAAAATTATTCATGCGAAAGAGACAATAGTTAATTAATTCCTAAAAACACCTAAATAAACATATATACCTCATATAATTTTGTAAAAACCCTTGTAGAGCCACCTACCAAAATTATGATACCATAGGATACTGTGAAGCTATTTAAATACCAGCCTTTATGGTACCTTATAGGTATTTTGGTTATTTTATAAATATTTAAAATTTGATTAAATATTTCTTTTGATCCAGAAAATAGTGCCAGGCACAAGGTATATTCAAATTTAAGGGGCTTTCCTTTCCTCAGCTAATGCCATCAGTCAAAAAATAATTACTCCCTGAGCACATCATCATAATTATATCAGCTCATATAATACCTGCATCTCCACCGATGGGCTCGAGCCTACCCTGAGCACATAATTTAACAAAAATTTTCAATGTTCAATTTGAAGAATAGGCACTGTAGTTTATTGAAAAACTTTCAACTCTGTGAAATATAGTTTGCTGTGGTTACAGATAACATAAGCGCCAAAATTACCATTTATAGCACTGTAATTACAGCACACTATATTTCACAGAGTTGATGTTTTCTAAATTAACTACCTACTAATATATATATATACAGGGTGTAACTAAATTGGTGTAGGTCCCGTTAACTGGGGCTTCTACTCATCAAACTGAACAAATTTTGTTGTACAAGTTTGCTGAAATTGCAAAAAAAATTAATTCTACATACAAAACTAATTTTGTGCATTTTTGTATAGAGCGTCGATTTTTTTTTGTTTTTGCAAATACTGGGTTCCTTGCGGAAAGTTGTTTAGTATGATGAGTAGCAGCCCCAGCAGTTAATGTGTCCTACATCATTTTTTTTAAAACTGTATAGACTTTGCTACAGTTCTTATTCTCCAAATTCATCGTTAAAAAAATTTTGGTAAAATTATGTATATCAGCAAGTAACTAATGGCGGCAAAAGTTATTTGAGGGAAACACCTTAAAGAAAATATGTTGGCAGATAAAAATAATGGAAAAGTAATAAAATAATATAACACACAGAGCTTCAATATATTACATCATAGATATAAAAGATATTACATATTTTTTATTTTATGCATTGCCTGTCATGTATCTCCCAACACCAAAGGCAAAAGTATTTAGAACTCATACCTTGGTCCAAGTATTTTTTTTGCTAAGTTCTCTTCGACTTCAGTAGAGTCGCTACGCAGCCTTTTCCTACCGTTCATTTCTGACTTCATCAATTTGGGTTTGTGACCTAATATGAAATATTAATTTTTTTTAATAGTCCTCATTGTCCCACTGAGCAAAATCAGCATAACTCCATGAGCTAACCAATTTAAGAAAAAAATTTAGCACCAGAATGCATAATAAATAATATTATCCCTCATTTTGGGGCAGTCTGGTAAAAATGTTGGCTATGTAACTCAGGGGATCAACACGAAACTAAAGACACCTCACAATCCAAAAGATAGATAATTCATTTATTCATTGACAGTTTACAAGGAATAAAGTATTAACTACACAAAGAACAAGATTAAAATAAAAGACGTAATAAAACTAAGTTAAAACATAAACAGGACGAACAAAAGGCATTGACTCAGCGTAAATGTTGTGTAAAAATCCATCAAGCCGTTTAGGCTATAGGCTTAGCCAAAGAAATGGACATGTATCTATACATACATACACTTGAAAAGCATTAGCCTTCTTTTGGACAGTCAGATAAAAACAGGACTCCAACATGTTACTCTTGTATTCATGTAGATTAAGACACTGGTTGGGGTGCACAAAACCCAGATGCCATAGTGGAAGAGGCTTTTTGTCAGTATAAGAATCAATCTTTCATCATATCAGCAGAAAATCGTCCACTGCTGGAGAAAGGCCTCCCCCAAGGATATCCATGACCAGTCCAGCGCTGCCCGCATCCATCGGTTTCCCGGGATCTTCACCAGGTCGTCGGTCAACTGTCTACCCTACGTTTTCCGGTGTGCAGTTGCCACTCGAGAACTTTACTACCCCAACGGCCATGTGTTGTATGAGCTATGTGCCCTGCCCACTGCCACTTCATTTTAGCGATTCTATGAGCTATGTTGGTTACTGTGGTTCTCCTCTTCAATCAAATAGTCAAACCAAACAAACCAAACCTATTTTTGGATTTTGTATGGCATTCCAGTTATGTGCACTCCAAGGGATAAATAAATAATATAACATCAACTTTACTTTGATAATTCCTACCTACCTGCTTCAATTTCCACAAAGTATAGAAAATCTAGATAATAAACTGTGTATCTAAATCTACATAATTACTTACCTATGTAAATCCTTCACTTTTCACGATTTTAAGGTAAATTGTAAACCTACTTTCTTGCATCACACGTGTGCAATAAAAACTTGCGTCCTGTTTTTAATTTGCGAAACTTGAGTATAATACATATGTAGGTAATAAATTCAGAGGATTATTTACTAGAATTTTGGAGAAGTAATTTAAGCCAAGGTTACGGCATGGTAAGGCTTCAAGCGGAGGCTTCAAGGCCTTCCTTCAAGACGTTTTCAAAGTGTATAGAAATCACTAGGACGTTTAGGCCATCAGCCATTCACCGGCCGGCATCGTGCAATATAACGCAATTTTTGGAATACAATTGAAGGTAAGTAGGTAACGGAAAATATATCAGTGATCAAATCCAGAGAAATCCAAGACACATTCACGCTATATGTAATACGTTAGTACCTATGGACAATAGCATAAGATTTCAAAGCAAAAATTGTACTTACAGGTTAAAAAAATGTGGCGTTTCACGGATTTGAGAAGCGACAACAGCACTGCACACCACGAACGTTGACGTGCAAATGAGATTGTCAAAAATTGACAGCCAGTCACAGTCAGCCAGCAAAAGTCAAAAGACTGTAAGGTTTTTTTTCGCCCTTTTAGGGCAGGATAAGGCTCATTGGCCATACCGCCTTGTCTTCAGTGTAATAATTTATCAGTGCATTGTATTTATAGATTTTACGTCTTCAGTTATTTTTCGGTCTTCAAGATCACTGTTTCTTCACATCATAATGTATATTCTATAACCTAACCTAACCTACACACTCTAGCAAAATGATAGCACTTTTGCTAAAGCTTTCGCTGACTTCTTGTGGGAACTCGAAACATAGTAAATACACTTTTATTTCCTTATCTACAATAAACACATATGGTACTTTGCTGATAAATACACTATCAATAATCACAAAATTTATTTTTTCGAATAATAAAAGAAAAATGACAAACTGAATTCCGCCAAAAAGTCCACAGACTGTGTGGGTGGAAGGAAAGTGCAAGGAAATACGTTCAAAAAGTATGGTACCTATGGTATAGGAGTATTACACCTACATGTTTGCAATGAAATGTTAAAAACATTACCAGAAATAAAGTATTAAAAAAAATATTGAATGTAGCAACCAAAGAAGATAGACAGAGTATAAACAAAGCATTACTTGAATTCTATTGATGCTTTTGCACGCAGGAAGTCAATGTACTACTTTGGGGGATGCAACTTTTAGAACACTCTTAATAATCTTGTTGAGTATACACGTAAGTAGCGCCATCTCTTCAAGCTAGAAAGAAACAAATACGTGCCAACAGACGAGCAGCAGGCGTAGCATGAGGTCAATTTTGTCTACCCACTAATGTCAAATGTAGACTTCGAAGCGCGACAAAACGGTTGCATCTCGACACTGAGCATGGCCCTCGCGAGATAAGACTGGTCTCGCTCTCATCTGTCATTTTTAGAGAGTGTGTAGAGATTTTTATCTCGTGCCGAGCATGAACGCACCGGAATAGGCTTATTTTGACGTTTGATTGAAGACACATATATGACGGCACCCCTTTGAGGTGTCGACAAACTTCTAGCGACTGTTTATAGGTTTTTTGTGTTTTATTATTGTTTTATCATCAAATAACAAATTAGGTACTTACTTTTTCCTTTGCTTTAGTATCAGAAACTTTCACGAAAACCAACTAAACCACACAGTCCCCTCACCTCCAAAGAGCTTATAATTACTACGTTTGCCCTCCTCACAAACGATAACAGTTGTTTTTGTGTCAAAATATTACTTAATCAAGCAAATTTTCATATCTCGGTCTCTTTTTGGAAATACAAACCAAGCAATTTGCGAAAAACAAAACAAAATCTTATAAACAGATTTGTCGCCTATCGAACTGCTATGTCGCCGTGACTTTTTACTCTACACACTCTCTATCTGTAACGGCATGCTCGCACACGCGACAAAAGCCCGTAGAAAGAGATAATTTTCTCTCGTCGCGCGCGACATAATGTCTATGACCTCATGCTACGCCTCCTGAGCTGCCTGTCGCCCATGATAGTTCGGTACTCTGTACCGTAGCTCCTAGAGGCCTGAAAACTGAAAAATCTTTCAGTAACTTAAAAATAAGTTCTTATTTAAACACACACCATTCGTAACGCATTCAGTAAGGATTGATTGATTAATGAAGTTGGGCCAGACGACGAAACACCTGAAAACTTTTGTGTTCGTTTTTTATTCGTTTAGATTTTTCCCGAGTAGATTTGAACTTTCAACAAGCGTTACGTTTCAAACGTAACAGTTTCGAAATAGTTTGTTTGTAGAGTGTCTACATTTTCCGAAAATAGCTTGCAAAAATGGAACGGACGGGTACAGATTTTGGGGGCTATTTACAGAAAAAGTAGACACTCTACAAACAAACTATGTCGACACCGTTACGTTTGAAACGTAACGCTTGTTGAACCTTCAGATCCCCTCGGGAAAAAGGTAAACGAATAAAAAACGAACACAAAGCTTTTCAGGTGTTTCGTCGTCTGGCCCTCTTCTTTCGCTAATAACTCCTTAACGAGTGCATTACGATTGATAAGAAGCAAGTATTTCCCTATTTTTTTTTCGGTACTCTAGCTTAATAAACCTCTTTAATCACTTACTTCAGTAATTATGGAGAAATCTGGTGATAAAAATTGTATGTAGATCATGAAATAGGGTGACAATGATTTAATTTAACAAGGAAATAATATCTTAAACTCGAAATCTAAGAACGAATTACGAAATTTCACGTTCAATTAGCTGTTAGCATGACGGCTACACTATGAAGTGATATCGAGTGAAACTACTTTGCTTCAAGAGACAAATTCAATTTTTTTAAAGAAACGATCAGTATCAATTGTTTATATCATTTTGGAAACTCTACTTTGAACTGTAATGCTGTTGTCTAAACATTGGCTACCATTAATATTGTGTCAGTTGAGGTGTTTCCATGAGTTAATAGATTTATAGTGAAATATATTTATCCTTTAGAGTCCTTCTGGTTCGAGTTACCACCAGTCTTTTTAGTCACAGGGGAACAGGCATCATTTAAGCATTTTAGATGTGGTAAATGGGCGTATCCTTCAACCTGTGCCCATATCAAATAGAATTTTAGTAGCAATGCAGAAATTGATGCCACCAAAATGTGTCGGAGGCCAAGATCCTCTTTCTGTTGCTGAAACAACGTAGAAAGTAAGTAAATTGCAATGAAACCTCATTATTTCGTTACCTGCCTTACCTATCTACCATTTATTTGGCTATAAAAGGTATCCATGCATTAAAATGAAATCATTGTCTATATACAATTTCATAATCTACAGCAGTTAGTGACTAAAGAGGTTTATTAAGCTAGATTGTTGAAAAAATAATTAGAAATACTTGCTTCATAACAATCGTACCGCACTCGTTAAGGAGTTCTTAGCGAAAGAAGGTGGGCCAGACGACCAAACACCTGAAAACTTTTGTGTTCGTTTTTTATTCGTTTAGCTTTTTCCCGAGCAGATTTGAAGTTTCAACAAGCGTTAAGTTTCAAACGTAACGTTGTCGACATGGTTAGTTTGTTTGTAGAGTGTCTACTTTTTCTGTAAATAGCCCGCAAAAATGGAACAGACGGGCTCAATTTTTGCGGGCTATTTAAAAAAAAGTAGACACTCTACAAACAAATTATGCCGACGCCGTTACGTTTGAAACGTAACGCTTGTTGAACCTTCAAATCTGCTCGGGAAAAAGCTAAACGAACAAAAAACGAACACAAAATTTTCAGGTGTTTCGTCGTCTGGCCCATCTTCAATAGTCAATCATTGAATGCGTTACGAATGGTGTGTGTTAAAATAAGGACTTATTTTTAAGTTACTGAAAGATTTTTCAGCTTTCAAGCATCTTGGAGCTACGGTACAGAGCACGAAACGATCATCTGAAGTATACTACGCTTTGCCACAGCCCAACCTTGATCTTATTCTTCTGTCGTACATGCTAGATCGCGAAGATGGCGCTTATTTAGATAACTTTAATTTATATAATAAATAATTTTCCGTTGTTTTTTAGTTGGTTTTTAGGGTTTCGTATTGAACAAGGAACCCTTAAAGGTTTGCCATGTTCGTCTGTCCGTGTGTCCGCGGTTTAACACACAGACTCTTAGGACTAGAAAGCTGTAGTTTGACATGGGTGTAGGACAGTGTAGGTACATCTAGAATCTGATACCACACGGTAATGTGTCAGTTTGTTGTAAGTTTGGAAATAAAATGGCGACACGGGCCGTGGCTTCTATTTATCATACTGAACAACTTTTGTCCTACGACTTTGCTGATTTTTTTTTATTCTACGACTTTGCTGATTTTTTTTTATTCTACCCACAAATCGGTCAGCTGATCGACCGATTTTGTGCATTTTAGTGTAGTGTCCAATTTTTTTTGAGAATTGACTATGGGTTCCTTGGTGAAAGTTGTTTAGTATGACGAGTAGAACCCCCAGTTAACAGGACCTACACCAATTTTGTTACTTCTGTACACGCGGACAATTTTTTTTACCACTATAGAACTAGTATCCCATCTGTGCTACCACCCGTAACTTAATAGTAGTTTATGAAACTGTTGCATAATAAGGGTTCATAAAATACGAGTGTTAAGTTAAAAAACGAGCCGTAGGCGAATTTTTTTATAGCATTACACGAGTGTTTTAAGACCAAATTATGTGCAGTTTCATACACTACTTTATCTAATCTCATACATTGGGATTGAATCAACTAAAATACAAAGATCAAAATTAAGAGTAAGAAAAAAAATCCCATGAAATTCAGTAAGTATACCTACAACAAAAAGTGTCATAGCGCTGAGTCCCAGCGCATCACCGCGCTTGCACTGAAGCGGACGGTGTCACAGACAGGTAAAAACAATGCTTTCACTGATCTCAGACATTTTTAAACAAGAATGAAAATTATCCACGAAATTCAGTATCTACATCAAAATTCAATGAAAAACCAACACATCACCGCGCATGCGTTAAAGCGGGCGCTGTAACAGACAAGTAAAAATAGGAATGAAAACTTTTTGTATTGCTGTGAAAATGGTGCGAACCGTATGTGCGTTCCAATAAAAACAAATTGATATGGAACTTCGTTGGTGATAATATCTCTTTGGTTTAACTTGTATCGTAATGGAAATAAAATACATTAAAACATTATTTCTTTAACAAAATAATGTTGTTGAGATTAGATAAAGTAGTAAGTATATGAAACTGCACATCATTTGGTCTTAAAACACTCGTATAATTCTATAAAAAAATTCGCCTACGGCTCGTTTTTTTAACTTACACTCGTATTTTAAGAAGCCTTATTATGCAACAGTTTCATAAACTAATATTTTTTTTAAATTAAGGTATTGTTGTTGTTGTGAATTTTTCTTGGCCATGGAAACTAGTCCTTCAGCCGGATTCGTAAATAATTTTCACTTTCTTCATTTGTTTTTGGATTTGTAATGCTAGTGCCGGTGCATTACAAATCTTCTCTGAAGTTCTTGACAGCATTAGCAGCAAGCAGCTGCATTCTGAGGTGGAACACCCAGTTGCTGTTGGGCGTCTATACTGCACCCAGAGCAAGTTGGGTTCTCACGTCCTCCTTCGTTTTATTTTCTTGTTCTCCACATTGCTCACGTGCACTAGACGATTTTCTCCAAAATGCACCACTTCTTGAACAAAATCCCAGCAGAAAACAATGAAAAAACAACAAAATAAAACTACGAATGCGTCCACCACAAATCCCGCCAAAAAACTCTCTAAGGTATTGTGTTTACAAAGTATGCCAATATAAACTCGTTTTGAAGTTGATAATGCGAACTTTACGATATGAGAGTAGATAAAAACTGTTTAACTTACACACTTGTGATTTTGTGTGTCTAGTCCCCCCTCC
The DNA here is from genome assembly GCA_947284805.1 of Coleophora flavipennella. Classification (NCBI taxonomy): domain Eukaryota; kingdom Metazoa; phylum Arthropoda; class Insecta; order Lepidoptera; family Coleophoridae; genus Coleophora; species Coleophora flavipennella. Next base: position 19,401,013 of record OX369253.1, on the reverse strand, counting down.
GATCAGCTAGAATCCCAATTTTTGTTAAAAAAATACCAGAGAGTACTAGAAATAAATGCCTTTTATGGCAACCCAGCAACGAATCCTCCCAGAACGCCACTCTCGCGGTCGTGTGCCATGTCGGTATAGAATGTAAGAGGCGCTCGCGCTGCTTGTTCCTTTCATTCTAATTTCCGCCCGGCTGGCCTGCGTGCGGCCGCCGTGCAGTCCGTGAAAGATATTCGACCAAGCAACGCGTGCGCGCTCCGCCGCCTCGTATAGCAGTAACTTGTCTAAGTAATTTTGTGTGCAAATCCTTTTTGGCATATCCATGCCCCACGTTAAATAAATGGTGATTCATTCAGTCCAACAAAGTCTCTTTTTGCTCTGCCGCTGGTTAGTCACCCTATACTTTCTATATGTATGATTAAATAAATAACAATGCGGGGTTTAATCGAATCATGACACCTATTTCATGTTACACTCAAAGAACACGAAGCGGTACCAAGCGCGTTCACATGACGTGCACAAAATTTCACGCTTACGCGCGTGTAATTCGCAATTAATTGAGTCACCTGTGCCACAGTATTACGATATGGCTTACAGTAGAGCAACGCCTTTGATGACGCACGATGCCGCCACGGCGAAGGTACTAGCTGCTAGTACCTTCGCCGTGGCGTAATTAGTAGTACTAGCCTGTAGCCATAGACTAGGAGGTCATGACAAATTTGGTAACGATAACGGAAATGGATAAACTTAGGTTGAGAGGATAAATGGCAACACTCTGATGTTAAATATGTGGGTCTGCCTGCGCAAAGTGGTTGCCTTATGTACTTATGGCGCCTGAAAAACTAGTTATCGTGACAAAAAAAACGACAAGGGAAATGGCTGAGTAAGTTAGAAAATGATAGTACTGGTTGTACTCATGACAATTATGCAAAAATTTACCAAATATTCGGTTGCTTTATGGAGCAACGCCCGTTAGTAGTAGATATAGCGAGTAACTAGTTTTTCAGGCGCTTTATGTACATAACACAACCACTTAGCGCGCCTTTGTCTGCCTAGACCGACATATTTAACACCGGAGGGTTGTCATTTATCCTCTCAACTTAAGTTTATCCATTTCCATTATCGTTACCAAATTTGTCGTTACCTCCTAGTCCAAACCAGGGATGTTGCGAACATTCGCATCTGCATCCGCAAATGCGGAACATTGATTTGGACATCTGCATCTGCTTCCGCATCCGCATTAATCAATGCGAATGTTCATGCGGATGCGAATATTATACAAGTAGCAACAAGAAAGAAATTGGGCGGGGCCGGTGATTGACGCGTGCCGGTCGCACGTGAGTGAGTGAGTCACGTGACGTGACAATAACCAATGGGAGCGAAAAAATTGGTGACAAGATTCGACACGTTTGTTTGTTCTAGCTAGTGCATCATTTGTTTCTTGCAAGTGAATAAATATTACGTGTTTGTTTGCGCTGTGAAGTGAAAGTGAACTACTTATCGTATCATAAAGATAGATAGGTATTTTTTTTAATGTTGTTGTGATACAGTGTGTAAAATATAAATAAGAAGAGTTTACAAGAAAACTTTATATTATTTAAGACTAATATCCATAAGATCACAAGGTAAATTCTATTATATTACGCCGGTAATACGTTTTATTGTAGGAAAAATTATCGTTTTATGACGAAATTCGTTATTTTTCCAGTGTGATTCCCGTTATTGATAGTTTATCTATAACGGGAATTCACTGGAAAAATAACGAATTTCGTCATAAAGCTGATTGTAAACCAGGATAAAGCTGATTGTAAAATATGCAACAAAAGCTACTCTCGCAAGGGCCGCACGCACCACATCGTCTTTGAAAAACCATCTTAAGTCGATGCACTCAGAAGAATTTTCTACATCTGAGAACATTAGTAAAGAAAAAAAATTACAACAGATGAAATCTGACGCAAGTAAGTTTCATCATTTATAGTTTTAATTAATTAATATTTACTTGATTTACTTCATTAATAGACTTTATTTACATAATATCTTTTACATCCGCATTCGCATCTGCATCCGCGGATGTGAGCCTGCTAAACTCCGCATCCGCATCCGCATCCGCGGATGTGAAAATATCGGCATCTGCAACATCCCTGGTCCAAACTTGTGGAGTTTGGCAGGTTGTGCCCCGCCGCCCGCTGCCCCGCAAGTACCCTTCCGTTGATGCTCTGCGTAAGTAAATTTGTTGCGCTACTGTAAGCCGCTATGTTGTAGTACTGTGCCTGTGTTGTAAGTACGTAGATACTCGTATATACGAGTTGTGTGCGCGTGGCCCTTTAGATTTGCGTTATGAAGGCGACACATTGGAAACTTTGGTCGCAGGATCTCGATTTTTCTCAGCAATTTATTTATTTTATATATTTATTGAAATTACAGCGTTAAATCTACAATAATCAAACTTTAGAAAATACATATGCCAATAAATTTCAAGTTCTTAAAATTTAACAAAATTTTTCAAGTCTATCCAATCGCATGCAATCGACTACATGAGAGTTGACGATGTGTTGTTTGTTAGTGTTAGTATGTGTTTGCGTGTGTGTGTGTGTTGTGTGTGTGTGTGTGTGTGTGTGTGTTTGTGTGTGTGAATGTATGTTTATTTTAATTATAATTATTTTGATCTAGTAATGTCAAAAACTGCAATTACTAAACATATGAAATTAATGTTTTGTAACCTGATTCTTCATTTCAATGACTTCGTTTTGCCAGTTGTTAATTTTTCTGTGATAAAAGTTAACGAATAATGTTTCTATTCGTTAACTTTTATCACAGAAAAGTATATAGAAACCCGGTCAAAGAAATCTCTTTTAAAACAGAGATTTGCATTCTACAGGCAAACAGGATTTTTAAAAACCAGCCAAGTGCGAGTCAGAACCGCACACATAGGGTTCCGTACCATCATACTAGATGGCGCTCGTTTAGCGTTTTTCAATGTTTTTTATCATCATCATCATCATATCAGCCGAAAAACTTCCACTTCTAGACAAATTCTTCCCCCAAGGATTTTTTCGGCGATCTTCACCAGGTCGTTGGTCCACCACGCGGGAGGGAGGCCTGCCTATGCTACGTTTTCCGGTGCGCGGTCGCCACTCGAGAACTTTATTGCCCCACCGGCAATTTATTCTACTAGCTAT